>CM065780.1:42194195-43394195 GCA_033296515.1 Macrochelys suwanniensis | reverse complement strand
CCTTAGATGAAAAGTTTTAAAATCTCAAATTATTAAGAACAATTTGACCTCCGTCTTTGAGGTGTGGGTATTTTTATACGTATATAAAATACACATGCGCCCTTTTCACATTTACCAGCCATTTGAACATTTTGGACTTCAGAAATTTACTTTTGGAAGGTGATAGGCAGCTTTGAGAGCACAGATATGTAAGGGTGCTTAGAGCAGAGTAATAAAGGGACAATACTACACAACAACTGCTGTTTGTGCTGTTCCTCAGCATTAAAGGTAATGCAGTTCATACGTGATATTCTTGTTTCAACACCTGGCATGCCCAACAGAAATATATTACCCCAAATATTTTGTGCTGATGTAGTTTAGACAGCAGCTGAAATTGTAAGCAAGCCTGTTTACGTACAGAACACCACAAGGTCAGCAGAAGCTTGGTCTTCTCCCACAATATTTTCTGCTATACATGAAATCCGTATTCCACTGTCCTTAGATGAAACATTCCTTATGGTTATGGAAGCAGGATTCTTACTTGTATTACTCTACAAACGAGAAGAAAAAGTATTTGGTTTGAACAGAGGGTAGAACAAGAGACACACTGGGATTAGTGTTACCCTTCCTTTTAACCCTATTGCTAGAAAACTGAGTATTATATTTGCACAACATTTTATTCCATGTTGTAAATCAATTTACTGGACCTGATTCTGAGGGCCTGTGTTGATTTACACACATATAATCCCACTAAGGAAGATACCGATACATGCCTTCTTTTGACTTCAATTAGATCACATCAGGAATAAATCAGGCCGGTTGAGTTGTACGCCTCAGTGGTACTAGTTGAAGGAAAAAGGGAATATTTCTACTCTGTGTGCTGCACAACCTCAATTACTCAAACATTTCAAAACATCCCAAACTTTTGGATAACTAGGGGTGTGAACCAGAACCCCAACTGCAGATGTCGAAGTCAACCCCTGGCTCCTCTATTTCCTGTCCTGTCATATCCAGTCCCTCCCTTCATCTGCCCTCCTTCCCTTACTCCATCTGGCTATAGCCTACAATCCTCCACTCCCTCACTTTGATGCCTGGCTTGCCCTCCCTCTTCTCCAGTCCCCTGCTCTGGATTACTTCTACTTCCATGTTGAAAAGGCCGACTCCACTGCCCCTGACTTTCTTTTGTTAACTACTTCAGGCAATTTCTAACTTTGGACTCATTTTCCCATTCACCATCTTATTAACCCCCTAGGTCTGGAGCCAGACCCTCAGCTGGCGTAAATCAGCACAGCTCCACTGGCTTCAGTGGAACATTGCACATCTACCCCAGCTGAGGATCCAGCCCCTGATCTTTTCCAGTCTCTCTCTCTCTCTCTCTCAATTCCTGATCACCACTTGTTTTTCTTCAAATGTATTACTCATCCCCTTTCTTCCACCTCGTCATTTACTCCTAAGGTTCATCTCTGCTCTCATTTCCTCTTAATCTTGCTCTCTCTCCTCCTATACTCTTCCCAATCAATGCTTTACCGTTACCTCACTCTGGGCTTTACACCTTTACTCCTGCTTGGGCTCGGCATGGTCTCTCACACCTTGACTACCAAGTTCCCTCTCTCCTCCCTCAGCTCTCTCTTGAAAGCCTCTTCCTATCCTGAATCCTTCCTACAGTAAGTTGGTCTCTTCCACCACCTGAACTAAGGCCCATGATTTGTATTACATGTGTTTGAGCATAAACAGATAGAAAAAAAAACCCACAGTTATTGCCTCAATGTTTTGTAAAGCACTGTGTACATTTACAGCATTAAATACATTATAAAAATCACCATATGTGCTGCAAAATTAAGGTACATTGGGATGAACTACAAGCAAACTGGCACTCTTAATACAAAAACGTTTTCTTTCTGACCTCTTAAATTGGTTTCTTTAAACGACCTCTAATTTGTGTCTCTGGTCTTTAATTTCATATTTAAATATAAAGGAACAATTTTTAAATTAATGAATGAACAGTTTGGACTATTTTCTTTAACATCTTAACAACATCCTTTGCTGGGATTCTTCTTAATATGCACTTAAATGCTGAGCCTGCAATTGAATCTCTACTAAAGGGCTCCAGCACCTGTAGAACCCAGTGACGTCAATGATACTCCATGAAGTATAAGGATCCGCCCATGAGTGTCACATTTCAAGATCAGGACCTTTTTACAACACATAGCACAGAGGGGCTACAGTAATACAAATAATAATAGTTAATAAGGGTGAAATCCTGGCTTCACTGAAATCAACAGCAAAACTGTTGACTTCAATGGAGTCAAGATTTCACCCCAAGGCTAACAATGTAGCTTTACTCTACCCGTGAGCAGTCCCATTGAAGTAATTGGTGCTCAGCAGGTTCAAGGGGGGGCATGGATCAACATTCATATTGCACTCCCCATCAGTACCTGGCCTGGGCCCACGAAGCGAATGAATCCTGGTCACATGCCTGACAGATTTTTGGGGGGGAGGGATAGCTCAGTGGTTTGAGCATTGGCCTGCTAAACCCAGGGTTGTGAGTTCAATCCTTGAGGGGGCCATTTGGGGATATGGGGCAAAAATTGGGGATTGGTCCTGCTTTGAGCAGGGGGTTGGACCAGATGATCTCCTAAGGTCCCTTCCAACCCTGATATTCTATGATTCTATGATTCTATGCCACGTGAGGCACATTGCGCGTACGCTAAAAAGAAGAAGCAAGTTCAACAGTCCATCCACGGGGATTCAACTGCAGGATCAGGACTTAAGTGCACAGTTAAGAAAACTCCAATTATAGGAGAGGAAGGAAAGAAGACAGACAGAAGTAGCAGCAGGAGGAGAGCAGAGAACCAGAAACAGAGACATGAAGGTGAGGAGAAAAGAAAAACAGAAAAACAAAACATAGAAGGGCAGGGATAGTGGTGAACAGTAAAGGAGTTTAAGAAGGTACTCTGTTATACTACTGATGAGACTAGTGTTAGTCCATAGCTAAGGCTGAAGCCAGCCTTCCATTATAAGGCACTCTGAAATTTCACAGGCATAAAATTATGCCAAGATAGAATTTTTCTGGAAAGTTTGAAGTAAATTGAAAAAGGCACTTTGAAGATAGGAGAGTTTTTTAAAAAAAGGTGATTTCACTTCTTGAGCATTATCCTACATTTGTTCTGATGCATAACTCGGGGGGCAGGGAGGGCTTAGCAGAGACTCCCCCAGTTGTTTTAATCTGTTGCTTTTGATGAGTACTGGTGCATTTGGCTAGTTTCAGGCAGATTATTTTAGCTATTAAATTCAGTTTCTCTGTAATTTACAGACCCCCAGTGTTCTTAAATCTGCACAACCCCAAAGCAGATCCTATACATTTTGCTTAGGCCCATGTATATGACCATAATAGAGGAAGTAACAGAGGGTTGAAGCCACATGGAACTGGGGGCCATCTGCGGGAGGAGAAAGAGTCCTTGAACAGCTTGCAAGCTCCTCCTATCACCAAGCAATTTGTAAACATTTTTAAAAATCCAAGGCAATCCCTGGGAGAAAAAATTTAACTAAAGCAGACACAAGGTTGTAACTATCTAGAAATTACATACTTGAGGAGGGAAAAAGACGTTATGAGAGGGGAGAGAGGGAGACAGAACCAGCTATGCCAGGCTAACCTTCCTGAGAATACCCTCTAGGAAAATCACTAGCTGTGCTCATAGACCTGGGGTGGGCAAACTAGGCCCGCAGGCCAGATCCAGCCCACAAGTTTTAAGCCGGCCCGTGAGCTCCCTGTGGAGCGGGGTTGGGTACTACACCACATGGCTCAGCCCCACTCCGGCCAGGGCACTGGGTCGGGGACCGCACCATGCGGCTCCTGGAAGCCACAGCATGGCCCCGCTCTGGCTCCTACATGCTCTAATGGCCCCCTCCAGCGCTCCAATGGGAGCTGCAGGGGCGGTGCCTGTGGATGGGGCAGCATGAAGATCGCGCTTCTGCATAGGAGTCAGAGAAGGGACATGCCACTACTTCCATGAGCCACTTGAGGTAAGCGCCGCTCGGAGCCTGCACCCTGAGTCTCTCCCCATGCCTCAACCCCCTGCCTCAGCCCTGATCCCCCTCCCGCTATCCAAACCCCTTGATCCCAGCCCGGAGCACCCTCCTGCACCCCAAACCTCTCATCCCCAGACCCTCCACAGAGCCGGCACCACCAGCCAAAACCCGCACCCTGCCCCAGCCCTGATCCCCCTCCCACCATCCGAATCCCTCTGTCCCAGCCTAGATTCCCTCCTACACCCCAAACTCCTTATCCCCAGCCCCACCCCAGAGCCTGCACACCCAGCCAGAGCCCTCACCCCCTCCCATACCCCAACCCCAATTTTGTGAGCATTCATGGCCCACCATACAATTTCTATTCCCCGATGTGGTTCTCGGGCCAAAAAGTTCCCCGCCCCACATCATAGACAATCTCTGTTCCCTTTGCACTGCAGGACAGGATCTGAAGATCAGAGTCTAACCCTTTGTGTCTAGGGCCATGTACCTCTTAAGGGCCACAAATAATTTAGGCAGTTTGTACCCCAAGGTAGCAGATGACCCCACTTACAAAACCAAAGCCATGAAAACTCCAGAGCGCAATGCAAATAAAGTGGATTTAAGCTGTAAGCAGGAACAGGCTGCACACTTCTTAAAGTCCTTATCAATATCTCCTCCATCGGAAGAAGATGCATTGATTAAATCCTATCTCATGCACAATATGAAACATGGACACAGGAGAGTAGGAACATGAGGGATAGTCAGAGTTATTTGGGTGACCTTGGATAAGCATGTCCATACTTAACTGGTTTTCACTATTTCTTATACTGTAAACTTAACATTGACTTTTATGGCTTACACTTGGTTTTTGTTGTTTTATAGAAAAAACAAACAATGTTCTCAAGGTGTTTCCCCACAAAAATAATTCATATTTATAATCACAACCCTGGCATAACCACATTTTGGCCTGTGAATATAGTAAATTTACTCTCACAGCTTTTCTTATCAGAATGTCATTTTCTATATAAGGAGTGTTGTGACAATCAAAACTCACTTGACCTTCACTTTCCTGATTCTAGATAGATAGATAGATAGATAATATCATATTGCCTCTATATAAATCCATGATATGCCCACATCTTGAATACTATCTGCAGACGTGGTCGTCCCATCTCAAAAAAATATATATTGGAATTTGAAAAGGTTCAGAAAAGGGCAACAAAAATGATTAGGGGTATGGAACAGCTTCCGTCTGAGGAGAGATTAATAAGACAGAGACTTTTCAGCTTGGAAAAGAGGCGCCTAAGGGGAGATATGTTAGAGGTTTATAAAATCATGATTGGTGTGGAGAAAGTAAATAAGGAAGTGTTATTTACTCCTTCTCATAACACAAGAACTAGGGGTCACCAAATGAAATTAATAGGCAGCAGGTTTAAAAAGAAACAAAAGGAAATATTTCTTCACACAACGCACAGTCAACCTGTGGAACTCTTTGCCAGAGGATGTTGTGAAGGCCAAGACTATAACAGCGTTAAAAAAAAAAAGAAATTCATGGAGGATAGGTCCATCAATAGCTATTAGCCAGGATGGGCAGGGATGGTGTCCCAAGCCTCTGTTTGCCAGAAGCTGGGAATGGGTGACTGGGAATAGATCACTTGGTGATTACCTGTTCTGTTCATTCCCTCTGGGCATCTGGCATTGGCCACTGTCAGAAGACAGGATACTGGTCTAGGTGGACCTTTGGTCTGACCCAGTATGGCCCTTCTTATGTTACAAGGACCCTTCCATAGAATTGTAGCACTATTAATTATAACTGGAGGCACAGAAACTTAAATAAAAGCCACTTTCTCAAAGAAAGAAATATTTGTTTGCCTCAGAAGCACTGCCACAGTCACGGTTGATGAAGAATACCTGGGGGGGGAATGCAAGGTAAACAATTTGCCACTTTGTATTTGTGATTATGAAAAATAATAAGCTTAAGACCAGTCGCACACCATTCTTCAGCAGGTATATCCCATCTCTGGATAGCCAGCTATTTGAAAGTAAAACTTACCTCATGTTTTGAAACAAGATTAGCGACAACCCAGGATATATTGGGAGATGGCACCCCAGTAGCTTCGCAGTACAGTGTGGTGCTCCTTCCTTCCACAACCGTAAGGTTATAAACACTCAAGTTTGCTGAGGGCAAGCCTGTGACACAAGCAAAAAATATATGAATTTGTCATAGAAATAGGGTAAATATTCAAATGAGTTGTTCAGCTCTTTGACAACAGTCTGTATGTAATCGAAAACTCTGCTTACTCAGCTAATCAGAGATTCATTGTGGTCAGATGCTATTTGGGCAAAAAAAATGCAAAGAGCACTTTTGGTACTACGTAAGTAAAGACCTTAAGCAGGGGTGGGGAGTGACTGTGTGTGTTTTCTCCACTCTACCAATCCACCTCCCTAGAAAATTTTAGTTTATTTTCAGGTGCCTTAAGATATTGAGGAGGGAAACATTTTCAAAAGGTAGAAAGGACGGTCAGATGCCTAACTCCAGTTGTACCTTTGAAAATCTCTCCTTCATTCTTGAGGGAAAATAAGATACAACTTACTTTTCTCATTTGTAGTGGTTGCAATAAAAATCTTCATTTTCCCTTTGCCTAATTAACACTGGTGGTATTCCTAGAGTACCCTAAGCTCTATATACACTAAAGGGAAAAATCTAGCTCACAACATCATGCAGGGTCGGGGGAAAGAGTCCCACAAACAATAGAATCAGAGTGGCTCCAGTCCTCAAAGAGGTCACACACACATATGTGGAACCCAGATCTTCAGAGACAAACTGAGTAGGAGGGGTAGGGGCTATGGGCATGTCAAGGGAAGGAAGGGGCAGAGCCAGAGCAGCTCAAACTGTCCAGATCCTCTGCTCCTCAACTGTTTCAGGGCCATTTCTAGGGTACTTCAGCCACAGGACTAAACTAGCTGCAGTGAAACAGCTACTCTGTGTCATTTTCTAGGAAGCTGCTCTAACTTTTGTCTGGATCAGGGCTGACCCCAAGAATCAGGGAGCTGGAACCTGATACTTCATCTCTTTCACCTGCATTGAGTGGTGCAGGGGAGAATCTAGCTCCACGGACCTATTATGGAGCAGATTTTCAGAAGAGTTCAGCTCCCAAAAGTTCCCTTTTAGGCACCCAAATGAAGTGGTCAGGTTTTTGGTAGAGCTCAACACCCAAAATAATGGCAACTCTCAGAACAATAGGAGATGTCATGTTTTGAGGACTTTTGAAAACCTGAACGCTTCATTTAGGAGCCTAAACTGGAGTAGAGCTCTTTTGAAAATATTGTCAGCAGCATATTAGGCCAAAAATCAGCTTGTCTTCAGGTACATGAGACATGGCAAGTGTATTTTTTCTGTCCTTCAAAACTATATTTGTTTGCATTGAAAATAAGCAGTATGCTGGAAACACAGGAGCTTTGTTATGTGAGATTGTGCCATTATCCACTATAGAAAGATAACTTTAGCTTTGCCCTCACCACGATGCTCACCTCAGCAGCAATCTTAGACATGTTTTGTTTGCAATTTATCATCTCAAATATCCTGCACAGCAAAACAGCAGTGTTAGCTATGTATTGTTTTGCAATGAGTTTTCTTTTTCTGCAACAAAGCTTCTATTTTTTTTTAATTGGGGTGGAGCAGTTTCCGTCATGCACTTGCAGGTTTACAAGTTTAGCAAGGTGATTTTTTTTTTATTATAAAGCCCCATCGTTAGTCCCTTATATCTGATTTGTGTTAATTAGAGCACATTAATATGTTGGCCAAAAATTCAACAGAAACTTGAAATATTACTTGAAGTTTAATTAGTTCAATAAAAATGAAATGAAAAGTAGTAATAGCAAATGCAGGACAAATCATTTTCCAGGTACTGCTTTCTTGCCTAATAAGATTTGAAATCAGGAGTATACAATAACTGCTTAGGCAATTCTGCTAGTGCTTTAAGTAGTACTGTAATATGATTCTGATTATAGGCGTCATGGGTTTCTTCTATTATGCTCACTTTGTAAATCATACATTGAAGTTTATTGAAACAGAGCTGGATGGTTGTATGCCTTGATGCAGTAATCTGTTAGCAAAGGTGGCCATCTGCTTTTGCTTGCCATGACTTCAAACCTCAGCAGCGTCTGTCACCCAGCCAGGCAGGAAACTAAACTAAATCCTAAGGAACATTTAGATATTAATTATGTTGGATAGGGACCATGGAGGAGAAGTAATGAGATAATTTACCCCATGCAGAGACCCTCACACATCAGTTCTTAAAATTATTTGACTCCTGTGGTCATACCTGATTCTGGGAAAGAATTTTAACCATCAAGGCCTTATTGCCCAGCTTCTTCCTAGCAGTATCTTCTCTGGACAAGACCTGCCTGACATCTCTCATGCCAAATTAAAACTACTCAAAGTGTGTCACTGTTTGAGTTCACAGAGCTTCTAACACACAAAGTTTCATATGAACCCTATCATACAAGCCAAAAAAAAAAAAATCAGTGTTGACCATTCATTGCACTACCTGGATTTCCATTAAAATTTCAAGACAGCTTCTTGTGGTGCTTTTTGATTGTTGAACTGGGTGTGGAGGACCAAGTAGCATTTTAGTTACTCACTTACAAAAGCATGATGGCTGTGTGCTCTAACTTTGCTACTGCTGGTTGAATTTGTATTATTTTATATAAAAAAGTGTGGGATGGCACCACTGTTACTATCATGTGCACTATAAAGCACTTGGGAACTTAGGAATTGCCATACAGGATCAATCCTGAGGTACATCTAATCCAGTATCCCGTCTCTGACAGTGACTGATCTGACTGATGAGGCAGGTTAAAGAACCTCACACTAAGCAAATGGGGGATCATCTTCCCCCAGGTCTCATCCTGATCTCTAATAGAGCAAGATTGGTTTAAACCACGAAGCATAAGGTTTAATATCCCTTCCTAACTTCTTGTTAGTATTAATTATGATAATTCTGGACATTCAGAATGTCCAATCTTATTTTGAATCTTGTTATATTCTCGGCCTCTACAACTGCCAGTAGCAACAAGTTCCACAGTTTAATTACACATTGTATGAAAACGTATTTCCTTTCATTAGTTCTGAATTTGCCACCTTTTAATTTAATTGAATATCACCTTTTGGGAGGTTATGAGATACGGAAAACAGGACCAGGGCCGGCTTTAGGAAGTGCAGGGCCCGATTTTGATGGGGCCCCGCTGCCGAAATGCCGCTGAGGCAGCAGCAACGATTGAGCTGCCGCCGAAGGGCCGCCGAGGCAGCGGCAGCGATTGAGCTGCTGCCAAAGGGCCGCCGATGGACGTTGCGGGGCCCCTCTTAGGCGCGGGACCCGATTCCAGGGAATCGGCATAAAGCCGGCCCTGACAGGAATTCCTGATCTCTCTTCTCTTGACCATTTGTTATTTTATACAGTTTTATCATGTCCCCTCTAATTAATCCTAACTATTCATAGAAAATTATGAGGTCTAAATTAGCAGAGAGCATGGAGTCACTGTGGATAGTTCTCTGAAAACATCCACTCAATGTGCAATGGCAATCAAAAAAAAGCTTACAGAATGTTAGGATCCATTAGGAAAGGGATAGATAAGACAGAAAATGTCATAATGCCTCTATATAAATCCATGGTACACCCACATCTTGAATACTGCATGCAGATCTGGATGCCCCATCTCAAAAAAGATATATTGGAATTGGAAAAGGTACAGAGAAGGGCAACTAAAATGATTAGGGCTATGGAACAGCTTCCATATGAGGAGAAATTAAAGAGACTGGGACTTTTCAGCATGGAAAAGAGATGACTAAGTGAGGATATGATAGAGGTGTATACAATCTTGACTGTGTGGAGAAAGAGAATAAGGAAATGTTTATTTACTCCTTCACAAAAGACAAGAACCAGAGGTCACCCAATGAAATTAATAGGCAGCCGATTTAAAACAAACAAAAGGAAGTACTTTGTCACACAACGCACGGTCAACCTGTCAAACTCTTTGCCAGAAGATGTTCTGAAGGCCAAAACTATAACAGGGTTCAAAAAAGAACTATACAAGTTTATGGAGGATTGGTCCATCAATGGCTATTAGCCAAGATGGGCAGGGATGCAACACCGTGCTCTGAGTATCCCTAGCCTCTGTTTGCCAGAAGCTGGGAGTAGACAACAAGGGACGGATCACTTGATTATTGCCTGTTCTGTTCATTCCCTCTGAAGCACCTGGCATTGGCCACTGTTGGTAGACAGGATACTGGGCTAGATGGACGATTGATCTGACCCAGTATGGCCATTCTTATGTTCCTTTCTAAGTTAAGCTCTCCCAATCTTTTCAACCTCTCTTTATATGATTTTTTCCAGACCCTTGATCATTCTCCAAACCCCCTCAAATTCTGAAATATCCTTTTTTGAGATGGAGCGACCACTATCACACACAGAGTATTCCAGATGAGGATGTACCATTGAATAATATAATGGTGTTATGTTTTCTGTATTGTTCATCATACCTTTCCTTATGGTTCCTAACATCTCATTTACTTTTGTGACCAGACCTACACACTGAGAAGAGATTTTCATTGAGCTACCCACAGCGATACCCAGGTCCCTTTCCTGAGCTGATACAAGGTTCTAAAGTAACTGTAAGGTGCAGGAGTAGTGCAACTTTTTTCCTTTAATGTACATTTATAAACAACGAATTTTGTTTGCCATCATGTTGCCCATTCACCTAGCTTGGTTAAGTCTCTCTCATGTTCCCCACAAACCTCTCTGGTCACAACAAACAGAAACCACCAAGACCCTAAAATATCACAGTAAAGAACCGTAAAACTCACTGGAAAAGAAATAGTAAAAGTCTCTCTAGCTTTGGGTTTTGTATAGTGACTGCCACTACAACATCTAAGAATGTAGAGAAATTTTCACTACTTTTGTAATTTTGCTAATTGCCGATAGTAAAACATGACAGGAAGATAAAGAAAGATAGATTAATCCAAACAAGGCTCACTGATGGCAAAATGTTGAAAGTGCTCTACACTATATGATAATTTTCATTCAAATATGGGCCCTGATCCCAAAGACACTTATACCCATGAGAAAAGTCATGAGTGTGAACAAACCCATTGAGTTCCATGGGATTATTCACTTTCCTGAAGTTGCTCACATACAAACATCTTCAGGATCAGGGGTTGCTAAACATAATTTTAAAATACAAAATGTAGAATAAAAAGTAAAAGTAGTATGTCTACATTTTCACTGAATTAGCATAAAATTACATCATAGTAAACTTTTATTCAGAACTAAGCATGCCCTTTCACTGGTCTACATGGGTCTAATTTAACAGATTTCATTTAAATGATTAAACTCATTAGTTTTTATTTAAAAACTACACACACACAGCTTTTCTTTGCCCTTTCTTATCAGTCATATCATGATATATTGTTTCCCTAGAGCAAGTGCTTTGTTGTGGCCAAAAAGAGAACAGCTCCTTTTATAAAGAACATTAG
Organism: Macrochelys suwanniensis; assembly: GCA_033296515.1. Lineage (NCBI taxonomy): Eukaryota > Metazoa > Chordata > Testudines > Chelydridae > Macrochelys > Macrochelys suwanniensis. The sequence goes on along the minus strand of CM065780.1, from coordinate 43,382,674 downwards.
ATTGGACTTCCAAGTTGCACAATTAGAGTAATTGTGTAACTTGGAATTATGCAATATATATATATATTAAATAACCAATTCTAGCTGTAATACTGTACAGCATATGGAAAAGTTGTCTGTGCAATATATTCAAAGTAATAAAATTTCACTTCAACAGGTAGTTCTTGGATTAAAGGTTGTCAAAAAATACCTTCTATTCATCACAAGCACATTTGGGCATATTAACGTCAAGTGAGTTGCACCACTTATGGGAACAGTACTGAGCTCTTCAACCTTATACAAAATCCTTGGATAGCAAAACTAACTGAGACACTCATTCGTAAAGGGAATATTTACCTCCATAGGCTCCATTAGTCTGCATTTATTACCTGAAGCCTACAGAGGGACAGTCAAACTCTGGTGGTAAAGTAGAACCTCAGAGTTACGAACACCTCGGGAATGGAGGTTGTTCGTAACTCTGAAATGTTTGTAATTCTGAACCATATGTGCCAACTTCGAGCACCCACAGAAAAAAAAATAGTGGGTGCTCAGCACCCACCGGCAGCCCCGCAGATCAGCTCCTGCCCCAGCACCTCCCACCCGCCAAGATTAGCTGTTCAGAAGGGGGAGGAGTGGGGGCAGGAAGAGGTGGGAGGAGGGGACAGGAAGAAGGCTTGGGGGAAGGGGTGGAGTGGGGTGGAGCCGGGGCTGAGGTGGAGCTGAGTAAGTCAGCACCTATGCTCTTAAAACGTTATCATTGTTCTTTCAAAAGTTTACAACTAAATATTGACTTAATGCAGCTTTGAAACTTTACTATACAGAAGAAAAATGCTGTTTCCCCCTCTGCCACCCCACCCCCCACTTTTTAGTAGTTTATGTTTAACACAGTACTGTACTTGCTCTCTCTTTTTGGAGGGGGGTATCTGCTGCTGCCGGGTTCCAAATGAGGTGTGTGGTTGACTGGTCAGTTTGTAAGTCTGGTGTTCATAACACTGAGGTTCTACTGTTCAATAATCACGCAGCCCATCTCTCTAGAGTGAATAGCTAGCAGTACTTCAACAAAGGCAAGAACAAATACTTTGGCTGAAATTTTCAAAGATGCATTGAGGATTTTGCTACTCAACTCCCCGTGAAATTAATGGAACTCATGTAGCTAAATCCCTCAGTCAGCCTCGAAAATCATATTAATAGTACTTAGCACTCATGCATGCACACATACACATATATATGTGTGTGTGTGCGTATGTCTATGTGTGTAGTGTTTTTAAGGTGAAATCCTGGCCCCACTGAAGTCAATGGTAAAACTTATACTGACTTCAGTGGAACCAGGATCTCCCCCTATATGTTCAAACCATGTGATATGCACTAACTAAAAAATATTCCAACCTCAACCCACGCTCTGTGGCTGACCTCTGTCTCAGTAATAGTACAGCCATGTTCAGCTGATCACCGAGACAAAGGTCAGCCACAAAGTCGGAGTTCAGATTCAGGGCTACATTTTTCTTGCTGTTGAGGTATGAAACCTGAGGAGTTGTGCCACATCACTGGACAGATTTTCAATTTGATTTATGATATTACTCATGATAATTTGGACATCTGTAGCACCACAAGTGATGTAATGATGTTCTATGATAGCAGAAGAAATGAGACCCTGAGCCTGAATTGTCACTCTTGTAAGGACCTGACTCTATAATTTCACTTGTTTTTGTTTTTATTTCTCCTATTATAAGTCATCCCCCCCCCCAACCTACTTGAGCAAGGAAATACCAAAAAAAAAAAACCATACAGAAAAATTTCACCTTATTAATATCAACCCACATTCTGTGATCCTTTATGGAGCAGAACTCCATTGCCAAACTCCCACTGAAGTGAACTGGAGATTTGTTAATTTAAAGTCTGCAGCCCTTAGTCTGAAATCACAGCTGGATGATGTTAGGCAGCAGAACACAAAAAGTGTTCTTTAATCATTGGTTTTCAATGCACCAAGTTTCCTACCAAGTTCAAGATACATGTTCAAACCTCTGTCTCTGAGCTGGGAGAAGCTGGAAGCAATGTTTTTTATAACTACCCTTCTAGCCAGGGCAGGAGCAAAGATGATGGGCCCTGAAAAGACTTGGAAGGACCATCCCCCAGCATACCAAAACAGGATTTTCCTTGCGATAAGAACAGACATTTTGCTGGGGAGGTGCGGGAAAACGGACATTCAAAGCGTTTCTCACAAGCCAATTTATATCTGACCTTCATTAAGGTCTTTTTAGTCCTTAGCTGCAATCTCCTGAACCATCTTCCCAATCAGTCACAGACTGATGAGCTTAATATGGGGAACAATAATCATCTATTATATTTAAACTTGTATGACATATTTTTAATACCGCCTGCTTTACAGATATTCTGTACAGTTCAGGGGGTACAATGGGCCCAAACCCAGTCTTGCTCGGCACACACAAGTTCCCAAAGAAATCCACGTGCTCACTGCATTCTTCATGCTGGCAGGAGACTCTCCCCAAATGTGAGTATAAGGTTTGCTCTTAAGTGCAACACCGACAGCAAATACTTTAACTTGCTATTCATTTTATCCAGTCAATCACATTTTCTGGAGGATGGATGTGACGCTGGTCAAAAAATGAGAGAATATGGCTCCCCAAATTACAACATACCTTTCCTAGTTGAGGATTAGAAAATATAAAGAAAAATATTTCATTCAAAACAAAAACTGAACAACTTTGTAAGATAAATTCAGTTAAAATTTGACCAGCTTCCAGAACACAAGCTAAAATCCTGAAAAAATATTTTATATACATACATGTGCACGCGCGCACACACGCACACACGCACGCGCACACACACACACACACACTCTTTAGGCTTGCATGGGCTTAAAAACAAGGCAAAGGTTGGTTTTTTTCCTGAATTGGGGCATAAAGCTGTGAATTGATGATAATATGATGCACCTGTTGTGTTGCATTTAGCAATCAGCTGCAGCCAAGAAACTGTGAGCTAAATTCAGACATGGGGTAAGTGGGTACAATGAAATCAACAGAAATACCATGCAGGAGTCAGCTCTGCTATGCCTCTATAGCACTGAAAACAGGATACCACTACAAGATTACATGCAAAACATTAGTTACACAAAATAGAAAACATTATTTCCCTCCCTCCCTTTGTGGCTGCAAAGTCCCACCTTTGTTCATGTTTAAATTTCCAAAAGATAGAAATATCTCAAAGAGCCTTTCACAGAGCTTCTTCCAAGGAGACAGTCGCATCCATTTCACATGAGAGCTTCAGAGCAAGGTCAGACAGACCAGAGCACTCAGTGCTGCTGTCAGCAGTCTCTCCGCCTCACTTCTCCAAAGCAATCAAATGAATTCAATGCAGCTGAGCTGGGCAAAGCAGACACAAGCTTTCACAGGTGAAGCGAGAGCTCGGCTAACAATTTTAATGGAAGCTAATGAGGGCTGGATTGATGGAGTGCAAACCTCTAGCAAAGGACTTCTTGTACAGCAGTTACTATTTAAAAATACATTTAGTATGGACCAGTAAATGTTCACTCTGCTCTACCTGCAACATTTTGTATTCCTATAATTAGGAATACTGAAAATACAGAAGTCAAACACTTCAGTATGACAAACATGGAGCTTTTGAACTTTTTAGGTCTGAGGAAGAGGACCACACAAGATATTTGCAATCATACAGAATAGTTTCACATGCTTGATATGAAGTGTGCATGCTCCTGAAGGCAAAGACTTGACCCAGCCTCCATTTTGTAAGGAATTAAGAGAGTCATTTCTTTAGACTGTTGGAAAGGAGGTAGCATCAGTCTTTATCTAGTTACATTACAAGGATGAAATAATAATAATACCTAGCTCTTACAAAGCACTTTTCATCAGTACATCCCAAAGTGGATACGTATCATTATCACCATTGTACAGGTGGGGAAACTGAGACACAAGGGTTAAGTGACTTGCCCAAGGTCACCCAACTGTCCTGTTGCTGAATGAAGAGTAGAACCCTGGTCTCTGAAGGCCCAATCCAGTGCTCTACCCAGAAGAACACTCTAACTTCCCTGCCTCCCCTAAATATTCCTATGTCTTTGTTCTATGGCTATTATAAAATACTTCCCTTTCGAACTAACTTAGAGTGAAAGTCACAATTATAAAATGGAATGTTGTTTTTACATTATGAGGGACAGATTTTCAATAGTGCATGTGCAGAAATGTGTGTTTAATTTTACTCACACACAACCCCTGATTTACACAGATATATAGGTTTGTGCATGAGAATAATCTAGATTTGCACATATGCATCAGAGTTAGTATGTGCACAAGTTAGGTACATACACTTTTGAAAGTCTGGTTCCTACTCTCTCCCTCCCTTCTGACAAAAAGCTTCATAGTTAAATTATGGCAGTCAACTCACTTATTTTCATTTAAAAAGCTCTTAATAAAGAAAAATGTTTTAATTAAGTTCAATTGCATAAGAAAACAGTAACTCAACTTCTGAGTTAGTGTAAACCCAGTTGCTGTCAAAACTCTCATACAAACCATTATTCATGCAGATCTTGACCATAGATAAGAACTAAAACTCAGTACCAAGAGAATAAAAATAGTTTGCCAGCATACATCATGCATAATAGCTATTACTTGGAGCCAAAGTAAATAATACAGAATAGCGGGCAAATGAATAGTCTGACAGGTAACACAGAGAGAATGTTTATGACTTTTTTAAAAAGCCAACTAGTTTTGCTTGTTATGTTCTACTTTTGTCAGCCTTATCTGTGAAGTTTGACTGATAATGGAAAAGATTTCAACACCCATTGGATTATGCCTTTTCTTACTGTTTTGAACTATGCTGTGTTGTGACAGCCTAAGAGCCAATGCTTATTTTATTGATTCACTAATATTATTACATCTTTTCTATTATTTAAACAAATAATCATGCCAATCTTTCAATCTGGCTTCATTTTCTCCCTAACATCTAAAATCCATAATGTCTCCCACTCTGTTCCAAACAAAACTCTCTGGCTTGGTATTTCTCATATTTATTTACCTCCAGAACAGAAATCTAACACAATGGCCATTTCCACAGTCTGGAGTAAAGCCTGCATGAGTCTAATTTATTTAAAACTATCTTAACACTCGCCTATACAAATTACTGGAAAAGGGTTTCCTGGACACAGCAAGAAATGAGCAAACTGGCTTTTAAATCGTAATTGCAAACGAGGAGCAGCACCTTCTAAAATTCTGTCAATTACATTATGCAAGTTAACGAGAGCAAAGCCAAATCTCTGCTGGAAGATTTACAATACTAAGTACAAGAGAAAAGAGTCAGCCCCTTCTCCATATGGAAATAAAAATCCAGTTATTGAGACAAAGTTTTGGGCCCAATCCTGCAGTTCTTAGTTAGATAAGCTGCCCTCAACTGACAGGTTGTATCCATACACAAATTGTTATGTCTACTATCACAGTTCAGGGCAATGGCACCTGTATTCTCCTTCTATGATTCCTCAGGGGCACCCACTCTAGGCTCCCAGCTGTCACCTCATTTGGGTAGAGATCTGCATCTCCCCCACTCCTGACAGGTTATTCTAGGCCACACAGGATCCTCCTTACGCTGTGATATCCCAGCAAGCCAGACTGGCTAAACAGGCCAGTATCTGTGCTTTGCTTTCTCTTCAAAGGCTGTAAACAAATAAATTGCCAGCAGTTATGCCACACAGCTTTTTATAAGCAAGCATATTTATTCTTAAGGTGAAAGTATTACAGAGGAAACATATTGAAACAATAAAAGAACTTACATTCATGCTAAAAAGCTTACCAAAGGTCACCCCAGCTCCAATATCAGGCTCTCACAGGTGTCAGTTCTTCCAACCCCTCCCAGAAAGGATTGGGGACCTCCTTGGACAGAAGGTCCTATTCAATTGCTGGCTCAAAAAGACGGCTTTGAGACAGTTTAAACTCAGGATATTTATCCAAGAGTCCTTCCTTTGTCTGTTGGTCTCTGGAGAATCTACTTTGAACTAGTATAAGTGAACCTGGGTGATTTTCCTTAATCACCACCCACTCTTTTCAGTTCCTGTAGGAGTTGGGGTAGCCCTCCCCCATGCAGAAGAACACAATCATAGATAAACCATTCAGTTAAAATAATGTTCCTAAAGATACTGCATGGGGTTGCAATGTTTGTCCCATATACCCCACATAGTAGTTACATACAATCCAAGTCCACAATATTACATAAACTCAATACCATAAGCCTTTCAAGGTCATTGCAGGAAATTGCCATATCTGGCACATCTACAACAAATAAATTAGGCTTTTGCGCTCTGAAAATCTGGCCAAGAAACTCTAGCTAGGATACACAACCAGTGACAAGGAAAAAATAACTTGCAGTGAAGTGGCATGATATAGTAAATATGCAACACTGGAAGGATAATCAAAATAAATAGATGGATCAAACACTACACTGCTATGTGCCATATAAGATTTTTGATTAGGTAGATTGGTCATACTAGGAGGAATGATGTTGAGAGTCTACGAACAGTGGCAGAAACAGAGGCATTAAATGTGAGTGAAAGAAAATTATTTCTTTACTACCTATACAATGCAAACACTGGTAATAGGTGACTCACTGGACTGTTTTAAATTTGTTCATTTCGACATTGAATACAGAAAAATATCCCAGATTTGATCTTTTAATCAAAGGTCACAAAAAGTACTTTGTCAGTAGTTCTTATTGGCTTTCACCATAAATGTGGATTATGGAAGTTTAACTGTAAAGATAAAAGTAAATTGCAACTAGCCTTTATGCAGTCCATTAATGAACATTTCAACTATATAAACAAGTACAATGCCACATAACCTCACAAATTCTCACTTCACTGATCTGCAAACCAGAGAATTCTAACCAAGAAACCATTTATTAGCAGCACACAGTAGCAAGGTGCCCTATTACCAAGACTTTTACAACTTATACTACAGAATGCTTACTAGTATACTATGAAGTATTACCATCAATAATTAAAGACACCTGCCAGAATAAATTAACAAAGTACTTTGTCAGACAGTGTCCTCAATTTTTATCTAAAATTAACTTTGTTTGCATAGTTGCTGATTCAGAAAATTAAACAATCTACAGTGATGAATGTAGTAGTAGTCATTAGGGCAAATTAGCCAGGTTTTACTCTGTTAGGTGACAATATACCTTACAAAGGCCTGAGCACTCACAAAACCTATCAAAATCAAAAGAAAGGGCAGGGGGTAGTTAATTCACAGGAAGAGGAAGAAAAATATAATGAATGTACATTTATTACTGAATCCAAACCAAAGGTTTCATTCTTCCTATAGTTAGATAACAATTAGCCTCTGTTAACTTACATTTTGTTAAAAAATTAAACAGACTAACTTCTTTAGAAAAATATCTGCAGGGGAAAAGATTAAAGATATGGTTTCTCATTTTCAAAGGGAGAGCCACAGCTACAGTCTATGGAACTGTGGGTTTTCTGAAAATTAAGTCCACACAAACCTAAGCAGTGTAAACTAAATATCAGAGAGCCACTGTTAAAAATAGTAGCTCAATATATGATTTCTTAAAAGAATTTCAGAATGCAGGTCATGCTCACGTGGATGTTGTGTTTTGTCTCCTTTAAGTGTGTCTGCTATGTTCCTGGGAGATGGCAGACTTAGCATTTATATCATACGCTGGATTTGTTTGTGTTATGTCACCCAAGGGAGTAAACTGTAATGCCATATTAAGGGTACAGATGTTCACTTAGGGCTCAGCTAAGAGTTAAAGAGAAACACAAGTCTACCCATAATCAAGTATGTTTAAGTTCCATTCACAAACATGAACATCAAACCAGGCACATGAACAATTTGTGGTCCTGTGTTGCTATTCACACAACCACCCCTCTCCTCCTCCAAAACACAGGCCTCTCAAGTACAGCCTCCACACACAGGGTCTCCAGACCCCTTTCCTCCTCCTCCTCCTCCTCCTGCTCTAATGTAGACCATTTGCAGTGGCCTTTGGAAGGACAACCAGATTGGCCAGTGACTCCCCCGATCTTGCAAAGCTCTCTTATGTGGCAGGAGGCACACCTCCCACACACAAGGCACCACGGGCTGAGAAACACACCCAAGCTTGATCTAGTCACTCAATGACTCAGTAAAAGTCTCATGATCCTTAGTGCTGGGAATTCAGAAAACTGTTGAGTTAAGGGAATCTCTAGTTAACAGAGGGGTTCTAGCTAAGGATTATGGGGTCCTGACCAGCTGCAGCAGAACAGGGACTGCTTTTGGCTTCCAATGTTTCGTGCCAACACCCCTGCCTTCTGCCTACTACCCCCAGTCCTCCCAAAGACCTGGAAGATGCAGCAGCTCTCCCTCAGGCCCCTCAAAGCACAGCAGCCAAGTTCAGCAGCAGCTGAAGAGAGATTTGCTCAGTGCTGGACTGAGATTACACAGTACTTCAAAGACATTTGTATTTTGCATCCCATGTTGCTTTACCCCTGCACTCTTGCCCATCTCTTCCCTTCTTCATCCACTGACACTGCTAGCAACATGGGAGAGCTACTAAATACCAGGATGCTCTTTGCTCTCCAATCACCAGCGCTCTCTGCTCTGCTTGACACACATAGCCATGACAGGAGCATGTACTCAACAGTGTCTATATGAAACAGAGCATTCATCTGATTTCCACTTCATTTTTCTCCCTGGTTATGGGTTTCAGGCCCAGTTGGGAGTGCTGAGAAGAAGAGCAGTCTGGTGTTGTGAAGCACTCACAGAAAGGTTAGAACTGCAGAGGGCAGATACAACAGAATGAAGAAAGGCAGATCTTATTTCTACCTTCTTCCCGTCCCTCCTCCAATTCACTCTTCTTTGCCTCTGTCCCCACCCAAATCTATACACTGTGTGTTGCCCTGCCCCCCTTCCTTCTTTTCCTCCATGCTTGTTTCATTGTGCTCTCTCTCTCTGCCCATCAAGGAAAACAAAATGAAACTTACTATCTGCTAGTGAGTTGCAATTTGAGTCAGAAACAATTGTGCTCAGGAGAGGAATCAAGCCCAGCTACTCCCCCCGCCACTAGATCTGAGGCTAAGGAGTACTTTTTCCAACTAGTAAGAAGTGAAACTACCTGACAATTGTTCCAGGACCCTGTGGAAGGAAGTAACTGAAGCAAGGAGATGAGAATTATCATACAATTTCTCCTCAAATCAGTGGAAATTGGTATTTTGCCAAATGCTGCAAACTGAAACTTGCAGTCTGCTTCACATAATCCATACAAAGTGGACTCTGCAGGGTTTCCCCACTCTGTTTGCACACAGTTACTAAGATCTGCATAGAAAAATACAGAATTATTTGCTTGTGTGTTTTCTTTTTAAGCAGGCACAATTTATAGCCTGAGTTTTGAAAATGTGATGCTAATAACATTCATTTTTAAAGGAAAATAAAGATTCTATTAATCTAGGGATTCTGTGAAAGCTACAAATGACATTGTTGAAGTAGGTAACATTTTGGGTCTGTTCATCTTGAAAGCATCCTTTTCAATTTAATGAATATATATACCATTTCTATATTTAGATATTTTGTTCTGATGCATTTCTGAGCAAATGTTTATTTTAAAAGATTTTAAAAAACAACATTCTAACTAAAGTTCACAATATTAATCCACAAGGTGTAAGGAGTCAGAGGGATCTTCTCCTGAGATTTCATGCAGCAGCAAATATACCATCTTGAAGCCAAGAGCTGAAAGAAAGTTTCCTTTTCCTGCCTGGCAGTAACTTAACTTCATAATTGTTTTACTTTAAAGTATATTACCGCAGTTGGGGATCTGCATGTCCGAAAGGGGTATCCTCTTGTTGTTGTCATTTATGCAGTAAAAATCCTGAGTCTCTGTGTTAGAAAACTTGGTCTCCTGAAATATCTTGATCCACATAACATCACAGGAACACTTGAACGGATTGTCCACTAGAATCCTATAGCAAAAATTAAATCATTTAAAAAAAATCAGTTGACATCATCTGTCTAGAAACATTGAGGTGCGTTTTTTTGTTTTGTTGAGGTTTGTTTTTAAATGTCACTCCAAGTGCAGCCTACAAGCAAAATACTTTGCTTAATAAAATTATGGAGCCAGATCCTCAATAGTATAAATGGGTACATCTCCACTGAAGTCAATAGAGCTATAATCCATTTACTCCAGCTGAAGATCTGGTCCATGGTGCTTATCACAGATCTGAGATACCACACACAGGGCCAGATTCTGATCTCAATTTCACCCGTGAAAATCTGGAGTGACTCTATTCACTTCAATGAAATCATTTTGGATTTTTACCAGTTAAATGGAGATCAGAATCTGTTCCATAGTGGATTTTGGTCTACTGATTTATAAAGAACACTCCTGAAAAGACTTCATCACTGTATGTGGTGGACTATTTGTGGACCCATTCAGTCCCATATTCTGATTAAAGTTTAACAACTCTAATTGTAAACAAGAATTTCACACACCTTTAAGAAGAAATCATCCATATGTCTCTGGAAGATGACACAGAGAAAGGCTTTAACTAATATCAACCAGAACCTAACAAAATAACGGGCTGTAACTTAGTGTATAAACACCACGCAGCTATACAGCACACTATATGGAATTTCAATCAGAGTTCAGCCCACCTACCTGATTTTAAATTTCAAAACTCATGAAAACCTTAACCCAATGTAATGTGATGAAGCCTGAGTGAAGTATAATGGAGACAATCCAGATGCCTGACTCAGAAATGGTCCAGGATTTCACCTTTTCTCCTAAAAGCACAGGTGAGTTCCAACTGATATGTTTGTCAGGGTTTCTTTGTGACCCCAAAGACATTTCATTATAAAAAGAGTAGTGAAACTCCACAAATGACCATGATGCACATAAGCTATATTCTAGTTGCCCACAAAATCTGTTGCCTTAAGCATTAAAAGCTGCATTCTCATTATTAGGCAGCAATTTAAAATGTCAAATTTGTAGAAAATCAAGACAAACCCATGAGTCGGTTTCTCAGAAAAGTAACATGTTTCCCCAAGTTTTACACATAAGGTACATCTACACTGTAGCTGGGAGTGTGCTTCCCAGCTCAGGTAGATAGATATGCATTTGCTTTATTTGAGTTAGCATGCTAACAATAGCAATGTAGCCAAAGGTAACAGGGGTGTCAGCTCAGAGTGCATTCCTAGGGTTCTGGGTGGGTTTGTACTCAGGTGGCTAGCCCAAGTTGCCACCCATGCTAAAACCATCAACACAGCTATTTTTAGCACACTAGCTCAAGCAGAGCTAGCGTGGGTCTGTCTGCCTGAGCTGCAACACCTTCTGTGGATAATTTATATTAGCACAAGTCATCCAGTTGATTTCAATGGCACTACTTGTGTGAATAAGAATTCCTTTTTAAAAATCTCTGCTTTGGTTAATAATAACCAAGCAACCGTTTTCTTCCATTGTTTTAAATGTGATTTAACTTCCCATGAGAGTCACACCATGGTGACATTCTGAAGAAAAGGGAGGAATAGAAGCATGATTGTCCCTTCCATGCACTTACTGGCTCAGTGAGTAGCAATTAAACATTTTCATCTCATTTGCTGTAATTCTGCAGTTGCAGCTACAATTTTGTTTTAAAAGCAGAATCCTTTCAAAGTGGCTTCTCGTTTTCCTTCTCCCCAGAGTCTGGAGAACATCTTCCACCTCACCCTGGCCTGAAATTTCATTCACTTACATTTTTATTTAAGTGCCTTCTATCAAAAGTACACCCACAAGTCAGATTTAAAGCAAGCTTCTCACAAGCTATTTATGGGCAATATTCTATCCTTCAGATCCCACCTCCATTATTCAGTTTTCCCTCCATTCTCAGGATTCTCACCAATGTCAATTATTTCCTGGACTTCTTAATCTATTTGCCACCCTATTGATGATAAACTGTACAACAGTTTACTGTCCTATTGATACCATGTCTTCCCACTGCTTTTCCAACAGGCACACTCCACCTCTTCCCTAGCTCACTGTCTTTTCCACTTTCCTGCTTTTCCTCTCTCACCTTCATCCATTCTGTCCTCCCCACTTTACCACTACCAACTCTATATCCTCCTCTCTCCCCACCATCCCTGTTCCCACATGCCTTCTCACCTCTACAAATACCTGTCTTACCTCTACACCCTGTCTTTCTATCTTTTTATATGGCCCCTCATCACTGTAGTATCTAATCACCTCAAACATTACTCATTTATCCTTGCAATGCGCTATGAGGTAGGCTAGTAGTATTATTCCATTTTTCCTAACCACTCTCAACATCCATTTCCTCTGTCCCTGCTCCCAAATTGCTGAATGCCTAAGGTGTAAATCCCATGATTACATTACAAATGTATTCTCTCCTACTCAACTTCTGCCAGACACTTTGCCAATAAGCACTACTTTCCTACCCGCATGGAATTGAATTCCCACAACTCTTCATTGAACTGAATTCCCACAACCCCTCTCGCTTATTTAGAATCTTCAATTCCCTCCTACAGTCCACATCTTGAGCCCTCTTCTTCCTTTGCACAGGATCTTCAAAAAGATCACCATGATCCACTGTGATCTCACTGAACTAACTGGTAAATTACTACCTTTTGCGCCTTCAAATTCCTTTCAAAACCCAGTTCAACCATGATACCTATAAGAAATTGGTCACCTGATAACAGAGTGGTCCAGAGGCGTCAGTATAGCTCATGTGTAAGCTGAAGTTAATCAATTTAATACAGTGGAGTAATTCCAGATATATACTGACAAATGCCTGCAGAATTTGGGCTTAGAACTGAAGTCAGTACTTTTTCACAATCACCCTGAGCCAAATCAGGCTATCAGTTACACTTGTGAAATTCAGGGGGCAGAAATGGCTCCATGTCTTTTCCTAGTTGTTCAGTAACACTAATAGAACGCCAGACAATATATTTTTGCTTCAACAGCTTGCTTTGTGCATTAAAATACTGTGCACCAATCTAAACAGCATCATCTTTATTGCTGAGATGATATCAGCTACCAAATATAGAGGTGAAAGTTATTGCCAGATGTCAGGCAAAAGTGCCTTTTTTGGGTGGATAAGTGCAGAGAGAGGAATGTAAGGAGAGTTTGGGATTTTAGAAAAAATTACAGATACCCAACAGAACAGATCAAATGGAAGCATTTTGCAACTAGCTATTTTTTCCATTTGAATGCTCAGTGATTACCAAATTATGAAAGAAAATTCCAGTGAATGAAGTTCTGTGGACTGTAAAGTGATTACACCACCTTAATCAACAGAACATACCTAAGGGGCATAATCTCATCTTGGTGCCAGGGATTTGTGCACTTCATTTCTCCTATACTGAAATGAGAACATACTCCAAAAGATGTCTGAGATTACAACACATTCTTCTTGGCTAATATTTCTGACTTGTCTACTTTATATCTCCAGGGCCCTGATCTTGTACTGAGCTCTGAGAAACCAGAAACCTTCCCATTTCAGAACAACCTGTTCAGCTTACTGGCTTCTGAAAGTCCCTTCTTTAGGCACCTAGCACTACCCATGCATTGTATGGGGATTCTGGATGCCTACCTTGTGACTGACAATTCCCCTGGCGGGCAGGCTCCTTAAGTGGTTAGGTGTTGCAACACTGACTGGAGCAAACCCTAAATACTAGGGCCCAAATACTTAACCTCTTCTGTGTGTAGGTTAACCCAATCTATAAACAGGAATACCAATAATTACTACACCAGAAGTATTGTACAGCTCTTTTTTCCTGTTTTCACTTATGCTTAAATATGAGAAAGTTCTATGTTAATACATATACATACATCCTGCTTAAAAGAGCCTAGAATATAGATGCATAGTTTGAACAACCAGAATAAGCAAAATGTATGTTAAGCACATGGTTATAGAATATTTGTAATGTAAAATCTATTTCAGTTCAGAACAATTTTATTTCAGGAAAAGAAAAAACATTGTTGAATGGCCAAATACACAACTGCTGCAAGGCCAGTAAAATACAAGAAAATGAGGAAAACACTTAACATGAAGATCTGCAAGTGGTTAATTTTTTAATATACTACAGAGAGAAGGTACTTCAGGCTTCCACCTTCTTTAATCGAAAAACCAATAGTTTCATGTGAAATTATTTCAGAATAGAACATTTTAAAGCTGACGAGGAAAGCCAAGTTTTATCCACAGATTAATTTGTGTTGCACTGGAGAGAAAGCAAATGTCATGGTGTTTTGATCCAGTATTGCATTAAATTAACACCTTTTTTAAACAATGTCATCATCCAAAGGCAACTTACCTTCTCTAAAGACATGGGATGAAACTCTGGCCCCACTAAAGTCAATGGCACCCATTGACTTCAATGGATCAAGCCCTAAAAGCTCTCAGACTGCTATTCTATTTCCAACACACAAATAATCTTCATTAAAAAAAATCTCACTTACAGATCAGACAAATTCAGATGGCGGAAAGTCTTCTTATACAAACTTGAGAGCTTGTTTCTGGAGAAATTACTGTGAGAAAATAGAACATTAGATTTTATTAGTATTTCTGGTTTTCATAATCAAAATATACAAACAGTGTTGTTTTGAAAACTGAGCCCAATCTAACCCCCAAGAAAATCTGTGGGTTTCCTTCCATTGAGTTCAATAGGAGATGGATAGGGATCTATATTCTTCTGATAGCCCAATATGGCTTTGAAGATTCCTAATCCAACAAGCACTTTGTTTTGATGTCTAGCTTCCTACACTGGACAAACTTTTCACCTTTCAGCACTTCTAGCCATGCAGAAAAAACAGTGGATTTCATTTCAAAAGGAACTGTGTAAAGTCCAGATGCTGGTTACATGCCAATTTATCCATAAGCAAAATGGGTGTTTCCCATACCTTCTTTGAGTCTGCACTGCACTCTGCGCTCATCTAACCCCAAACACATGCTAGCACACATCCTCAACATAAGCCTTTCAGTTATTCTTTTCAAACCGTGTGTGCAATATGAGAGAGATCAAAAGGAAAATTGTAAAATGCTAACATTAGGGGGGGTTATGTCAATTAAGCATTTAATTGCTTCCAAATATAATTAACTGAAAGATTCTCTCCAACTTTTTTAGGACAGAGAAATGTTCACCTTAATCAGAAATGCCTCACTCCCAAACCTGTAAAAAAATGTTCCCCGCCTTTCCTCCACAAATCAGAAAAGGGCTACTTTTTCTTGTGGTTCTATCAGTGCACTAGTTAATGGTATAGAGAGCAGCAGTAAACTGTAACGCTGCCAACAGCCCAGTGCAAATTAGTATTATGAGCCAAAATACCACCTGCATTTTATATGGTATTACGAAGGCACGAGAGGCCATAGTTAATGTTGCATTGAAATTTGCACTTAAACCAGGGATTAATGTAGTTATACCTTTAACCTTGATTTAACTGGTGAAGGTCTGCCTTAGCCCTCCCTAGATTTGACCTTGCCCAGATAAATCAAAGGTTAAAGGTGTAACTTGCATCTACACCAGGGAAGATGTTGTAGATAGGTAAGAATTAGCTACCACATGTTAGCTAACCCTTACCTAACCTTAACTTCTTTCAATGAGCTAGATAAACTCCGTTAGGAGACTGGAGGTTAGGGGACCCAGTGCTTTAGGGCCCAGTACTGCAAGCCATGCCTATATGAAGAGTACTTACCCATTCAAATCAGTGGGCCTGATCCTCCACTGCCTTGCACCTTACATAGCCATTTAGACCTGTGAAAAGGGAGTGTAACATGCTACCTTACCAAACTGTCATTTTGCACAGGTGTAAATGACTATGTAAGGTGCAAGGCTGAGGAGAATCTGGCCCACTGATTTAAGTGAGGCTACTCACAGGAGCAAGGATTATGCCACCTTTATGGAACACAATTTTGAAAAATGATAAGAAACTCCATGGGCCTGACTCTCCTTTCGCTTACATCAGCCAAGTAGCTTCAGTGGAGTTACTTCTGACTTACGCCAGTGCACAGAAGATCAGAGTGAAGCTCACTGTGTTAATGGAAAACAATAACAAAAATGCTCAAGTACATTCTTGGTTATGGGCTGACACATTTAGGGCTTTATGACTAGTCTTTTCTTCTATGCAGTTAAGGGCGTTCAGATGTTTCAAACTGACACTTAATTCAATTGAAATTCTTGAGCCCTATGTTATATATATCATCTTGAACTATATTGTGTCAGTACATTTATTGTTATATATATTTTCCATAAACTGAGCACTTTATATTGATTACTAAAATCTCTGCTTTGCTCCCTTCAATCTACAGTAAGTGAATAGACATAGACCAGGGTTACTAGATGGCTGGTAAAGAAGACAGTTGTTTTTTTCTGGAAGGGTAATTATAAGTTAGCTCCTCAGTTCAATATCACCTGGATCGATCACCTGGATCGATCGGACTTCAGCTGTCGTTAAGACTGCGCCGATCACAACACGTCTGCCATTCTTCTCGCACTCTTGCCTTTCTTCTCCACGTTCAGTTCAATATCATAGTAAAGAATTATTATGGCTGGCATCCACAATAATAAGTATATACACACCTAAGACTTTGTTAACTTAGAGTTAAGGGCCTAGATCCTGAGCCTAAGCCAAGCTGTGCTGAACAGCTTGGGAAGTGAAGATGAGGAAGGGGAGGCAAAAGTAGTGTTAAACTAGCTTCATGCACTCTACGTCCGATCTGTTTCTCATTTGATCACAAAAACACAAAAAAACCCTTGTACTGCACATTTACACTGTGATTTAAAAAAAAAATCAGATCAACTCCCCAGTCCCTGTTACTAAACATGCGTTAGCTAATCCCAGCCTAACCACAAACTTTTCCCTAATGTAGATACAATTTAGCACTGTTAACCTTGATTTAGCTGTTCAAGGTTGACTCTAGCGAGGCCAATCTCAACCTGCTATATCGAGATAAAAGGTGTTAGCTTGTATTTACACAACAGGGAAATGGTGAAAGGCTGTAGTTAGGTCAATATTAGATATATAGCTAATGTAGATTTCTTTTCTTAATCTAGTCAAGACCACAGCACTCAGATACCACGGAGATAGCACACTAAAAATACCAAAGTAGATTTGAATATATAAAATGTATGCAATTATGTACATTCTTGGTACATGACAATTGCTTTTTACTGTTTTAGGAAATATTCACTACTTGTGACCTTTATTCCTATAGTTAAAGGTATTAATATAATATAAAGGAAGTGCATTAAACAGGTCTATTAAAAAAAATATTGTTACTGCTGCTGAGTTTATAAATTACAGCATTGCTACAACAGTACTGTTTAATAGCTTTTAAAGGTGATTGTTGAGTAATTTGAGTCTTAGGTCAATGAGAATACCAGAATTAAACTAGCAAGGCTATTAATTACATTTAAGTAATATCTATTGAAGCATTTCACTTTCTGTTGTTTACATTATTACTGAACCTTAATCATCATACATCAGTGGTGGAAAGGCATTTTGGCTACAGAGGTTTGGCCCAGAAAATAAGTTGATGCCAAAAAGCATTTAAATAGCTGTGTGTTAGTAGATTCATTAGCATCTGATATTATTATATGCTATTACTATTTATGTTGTAAGAATACAGTGTTTATTTTTTAATGAAGCCTTGTGACTGCATTAAAACATTTCTCCTGTGAGAGGATTACAGCCATAATATTTTTATTAGCAAAATTAAAGTTCATACAATTAACATTAATCTTCATAAGAATATTTGTATGTAAAAAAAATCCCATAAGCTCCAAATGGCTAGATATAAACTTTTGCTTAAAAATGAAATGTAAGATTTTTCTTAGTCTTTTGCTAAGAAGGTTACTATTAATTAAACATGACTGATTTCAGTTTTTCACAATTTTCATTGCCCAGACCACATCTCAGGGTCCATCCTGTTCCTAGTGAGGTCAACAGGAGTGTTGCCACTGATTTCAATGGTCCCAGACATTGAAGCAACAGGGTCTTTAGGAAGATTTTTTAAACTCATTAAGAACTCATGTAAAGAATAAACACATGATTTTTTTCTATAGAAATAATAAATCTAAAGGCCTAGACAGAACTACCTTCATGCTAATTGCTCTGTCACTTTGGCTCATCTATTGTGAATATAACAAGTGGCATTAAGTAATCATTTTTACCCAAGCTATTTGCATGTTTGACAAGATTACTAATCCCTCTTGTATCTCTGCTCAGAAGGAAATCATAATTTAATGACCAATTGTCACAGGAAAAGCAAGTATATACCCAGCTAGTAGCTCTTACTTTATATAGTATTTCTATGGTTATGCATTGGTATGGTGCTGGTCAAAGCAATTTGTTTTATTAATGACTAGATGAAATAATTTAACATGCCTGTAAAACATGTGTTACATTCTACCTCTCATAGTTTGGACACATAAGGGGTAACAGCTTACTACTGCTACCAGTAAATTGAAATATCATATGTTTTTGTTTAAATTACCATTAATTTTATCTTCCTATGACACATTTTTCTTGGAAAACAAAAATTGCAGAAAGGGAATTTATTGTAGTATAACAGCACCCAGTCCTGGCCCCAATTCAGCAAGCCATCTTTATTACACGAAGCACTCAATCAAGCACCTGCTTGACTTAATATCTGTGTTTAAGCCTCATTGATTCACTCATACACATGCCTAAAGTTAAGAAGGTGCTTAAGAGCTTTGCTGAATAGTGGTAGACTTAAGCACTTACTTGAATGCTTTGCTGAACTAGAGTTCATGTAATGTGCTAAACGCCCGCTGCTCATTTCAGCACCTTGCGGAATTGGGACCACAATCCTAAATGTGAGAAGTAGGAGTGAGTTCAGCTCTATGTTTCTCCAAGGGCCTGTCTACACTGTACATAGGTCTGCACTGGGGAGGTGTAAATTCTACTCACCAGCATATCGCACACTAACTGGGCCATGTGGCACATGCTAAAAAACCCTTAGTGTGTGTTAATGTAGTCCCAGACAGTATTACATTAATGTTCACCAGGGAACTTTTAGTGTACCATAGCAGGATCCACATGGGCCAATTAGTGTGTGACAATGCTGGTGTGGACTAGAATTTACACCCCTTTACTGCGGACTAACACACTGTGTAGACAAGCCCAAATTGAGAGGCACCTATCTTCTTCAGGGACATGTAAGCAAACCAACAAAAAACAGAAGAAACGGAGCTGGTCGTTTTTCTGCGTTGTTTTCACAGAGGACTCCGGACTACTCATCCTTTGCCAAGTCCAAAGCAAAAATGATCCAGCACAACAAAATTAACAGGTTGCCCCCGCACCACTTGCTTATAATACAGTTCCACTTTCATGCCAAAGTTATTAGCAAAAGATCCTTATACACCTCCTTCTTTAAAACACTTTATACCAGGAGAATGAGAAGAAGGGGAAGGGAAGTAACAAGCTCTGGACAGTTCTGACCTACAAGACATGAATTGTTCTGACTCACATGTACTGCAGGTTGGTGTTTTTCAGAAATGCCTGACGGGACACAAACTTTAAGCCTGAATCCACCACGGTTCTGTGAAAACATATAACGTTAAAATTGTTAGTGTCGGTCAGTTAAAATAAAATAATAATAATGGTTAGAATAAGATTTGGGATTACAATTAACCTACATCATTTGTAATTAATTAAATTGTAACCTCTTGGGGCAACGACTGTCTTTTTTTAATTCATATTTGTACTGCGTCCAGCGCAATTAGGCCCTGCTCATTGACTGGGGCCTATAAATCCTACTGTAAGAGAAACTACAAATATTAATGTTAAACAAAAATAATAAGTCAGATACTCACAGATTTTTCAGTCCAACATAAAGTCCAACTTCATTGTTATTGATGCTTTCTAATTTCCGCTGGTTTGCGATGTAACTATAGAAAAAACAAGACAGAGAAAGCAAGTGAAGAAAACTGCTTCATTACCTGTTCCTGTTATTTAGATTGTCTCAGACACTGTTTATAGATGAAATATACAAAGTGATTAAGGTTTCTGACCAACTTCAGTCAACACGGAGTCATGGTTCTTGTGTCTGCAGAGATAAACACTTCTTGCCACTTTCCCAAATATTTAACTAGCTACCTTGTTGCAGAACATTTAATTTTTACACAGGGGAAACAATCTTGCACAGAGAAGGAGGTCTTCACACTGAGCAGCTAATAAACAAATTTCTCTACAATGCCACTTTCTCTGAAACCTGCTCTTTCCTGGCTCATTTCTTTTGCATAACAAGAAGGCCAGACCCTCAACTGGTGTAAATTGTGCACAAATAGAGTCTGGCCCTAGTTTGTTAATACTGGATACATTTAACATCATCACTCATTAAGCTATTTTTCTCCGTGCCCCTTAGCTGGAGATTTATTGACACCATACTACAATCGGAAGACAAAACAAACTAATCATTCTTGGCTGTATTATGCATACAATGAGCCCCAGCTGAATATAACACAACAGAAGGAGAAAGCATCATGATAGATCAAAAGCATCAGCCAACCCCACTATGCACAAGGAACCTCTTTATGTGTCACCAATGTAGCAGATATGAGCATCAAATGACAGTGATGGCTCTGCAGGATTTCTTGGGATAAGAGTAATACAGTGAAGCCATTGTAAAATAATAAAAGAATACAGAGTTCCTTACATAACTTGTTATCTCATGGATTTTAAAACCAATCTGATTTAAACTCTCAAAACTCATTAAGGGCCAATCCAAAAACAATGAAATAACATATTAAAGATGATGGATAATGAAATCCTCCCATTTTGAGAGCCATCAGGCAGATCTTCCCATTCTCTGTTAAACTGTTTTCAAGCATGACAGGGGATGTCATTTAGAATCTTCATCTACCTGTGTGACCTTGGAAGCTCCTCAATGCCAACTGGAAGAGGGCACACCATACCTTAGCTCACATCAGACCTGACACACTCATTGCCTCAACATACTGTAGTCATGATCTGTATCTAAAAGGCAGCATGTAAGATGTTATATGCAAATGGATAATATTATTGTGGGATGTTTGTATGGTGGTGTATAAAGAATAATAGATGTGGGCTGGAAAATATGTTCTTAAAATATAGTTGGCAAGCAGCGCATAATCCCAGCCTGTCCTAGACAAAGGAATGTTATTTCACCTGCTTAACTGTGTCTTCAATGTAAATTGAGCAAGGTGAGGCCAGAAACAATGAAAGTACATTTACATATAAGGTAAACAAAGCCATCAAAGTGGGGGAAATGACCACTTAACGACCACGATGGGGGATGGAAGCTGTACCCCCAGGAAGCCTTCCTGGCTCTTGAAACAGAGACAATGGACTTTGGGAAATACAGGCAGACACAGAAAGCCATTTTGGCATCCTCACCTTAGGGAGAAAAGAGGCCTTCAAAACTGAGAAAAGTGGGTCTTTCAACCCAGGTGGTGGAAGTCTCAGAAAACTGACTGTAGATGAAAAACTTGCTTAGACAAAGATTGTAACTTGCTAAAGTTAAGTTTTAGTCACTAGAAAGCACATTTTGTTTTCTTAGTAACCTTTCATCTCTCTTTCACTCTTATCTGAAATCATTTAAACCTCTGTTTGTTTATAAAACTTATTGTTTTATTACAAGAACATTTCTCAGTGCTGCTATATTGAAGAGAAGTGTAAGTCTTCAGCTAACCTAACAGGTTGTCATGTGCTCTGTTTCTTTGAAGGCAGTGAACTTAATAACTTCTGTGAGTGTCCAGTGAGAGGGAACTTGGGGGATTGGGGTTCACTGATTGTTACCAGCATGGGCAAGGATTAGACTGGCAGAGGCCTGAAGAGTTTGCTGGCAAGGCAAATGGAAATGGTGTGCCAGAGAGCTGACACACAGCTTAGCCGCAGCAAAGCTCATTCTTGGTGAGGCAGAGCAGTAACACAGTAGCTCACAGTCCTGGGTGGCCTGAGCAAAATATCACAACCTGCTGCTCAGTTCTAGGTGTAGTGAATATGGCTGTGAGGTTTCAGAGCCAGATCCCTCACTATGTGGTCCGTGTTCAATCAATAATTAGTACCATAGTTAGACTGGGAGAAGACTGGGGAGAAATGTAAAGAGACAGGAGCTTAGAAAGATGTATGCCGGGGCATGGAAGGGGGAACCAGAAAGGACATAGAATCGGGGTAAGAGAGATGGGGCAACCAATTTTCGCTGAAGATCAAGCCTGCAACAAAGTAGTAGTCTCTACATACACTTACGTAACTCTACAATACCACATAACACACCATACAAATCAGCCATTCTAATCATACAAGCATTCATTTATTCCATCAGCATCTCCCACTATGAGAATGTGTAGAACTCTGACATAACTGGAACTTAATCAGCACATGTAAATCAGCTTTGGTCCACTGAAGTGAATCCTTTACACCGGCCAAAGATCTGGCCTTAAATGCACAATACATAAAATCAACAGTATAATCTCACAGTATATTTCCTTTACAGAATAAAATGAGGCATGGCTGCTGGAATTAGGGGCACTGGGGGTGCTGCCGCACTCCCTGGCTAGACGGGGTTTCCATCATACACAGAGTTTACAGTTTGGTTCAATGGCTTTCAGCACCCCTACTATACAAATTGTTCCAGCACCCTTGAATGAGGGGACAAATTTCAGGTTTGATGAGTAGTATGAGGTCAAAAGGAGCCCACTCACACCAACATAGACTTTGAGCTCTGGGGCAGGGACAGTCTTTATTCTGTGTTTGTACAACACCTAGGATGATGGGTCCTGGTCTATGACTAGGGCTTCTAGGCACTATGGTAATAACAATAATTGCGCCCCTGGAGAAGGTCAAGCCACTGCACCACCCAGTGCTGGTGCTAGCTTTTCCAAGAGAGCTGGGCTATGGCCATACCCTTCTGCACCAGTCACCTGAACTGAAAGGAGTGGAGGAGTTGCCACAACTGCATGCATGATGTCGGAGCCCCAGGACAAATTCAAGCTGTGTTAACCAGAATTCCTCTCAAAGCAGCCGCTGCAGTACAGCCTCTTTTTACACAACACCCTTACCACAGGTCATGATAGAAAGGCAAATAATAGTGTTATGAAGCCCTAGGGGGGGGAAATAGACAGTTGTAGCTTACCACAAACAGGTTGTGTCCTCTTACTACCCATTTTATCTTTTGCTTAACACTTTATTTGATTAAATCTTTAAAGCTATTTCATAGCTAGAGAAAGACAGAGATACGGCTACTGTAGCACGTATAGTAGGAGGGGAAGTGAATAAGATAATCCTTTGTTTAAGCCAGAGAGAGGTTTGAGATAAAATCTCTTATCTGACTGGAAACTATTTTTACTATCTTCACAACTACCCTACCTTGATGCTACTTATCATTATACATTAATACTCCTAAAAGCTCTGACTTTCAGTGGGCGATGTTGAGAAATGTAATGTGCTTGCCTGGCCTTAAGAATACTCATCCTCTCTCTTAAATGAACATTTTTAGTGCAACATACAAGAAAAATATTCATACTCCATGACTGGCTGAAGTCATGTGATAAGACAGAAGATCCCTCTGTACACTGCAGCACAATATAACAATACTGAGGTTTGGAAAGATATTAACCAATCAGAACACATATACCAATTACAGCTCCAAACTGAATCCTCAGCAGTCAGCAACACTGTTCCTTGGATCACACTACAACCAAATCTCTCCTACTTGAATGATTCATCAGTTAACAATAGTTGCTTCCAGACCTCTAATTTCATCTCCCCATGGCCATTATGAGGCCTATTAATTCTGATAAAGACATTCAGAGTCGCATTTCATACTGATTTCATACTTCAATCCACATCAAGTTGTTCACCTCAACACAATTCAAATTGTATAATATCACATACTCATACCTCACTATTGTAAGCCCATTTTAAATCTTGTGTCCAAAGACTTGTAACTTTTTCAAAGATTTTCCTTTTGAACTGGAACATAACCTACTTCTGCTCAGCACAAAGGTGAAACGTTTGGGAAAAACTGCAGAAAATCAGCAGAACCATGTCTAAATGATGTGACCATGAAAACAATACATTTTTCATTCTTTAAAACAATTTGGATTCTTTTGCATTTGAATAGTTCAGAAAAAAAAAGGATTCATTCTAAATTTTCAAATGTGATATGTTCATATTCCTTTTCTAAGTCTGCAAACATTTCGTTAGCTGAAGTATGTCCCCTTAATTTATTTGATTTACTCCATTTTCTCTGGACAAATGTAAATTACACCCCATCTGTTTGGAGCTGCAAGGATATTGTTAAAAACCAGAAGTGCACTAATATTAACTACTTAGATACTAGGGAATAATACTGCAATTCAGCTCCATCAGTATTTCTGCTGCCAGAAAATACCTTTTATGGGAAACATATTTCCTAACACTAAAGAAAGAAATAAGGGGAAAATAACCCAGCAAGCTTTGGTTCATACTTCTGGGGGAAAGTTTTGAAAACAACATGAATAAACATTCCCTGGTGAACAGTCAGCGACGAGTTTCCGGGCTTCAGGAGAACTTTCACCACAGGTTATTTTTTCTGCAGTTCTTTGGGGAGAAGAGCAGAGCACTCCAGACCTTGAACTTAGACTAGATGAACCTCATCATAGACTGGTGGGTCAAATATGTTCCTAGTCTGTGCTAAAAGAATGTATTAGCACTAGATAGGTATGAAATGTTAACCTATGCAAAGCTCCCCAATGTTGTATTTTGTTACAAACTCAAATGTCAGACAAGGTTCATCAGAAGGTTTGCTAACATTTATGAACCTTTTCAGCAAACCTGGGCTGATTTATGAGTATGCATGAAAATCATGCAAAATGTGCAGCTGTGACACACCAGATGAAACTTGGCAGTTTCAAATGAGTTGCA
Source organism: Macrochelys suwanniensis (assembly GCA_033296515.1). Taxonomy (NCBI): domain Eukaryota; kingdom Metazoa; phylum Chordata; order Testudines; family Chelydridae; genus Macrochelys; species Macrochelys suwanniensis. The sequence continues at coordinate 43,357,795 of CM065780.1, read as the reverse complement.
TTTTGAGTTCCTTTGAAGCCAGGACTTAAAAACAAAACTAAGGGGGTGTGAACTCACATGGATTGAAACTGAAGAAAATATTTGTATGAACCTTGTATATAAAAACTTTCAAGTTTCAGACTCATCTAGGCAGGGCCGTCCCTAAGGGGCAGGCAGGGCCCTGGGCAGAAGTGACGGATTCGTCACTTCCGGGACCGACCGCACCAGCCAATCACGCCAGCCTGCAGGGCCCCCCAAAGCATGGAGCCCAGAGTGGTCACCCTGATTCACCGTACCCTAGGGACGGCTATGCATCTAGGGCACAATAATGCAACCCTTACTCAAACAGGGAATCTCTAGGTGCAGGATCAGACTCCTAATTAGATATAATCCCTGGAAGATGCTCTAATACCATGACATTTATCATAGTTTAAATATATAGACAGACAGACAGATAGCAGGTCCTCTACAAATATACAGGCTTGATCCTGCTCTAATGTATTTCTATGAGTGTCTTCTAATTGACAGCAATGTTACCAACAGAACTAGAATTCACCACACTGACCACCCCGTTTCTCAAGAAACGAAACCTCTAACCCCCAGCAGAACTTTTCTACAATCTCAAAAGGGAGAAGAGCCAGAGGCTCAAAGAAGCCCACTATGGATTTTGCTAGAGCCAATCAAGTTTACTTTGTGGTGTAATGGGCACTGGTACATAACCCTAAACACTTGTCTATACAGTGCCCTTCGTGCCCCTACCAGTGTGTCACACACTAACTGGCTCACGTGGACCCTGCTGGAATGCACTATATGTGCCTCAGTGCATGTTGATGTAGTACTGTTTGAAATAGAACTACATTAATGAACACTAGGGAACTTAAAATGCATTAGAATTTACATCCCTGCATAGACAAACCCTTAGATAGATGAGACTCTTATCTAGATACTCTTCCCATGTATCCCTGTCTATTGTCAGGTTACCGTATTTGCACAGAGTACGTAGTAAAATTCTGAAAATTAAGCTATTTTAAAAAAACTAAGGATACAATCAGTGAAATGTGACAAGGCCTTAATATTAGGAGTCAACAAATTCTGCCATAAAATACTGTAAATACATTATGGACAAAATATTCAAGCATGCTATTGTTTATATCTAAATTTTTAAGATTTTTGGCAAATCCCTTATTAGGAAGCTTCACCTACGGAGCATTCTCTCACTATTTGCTGATATCACCACAAAAGGATAGATTATGAATATTACAGAACAAAAAAGAACTTTGTGTGTTTGTATATCTTCATCTAAGACACCTGAGCTTTGAAACTCACTCTCGTCCCCATATGGTCCAACATAGCCCATGTCTGTTAACCATCAGAGCATACTGCATATCTAATCCCTTTTCCCAGTCTTTTCGAGAGGAAGGGGTGCATTGGGGTTGAGGTATATGCATTTACAGTTGGTATCTCTGGCTGGCAGGGTTATTCCACCCCCACTTCTTGGTTTTGGGAAGATGTTCTATTTCTGTCTGCATTAGTTGGCTTGTATTACTAATATAGGACAAAGGTGCCCTAGACCCTGGACTCGCATGATTTATGTTCTCCATTAATCTAAATAAACAAAAGAAAACCCTAAGAAAAACAATAGGATTTTATTGTGCATACACAGTACTGCCAACCTCAGAAGTTCAAAAGTCATGAGTCAGAAACCCACCCCCAAAATCATGAGACTGGCCTAAAAATCATGAGGCTTTAAAAAGAAAAAGATTAAACCATGTACTTTGGTCTGTCTTCTGATGTTTGAACTCCCCCTGCTCGTCCCCATTGTGGGTGTGGCAGCTTTACAGCATTGCCAACTTGACAAATCCTTAGTGAGTATAGTGAGTTTGGTCCCCATTATAGGAGCTCTCACTAGAGGACCCTGCTGAGATTGGGGCCCCCCTGTGCTCGACTCTGTACAAACATATAGCAAGAGACTGCCCATGACCTGTAGAGCTTACAGGGGAGTGCAACACATAGAACTGAGTTTGTGATGTAGGAGCCACCACGTCACCTCACTGAGGGTCTACTAAACATCTCTTTGGCCTGGTCTACACAACAAAGTTAGGTAGACATAAGCTGCCTTGTGTCCACCTAGTTGTGCATATGTCTACACTTAAATTTGTCTGTCTCCCACTGATGTAAGCTTTCCATTACGCCGACAAAGTAGTGCCAGCTCCCCAAGCAGCACTGAGCCACAACCGATGTAGACGTAGTGCAAATATAGACAATGCAAATATAGACTTATGTTGACCCTAACCGTCCTCCAGCAGCTATCACACAATGCACAACACTGACCGGTTTGGTTACAATTGTGAACTCCACTGCTCAGGGGTCATGGACACCAGAAGCCCCACCCTGCACCTTTAAAATCCTGCAACTTTCTGAAATACTTTAATTATCCATCTTGGCGAGCACACCTAGCAGCTCTCCATTGTTGTGTGCAACTGCCCACCTGACCATGCTGGCTACACACTCCAGATGTGCTCTGGCTGGGAGGAGACAGGAGATATTTGATCTCCTGCACCCGTGGGAAAAAGATGCTGTGTAAGCACAGCTACAGACCAGCCATAGAAACATGGACTTCTAAGAGCAAATTGCACGGGGGATGCAGGAGAAGGGGTACAACAGGGACCAGTCACAGTGCTCTGTGAAAGCAAAGGAACTATAGCAAGCACATCAAAAGTCCAGGGAGGCCAAGAGTTGATCTAGTGCGACGCCATAGACATGCCCATGCTCTTGGTCAGTACGCACAATGTTGATGCAAGAAGCCAAGTATGCACATGCACAAGCAATATATTAATTGTGGTGGCTTTATGCTGATGTAACTTGCATCAGCAAAAGTCTGTAGTGTAGACAAGCCATTAGATGGGAACAATTTTTAATCCTGGCTGAGTTGGGCTGGATTCAAATTGGTGACCTTCAGATGAAAGGCTCTATAGCTCATTAACAATGCCCAGAGGCATCTTGTCTCCCAAAAGTGCTAATGTTATATTTTCAGTAATGAGGCTTACTTTTTGGAGAGTTTATTTAATAACATTCTGATCTTTCTGAGCTTGCACAGACAGGATCTTCCACTCTGTTGGACTCATAGGCAAAATCTCCCACACAGTGCTGTCAGCCACACACAAACTAAATCTGTCACATCTTGTTCTTAAAGGGACCCCTCCTATTAGCCAATTACAAATATTAAAAATTCTACAGTAACAAAAGAGAAATATTAGCACAACATCTAAATTTATTTTTACATACAAATATTTTGCAATATAAAATCACTCCCAAAATGATGTCAGTGTCCTCATCCTAACTCTTAGTATTAAGAGGGTTTTCACACACATCCTTCAAATCCATAGCACAAACCAACCTATTTCAGCTATAGGAGTAACCAGTAAGGTAAGACATGCTGTTACCTTATATGTGGACCACCCCACAGAAGGAGACACAACACACATTGTGAGTGGGTCACACAAGCATTTGTAAGAAAGCACAGTGCACTGGGCATCGGAATTCTTGGCTTCTCTATTCCTGGCCCTGGAAGCAGATTGTGGCCTAGTGGTTACAGACAGCACCACCAAATGTAATACCACCTATGTTTGGGTCATCTGCAGGGGATTAAACCTCTGGAGGTAAAAGCATGAGTTTCTGTTGCTTGAACTAAAGAACAGACTCTCTTATCACAGAAGTAGTAGCAGAATTATTAACCTTTAAATGTGATTAGTTACTAGAGGGTGGCACAGAACCACACACAGTTAGTTTTGGTTACCCAGGCACCTAATTTGACATACTCCTTCTGAAAGACTGTGTAACAAACAGGAAGAGACTGGACTCTATTAGACCTTTGGGTTCCAGTCCCAACTCAGCCAACGGGTAGTGACTTTGTACAAGCTCTCAGTTATTTTATCTTTGAAACTGGTGAATGATAGCTACCCCCAACCTATGAAATCTCATCTGACAGACACAGAAATATGAAGAGCTGCTGCTAGACCTAATGGTAGATTGTTGTGGTAGTAGTAGCTACCATAGCTTAGGGCTAAGGAATCTGTCCCAATGGCACTATTCTGAGCATACAGCCTAATGGCTCTGGCTGTGCGGTAGTATTAAGCAACATGATCTAAATTATGTTCTCAGATATATGTGGGAATCTGAGGGCAGGATGTGGCCCCAGATCTATTGCCAGCAACTTGTTTTCATTTTAATAAATAAAATGGTTGCATTTAAAATAGGTGAAAGAGCATCTTTAAATTGAATGGTTATCAACAAATGGGTTGAAATCTAACTTCAATTTTTTTAAAAATAAACACTATGAAACCTATTTTTCTGACAGCAACTTCTGCTGAGGACTAAGAAGGATACAAAAAAGTGTGACAAAGATGGAAAAGGAGCAAAAATAACCTTTCTGAACATTTGTGAATAACTACTAGAGTTGAGCCCCAAACCTGAAACCTATTCTGTGTGAATGGACTCCTGAGTCTACACAGAGTCCCATTGACTGCAAATGGAATAAATTGTAGGATCTAGGCCTTAGTCATAAAAGAGCAAACAGGAGTGAGTCAAGATGTATCACTCTCCCCTGAAGCTACACCACCAAACTAAGCCCAGTAACCTGATTAAGAATATAACATTAATTTTATACAGTTACTTCTTCCTCTGGGTCATGCAGTGTGTTTTATCTTTCTTCTAGACTTTACAGGTAGTAGGCTATGTACTGCAAGTTGTGTCCTGCGCAGTGCCAGGCATGCTGTCATAATTCATTCTAAATCAAATAAATAATAACAAATAGATGGATTTCAAAATATTGTACAGTCTGTCTTTAGATATGGTGATAAAACAAATAAAACAATGGAAAATATATAATTACACCCTTGGATTACCAAACTGCAGTTCAGAGACAGGGTCACTTGACCTAAAATAGTTTTGTGATATTGCCTTTCTACCTGCTCACTAGCATATGGAATAGGTTAAGTCAGGGTTGTCTGACCTTGTGAGGCAATGAGTACTTCATCTTCCTGAGTTTAGTGGACAAGGACAAAGTCAAAACAAGAATGAAGTCGCAGAGTTTATTTTTTTCTGTCTCTTTCAAATAAGTGAGGTTTAACATAAGAGTTAGAGGATTAACGTAAGAGGCACATAACAAAGAGTACCTTAATAAGTAACAGCAACACTAATACAGTACTGATTCTAGAAGCTGAGAGATGGGATTGCATGTCACCACTTCACCTGAAAATCAAGCTCTCTGTCACACACTGCTCTCAGCACCTCTTCCCCCTCCAGTTTGGCAGCCCACGCTGACCAAAACTAACATTGCACTTCAGTTAATCACCACAAGCCAAACACTACATAATAATACAACACGTCAACTATAATTTATCTAAACAGTATCAATTACACCACATTAAAACTGTCTACTTATAAACCATCACTAGAATCTGAGCACCACCCCCCCATTACTAATGAATTTAGTTTCACAACACATCTGTGATGTCAGAAAGTTATTTCTCTCCCCATTCTACTAATGGGGAACTGATGTACAGAGAAATGAAGTCATTTGCCTAGGGTCACACCAGAAGTGTGTTGTAGAACCAGGAGCTGAACCCAAAATTCCTGTCCTACAGTCCATACCTTAAAACCTCAGGGCCATCCTTTCCCCATCAATTAGAATAGAAAAGCGTTGGTTATTCTCATGATGTGGCAGACTGCTAGCAACCAGAACCCTGCATTTGAGGCATTTAAACATACTGCACACTTGGCGCAGCATTTCTGTCACATTTTCTTGCTCTTCTGAAGCTTTTCTGCTTTTCAGGAGGCAGCGTATGACAAAACCATAGTAAAAAGAGTGCAGCAATAAAAATAGTTACAATATTTTCAAGCATCCTTTGAGGCACCAGGAGGAGCGCCCACCGTTATGTAAGGAAATGCAACATTCAAAAATGGATGCTGTAGACAGAAGTTAAAACCTGAGGAACTTTGTCATTTTCATTCATCCAAGATGGCAGTTTTTAATATTGCTGTAGCTTTGCAATTAGTAAGAACAGGATCGACTCCCTCTGTGAACTAAAATGTAAAACTAACAGCAGAGAATAACTGACACTGCAGCATATTTAGGATAGAGCTACTTTTAAAAGGTACAACTAGACATATTTAGCCCTACAGCCACCCTTGTAGGTGGAAGGAGAGTATACTTTTCTTCCACCCCCCAGAAGCATATCAGTGCTAGCAGGGAGGATTCACCCTAGTGAAGGGCAGGGCAGCACCGGTTCCTGGGAGAGGTGGTGCCCATTCTACAGCTATACCAGCCACCAGGAAGAAGCAGGGCTTGATTGCAACAGGACAGCCACACATCTAACTTCTGTCTCCAGAGAATTCTATGAGAACCCTCTGAACCTGTAATGCCCCCTGATTTGAATGAGGTTCAGCTATGAGAAAACCGAGTTCTATCAAGCCCACAGGTTTTCCACTTCTGAGCTTGCAAACCCCAGTGCAAACTCAAAGCTGTCTCCAAATATTTGTAAACCCAACAATTGGATCTAACCTAGAGGACTTATACAGCTTTTTAAATACATACACCCTATGTTGTATTAAAGAGATATTTACATTGGGCCTAATCCTGCAAACACACATGTGCTTAATTTTGCTACAATGAGTAGTCCCACTGAAGTCAGAAAGGCTATTCACAGTAGTAAAATTAAGCATGTGCATTTGCAGGATCAGGGTCAGTGTGTGCCCATTAATTTTCTCAAACTAATTTTTATACTAGGGATCACATACTTCAGAGCTTGTGTAGGCTGAACTCATTGTACACACAGGGTTCTTCTGCATCCCTCCATCCCCTCCCACGCTCCCTGTGGGCCACCCTCCCATCCCCCTCTATTTCAGAGACTACCGGCAACTTCCCCCATCCCCTCCCTCACACCTGCGACTTGTGTGCCTCCCCATTTTCTCCCTCACCCTGAGATAGGGGTTTTTGTGCGCCCCAAACCTCCACCGCCACTTGCCAGTCTCTCCCTGCCAGGGGTTCTATATGTGCCCCCTAGTCTCTCCACCTCCAGTATCTGAGTTCCCCATTTTCCCCTCATGCCAGCAGCTCTGTGTGCCCCCCATTCTCTCTCTCCCATCTCACCTTCCTCCCATGGCAGGGGCTCTGTGTTCCCCCTTATCAAGGTCCCCCACTCTCCATCCCCACCAGGGTTTGTGTGCTTTCCATTTCCCCATCCTCCCATTCCAGGGACCACCATTCTCCCCTCCACTATGGCAGGGGTTCTGTGTGCCCTCATTACCCCCGCTTCTCTCATGCTATGGTCCTCCATTCCCGCCCCCCACAAACCAGGGGTTCTCTATGCACCCCTATTACTCCCTTCCCCCACATCAGGAGCTGTCCCCCTCCCATTTCCCCTGATTATAGGACCCCTGTGTGTCTTCCTTCCCCCCTCTGCCTGTACTGTCTCCAGTTCCCCCGTCTGTCTCCCTCCTCCATGCACCAGGCTGTGTGCCTGCCTCAATTCCCCAGTTCCCCCCATACCTTCCCATTCTCCTCTTTCCACCCTCACTCCCACAAGATAAATCATTCAGGGTGTCAAGATGTTAAACTCTAGTGGGAGGACAGGCAGAGATGAGCAGGGATACTGTTTATACTGGAAGGTGTTAATGGATGCCATCAACCAGCTGTGTGATCTATTGATTTATGTTAATCGGGTGGCAGGGTCTTCCCCATTTTCCCTCTTTTGGTTTTTCAGTTTTCCTCAAAGTGAGTAGGGTTCTAGCCATTGATGCCAAGAACATCGCCAGAAATTCTGCAATTGATCAGATTCAAAGTTCAAAAGTTTTTGCACAATAGAGAGACTTATAAAAGCCACCAAGTTGATCGCAAGGCTTTTGCAAGCTTGGCCAAAAATAATTCAGTCAGAACCCTTTGACAGATTGTCCCATACAAACCTTAGCAAACTTCCCTTTTCACTGCTACCTTTAGCACACTCGCTCCAGCAGCGCTAGTGGGTGTCTGGCTGCCACAGCACGTTCCCAGCTGCTGTGCAAACATACTCTTTCTCTCTCCCTGTTTGAGATTCCTGCCTCTTTCCTGCTTCACAGAGTGCTGAAATCGCCTTCAATTTGCCACATCAAAGGCAGTGTTTGGTCACATTCTGCTATCTTACAGGATGATCTGCCTCAATGTATAGGAACAGGTGAGCACAAAGCAAAATGTGGACAGGGACATGCCACCTCCTACAGAGTGCAATAACCAAATGAATTGTTATTTGAAAGCACATAAGGACTGCAGCATCCACACACTTTCTTAAGGAGAAAAGGCTCTTCCCTAAAGATCTGACAGTGTTCACACTGTGGGCAGGTCTACACTACCGCTTAAGTCGATCCAACTTGCATCGCTCAGGGGTGTGAAAAAAGTCTCCCTCCTCCCCCAAGCAACGCAAGTTTCACACTGTCCACACTGGCGCTATGTCAGCAGGAGATGTTTTCCTGCCAACATAACTTGTGCTTCTCACCGAGGTGAAGTAATTATGCTGACGGAGCTAGGGCTCCCATTGGCACAGCACAACTTCACCAAACATGCTACAGCGATGCGGCGCCATCAGTGCAGCTGTGTTGATGTAACGCTGTAGTGTAGACTAGCCCTGTGTCAGGGTGTGTTTGGAACCTGAATTAGGCAGCTAAATATTTACCCAGACTTATCCCTTCCAGAAAAACAGAATAAACTGTCCTGATCCTCCGACCTTTTAATTCATAGTGAGAGCGTCTTGTGTTTCGTATTGTTATCCAAGGCCCAGGTACGCCACAGCAAAACTGACCTAACTTCTTCTACAAGACCCTTGCATTCTACAGCACTTCAGAATCTGCAGCGACTACAGATAAACAGGAAAATGCAGGACCCAATCCAATGCTCATTGAAGTCAATGGGAGTCCTCCCACTGGGTCAGGCCCTTACAGAAATAAATATGAAAATAAATAAAGCAATTGATGCAGTCCCCCTTCTGATACTTAATTTGGTATTAATTTAAATTCACTTTATGTTGTCACTACATTTTTAATCTTCAGATAAAAAAAAAAGATAGGAGTTAAAAAATAATTTTAAAAAGTTAGCCCAAGTATGGGCCTACAACCCTTGACAATATCTCTTCCCTTCTGAACTGAGAAAAGCCAGAAAATTTAGAGATCAGGCTTCTTCCTTTCATCCTTCGTTCATTCTGCTCAGCCAATATGTTGCCGCACATATGCTCTATACCAGTGGTTCTCAACCGGGGATCCCTGGGGGGCCGTGAGCAGGTTTCAAGGAGTCCGCCAAGCAGGGCCGGCATTAGACTTGCTGGCGCCAAGGGCAGAAAGCCGAAGCCCTACTGCATGGGGCTGAGGCCCAGGGCCCCGAGCCCTGCCAACCAGGGCTAAAGCTGAAGCCTGAGCAACTGAGCTTCATGGGGCCCTGGGAGTTGTCCTGCTTGCTACCCCCTGACACTAGTCCTAGCTTTCATATGCAGAAAAACAGTTGTTGTGGCACAAGTGGGCTGTGGAGTTTTTAATAGGATGTTGGTGGGGGAGGCTCAGAAAGAAAAAGGTTGAGAACCCCTGCTCTATACACTGGGTCAAATACTTGTCCCATTGAAGTCACTAGAAGTTTTGCTGCTAACTTCAGTGGAGAGAGAATCTGTAACCACACATCTCCTTAAAGTTAAGGACATGCTTAAGTGCTTTGTTGGATCAGGGCCAGAGTTATTAGCACCTTGCAGATCTGAGCCCCACAGACTATAGACTGTAGTAACACAGATTTGCTTCACAAAAGTCTCGCATCCGTGGGTCTGGTTGCAGGGCGAGGATTCTACCCCCACTTATGTCTGGGCATAGCTTGTTTATTCAGGCCTTGGACAAAGCAGAAATACATTTGGATTGATCTACACTAGAAAAATGACTAACTGGTGACAATAGATGTCAGCAACAGATGCAGATGATCAGGTATCGAACATAATTTATGTGTACGTGTAATCATGTTCAGCTGTTTCAACTGTACCTGTTGACATCCATGATTAGCAATGAGTCATTTTTCTAGATATACTAGGTGTCGTAGACTGCAAATGTATATTTACAATATGGTTTACTTCATATGGCTCCTTTCACATCTGTGTATTCTGATTCCATAGCACCATGATAAAAAAGCAGGTGCAAAATATCTCTACATATGTATTTAAGTTTTTTCATTTGTTTTGTTCAGACTTAGTTCACATGAAAGGTGCATAGGGCTGAGACACTGTTTCCCAGGCAGAAGATTCATGTGATTTTTCGACCACTATATTTTTATTTTTCAAATCTGCTCAAGCAATGACTAATAGATACAACGAACACTGAACCTGCACATTTCACTTTTTAAAGGAACACTTCCAGAATAAAAAAAATTATCTCTGATATCAAAGTATTAAAATAGAAAGAATCTTTAAAATAGTTTTTTTTTCTCCGTGTATTCTTTACTTTTTTGCACTCATCTGTGGTACAACAATAAAATTAGACTAGTCGTTTGTACTTCCAAGTTCTCATGTTCCCATATACTGCAATGATTGGTTTGCAAACACTAAAGGAGGAAACCTGATATCCAAAATAAGCAGCTTTCTCTGTTACTTTAGAGAATTAATTCAGAGGGAAAAAATTGATGATCATTACATTTTGTAAAATTATTTTTCACAAAACCCAAGTTTGGGGTCTAAACTCCCTGACAGCATCCCCTTAAACTACCAGATAATACAGATAAAAAACTCCGACTATCTGAAAAATATAAATCTTTGAATATTGAGGGCTGGCTCAATGGGCTGCTGTTCTACACTGGACTGAAAAAAAGACACAGCTTAAATTCTATCCTGGCCCTAATCTTCTCCTCTTCAGGAGCGAAGGAACTGGGAGTGTGGTGGAGATAAACAGGACTCAGTCCTGCAGCTCCTTACTTACATGAGTAGTTTATGTGGTCCCATTGACCTCATAAAACTATTGGGCAAGTAAGGATTTACAGGATTAAAAGATAATGTTTTGTAGGCCCAATCCTGCACAGTGCTGAACGCTTTCTGGAGGGTGCTGAGCTCTGGAACACAGCACTTCTCTGGAAGCACTTCATAGGAACCCACTCTTAAGGGCCAGCATTGACCAAGTTTCCAAAGGAATTCCATTCAGTTCTCATTGACTGGAAGGGCAGGGATTAAAACAATGGGCTCATAAGAGTTACCCAAGAGACAAAGAGGAACCTGCACAGGAAAAACTAAACTTGTAATAATTTGGTAATTCCTATATCCTAAAAGGCAAACAGATTTTTGAAAATGCTAATTTTCAGCTCACAGTGAGTATTAAAAATAGATACTGCAACTCCTACATGCACAGGTTTTACAATGGAATCATGGCTAAATCCTTAACTCCTGGGATGTTAGGGAGTGTCATTATAGTCCATACTCTCTCTAATAACATGCAACCTGATACCTCCTGTTACTCCCTGTCTCCAAATGATCAGTTCAATTCCAGCTAAACCATAGCATCCTATCGGGCCAAAGGTGGAAGGAGGGGAGTGGGGTTGGGCATCCTTCAAGACAATTTTACATTATATGTAATCTATAGCAAGAGACAGAAACCAAAAATATGAACTGTACTTCGTGTTAATGTAAGTAGGTTTTTTTCAGCACACACTCAGAAGATGTATTCAATTATTTACTATGTAAATTACATAGTGTGCTTCTTTATTAACAATCCTAGAGAGATTTATATAATTGCATTAGAAATTTACTTTGTGGTTTTTAAATGTACGTACACACAATACACTGTATTCTATGGGGGAAGAGTTGAAAACTCACCTACTATTTTGTTGGCAAGTATTTCATTCTTAAAAACACCAGTTAATTTTAAACCTAGTTCAATTGAATAGTCATAAATCAGCATGTTAATGACATGACTTTAGAGCTGCTAAACTAGGCAGTAACATGGTGTATTGCAAAGAGATATTGATAGCAAGAGCTATGAACAACCACATACATTGATATCCTAACTGTATATTTTACTAAAGGAAGAATATTAGACCAGATCTTTAAAAATCTAAGAACTCTTAAGAGGCTCATTTACCATCCTATTGATATTTTAGCTCAAGTGATTTTGCAATGAAATATTTCTGTTCCACTGTGCCTGTAGTATATGGATTTTGCTCTCTCCTGCTTTTGCTCCTTAGTTCTTAGTGTGAGCAGCAGCTCTGCAATGGCTGATTTTACAATTCTAATTCAGAGTCTCACTTTGGAGTGTAGTTTATCAGTAACACCAATATTACGAAACGATCATGTCACAAGTAGGTTACACTCTGTTATGGTACAATCATCTCAGTGTGGCTGCATGCTTTTCAGAATGTTTCCAGCGCATGCCAGCGCCCTAAGTAACAGGATAAAATCAAATCCAATTATAGGCAAAGATTTTTAAGAACACTTCTGTTTTATTTATTAAACTATAAATATGTGTTTGTGCCGAAATCACTGAGGAGGAAACAACATGGAAGATGATCATGCAGAACACACAGGGTGAAAGAAATTCACCCCTCCCCTCACAAAGCCTGGACTTTGTGGGCCTGATCAAAAGTGTATTGAAGTCAACCAGGGTCTTTCCACTGACTTCCATGGGCTTTGGATCAGGCACTGTGTAAGGAATTAAGTAGGGACTGGGCAGATGGCATTTGCCTCAGTCTAAACTGTCACTTGCCTATGGGCTGGAATAGAAAGTCCAGTCCCCCCTAAATCTATGCACTCTATGCTGGGATTTCAGGCTGCTGTATCTGGATCCTCTAGCCCCAGCCCCAGCTATCCCCCCACAAACCTCTCCTTCCTATTTGCAGCCAACCAAGAGTCCACCATGCATAGTTGTTCCACCCACAGCTTGCCCCATTCTCCACCCTGTACAGTCCCACCACAGGGATTAAGTTATACACAGAACCCTCAGCCAGCTCTCTGCATGTGGGTGAGTTTAACGTAATGTAATTTCACATAAAACTTAATCCTTTAGTTATTGCACACTCAAAATTCCCACTGGCTAAATGTCCCTGTCACGAAGTCCTTGCTTAGTCAAAATTCCCTGTAAGTCAATGGGAGTTTTGCCTAAGAACTGTAGTATCTGTACCCAAATAAGAGTTGGGTGTGTGCAATAATGCAGAGTTGGTGTCAAAAGTTTTTCAGAAAAAGGGGAATGACCAGAAACTAAGGGCCTAATTCTACTCTCACACTTACGTAATTCAGTGGAGTTAGTACCCTATATGAATGGAGAACAAGGCCTGAAGTTTACTGAATACAGTGGAGTAGTATAGCCCATTATCTTATCCTGTTACCTAAAATACAGCAGGCTCTGGAGCATTTCAAAATATTTTCTCTTTTTTTGAATATATGAATGTATCATATTAAGATGCATTCCTATCATGTTTAATGCTTGCTGAGTTTCCACACAGAAATGATAGGAAAGCTGTGGTAGTCTGGCTTTTAATTTATGTTTGCATCGTAAGGCCTGTCCATGTTTTGACGTTAAAAAACAGTCTAAATGTTTTCTGTCTTAAATACGTGCACTAGTATGCTGGGAAATCAGTGAATTGAAGTTATTTTTATATCCCCAATCACAACAAAATGTAACATCACAGTGATATAGTGGAAATGGAAACGAGATGGAGAGACAAATGATGATGCTGATGAAAAAATACAGAAAGGAAAAAATCATCTAATAGAAATCAAAATGTAAACAGCAAAATATATGTTTTAAGTTGGTCAAGCTTGCCAAATATATTTACACATGGGTTCTTTTATCTGTCTTTTCAAATGGAGGAGTTCAAATTCTGAGGAAAAACTGCTAAGTTATTGCTACATTGAAGATATTTGACAATAAGGAAGATGGTAGAGTGGTGGTGCATGGCATGGAAGGATTTTTTTTTCCAGGAGAAGCAAACAAACATCTGAAATGATGATTCCTGCTATAGTCTAGAAATAACACCTAATTCTGTTATGTGCATTCAAAAATAAATAGATCTACAAAATGTAGGCCCTGCATTACTAGGAGTGAATGTCTCCAGCTCTTCCCTCTGCCATTCACATACACTGGCAAATGCAGCAAGAGGTTTCCATGTAGTTTTTGACAAAAGGATCATGGTACCTTGTACACTAAAAATACAGTAGGGAACAATACATCAGTGGCTGGGGAGGAGGGGAACAAGATAGTCTTAGAGGTATTTTCCATCTCTAACTTCTACAATTCTATTATCCAAAATGTGGATTCTTGAGTCTTAATCCTGCAGTACTTTCTCAGATAAAACATCTGTTTACTTCAATGAGAAGGTGGCCTGCCTGAGAAGAGAATGCAGGATCAGGCACCAAGCAGGAACACAACCCGCTACACAGGTCTCAACTGCAGTCTAGCTCACAATGGCTGAAGTTGAAAAACCTCTTGCACCCACTTGTCAAAGCCCCATCAATAATAGCACTGTACAATACTTGCTTACAACTAGGGGGAAATGAGTGTGGTTCTGCATTCACATGCAGACTCAGTGTTGTATCCTTTTTAGCTATCTTACAGAAAAGGAGCATGTGCAAAAGGAGCTTACACACATATTATCCAGTGTGGAGCCAGTCCTCCTTCTACTCTGTCAGAATGGGCTACTTCCATTTAAAAAAGCAAAGAAAACAAAATGGTCACATTTTTGATTGGGGGAAAGAGTGACCCATCAACATTTTCTGTTTGCATGAATAGGAAGAACATATAGAATTGGAACATGGGAGAGTAAAGAGGCCCCTATTAATTTATTGTCTAGAAGAAAGGTGGAATATGTGTAGTATAGTCATTCTTTACTGATCTGTAACAATCTGTAAAAGAGAAGGATAAAGTGATAGCTAAATGTACATTACTGCCTCTCCCAAGAAAAATCTGACAGAGAAGAATTTTCTAATAACACATTGGCCTTGTACTAAAATCAGCACTATCTGTGTGCTATACTGCTTTATTATCTAGCTTATTCCCAGGAAACTGTACCAAGGGCAATTAAGATTTATAATCTAAATGGTTTCGAAATTATATCTCTGGGAAGTCGAGTCTAAATTAAATCATACCAGGCTTTTAGGCTTCCCACGATCACATTTTCCTACTGAGCAAGTGCCTTTCAATGCAGAGAACTTCTCCTCTTACAAATCGTTCAGAATCTTTCCTTAAGCAAAACCTCCTTCCTATTGTTGATGTCCTTCTCATAACGAAATGACTACAAATATTGGTTACAGTTGAGACTTGCAAAAGAGATGCTGCAAGGAAAAGGTGAGCATCATTTCTGCAAGCCTTAGAGGCAAGCATTACAAAACGTAAGTGGTTCTCTCATATCTACATACTAGGGAGATTCTCAGTCTCTTTACCCATACACACACTCCCTCTCTCCCTCTCTCTAGGTAGACAAATTGACATACACATATACAAAAAATAAAATGATTAATTATATAACTTCTCTGGTACACACATGTATTATCTCTGTGTATGCACAGAAAGAGAGACTATACATACACAAGCATAATAATACAGTATTATAATATAACGAAAATTAAATAAAAATAGAGCTAGACAGACAGAGGATTTCTTCCGCGTTTCTGCCCAGATCCCCAGTGCTCCGCTAGCTCGGGGCTCTCCCGCAGGAGCAGCGAGTGCCCAGCCCCCTGCGCTACTCACATGTCGGTGATGTTCTCCCGCTCGGCGCTCCTCTCCAGGACCGGGAAGGACACGATGCCCGGCGCGGGCTCGCTGCACCAGATCCTCGAGGCGCTGCATTTGCAAGGCGCCGGGCAGGCGAGCAAAGCCCTCCAGGAGCCCAGCACCAGGCAGCAGAAGCCCCAGAGCCGGGCCAGGCCGGGCCCCTGCCACCTCCCCCGCCAGGACACCATGCTGCCCCGATCAATCCAGCGCTGCCCGCTGCCCCGACGGCCTCCTCCGGCGACCGTCCCGGCGTGTGTGGAGCCTCCTGGGCGCTTCAGAGCGGCTGGGACTCGGGCATCCTGCTGCGGGAGGGCTCGGTGCCGGCCCCGGCTGGGCTCACATGGGCGCGCTGGGCCGGGCAGGAGCGACGCCTCCGCTGCCCGCTGCCTGCCCGGGCTCCTCGGGGCGAGCGCTGGAAGCGGCGGGGCTGGAGGGGAGAGAGACACCGGTGAGAACGGAGCCGGGACTGGCCCAGGCCGGCCCCCGCCCGCCCCGGGGGCAGGAGGAGAAACCGCCCGGGAGCCCCCGCGAGCGCCAGCACCTGCCCCGGGAGCTTAGCGCGGGCCCCTGACGGGCACCCGGGGCAGGGGCCGTCCCCTCCCGGGCAGCTGCCCCTGCAGTGAGAACGCGGCGCCGAGCGCAGCCCGGGCAGCGAGCGGCAGCTCCTCGGCTCCCGATGATGCTGCAAAACGCCGGGCGGAGCGGGGAGGACGCGGGAGCCGGCGAGGGGGGCAGCGGGTCACCCGGCCGGGCTGGAGGCTGCAGCGGGGCGAGTGCCTGATGCTCCTACCTCCTGGGGCGCTGCCTGCTCCGGTCGCTGCTGCCTGGGGGAAAGGAATCGGCGCGCTGCTGCTGCCGGGGGGCTCGGGGCTCCTGCCTCTGCCCTTTACGCACCGTCTCCTTCCTCCAGCTGATAATAAGGCAGCCCAGGCTCCTGCTCGAGCCCAAGCTCAGGAGCTGTTGGCAAAGTGACGTGGGGCTGACGCAGAGAGGGGCAGAAACTCCATAAAATGAGCCTAGAATCAAAAAAAAAAGGGGGGGGGGAACAAAAGCAGCCAGGGGCGAGGAAGGGATGGAGGGGAAGGGAGGGGAGAGAGAGGAGGGTCCTTAGAACAAGATGCCAATAGGCACGCTGGAGTCTATACACATACAAACAATCACACACAATCACATACACCCCCACTCACCCCCACTCCCCAGAGAGAGGTCACCCATCAGCACGGTCCCTCTTTTGAACCCTCCGGTCTTTGCTGTGTATGAAATCCAAGCACCAGCCATGCATCCTTCCCATCCCCAGAAAGACACACACAGACGTGATGTGCATGGAAAAGGGAGCCTTTTTCGCCCCAGCCTAGGGCTGGCTCCCCGTTGCATTGGCTTGTCTGGATACTTTCTAATATCCACATGATGGCTTTCTGCATAGATCGCTCTATACAGGCTTTCTGTGTCCGACTCGCTGGGCATAATAACTAGTTAAGAAACCCTTTTGGACAGCTCAGCTTATTGGTTCCTTCCCTTGCTTTTTGAATGCGGTTAGTCCCGCACCAGTGTCATGTACATTCCGAGCGCTTGCAACATTGCGTTATAGTCACTGGAGAAATAATCAGCTTTCCCGCCAGCCCTTCCATCCTCGGTGGTAACTATTCGGCTAATGTAGCCTACGCGTTATAGAATTGCACATCTCAACTATCTAGGGGCATATGTGCATATACTACACAAACGTGCAAAGAGAAAGACTGTTTTCGAAAAGAATGTTATCTTTTATCATTATATAATAAAATGTCATCGTTTTAAGAGCTCAGGTATGTGATGAATGAGCGACATTCAAATGCCTTGTCTGGGAATTTGCCTTTTCATTAGTGGCACTGGCTCTGTAGGATTTTTTTTTTCCGCAGTAATTTGAAAGGAACAGGAAAATCCGCCGCAGTGCCTTAGACTTCAGCGAGCTCTGGCGCCACCGCGTGTTTACAACCTGAACACCACAAACGAAAGAAAATGCGCCGGGGGTCTGCGTGCAGTTATAATCTTTCCGTGTACGTCTTTTTCTGCTTCCTCTGGGCTCTGCACGACACGACACCGTGATTCTGATGGTTTTAAAGGGGAGTCAGAATTGTGTTACCTGCTTTATTATCGTTTCACTTTAATGCCGAAATGGACATAGGGATTAGATGTTCTAATGTATGTGAACAAATAGGCGATGTGTGCACACAAATTAGGTCTCTGTGCAGGCAGACAGGCACTTAACACATGTGCACACAAATATCTGATTTGCATGCGTACCTCAGTGGTTTGCACATGTAAATTAAGTGCAGTAGCAAATACCTAACTTTGAAAATCTGGTCCTATATGACTAATCCTGTTATTACCTCCTCTTAGACACTGGGCTCCTTCAGCCAAGCTCCATTGAAATACATTGACAAAGGCCAGTGAAATCCCTGCATCACCTTTAGTTGAATTTCTCCTAACTTGGTGTCCAAGCAGTTTGATACTCGGATTTTATGCCATTTTGCAAACAATCTGTCGAAGGTCCTATTTTGTCTTAATTTTATATTAACCAACTGAGGGGTTTTATATAACCAGATCAGGACTTCACTGTAGAATTAAAAAGGCAGATAGGTTGCAGTGGTGTTGTTCTAGAAGTATGTATCAAGTAGTGATCATAATGTTTAGAAAGCACTTGGCATAGCACTTTTATTAATTGCATGAGCACTCAACTCTGTAAATCTGCTCAGGCTTCAGAAAACATTGAATTCTCACTGGGCATGCTCAAAGATTTGGCATTTCCATACAAAAATCCTGTCATCTTATTAGCATAGTCACAGCCATACTGTTACCACTAACTACTAATATTATACCTCTCTTTAATGGGATGACTGAAGATAAGATAAATAGGCATAATTAGAAATATTGCCAATGATATTATCTGGTTAAATTAAATTTCTTTTAAATGTGTGTAAAGGTTATAAAATTGTTATCCAGATATAAATCTGCCATCAAGAGTACATTCCCCTTCTTGGCATGTGCTGAAGTATGACATGGCAAACATGGGAACTATCCTTAAAAGGGGGAACAAAGAAGACCCAGGGACCAGTCAGCATAACTTCAATACCTGGAAAGATACTGGAACTAATTATTAAACAATCGGTTTGTAAACACACATAGAGCATAATAGGGAAATAAGGAATAGCTAACATGGATTTGTCAAGAACAATATCATGTCAAGCCAACCCTAATTTCATTCTTTGAGAGAGTTACTGGCCTAGGAGATGGGGGGAAGCTGTAGATGTGATATATCTTAATTTTAATAAGGCTTTTGACAAAGTGCCATGTGACATTCTCATAAGCAAACTAGGGAAATGTGGTCTAGATTAAATTACTATATGGCTGATAACTACTTTTAAAGTATGGTCTCTCAAAAAGTTATGTATCGATGGTTCACTGTCAAACTGGGAGGGCATATGTAGTGGGATCCTGCTCAGATCTGTTCTGGGACAATACTATTCAATATTTTAATTATTGACTTGAATAACGGAGTGGAGAGTATGCTTATAAAATTTGCAGATGACACCAAGCTGGGAGGGGTTGTAAGCACTTTGAAGGACAGGATTAGAATTCAAAATGACTGACATTGGAGAATTGGTCTGAAATCAGCAAGATGTCATTCAATAAAGACAAGTACTTTACTTAGGAAGGAAAAATCAAATGCAGAACTTCAAAATGGGGAATAACTGGCGAGGTGGTCATACTGCTGGAAAGGATCTGGGGGTTATAGTGGATCACAAATTGCATATGAGTCAACAATGTGATGCAGTTGAAAAAAAGGCTAATATTCGGAGGTGTGTTAACAGAAATGTTCTATATAAAACAAGGGAGGTAATTGTCCCATTCTAGTCAGCACTGATGAGGCCACAGCTGGAATACTGTGTCCAATTCTAGATGCCACATTTTTAGGAAAGATGTGGACAAACTGGAGAGAGTCAAGAGGAGAGCAACAAAAATCATAAAACATTTAGAAAACCTGAACTACGAGGAAAAGCTAAAACAACTGGGCATGTTTAGTCTTGATAAAAAGAATATTGGAGGGGGGAGGTGGAGACTCTGATAACAGTCTTCAAATATGTTAAGGGCTGTTAGAAAGAGAAGTATGATTGATTGTTCTCCATGTCCGCCGAAGATAGGACAAGAAGCAAATGGATTAATCTGCAGCGAGGCAGATTTAGGTTAGATATTAGGAAAAATTTGTAACTATCAGAGTAGTTAAGCACTGGAATAGGCTTCCATTATTGGAGGTTTTTAAGAACAGGTTGGACAAACATCTGTCATGGATTATCTAGATGTATTTGTTCCTGCCACAGCGTAGGGGGCTCGACTTGATGACTCTACATTTCTATTATTCCTATGCTTGGTGGCAATTATCTAGGTGCCATAGTGCCAAATTAATTTTTAGCTGTCCCTGATTTCTTGTTTTCTACACATAAGAAATTTTTGGGCCTAATTTTCTCTCACTCTAGTTTTATGCCAGTCTAATTCTATCAATTTACATCAATTTAAATAGGTTTCAGTGTAGTAGCCGTGTTAGTCTGTGTCAGCAAAATGAAAATAAGAAAGAAAAACTTGTAGCACCTTAGAGACTAACAAATTTATTTCAGCATAAGCTTTCGTGGGTTAGTACCCACTTCATAGTGTAAATAAGGCTTGTTTGTCCCAAATAATAAGAGTACTCTCATGAGTACTTTTAAAAAAATCGCATTGTATATCAGGGAGAGAAATTATTTATTATTTGTATTACCATAGTGCCCAAGAGCCCTAGTCATGGACCAGAATCCCATTGTGCTATATGTTGTACAAATACAGAACAAAAAGATGGTCTCTGACTCAAGAAACTTGCAATCCAAGTATAAAACAAGAAACACCAGACGGATATAGACAGACAGGGGAGTACAAGAAAACAATAATACAGTATTGATCAGCATGATAGGCAGTGGTATCTGCATACCAACATGAATGGAACAATTATTAAAGTATGGTAGAAGTACCCAAAATAAGGATGTGTGTGGATCTAACAGATACCTTTGTTAGCATGATTATGAAAAAAAACCCACTTAGCTGACTATTAAGAAGCAAGGATTGTTCTGCCACCTCTCTGATCCATTCAGCACAATTTGTGACTCACAGACATGATCTCAAGGCAGGAGAAAGCACCAAAACCACAACACTCCCCTATACCAGTTGCCTGCCTCCCATCTGTTCCAGTTGCTGTTTTATCATCATGGTATTGCTAATATCACTTTTTGGGAGAAAGAACAGCTAGACTTGAGTGGATGAGACTAAATGGTATTGATGATGTTAATTCTAAGTCTATAAAAGACCACTGTTTTATATTGGTGCTCTAGTTTTTGCCTTATAAACAGGTGCTCATTTATGTAGCAACACAGTCTTCTGTTGTTTTTAAAGCAGGGGGAAATAGTAGCTTAAATGTTTCCTAAGAGAATGTCTCTTAAGAGACATGCTAAAGAAGGCAGGATAAAGGGAGCAATTTTTGCTTGGGGAGGAGGAAGGAATGAAAAGAGGCAGAACTCCATCCACATCAATAACATCGCCCCCCAGACCCAACAGTTTCCTAGTAATGTCATGGAGGCAAATTTGACTCTCCTGAGCATCAAGGTAGGAAATCTACACTTCAGATAAGTGAAAGTGTGACTTTTTGGACCACTATTTAACATATAAGGTACATATAAGGGCACCAGAGCACATCCATCTTGTTACATTGCAGGCAAAATCTGAACACAGTGAAAGTCCTAAAATGTTCTCTTGAAATTACAGGCCTCAGAGATTTAGATTGATCACTAAGGCATTAACTTGTGCCCCCACAAATAAATGATCATTTCATTATAACACAGAAATTGTAGAAAATATCAGAAGAAATCAAATATACAATTGTGGGGGCTTCCTTACAGTACTGAAAAATAATCTTTTTCTTAAAAGAACAGTAGTCAAAATGTTCAGACCTGGCATGTCTGAGCAACAGCACTTGCCATTAAAGTCAATGAGAGTTGTAGGTCCTGAGCACCTCTAAGTATCAGGCCACTTTTATTTAGCTTCCTAAATATGGAATCATCCAACAGGAAGCTGGGAAAGGTAGGTGGGGGGAAGGGGGAGTCCTGGCTCTGTCTCTGGCTTTGCACATGAGAGGAGTATAATTGACTATTCAAAGCGGTGGGTGCAGAATATTCACTGCCCTTGTGCACCAGGAAGATAGTCATGAGCAAAATTCTTCCCCTGATTCCCATCACAGGCTAGAGGCTTAATTACACAATCTGGGTCTTGTTATTCCAAATGTTCCATTTATTTACTGGTTTGTCTAGCTACTTGATCATTGCTGATTTTTCAAATTTTCTGAATAATAGAAGCATTTTCTTCCTCTGTTTCAAATCATATTCTTCATGCTTATTTCCCTAGGAGTGAAGCTGAAGCCTGCCATCTTGTGCTCAAGAAAGTTAATACTCTTTAACAAAATAAATGTTTTTTATTTGGAAGGGAGGGAAGATAGATTATCTGTTGCCCCCTTCCTGTCATCCCAAAATAGCTGCATCTATTATGTCCCTACTAAAGAAAGAATGAAATGAGAGCCTAAGGAAATTATGGTAAAAATTGATTGGATATTGCACTTTCTTCTTGAACCCTCCTCTTTAATACATTTAAATGCTCCAGTACCCAGGGCATATTTTACATTCCCACCAGGCTTTAATGTGATGGAATTTCAGAGAAGGTCCCAATGATGGAATGAAAGAGTGACTAGATTATGTGCCACTCAGCCCATAATCTGGTTCTGTCTGGTGGGGAGATGTATTAATCATAGGTTCCTGGTAATCTTCTACTATATTTGTCTGCAGTGTGCTATAAGAGCTGTTGCTTCTCCTCAGTAGACATGCTGTAGGGGGCTTTTTTCTCTCTACACCAAAACCTAAACTTTTTGCAAGGGCTAAAGGGAAGAGAGGGGAGCACAGCTCCCTCTTCTCTTCTAGAAGCATACAGAGAACACCTCTCTTTTCCCTGGCTGGCACTCACCAGTGTTTTGAACCATCTACTGTTTGCAGTCAACTAAACAATGGATGTGTTTGAGTTTGGGTAGGTATAAAATAGGTAGTTCATTTGTAGTTGCACTCTGGACAACTTTAGATTTGCAGATCTGTGAACTGTGTGTCTACCAGTAAAGCATAAAGGAAATGGCATTCCACACAATTTGATCAATTTACTTTAATATTCCGTTCTAATGTTATTGTTAAGTGGTACATATTTATGTTACATTTAATATTATCAATTGTATATGTCTTGCCTACTTCATGGAAATCAGTTCCCCCTTAGAGGATCCAATACTGAGCTGAGCTTTGTTCCCTCTTATCTTTATGCATATGTGTGTGCGCGCACGCATACACAAACATTTTGCTACAAAAGATAGGTGAGTCTTTATGTTTGAATTTGGAAATGTGGAAAATGCAAAAAGAGTATTAAAAAGTTTGCAAATCTCGTTGTTTTTTTTCCTCAGAGCTCTGGAATAGGCTTCCAAAGGATGTTGTGGAATCGCTATCATTGGACATTTTCAAGAACAGGTTGAACAAACACCTATCAGGGATGGTCTAGGTTTACTTGGTCCTGCCTCAGCACCGGGGGCTGGACTTGATGACTCAAGATATCTTCCATCCCTAAATTTCTCTAATTTTATAAAGAGTCCTATAAAGGCTGAGTTGACGATGTTCAAAAACCTTCTTTAAAACAAAACTGGTGTCCAAAAATGGATCTTCAGAGTCCCTACTTAAAAGGATCAGAAATCAACTGAAATGTGGTTTAGCAACATCCCAGAACAACTAGCTCTTTCGCATTGTGATACAGCATGGCCAGAAGGCAGCAGGAGAGTGATCTAGGATGAGGAGAAGCCTTATTCCCTGTAGATTAATTAAAAGCACCTGGAACCAATTAGAGCACCTGAAGCCAGTCACCTGATAAAATCCCCCTGCTTCAATCAGCCAGAGAAGGAGCGGGAGCAGAGTGAGAAGGAGTTGGAGCAGAGTGGTTTGGTGGTGGAGCAGAGAGCAGTTTGGAGGAGTGAAGCAGAGTGGATGGGTGGTGGAACAAAGAGCAGTTCGAAGGAAAGCGGAGGAGAGTTTTGAGAAGTGCTGCAGCGGGCTAAGAAGACCAAGATCCTAGGTAAAGGGACACCTGTCTTGTGCAGAGGGAAGGCAGGAAGCCCCACAAGCTGAAGGTCAGGAGAGGAAAGTAGCCCAGGGGAAAGAATCACTGGTACAAGTGGTTCACCTGCTATCATAGGGCCCCTGGGCTGGGACCCGGAGTAGAGGGCGGGCCCGGGTCCCTCCCTCTCCACTCCCCTTCCCTGGGATACTAGTAGGATAGCTGTTACCCCAGTTCAGGGGCAAGAAATGGCACCCTGAAACCCCCCCACAAGAAGAGAAAGTGCGGGACCCATCATAGTAGTGCCGGCAATTTGCCACAGCATGTACACTGAGATTGCATATTGCAATGCTGGTTTTTATTGCTATGTGGACACTTACTTGATAGGAACTGAGATGAAGTCATTTTAAATAAGTCCCTGAAAAACCAGGAACTAATCATGACTTTTTGATCCCTTACCCTCCTGGGCTATATATGATCCAGTGACCTAGAGATGGAAGATTCTATAGCTTATTGCCCAGGCTATATGTCACCCAATTTACAGTTCCCGTATATCTGAGAAACATGAAGATGTTTGTCATGGCCAGACAACTACCTCATTCAAGATGAGGGCAGGACTCTCCTTTGCTCACAGAGCATTCTTATTTCCTTGGAAATTAATGGAGCCACTTGTCTGTCCAATTTCATAATGGAAGAATATTGCTCATATGGTAGCCTACTCTATTGATGGCTTGGTACACATTGTGACTCTTATCCATATCACTGATGCCTTGGCTCCTGAACATGCCCTCTCTTCTCATTCTTATCACAGGTCACCATAGTACACAGATGATCAGTGAAGGATTACGAAAGAAGTGGAAATCTAGAGCATCACAAATCATTCTCTCAAATGGATCAATTTAATATGGAGAGGTTCTGAAATCCTAACTGCGACTATAGTGGAGTTGAAGAAAGGTTTCTTCCACTACAGTGTCCAAGCACTATTTTGAGTACTGGGCAGTTTGGTAAATCTGATTTGCTTCCATTTGAAAAAAAAGTACTTTGATGGCAATTTCTGTTTATTTCATGGATAAGTTTAATAATAGTTGGACTGGAGATGGTTCTATATCAATGGAGTAATGCTGGGAAGAAGCATCTAAGTTCTGTCTGCTTCTGCTTACTGATGTTCTGTAGGTAACTGGGGAGCCTATAACCAATTAAATGAATCCATGTGGCTCATGGCTTATAAAAGCAAGGATTTGCTGAAGCTATTGTTAGTATCTCCTACAGAATAGAAAGTACCAGTTTCTTTAAAAGAAATGGTTGTTTGCCCTTGCCCAAGAAAGCATCGCTTGAGGCTGACAAACTTGTCAATTACTTCCTTTTATCTAACCTTCCTTTCTTGGAAAAATATATTGAGAAGTTTGTGGCTAAGCAGCTTTGATATCATCTGGAAGCTTCTGACATCCATGACCCCTTTCAGTTTAACTTCATGGCTGGGTATAGTATGGTGAGTGTGCTGATCTCCTTGGTCAATAATCTCCACCCGATAATGGACAAAGATCAGGTATCCAGGCTGATTATTGTCTATGTCTCAGCAGCCTTTGGTACTATTGACCCCAAGATGTTGTGAATTCATCACCAGGTGTGCAGATGCATGTTTCATCGACTCTATTATTTTCCATCTAAAAGATTGGGTGACTGGCCCCAAGTGGGTCCAACTCCCTCTGTGCCAAAACAAATGTTCCCATTTGGATAATTAAGAGGGTGAACAGGGGGATGAGATCAGGAGGAGAATGTCAGGGCCAGGATGTAGAGGGCTAGGTCCAATGGTTAGTGTAGGGTGGGGGGCCAGCCGGGTACAGAACCAGGAGTTCAGAAGCCACGAATCAGATACCAGGAACCAGGCCAAGTCAGAAAACCATGAGGTCAGGGTCGGGAGAAAGGAGCAGATAGCACTAGATGAGCAATCTGAAGCCAGGTGGAGCCCACTTGTAAGGACATCTTCCTATTCCTCCTTCTGACTTAAGTAGAGGCAAGTGGGCCAGTCTGGAGCTCTGATGTTCCTCCAGTCGAGGCTCAGGTGTAGAGCCTTCTAGCGGAGCTGAGCTTCAAGGAGTGCTGATTCTAGTTGATGCCAGTAAGGCAATGGATGGAGAGTTGGAGCATGATGACCCTCCCCAGGAGACTTGCAGACCCAGGTTGAGACCCATGGTCATGACATCATCCCCTCTGCTAGGAGTATTTTGCAATATTTCTCAGTGCCCCTGGATAATGGCTTATAGGGGGACTGTCTGGCTGATCACCAAACCTTAAGACAAAGTGGAGCCATCAGTAGTTTCAATTAAGTTCAAAGTAGCCTTGCATCACAAAGGCATCTGCAGGCCTAGGCTGCCACTGCATCTATGAAATTGTCAGTGTCTCCTCAATTGATGAGGGCCCATTGGATGGTACTCCATTGGGGCTCTCCAGTGATGCACAGCTGGATAGGCACCTGCAAGAGGGAAGCCCCCTGACAGGGCATGGTGCTTGTCCCAGTTGGAACTTAGGTGTGGGGGGAATTCTTTTCTCACAGATCCCAGAGAAGTCCCCTTTACCAAACCTGTGGTGACTCATTTTCCAGGTTCCTTAGGGCTCACACAGGACAGGCAGAAATGGTGTTGTCAGGTTCACCACATAGGTAGTGCCAGTGGCATCACTGCTTTTCTTTGGAGGTGAGCTGTCAATGAGCCAGATCCACCTGCATCAGTTCAGTAGGTACACAAATAGGGAGGCTGTAGGGACCACTATTCCCTCTAAGCTGTGCGCGTGCACACAGATCCTAAACCCCGCGCACACAGCAAAACACCACGCACACAAAAAATGAAATACTACATCGGAGCCAGGACGAAATATCATTTGCGGGCGACTTTTGACATTGTTCGCCCACCATCTATCAACACAGCCAGATTCTACTAGCTGGCAAGGGAGGGAAGGGAAAGGAGGGCAATGAATCGTACCCCTCCCCACCAGCATTTCGAACATGGAACATTGATCACGTCAGGACCCACACATCTCCTTGTATAAGCATTTTACTCACTTGGGCGCATTTGCCTCATGGCGCACAAATTTGAACTCTACTTCAAAAATTTGCACAGAAGAAATTTTTTACACACATGGCCTGTCAAAAATTAGAGGGAACCTCTCTTTTCCTCCCTTCATTCCCATAACTGATCTTCTAAGCAGATGGCAAGGTCAATGAAGGCAGCCAGACCCATGGGCATCTCCACACAGGCCAGTTCATCTTCAATCTCCTCCCATAGACCACTCTGGAATTGGTACCACTGCACTGCATCATTTCACTCTGTGTCCTCTGAGACAGCAGAAGTGCGCCTACATAGGAAGCAATGGTGCCCTTCCCTTGTCGGAGTTTCCATAGCGTGGCCTCGGCCAAATGGATACAATGCCGGTCATTGAAGATCATTGATACAGATTGGAGGAAGGAGTTCCAATTTGACAGCACTGGACTCTTACTCTCCAGCAGGGAGAGGCCCAGTCCAACACCTCCCCTATCAGCAGACTCACCAAGCCCACCTTGGACAGGTCAAAGGTCATAGGTCTGGGGACACAACAGGAATAGAAGGTGGTATTGGTTCATGAAGCCCTAGAACTGCTGGTAACTCCCATCAAATCACTCTGGTAGGGGTATTGCAGGACCCTGTTCAGAACAAGCCACTGTAGGCTTTGTCTGAAGCATGACATTCTCCACTCAAAGCTGGCTTACTTGGGCCTGCAGTGTTTGGTTATCCATCTGGAGATGGGCAATTCATTCAGGTGAGTCTGGTGCCTTCAGAGGCAGCAGTTGGGCTGCTGATCCATACCTCTTGCACTGGGCCCACCCCTTTGGGGACTACTGTATGGTCTGTACAAACTGTCAGAGCCGGGGCATAGGCAGCAGGCCTAGTGGGCAGCATAGGGTGAGGGACCAGATCCCACTCCAGACAGAGGTCAGAAGCAGGGGATGAGGAGCCGAGGTCAGGAACTGAGGGTAAGATACTAGGAACCAAACAGAATCAGGAAACCAGAAGACAAGAGCAGGTAGCATTGAGTGAGCAATCCAAAACAGCATGGGTGGAGCACAGTTGTACAGACAACTTTCTATCCCTCCTTCTGCCTTAAGTAGGGGGAGCAGACCAAACAGGAGCTTATGTATTCCACCAATCAGGAACAAGGGGTAGAGCTTTATATCTGAGCGGGGCTTCAAGGAATCCTGAAGGCTGATTCTAGCCAGTTGGGTGGAGGGTTGGAGTGTGATGACCCCCAGGTACCCTGCAGATCTAGGTTTGAGACCTGTGGGTCATGACAGACCCAGTGAATCAGAGCTGCCTAAGTGAGACCTGCCAGAGACTGATTATGGTTCCTGGGAGAAAGGTGAAGGGGTTTGCTTGCTGATGTCTCCAGGCCAGGGCTGGCGCCAGGGAGCAGCAGAGGGAGCTGCCTACTGACTGTAAGCCAGGCAGGAGCAACAGAGGGGCATACCCACTGACGGGACCAGGATTGGAGACCTGGACCCAGAGAAATGATGAAAGGGCCAAGGGGAGTAAGGGATGCTCCCCTGTCAAAGATGATCTCCCAAGAGAGAGGCTGTGGGGGTTCTGCTGGGAAGAGTGGGAAAGACTGAGGTGGTTGTCTTGGCAGAGGTATGGAAGAGGCTGGACAAGGAGCACAGGTGTAGCAGAAGACCATGGAATATTATAAGGAAAGTTTTATGGAATATATCTGTGAGGAGTATGTTTTGGTTTGGGGGTGAGAGTAGCCCACAAGGGATCTCAAAGAACAGATAAAACCTGCCCGTGAGAGGGGCAGGTTTTTTTTAAATGGGGGAGGGTGCAAATAGGTCCAGCCCCCTTGTGCCATGGCAGGTGCACATTAAGAGGGTGGGGCAGCATATGGAAGCTATAAAAGATCAGGAGGAGAGACCCAGTGAGTCAAGTCTGCCTGGGTAAGTTCAGAAAGACTGATTTAGTGAGAGCAGCCTGGGTATGTTAAGAAAAATCTGAGGGTCAATCCTGGGGGAAGCTGCAGGGAACAGAAAGGTCTGGGGCTTTGCTGCACACTGCTGTTCACACCCCCTTAGCCCAAACTGCAGGCTCTTGTAGACATGCCCTCAGAAAATGTGCTTTCCTTGCTTTTCCGGTGCCCAGCCAAAACAAGGACCTGGATGGGAGTCAATTGACTGAAGTTCAATGGGGACAATACAGAGTTCATGCTGGTGGCTGGCTTGGAAGCATTTGCAGAATATGGTAGAGTTGATATTTGATCCTTCTATGTATGGAGCATGTCAATGAAGTTCACAATCTGTGCAGTCTTTAGGAACCTCAATGGCTCCTAGACTCCACTCTTAATCTCCCATAGTGCAGTATGAAGCTGCCTGCCTATTTAGTGGTGTTTGCTTTACTGAGTATATTACATGTGTGCTCCATAGGCTGAAGGGGCTGTTGATTTGTTTCAGGATGTATTTCAAGGTATTAACTTTGATCTATAAACTATGTTAATGGTTCTGAATCTGAATTCCATGTGGGGTTCTTATAGAACTAACTGCAGCTTACCTTATATGGTGAAGAAAGGGCATTTCACTACTTGGGGTTATGCATGCTATAATTTATTTAATACCTTATCCCTTTATACAAATTGTGAGCATGGAACAAGTGTCGTGGCATTAATTTTCAGTTTTTTCAGCTGCCTTCCCCTTCACTGGATTTAGTTTTGTTTTTTATGGTAGGGATTCATTTGTTTTGACATATTAATATTCTGCGACAGATCATCTTATCCAGTGATTGATTCAATCACACCAAACTCTCAGCATGTCCCATGCTTGTCTGTTCATCCAATGCCATAGTGTGAAGAGAAACATTCACCAGAGTGCAATATGGTTCACCTGTGTGCTGTATCCTGTCAGGAACCATCAAGAAGGTACAAATGGAAAATATTTTTTACAGTCTTAAGCTAGTGAAAAAGGTAGGGAAAATATCTTCTTTTTTCTTATTTTGTTAACACTTCAAAAACGTAAACTTAGTTCAGGAGCTAAGGCATCAGTGATTATGGGCAAGAGTCACAGTGTGTACCAAGCCATCAGTAGAGTAGGCTATATTCTTCCTTTATGAAATTGGACAGCCAAGTGGCTCCATTAATTTCAAGTAATTGACTTTTCTGCAAGTCTATCCATTGAATTCAAAGGGCCTGAAGAGTGACCTATATTTCTAGAGCAATGCATGAACATGATGATATGAAGTACTAAGATGTCAACAAACTGACTTTATTTTTCATTAAAAACGTGATTGATCTAGACAAACAGATCAAATTAATTATCAACTGGTAAAGTTGCCTTCCCTTGACTATCTGCACTGGGCAGAAGATAGGTAGGGCTATGGATAGAAATAGAAAGTTACATGTAGAGTCTTCACTCTATTCAGATATTCATATGAATAGAAGTCTCATTTGTGGTCAGCAAAGTAAACATAACTTTAAGGAGTTTTGTTGTTTGGGCAACAAGGAGAATGTGTTTTTTCATGCAATACTAGACCTGTCAGCTTACCTCAGCTGTGAGCCAGTTTTCAGGTACGCTTAAGAAACAGTTGCCCTGAGAAGGACAGGATATTAGAAGCTCCAAGCAGCATGTAGGCACATGTCTTTCACAAAGTAAAGTTATTGTTCAAGACACATAAGCATCCCTGTAATGTAAGCTGAAAAACTGGGTGATAAAGCATGGAAATGGACTTTGTTGAATGAGGCCCAGGTAGAATTTAGAGGGTGCTTTGAAAGATAAGAAATATTTTTACTTAACCAATAGAAATTTTACATTTGGGGCATTTCTATAACAGAAAGCCAAGAGATCTTTAATGTGTTTTATCAGAATCTAGTTTTTAAAAATGCTCCAGTGTAAGCTGTAGACAGCAGGGAAGGTAAGCTGAGAAAATAAGTTACCTTGATAACCTGACCATGGGCAGCTAAGACTTTCATAGCCTTGTCTCACTCTCAATGAAATGTTCTGCTGGGTTGGTCTACATTAAATAGCATTGCTCTAGGGTCTGAACAGAATAACTGTATTGGACTATTGTGACATGGTTTCTCAGCTTTTTTTTTTTTTTAGTAAGCCTGACTCACTTGCTGCAATAAATGTAGTTTTGTCCTTTGTACTTGTTGTAATATAAATTAAAATACCTCTGTCAGCATTACCATCAGTCTTTCATTGTGAGTGAGAACTGACACGGACTGACCACCTAACAATGAGCTAGACTGGGAAACACTTCTCCTGGGGAGAAGTACCTTACTCCTCAGGTAGTGCCATTGATTTCAATTGGGTAGCTGAAAGAGTAATACCTTTACTCATGTGAAGTTTGTGTATCCCAATCAAGCCTAATGTATCTTAATTTCAGGTGAAATTCTAGTATGTAAGCCAGATAGGTCACCCCTAATATTATTGTTCATCCATGATGAAACAGACCCAGAAGAGCCAAGTTATCCCCTATGGCGTGCTGTGACTGTGCACATGAATGTTTTTATCTTGGTCCCCCAGTTTGAATCAAGAGAAAATAGCCTAATGTGGCTGGAAAGCAACCATTCCTAGGTCACTCCTTCCTATCTGCATTGAGTCCATTGCTGGAGCGGGGAGTGGAGGGGGGAGGGCAGTCCTTGTAAAAGACTCCCATTTGCCACTGCAGTACAATAAGACAGTGAGAACAGCGTTTACACCAAGAGCAATATATCCTGAGAGGCCAGTGACCTCATGGTTAACAGGTTAAAAGCTTTGTTAAACATACATGTGCATTGCCATTGATTGTGGATTTGATGGTATTTAAGTGCACTTTTAAAAGCAGCTACTGATGTAGGGCACACTGTTTTCCCTCCTCGTTTAATACCTGTGTAAAGTGATCTAGCAGACTGTCACTTTATTAATTGTTATAATGAGCCAATTCTAGGCCACGGTGTGGGATCAAAAGCACTGAAACTATGTGAATGCGGGTTCTTGGAGCCTGCTGAAGCTGGCTTCCTTATTCTGCAATTTCGATCTTCTTGAGAATTTCCCTAATTTGAGCAGCATGAGCCCTCACCATGTTTTGAAAATGTGAATTCCAAATGATAATTTTAGATCCTGTTTCAAAGCTTTGGCCTGGATAGGCTCACTTTTCTTGCCACAATATGCAGCCAAGACTGAGCTGGTCATCCAATACAACGTTATCACATATGAAAAGCAAGTGCCACCACCCCAAAAAGAATAAATTAAATACTGAGAGAATCTAGAAATTTGGGCTTTGACTATCAGGAAGATTCATTACAAAATGAGACCTCTTCTTGAAGTGTTGCTTTGACCTAATATTGAAAGTTTTTTCTTTTTTCACTGTACTATGTGGATTTTTATTACCTGAAAATTCAATAAACACTTAATTTTAATGATAAAATAGAGTGGAAATTAATGTAAAAAGTACTTTAGCCTATAGCACAGATCATATATAAATAATAGGACACTGGAATAGAACTGTGGTTCAGTTATCACTGTTAATAAATAAGTATATAAATCTCATTTGCTTACAATAAGATACATCCATTAGATTCTTCTTCCCGAGCACATTAACCCACATAGGCTGAGCTGACATATTTATGGAGTTAAGAGAATTAGTGTAATTGTTGTTAGAATTTTATAAAGACATCTAAGATGAACCCAGCCACCTTAGAATTTTATTCATAGTGACCTAGAAATGCAAACTGTAAGAACACAAGTAAAACTATTTTAAAGTTCAGAAAATACACACTTCTGTAAGAAAAGTAGCATCCATGAAGACGTGTTCTGATTGGTCTTCCTTATGGGATTAACTTCCAGTTCTTGGATAGCTGCAATGATTCTTGAGTATTCTTAAAGATGTATACAAATATTTATTAATAACTAGAAAGTCATATAAAGCCAGTTTCTATCACTTATCAGTTGCTGATGTAGTTTCTTCTACCTCTTCAAATACAATGATTATGTTGACTCCATCTCTTCAATAACCGTATGTACATGTAATTGATAAAAATCACAGAGCAATATCCAAACCAGTAACTTATCCTGTTTATCTAAGACGCTGTCACTCAAGTGTCAGGGCAGAAGATGCAAGAAGGAAGGAGCATGTCCTGAAGAGTGCTGGGCAATTCCTGCTAACTGTGCACAAATGACAAGAGCAAAGGGGATTTCATAAGATTGAGAGGGACTTCAAAGACCTAGGAAGAGAACTGAACACAGGGCTGGTACAAATGATCATATCAGATATCATTCTTCTGCCAAAACCCAAGTGAAGAAAGGAAAAGACTGAAATTGGAGACCATTTCTCAGCGGGTGATATATAGTAGATTGTGGAATAGTTTTCTAAGAGAAGTGTTGGAAGCGCCAATACTTGGCACATTTAAAATTAGACTGGATAAAGCACTAGAAAAATATAGTGTAGGGAACAATCCTGCTTTGGCACAGAGATGACCTACATGGCCCAGTAGTTCTTTCTGAACTCCTAATTTCTCTAATTATATGATAAGAAGGCCTTATCCATACAAAAACCTAGCTGTTTGCCATTTTTTAAAAATGAAGTGAATATTGAGGCTTTGCCTGTTTTTAATAACACTGTAGTTAGGTTGATCTAACCCTCAGTGTAGCTATAGCTAAGCAGATAAAAGAAGAATTCTTCTGTAGAGAGATGGATTAACTACATCCCTGGAGCAAGGAAGATCAGGGAGCAAATCATGTCTCTTTCATATATGATATCTTACCTATGCTGCTCCTGGGTTAGTGCAGCTGTTTGGCCACCCCTTACACAGAATAGATTTTTATTACTTTAACTAGCCCTTCGTATGTATAATGCCCCCAAAATACTATCTGATACTGCTGGGTTTCAGCAACTGGAACTGTGGATGTATCTAACTAGGAAATTGCCCAATGGGCTGTTGCAGACACATAATTGACCATTCGACCTCTGGACCACATCTCAGCTGTGATATGAATGCAATAATGCTGGATTATTTTAAGGCATTACATAGCTCTTTGAATTTCACAGTTTTACATACAGTAGTTAGGCAATTAGCATGGGCCTGAACAGCCCTATTAACAAAAAAAAATAAAAATAAAACAACAGTATGCCAAATGGAGATGAAAGAGCAACTCTCAACTGTTCTTAATAGAAGCTTAGGGCAATACTATGCCTGTAGTGTAGATGTGTCCTACATCAATAGAAGGGGTGTTTTCATCAATGTAGTTAATCCACCTCTCCAAGAGGCGGTAGATAGGATGACAGAAGAATTATTATTAACTCCTAGAAAACTCCTTTGAAACTGGGGAGCTTAGAACAGCATAAAACTGGAGTAACAGAGTGGTGAATCCAGCCCATCGTAAGTATTTCCACTTATTAACTCTATGTTTACTAAAATGTTTTGCACATATATATTGGTTTTCTAATAAGACAAACTACTAAAGTTCTCAGAATATTGACCAGTTTTTAAGAAGCTGCAATTGTGATGGTATAATAAATATCCTATGTCATAATACCTAAAAGAAATCTAGCTTACATGCCTTGATTCTTGTGTAATGGCACTGGTCATCAGGTAGTACTGTTGCATATAGTCTTACAAATGTTTTTTCTTAGCATATGAGCAAGTGTTTAACCTTGAGAAAAAACACACTGTCCCACTAGTTGATGTAATCCAAGTTCTGTGTAGAGGCAGTGGTCCTTGGTAGAGGGAGCTGTGTGAAATGCAGGAGAGTTTGCTCGCTGTCTTGGTCTCCGATTGCAATCATTTCTTGAGGTAAAAGGTTGCTGTCTGGGAACTGAGCATTTGTTTTGGGCAGATATTCCTGAAAAAGGGGTTGCCTGCATATTGTTTGTCCACCTGTTCTTATGGACTGGCGTACATGTGAGAATAAAATAAATTGCATTTAAAATATTCCCAGAATCCACGTCACTGATTTCTCCTCCACACAGAAATTGACCAGCAAGACCCTGGTCTGCTACTGCTCATCAGAAGGACAACCCGGGTGTTAGAATGGAATACTGGTGATGGAAAGAGCGGCAACAATGTTATAATCAAGGGACTATTTTCATTCAACAAAATGAGTGCTGTAAAGAGAGGTGACACGTGCCCTCCCCGCCCCCGGGTTTGCTTCTTGGCTTGTACTGAGCATGCTCACATGGACTGAGCATGCTCAATAACAATGCTGAAGCCAGCTGCCCTCACTCTGCCCCCCACTATTGGCAGGCATGGTTCATCTCTGGCTGTAAAGATAATCTGCTTTCGCCATAGTGGATCATTCACAGTAGTATAAGACCAGACACACTAGAAGGGCCAGTTGTGCAACCTGTAGTCATTTTTGAGAGCACTAACTTATGAGTGCAGTCTCAGTGAAGAAAATGAAATGACTCACGTGAGACAGTGAGCACCAACATGAGTAAATATTGCATAACTGGGCTCTGAATAAGGAAGATGCTCTTAATTTATATAGACACAAGAAGTGGAGAGAACTTCTAAAGGGATGCTATCAAGGTCAGTGGGCCCGAATTTATGAGCTACTCTATTTTTTTTTGTTTGTTCTCATATCTCTTTGCAAAGTCAGTGTGATTTCTTAGGGGCACATTCTCTCCTACATAGGAATAACCCATGTAGGGGAAAGCAGACAGCTCAGCTGAAACTCATGAGTTGCAAACCATGCCCACCTTCCACCTACCAAGAGAATTTGTAGGCGGAAGGTGGGCATGGTTTGCACCATGCCAAAGAAGCCATGGTTTTGCTCCCTACCCTTCCCTTCTCATATGCATCCCACATTCCTAATTATACTTCAAAGGTGAAATCCTGGCCATAGTGAAGTCAATGGTAAAACACTCATTGATTTAAATGGGGCCAGGATTTCACTCCATATATTTTGCTGAAGCATACAAGGGCTGATCCAAGGCCCATTGAAGCCAATGAGAGTTTCTCCAGCAACTCTCATTGGACTTTGGTTCAGGCCCATATTTCTCAACCAGTTTTTTAAAAAGTTTCTTATACAGTGCACCCAGTCTCCACATAAATTCACACTATGTAAAAGCAGTCCTGTTAAATACCCTTATGTTTTGAAGCCATTTGAGGCTCAGTAGTTATGCATGTTATAGAATGTGTAATTTGAAGTCACATACTATATGCATATAGTATTGTTATCGCCCTAGAGAGCCTAGTTAACAGTTAAAGAATAAAACAGTACAACTCTTATAATTGCTGGTCAGATTTCTGTCCTGAGAGGACAAAGTTGTGGAAAACCTTAGTTATGTTATACCAAATACAGCTTGTCTGTGCATGTTGTGATTCTCCTTCTTGGTCTGGAAGCTCACAGGCTCAACTCCCAGACAAAGAGCTGGCCTCTTACCCCCATCTGACATCATAATCAATTCGTAGGTAGTCACTGTACTCCTAGTATCCTTGAGATGAGGCATTAGTGTAGCACCCTCTGGAGCATCCATTCTCCTAAATGATATCACAGATTGCTTGGCAGAGATACAAATTATCATCATAAAGAAGAAAGGCATGAAAGATACCAGGATTGTTTGTGTACCGTACAAATATTACATTTTCTGGGGGGATATTTGTTCTATGGGAGCGATAACAGACACCATGCTAGTCGTGGTAGTCTATACATAGTACACCTACTCACACTAAGAAGTAGCCATTGTTTTCAACTCCAACGTCACCAAGAGAATGAATACTTCATGTATACCTCCTGAAATCATCACAGTTTTCTCATTGTAACACTGGAGTGTAATATGATACAGTCACTCATTTAATAGGAAGAACTGAACACAGTTAGACCAAAGTAATATTACTGTGTCTTCTTTGCTCAGCATTAATCACTATCTGTAACACCTTCCAAAATGATTTCATACAAGGTACTTGTATGTACGTTAAGTAACTAGGATGACTTTAAAAATATCTAACACTTTGAAGAACCATTTCCTTCTTGTTAGTTCTAAAACTGATTTTGCTTTTAAACTCAACATTACAGTCTAAACATAGAATCTTAAAAACTCTATGTAGAAATTTCTAATAGCCACAGTGATACTTATTCACATTTTCAATAAAAAAGTGTGACATCGTCAATAAAAGTTTGCTTTCATGCCAAGGAAACACTCCTGCTGAAATAGATTATAAAACCAGAGGGGATCATTGTGATGATCTAGTCTGACCTCCTATACAACACAGGCTATGGGACCTGAATTAATATCTGTGAGAAACAGCACGTCATTTTGAAAAAAAGATCTGAATCTAGATTTAGAAATTTTCAGTGGTGTAGAATCCACCACAATCATTGGTAAGTTGCTCTAGTGGTTAATGACCCTCACTGCTAAAAATTTGCACCATCTTTATAGTCTGAATTTGTCTAGTTTCAGTTTCCAGCCATTGGATTATGTTATACCTTTCTCTTGTAAATTGAAGGGCCCATTATTAAATATTTGTTCCCCATATAGATGTGTATTGACTGTAATCACATCACCCCTTAACCCTCTCTTGGTTAGAATCCAGGAGCTCAATCTATTTTGTTTATATCACTATGAGGCATGCTTTCTACTCCTTTAATTATTCTTGTCACTTTTCTCTGAACCTTTTCCAATTTATCAACATCCTTTTTGAATTGTGGACATGAGAACTGGATACAGTATTCCAGAAGCGCGTGTACCGGTGACAAATACAGCGATAATATAACGTCCATACTCCTAAAGATTCCCGTTTATATATCCAAGGATCACATTACCCCTTTTGGCCACAGCATTGCACTGGGTGCTCAAGTTCAGCTGATTATCCACCATGATGCCAAAGTCTTTTTCAGAGTCAATGCTCCCCAAGATAGTCTCCCATTCTGAAAATATTGCCTACGTTCCTTGTTGTTAGATGTATGACTTTACATTTGACTGCATTAAAACACATTTTCTTACACTCAACTTACTGAGTGATCCAGATCGTTCTGTTTCAGTCACCTATCCTCTTCGTTATATACCAATTCTCCAATCTTTGTGTCAGAAGCAAACTTTATCAAAGATAAATTTTGTTTTCTTCCAGGTCATTGATAAAAATGCTACAGCATAGGGCCAAGAACTGATCTCTGTGAAATGCCACTAGAAACACACCTACTTAGTGATGATTCCTCATTTACAATTACATTTTGAGACCAGTCAGCTAGTTTTTAATCCATTTAATGTGTGCCACGTTAATTTCGTATCAATAATTTTGTAATCAAAATGGTGCACAGTACCAAGTCAAATGCCTTACAGAAGTCTACACTGTTAGCTTTATCAATCTAACTTGTGATCTCATCAAGGAAACATCAAATGTGACCCTCATATAAATTCCTGGCAACTTTCAATTTCTTATAATTAAACAATTGTAAAGATTCATAGTTCAAATTATGACAAGTTAAACAAAAAAAAACCACATATTTTGTCACCATTGGAAGGCTGTGATCCTGCAGTTTTCACTTGGAGCAAATCTCCTTTAGAAGTCAGAGGAGTTTCCAGATTGTACATTCAACTAGTATGCACCTTTGCGTTCCTAGCAGTGTCACCCTATAGTTCCTCTCCCTTGCCATTGTGTCATGCCTTGTTTCTATTTAGAATGTAAGCTGTAAGCTGTTAGTTCTGTGTCTATACAACACCCAGCACAATGGGGCCCTAATCCTGATTGGGCATCTGGGTACTAAACTAATAAACAATTAATGACGTAGGCTCATGCCTGTAATGCAGTGAATTACTCAGAAATCGTTTCATGTAGTAGGCAGACAAGGACACAACACATTGATTAGTTTTATATTTACTGGGGTTTTGTTATCCCACAGCCAAAACACAACAAGCTACAGCATTAACACACAAATAATTCTGATCCTCTCAGCTGGATTTTTTTCATACATTCCTAACGCAATCTGTTAAATTTCAACTGCAGCCTTTCAGACTACGATCTCTTCATATCCTGTTATCCGGTGTTACATCCAGATGAATCTGATGTTTAAATCAAATCTGATGTGATATGATAGAGCAGGTAAGGTGTCAGAAATTCTATAAACAAATTTTATTCAATAAGGTATTATCATTTTCAATTACAACTCATTTTAGAAGGTTATTAAAACCCCCATGCACTGTAATTAGTGGGGGGAAATTTAGTAGGACCTAAAGTTGCATGCACTTTTACAGTCTGTATACATAGGTGGTGTGCTTAAAGGGAAATACTTTACCCATGCCCACGTATTTGATTTACAAAAAAGACAATCCCAGTTTGCCTTTTTTCCCCTCTTGTTCAGGTCACATTGACATTATCTCAGAAGCCAAAGACCCTTACTAGTACATGACTAATTTATTTTTCACTCCCATCTTAACTGGAAATGGTCAGTGTCTACTGTGACTAGTATCAAAAGCTGCACTCAACTGCTTTTTAGCATTTAGGTTTAAATGTGCATTGTTTTGAATACAAACCTACTTTATTGTCACATTCTTACACTCTCAAAACTCTTCTGGAATTTCTTATAGCTATAAGTTTCAGATATAATCACCAACCCTCAGATAAATAGATGCTTATGATGCAATTCAGGAAAGGATTAAAGTCCTTTGTTGTTGTTTTGAATTTCTCCCAAACTAGATTTGGCCAGAGATTACCTCATATCCAGAAAGGCAAGTTATGATGATCACACTGTTTACTGTCGTTCTCATCTTAAATTACAGATGTCTTGGGTTAACTAATACTGTAAGAGCAACAGGCCAGGGAACAAAGTAATACAAAGAAAAGTATAGC
Organism: Macrochelys suwanniensis; assembly: GCA_033296515.1. Taxonomy (NCBI): domain Eukaryota; kingdom Metazoa; phylum Chordata; order Testudines; family Chelydridae; genus Macrochelys; species Macrochelys suwanniensis. Next base: position 43,318,108 of record CM065780.1, on the reverse strand, counting down.
AATCCCAGTCTGTGGGGTCCTCAGTCCCTTGCATTCAACAAGCACAACTCTTTCAGTGTGACTTAGGATACTATAGACAGACAGCTACACAACCTGCATCGTCTATATTGTATATGAAAAATGGCTTTTGACTGTCTGTGTGCGTGTGTGTCTGTGTAAACCAATCATTAGAAAATCCCGATATTGAAATGTCAGATGATACAAACTCTTAGTACCTATACATTTTACTAAATATTTTTAATTTTGAATGAGTCAGATATTTGGAATTTCAGCCTAGTGCTTTCTCCTGATGTTTTTTAACATTAGACATGGTCCAGAGGTGACTCAGTAATGTCTGAATCAGAGCAGTTGTGTGAGAAGGGGACAGAAGGGACTGCCTGTACAATCGCATGGAGCTAGAGGAAAGCACACAGGAAAATCAGGCTCTAACAAGGACAGCTCTCGTCAGCAGTGATGTGCATTGCCTCATGCACAGTTCTAGTTCAATTGGCCTGGATTGGTCCTTGACCCCAGCAGCAGTAGCTGAAATCAAATCCACAAAAAAGCCAACTCCATAAATATGAAAAAATATTTGGCACTTAGAACTTCTGCCTCTAGCTCCCGCCCTTGTGTTCTAGAAAGTTCTAAGTCCTTCGGAGGATGCCTGGAGCTAGCTCCTCTGTCAGTCTGGCAGAAAGCCATCATTCCTAAACCCTAAGCTCTTCTCCCCACTCCTTTTCCTGTCTCTTCCTCTTTATACTTGAGTTTGCCCTCACTAGCGACAGAAGCTTGAGGCCCTGTCTCTCCATAACAGACATCTCACAGCTCAGGAGAGGTGGGACTGGTTTTGCTGTCTGCAGGTATAGAGAGTTCTTAACCTCTTCCTGCCTGTGGTGGGGTTTTTTTGGCAGTTTGGAGTCCCCCCATTCCAAATGAACAATATGCACCATAAACATTAGACATTTTGAACTCTGTGCCTGTCCGTAACTTACAACAGAAACAGGAAGCAGTAAAAATATGAAATATATAAATATCAAAAACAAACTACACTTAAAACAAAATGGAGTTTAAAAATTGTAGTTACAATATACCACACTTGTATGGTACACCATGTTTTTTTCCCACATTCAGAAGATGGAGAATGGGACCTATCCACTCATAATTTGTAACTATTCTTTTTTATTTTGTTGCTGCCTTTTGTTTTGACTTTTTCAGATAACAAACAAAAAAAAATAGTTCTTGTACCACAACCACAATTCTCCCAGCCTTTGAATCATATCAAGAGAAGTTGTGAGCTTTTCCTCCTGCCACTTTAAGGTTCTTACAAGTAATATTACCAATTGGCATCACCCTGTAAATCACGCTGCTATAAATGTGGGCTTTGTAGGTGACATATTCACCAGAGTCTATTGTTCTTTTGAAAGTGAAAGAAAACAATTTTAAAATATACAAATTTGAAGGGAAGCCAAAATATCCTTAGGTAGGAGCAGAGGCCAGGGATGTTTGCGGGAAAGGTAGTGCATTTGAAACCAACAGAAAAGTTGATCTTCTCTTTAAGAAATCCAACCAATGTCACATCATCAGGATATTTGAGCCAGACTCTGGTTTGGTTCTAACTTAAATCCACCAGTTCAGGCTTTACAGGGCATGATCTCTGATAATCAGGTAAAAAATTCCTGATTTTTTTTTTTAATGTAGAGGCAACAAACAATTGGGACAGTGAAATACGGTATCAGCATATAGTGAAGAGTTTGGCTATTCATGGACAAAGCAGGTAGTGGGCAAAGAGGCCAGTTACTTTACTTACCCAAAATAATTTTTTCACACTTCACTATCAAAATGAATTTGCCATTGAAATGACTCACTTCAGGTGGGAGATGAGGTATGGGGATTTCATGAATTATTTTACATAAATTGGCCCATATCCATCTGTGGACCTCATAGACTGTTGGCTGGAGCAATGCTGCTGTTTTTGTTGTGATGAAGACATCTTCCAGCCTTTGTTCACTGAGGAAGTGGAGAGGGCACTGAGCTGCATGAAAGCAGGAAAAACATGGCCTTGACAAGGTTTCATCAGAAATGCTACTACATCTTGGTAAGAAGACACAAACTGGCCATCAGTTTTCATATCCTGTGTCATTCAAGAGAACAAGATGCCTAGGATATGGTGTAAAGCTAGAGTGGGAGCTATCCCAAACCTAGGGAAGGACTATACTCTTCCAGCTAGCTACCCTCTGATATCACTTCTGAGCTGTGCTTACAAACTTTTGGAGTGACTAATTCTGCAAAGAATCATGCCCATAGTAGAGCAGGATCTGAGTGATGACCAGGCAGGTTTCAGGCCTAATGACAGCACTGTGACCAAATTCTTGGTTTTATCCACTATACAGAAAATGGTTTTCAGCAGAAGGAAAAGAGTGGGGCTATTTTTCTTGACTAGACAGCAGCATATGATAGCTTCTGGCACACTGGCCTGCTGGTCAAGATGTCAAAGATATTACCTCAGTGTGTTATGGCTACAGAAACGATGCTTTGAAACAGACAGTTCCAAGCAATGCCAGGAAATAAACTGAGCACGTGGAGGATCCAAAAGAACAGACTCCCTCAGGGATCTGTTCTTGCCCCACATTTTTTTCCAACGTATTTACAAATGATCTGCCTCCAACAATCTCAAAGCTATTCAAGTATGCAGATGACATCTGCCTAGCATCGAGACAGAGATTTCAAAAACATTGATGACAACCCAAATATGGCGCCATCAGAGGCTATTACAAGAAGTGGAGACTTAAGCCCAGTGTGTCAAAGTCAGTGTCATTATATTTCATCTCAATCATGCTAACGCTTTATGAGAACTCAGAGTCTTTTTGAATGGAGAATGATTGGCACTGTAGCTCACACACTTACCTATAAGGACCATCTCACCAACATAACTCAGAAGATGAATGAGCAGAAATGGCCTCTTAAACAAGCTTGTGGGATCAACTTGGGCAGCTAATGCACAAACACTGTCTAGCTAGGCGCTAGCTATCTGATACTGTCGGGGAATACTGAGTTCCTGTGTGTTTAAACTCTCCCCAAATAAAGCTAATTGATGTGCAATTGAATCAAACAAACAATGAGAGTAAAACAACAGAGACTGAGACCAACAAATACAAAGTGGCTCCCAGTCCCAGTGGTGTAGCCAGGTTTAGAGCACAGGGGGAGAGGCGCTATAAAAAGGCGCCTCCCGGCTTCCCCTGTACTCACCCTGGCGGCACTTTAAAGGGCCCGGGGCTCCAGCCGCTGCAGAGCCCCTGGGCCTTTTAAATCCCCACCCAAGCCCGGCTCCGGCAGCAGGAGCTGCCGGCTTTTTAAAGCACCCCCCCCACAGCCTGGGTCCGGCAGCGGGGCTGGGGGGTCGCTTTAAAGGGCCCGTGGCTCCCCGCAGCGGCAGGAGCCGCCGGCCTTTTAAAGCGCCCCCCGCCCCCAGCCCGGGTCCGGCAGCAGGGCTCAGGCGGTGCCTTAGCGCTGCTTCTCCTCACAGAGGGAGTGGCTGCTCCCCCTGCTCGCCCCCTGGCTACGCTACTGCCCAGTCCTTTCTAATATCCGTCCTCCTAGCATCAGGTATTATATTGCAAAGAACCTCCATGACAAAATCCATAAGATCCCACAACTGCCACTTTTCAAAGCTATAAGGGAGGTGCCTCACCACTGACTCACCAAAAGACCAATCTGGACTATGTTACCGACCATCTCCATGGTGGACGCTGTCATATTGTAGTGAGCAGAATGGAAATGAGCCTGTCCCTCTGTAACAGACTCCTCCCTCATCACTCAGCCTGATGACAGACTGCCTGGCTTTGAGCTGTCATGCTATACCTAGCACAAGCTCAGCTGTTTCAGCGGTGGAGTGGTGAGATATATGGCAAATGATCACATCTGGGGACTCAGGACCAGCCCTATGGGTAGCTGCACTGCGGTTGAGGATGCCACACACCTACTGAAAGACCATCACAAGGTGAGCAGCCAACTGAGAACTTTTCAAACTCCATACTGCTGACCCAAAGCTATTGAATGGCTAAAGCCTGTGTGATGTCTACTTAAGCCCTTTTGACACTTCTTGACATTTTTCTTTTTTTGACTTAACACGGTTAAGATGTATATCTCCCTATTTTATATTTTGAACCCTTTCCCATCTTTATTGCACCACTTGTGAATTTGCTAATAATAAATAATAACAGACTGTTGCTTGTCATTTGCAATATGGGAACATTACTCATGTGTCACCTCAAAGTACCTCTCTAACATGTAACCTTTGAGGAGCCAGCATCAATATCCCTAAGAATACCCTAGCTGTGGAACAGTACTCAAATCAACTTTTCAATGAAAGTGTTAATGTCTGCATTTGTGAAAGGAACCCTAATGAGATTGTTTCAGAATCAAGCCTTGATAAAGCCTTTATATTTCAAACACTCACAGGCAGATTCTCTGACCCGATACATTCCCTTTCACCTCTCAAGAAGCATAAAAGGAGTGGAAACCTCGCTTAAGTGCCATACTGGGAGATAGCCCCAGTAGGCAAGAAGCCCTCATAGCTGGCTCCTATGTCTCCCTAAGTGAAGCAATCAACACAAAGGGTTGTGGTGGTGAGGAGGGACAGGGAGAGAAAGTGGCCTGAGCACCTGCATGTAATACACTGCTGGTGCAAGTTAGAGCAATTTGTATTGGGTTAGGGAAGCTGTAGAAGCTATAGTAAACTCATAGATGGCCTCCTCCCTTTGCTGCACCAGCAAAGTGTCTACCTCAGATTAAACAATCCCATAGGTACACAGAAGATCTGACCCTTTTTTTGTGATAAAAGGTGTCAGGATTTACTTCAAGGCTGAGTTGTACATTTCCTAATAATATATATTCAGTATAGATGAGTGGAGATAAAGGGAGTGGAACGGAGATAGTTCTGGACAACAAACTTGGGAGTAGTTTATAACTTGAAGGCTGTAGCAAAAAACATTTTCATAGAACCTGAAGGAGTTGGAGACAAACACTGGTGAATAATTTTTGCACTATTCACTTGCACATCTCTTACCCCTTGAAGGGCTGATAGGAGAAGCAGAAGACAACTATATATCATAAAACCGTCCATATGTGTATAATGGTACTATGGGCCTAATGCAGCAAACATTACTGAGAGTAGCACTTATTACTATGAGTGAATTCCAGGAACCCGTGAATTCCAGGAACAAAGCATGGTAATAAGCATTGCCCCGGTAGTAAGTGTTTCCTGGATGACAGCTCCAAACATGATGATACTGGGTGCAAGCGTACACCTGTAATTCTCTCTATAATTTAAGAGAAGAGATGAAGTCAGTTTTGTGAGTTGTGTTTTTTAAGGGGAGAGTTAATGTTTTGACTTTGCAAATGTCCCTTAGTTGCAAAAGACAATTTTTGCTTCCATGTTTGCTGGTTGTTTGGATATTTTTAGGCATTTCAGGGTAAGCGCCCTATGCCTTTGTTTAACAATGTTTGTATTTTCTGGCAGCAGAAGACAAAATAAATAGTTCTGTAAAGAATTTGAAAGAGGTTGATAGTGATTTTCAAATGTGAAGATGGGTAGGAAGAGTTTAGATGCTCCCTAAATTTTTAATCATCAACTTCAGATGTACCAGAAAAAGAACTACTATAACTGCTGGCTTTTTATTTTAAAATTATGTTAAAAACAACAAAGCGTGTTTGGGGAGGAGGCAGAGATTGGTGTCACAAAATGGCTGGTGAGTGCATTGGTTTTATATAAATCAGCACCTTAACTGCATGAGTTCACAGTGCAGTCTTGGATTTATATCAAGTTCTAATGATTTATCCCACAAACAGGTTCTGAACTTAAAGCATATTTCTACTAGTTGTAGGAACTGTGTCTGGAGGGGGATACAGTACATATGTTTCTCCCACTAAACATTTTCTAAGTATCTTTATGGGCTATAAAGTTGTCTTTAAAACCCTTGGTATGTGACCTGGCACCAGGATAGACTTCATAATCCAGATACGCGGCTAGACGAGTACATATTGCTATGCAAAAGTGGCTTTAAGCCACCTTTGTTTCCCCCTGATCCTGGGCTCGCTCTGGTCAGGTCCAATCCCCTGCCACCAACAGCCTTAAAGGGCCAATAGAGCAGCCCAGAGGCCAGTGGGTAGTAGCCACTTCCTCTTTCTCCTCAGCAGGGCCGGCTCCAGGCACCAGCTGACCAAGCACGAGCTTGGGATGGCACCTGGAGGGGGGACGGTGCTGAGGATTTTATTTATTTATTTATTAAAAAAAAACAAAAACAAAAAAAAACACCACACTTCCCGGCCAGGGCAGCGGGGCTGCGGGCGAGCCGTGCTCCAGCCGGGGCGGCCGTGCCGCGCTCCCCGCCAGGGCAGCGGGGGGCGGCCATGCCGTGCTCCCAGGCAGCGCTCCCCGCCAGCGCCCCGGCCAGGGAAGTGGGGCCGCGGGCGAGCTGCGCTCCCTGCCGGCACCCCGGCAGGGGCAGTGGGGGCAGCCGTGCCACGCTCTCCGCCAGCACCCCAGCAGGGGCAGCGGGGCCGAGCCGCACTCTCCGCATGTGCCCCGGGAGGGGCAGCGGACGTGCCGCCCTCCCTGCCGGCCGGGGCAGCGGGCATGCCCGGCACCCCGGCCGGGGGAGGGGGCGACCGGTGGCTTTTTTGCCTGGGGCGGCAAAAAGCCAGAGCCGGCCCTGCTCCTCAGCCACAATCCCGTGGCAACATGAGGGGAGACTGTAGGTGCTGCTATGATGGCTCAGAACCTCTGGATGATCCTATACAAACTATATGCAGTGGGGTGATCTTACTATGGTTGGTTGTTTGACACCAGGATCTGGGTTTATGTGCTATTTAGTCTTCCCCAGAAATAAACTGCAGCCTATACTGTATGCCCTAGACTAGTATCAGACCTTATAACCAAAGGGAGAAATAAGAATAGGTTGTTAAAATTTCCCTTTTCTCCCACTTGTAAGCTTGACAGTAGCATAATAGTCCCCAAATAAGCCTGTTATATCAAAGGAAAGTAGGGGTAGCTCTGATACAAAGCTTTTCTTAGCACATCTGTTTTATTATTCATATACTTTTAATAGCCTCTCTCATTGTTTTACAGACCGACTGCAACTTAAGTTAATGTTAAAGACATTAAAAGCATGCCTTTTAAATTTTTAACAAGAATAAAGGTTTACATAGAGCATGAGCTTTGCTGAACCACCTACATATTACGTAAAAATAAACAAACTGTTTCACACATTGATTTAAATATTTTATTGGAAGTAATAGATGGTTTTGATATTTTTTCTTTGAGACAACTGCTCTCTACACTAAATACTCCATGCTGGCTTCACCCAGTTAAATGATCTTACAGTGTTTTCTATTAACCTGCTGGCCAACATTTCATCTAGGTGAAAGGTTCTGGGGGAGCGAGAGGTGGAAGCTGATTGATTTCAGTTGTGGAAGAAGCTGCTGGGTATGTAGAAAAAGTCAAGAGGGAGATGGAAGGAGAAGTAAGGATGAAGAGGGAAGGGAGAGAAGGTCTTTTTGCACTGAATTCTTTTGCCCTCTCTTTCCATCTTGCAAAGAACTGTCTGTGATCAATCCATCGAGTTAAAACATTACAGTCATTCTTATTCTGAGGAAATTAAGATTTGTGGATGTTGTGGGCCAGATTCACCTCTCCACTACCGCCATAAACTCGGCTTAAATGGCAGGTTGAGAGTGGAACTCTTGGTCAGCGATAGGGGTGTCTATTCCTTTCAAAAATTGGATTCTTGACCTAGCTGTGTACCCCAGGATGGTCACTGAGGTAAATGCAAATCTTTTGGTTAATTACAGAGAGATGGCACTTTTTACTACTGCAGTGAATACCCATGGAGTAGTCAACAGAGATGAGGTTTTTTCCTTTTTCCCTTATTTGAGTGCGACTAGTGGAGTTCAGAGAGCACGAATTATTGTATACTATGCAGTGAATCAAGGAAGAGGAAAGTCCCTGCAGCATCTCCTGAGAGCGAGTCACAGTGGTTGGGGTCTCTGTTCTCTTTATCTTCTGGGAATTACACAGTCAGAAATACTTGAACGTTCTTCCTCTAGGCAGATAGAGGACACCAGCCTCATTGGGACCATTGCTCTGAGAGCAGCAATGACAGGCATTAAGGGACTGGCTATGCATAAACAAGTAGCTGAGAGAAGGCCAGAACAAGGTATTAATCATCCATTTGATCTCACTATTAAACAACATGCCTAAAAATACAAAATTGAACTAAGAAGTTCCTGCATGGTCAAACGTGAGTTTCCTAATTTAATAAAATGTCCCAAGCCATCACCTAAAGACACCAAAGAATACTGTTTATGAGGGGTGAAATTCACCAACTCTGCATTATGTAAGTACCAGTTAAGCCTATTTGGAGGGTATAGTATTACAGAGAGCTTATGCAGGTCCTCTGCACATGAATCTTGGAAAATAAAATGTTAAGATTCTGTTTTACCAATTTAGTGCTTCCTAACACAGTAAGTGTGGGCACTTCGTGTTGAATTATGATTGTTATGTTCTGAGGCGGGATAATCTTCTGTAGGGCTTTGTAGATGACGACTGACCCATGCAAATGTTTGAAACAAAATCTGAAATCACTTGAAAGCTTACCCCATTTTGGGATTCATCACAAATTCAAAATGCATTACAAATGTGTTGGCAAAACATGGTCGTTTGTCAACCTTGTGAGTGTTTAGTATTTTCGAACAAACCAGGACCAGTTTACGGTTTTTCACCAAAACAATGCAAATTTCAGTTTTACAGGATTCTGATGTAGGAATCAAGCAATACTCTATTCAGCATCAGTTGAGTTATGCTTTGAGATTTGGGCTGGTTTGAAACTGAAGCACAAAGCAAAATGCAAACTGCAACTCAAGAAAATCTGTGCAGGAAGCCCTGACCAGTGAAATCTCCCATTTTCATATGGCTCTGTCTCTAGTCCCTTTCAGTGTGTTTCTATGCATTCAGAACCTTTTCTAAATGTAAGAAAACCTCATGAGTTCCAGAGCTGAAACATAAGAATAATTACTGCTCCTTTTGGTGGAGGAGAGGATTATTATGTTTAACATTTAAAATTAACCTAGTACCACAAGCATACATTACAGTAATTATGATTTTATTATTATTTCACATAAATAATGCAACTTCTTTAAATTATGCATTTCCTTTAAGAAATCACAGTGGAAACTGAAACTCATAACTAAGAACCATGCTCCATTTAATTTTTACTCCCTCTAAATTAACAATAAACATTTTAAGAAATGAAAACAACTTTATAAGAAAAATAAAGGTTAACATTTTAGAAATGAAGAATTATTCCAGAAATACTCCCACATGGATCTATCAAGCAGACATCACTTTGAAAGCCCATCTCAATAGATACATGCCTCGTTGATCAGAAAAGGAAACTGGCACCACAAAAATAAAGCACTACATACAGTAATAACAAAGTCTGACTTAACACAGTCATTATTTTGCCATTATACTAAAATAGCATCTAATGCATGTAGTTTATTTTTAAACTTAATAATGCAAACCCTAAATTGCTAGTGAATCAGACCTAGGCATTTAATCTCTTTCTTGACTCTTATAAAAAAGGCTGTGTTATTTTCAGTTGTCATGGATTTCACAGAAAAAGTAAAGTTGACCATTTGCTGTGAAAGGTATGGATGTGATCCATGAGCAATCTCATGCGGGTAGGGATGGGAGTGGAGGAGAAAGGCAAGAGTGGGTTGTAGGCTGGAGACAGATAGAAAACCCAAGAGCAGGCTAAGGAAACGTTTATATTGCAAAATAAAATAAAGTTTTAGCTGGTTTAGGGTTGTTTACCTTTCAGTAAAACTAAAGTGCCTATCTTTACCTTAGGATAGGTCATGTGTTAGTTACCCCAAGGTTTAAAAACAAAAAAACAAACAAAAAAAAAGCATCCTTTTTAGTGATGAAGACAAGGCCCTATGGCATGAACTCAAGCTGCTGACTCAAGTTAAAAGCAGAGTTGCTGTTGTCGCTGCTATTTTTAACCCAAATTAACTAACAGGTTAGCTAACCTGAGTTACTAACACACACTTTTCTCTTTTTTTTTTCCTTTTCTTTTTTTTTTTGCAGTGTAGACATATCCTTAGCAGATTATACAGCCCAGAACACTTAAAGCATCAGGTCACTGGAAGGGAAAAGAAAACAGTACTGTATTCTCTGAGAAGGAGGAGCACTGGGTCCCATTTCTCTTAAATTTTGGGGCTCTCTTTTCCTTTCACCCTAGCTGCTCTTCAATAGTTTAATCTGCAGGGCTTCCTTCAGAAACCAGAGGTACACAGCCACTCCGAAGTTGGGGAGAGGAAAAATATCCAAGAATCTAAGAGAAAGGGAAGCCCTAGGAGTAAACATTAACAACAACACACTTGCTCAGGTACAGCTTGCTCAGGTTTCAAAGGGGACAGGCTCCATTCTCATAAGTTCTTGAGTATTTTTCTCTCTGGTGGTCCTCTTTACTCTAAAATAGGGCAATACTGGGAGACTTTAAAGTGAGAGTTAGGTACATGGGGTGTAACATGTTGAGACAAAGGCAGATTCTACATTTGGAAATATTGCCAAACATGGATCTCTCTTGTATGAAAGAAGAACATTTAATGTGCCTGCTGATATATTTTACACTACATTCAAGATTCGAATTAATCATAACAGAAAAGCTATGTGTGATCACGATCTAGAACAGGGATGGCCAACCTGTGGTTCCAGAAGTGAACATGCAGCTCCTTGTATAGGCACCAACTCCAGGACCGGAACTACAGGTGCCACCTTTCCAATGTGATGGGGGGTGCTCACTACTCAACCCCTGGCTCTGCCACAGGCCCTGCCCCCACTCCACCCCTTCCTACCCCTTCTCCTGAGCCTGCCATGCCCTCTCCCCTCTCCCCCCCCCCAGCCTCCTGCACGCCACAAAACAGCTGATCGGGAGGTGCGGGGAGGCAGGGGAAGGTGCAGATCAGCGAAGCTACCAGTGGGCGGGAGGTGCTGGGAGCGGGGTGGGGGCGCTAGTGGGGGGTTGCTGACATATTACTGAGACTCTTTGGCAATGTACATTGGTAAATTCTGGCTCCTTCTCAGGCTCAGGTTGGCCATCCCTGATCTAGAAGCTTCATCACAAATTGTGAGAAAGAACAATTGATTCTTTTACAACTTCCTCTGTGTTTGTAGAAGAGCTGTTTGATACAAAAAACACTCTAGATAGTTGCTTTGTTAAAGTGTCAGTTTTTAGAAAGTCAGTTGCCCACTGATACGAATACAAAATGGAATCTAGATGAAAGAGCACAATCTGAAACTTACCACCACCTATGGTTCAGTGGGTGGCACTCTACGCTTCCTTCTTTCTCAGTCATCCTGACATTTCTCAGGCTTGCTCTGCCTCATGAGGCTCAGCCTACCTGCTAGGAAGCGTGATGTACTATCATGAAAATATCAGCATTCACTAAATGGATAAGATCAGGTATTTCTAAAAATCTATTCTGGCCAGTTCTAGCTACCAATGTCTTAACTGCAAACCAAACAAACCAGGTAAGTATCAGTTGTGGAGTTGGAAATCTTGCTTTAATTACCATCAATCTAAGCACCATAAGAAATACAAGACTGACAGTTTTCCATGTATGGATCAATACTCTCTCTTTTCTGTCTCTCAGCAGATTTCCAGTTTTATATGGCATGACAGCATTTCCCCTGTTCCAAAATGACTCTACACATTAGGTAACAATCTGGAACTTGGTCATGTGTTTCCAGAAAGTCTAAGCATATAATGCATGTATTTTTCTTTTTCTAGCAATGCTGTTAACAAAAATTCAATAAATTAGTTGAGCTCATTTCCTGAAATCAGTGTCGGTGCCCTTAGACAATTTACTATGTTTTCACTTCTATCCCCAACATCTGAATACCTGTTGTTTTAGAGTTTTCCCTACAAAACATTTTAAAATAACTAGTCTATTATTTTCATTAGATCACTAATGTCCTCACATGGATCTCTTTAGGGAAAAAACTTCTCCCCTGCCCACGAAAATATTTCAGATTCCTCCTATGTTCTCTTCCCCCCTAGCCCCCTCCCCCAAATGTGTATTATATTTTATTAGACTGATCATACAAAAGCATTAGTCTAAGAAGATCCTAAGCACATATGAAAATACTCGAGTATCATAGTGATAGGAGAGACCAATATAACAGATTAGTTTTAAATGGTGGTAAAATGTAAAGCGGGGACAGGGAAGAAAATGGGAATGAAAGTGATAGAGAATGGGTTGATAACCAAGATTACCAAAGATAAGAGACTCAGTTCAAAACTATCTGTTGTGTGCCCCGGTTGGGTATGAGATTAAGTGTAATCAATATTTTTATTTAAATTTAAATGTATAAAAACACTAGGTGCCTATCTGAATGCTCCAAGCACCTCTGACAAAATACTTAAAAATATGATACAGCAAAAAAACAGTAGCAGCACCCCCCCCCATACGATTATACTAAATGACAGGCAGCAGAAGATATAAACCAAATTCCCACCTTCCCCTCTACATCACCCCTAACAATACTGCTTCTTCTATCAAACTCCTAAATAGATGGGCCTTGAAGTATGTGCTGAAGGTCAACAGATTCAGGCTGATTAGGACCAAAGAGGGAACTCCTTCCAAAGGAAAGGGATGTACACAGAGAAGGGCTTGTGAAGCCCTCTCTCATTTGGACCAAGTGGTTCCAGCTCCAGCACCTCGGATCTCAGCTGTGACAAGATGGCATGAGGTGGTCTCCCATGTAGGAAGTTCTTAAAGGCTGGTCTGCACACAAACTTGCACCACATTGGGAAAGATGTAAACTGAAATGGAAAGTTATTTTGGTGCAAGGCCGTGTGTGTGAACACCATTATTTCAGAATAAAAGCTGCTATAGGTGATTTAGGTAAAGCTAGTTTGTTTCCAGCCCTAGTTACCATCAATTTAGCTACTTCATTCCAAAATAAGAAGGTCCACTGTAATAAGGTCAGACTCACCCAGCAGCACCTCCTGCTGGTTGTCCAGGGAATTGCTCATCCAGCCTCCAGAGCGCCCTCTTCTGGCCAGTGATCCACCTGACCGCTCTCTGGCCCCCCCATGTCCCTCCCCGGTGCCCCTTTCTCTGGGGTGCTGCCCCCCTGGCAGTACCCCACAGCCTTAATCCTAGGGTCTCCCCCTCTCAGGGGAACCCCCACCCACTATCCCCACTTCACCTCAGTGTACAGCTACTGCCAGTCCCCATCTAGTCCCATGCACTGGGGCAGACTGCAGTGTAAGCCACTCATCATCGGCAAAGGGGGTTTGAACCTGCTGCCTCTGCCTACCCACGGTCTGCCCCTGCAACCCCAGTACCTGGTCTGGCCTTACCAGGCCTGCAGCCTGGGGTTTTCTCAGGCCGGAGCTCCCTGGCTCCCTTAGCCTTTCCCCCAGCCCTGCACCACTTCAGGTCCCTGCTTAGCTCCCAGCAGCCAGGCCCTTCTCTCTCTGGAAGCAGAGAGAGTCTCTCCTACTCCAGGCCCACTGCCCTCTTATAAGGGCCAGCTGAGCCTTAATTGGGACGTAGCCCCAGCTGAGCCTGCTTTCCCACTCAGCCTGGACCTATTGGATACCCGGGAGGTGGGTGGGTGGGCACAAGCCTCAGCTCTCTCCTGGGCTGTCTTCAAGCTCTTTCCTGCCTGAGCAGGGTACCACCCTGCTACACCACACAGACTTGCACCAAAATAACTAAACTTGTTTTTATTGAAACTTTTGTTATTTTGGTGCATGTTTGCACATAGATCTGCCACAAGCCCAACACTGGATGCAAGGTAACCTTTAGAAGAGATGCATTTCCAACTTTTGAACAACACTTTCTAGTTTATCTTTCCACTTCCTCATGGGTGATCTGCTGTCATATAAAACTTGTTCCTGACTGAGAGAAATCTAACTTCTTTTCATTTCTGAAACAAAACCACAGGTGGTGATTATTTGGTAAGTCTTCTATTTTTTTTCCTCCTCCAGCCTTCCACTACATTTCTCAGGGAAGGTGGTGCACAAAACTCTACTGTATATTATTGTCTTCCTGTTCTCTTTGGAGTATCCCTTTTATAGCTTCTGGTTCAGCACTTCATTATAACTCTTGGTTTCTTCATTTAGCAAAGAGTGTAAAGTATATTCTTGAACATGTTTGCTAAATCCTGCTTGCAACTCTATCCAACAGTGTTTGTACCTCCTGTCATCTTTTCCTAAACCATTCAGGTAACCAGTTTATGGTCACAAATATGTTTGGAGGGAGATTCTATGAGTGGGAAATGGGTATTTACAACAAAATTGCTAACCCAGCCATCATATATATAGATGCCTTCTAACACGCTCATTCCCAAAAGCACAAAGCCAATATTTATATATAATAATTTTATATAAGCTAAAATATTTTATACAAAATATAAAATAGCCACTATATACATAGTGGCAGGAAAAGAATAGGAAAGTGAGAAAGGCAGTGATTTTCAAACCACTGAGTAAATTACAGCTATTCAGCATTAGCTATTCTCCCCATGTACAGAATGGATATTAGAAATGAGCCAGGAAATAACAGTGGAAGTCACTTATAGAGAATTTGGTTGCAGTGACATTCTGCTTATTGGAGCTAGTTGAAGATCAGAACAAACTATCTTTTGAGTGTTATAGGTATGTGATGAAACCTTTATTCAACAAACGGTATTTTACCTGCCTTTGAACTGGACAAATACCAGCAAAATGGCAAATAAAATATTTGTTAAGAAAAGTAAAAATTGGTGAATGTTTTAATCAAATACTAATGAACCAGCTCAATGGCTTTTAGTGAACTGGGGTCAAAGTTCCCAGGTACTTAATCATGTCACTTAACTTTCCCTTCTCTGGAGTGGAACAGTTTCCATTGTGCTAATACCTAGTCCCTTGGAACGCATCAGTTACCACTTGCCAGATAAATGATAAATACCATATTCCAAGGGGATTTTCCCCTCCCACTCCTACATGAGCAGTTATCATTATAACATGTGGAAGTGGCTAAAGAGGAATTTTGTGCTCCTGATCTTTCCCTCAGTACATATATTCTAGAGAAAGAAAAGGAATGTGCATTGCAAGAACTATGTATGAATCAGAGATTCAACTTGTTTATAAACGACTCTTCCCTACCAGTAAAGGTGGCACTCCAAAAATTCATTACTGAGCAGAGGAAATGGTATTGGAGGGGCTATGGAGACCTCTCCATCAGTACCTGTCACATTGCACTTAAGCCAGAAAAGTTGGGAGAGTGTCTGTTGCTGTTTATTTTCTAAATAATTAGCAATAAACATGGAAAAACTGCATTCAAAGCAACTCTTATAAATGGCTAGATCTGCCTGAATTAAATTCCCACACTCTGCAATAAAGCGCCGAAGGCAGAGCAGATTTTCTTCCCCTATTCTGTGCCTCTGGTCTGTTTCCTTTGGAGTCCCGCTGGCCTTTTGCTTATTGTCTGGATAGAGATGTGCTGCACTTAATCTTGGACAGCATTTAATATCTCCCCAGCTTCCAACACCCACAGGCTGCACAGTCCCATTTGCATTATACATGAAAAAAAATAGACAACAAATTTTCTTACATTAAAATTGTGAGAACCTTTCAAAATGTTTGTCAGCCTTGACCTAAAATCCACAGTGTTATTTCATCTAGTTCCAGAGTCCGTTCCCGTCTGAATAAGAATAATTTTTAATTAAAACAAACCCCACTTTACAATTCTCAGAATGATGTAATGTTCTCTTCTTACTCTGGAAATTACATAAAATGCAGCAGCACATGTGATGAATGAGACACCTGAGAAAACAATTGATTTATCTCTATGTACACAGAGACTCTTAACCTGAGCCCTAGAAGCATGGGACAGAATTTAAAGTTAACTCCAAGAGTGGTACCCTCTTTTGTCCCCTTTTCACCACCGCGTCATTATCAAGGGTGTGGATGCAGTGGTGAAAAGGGGACAAAACAGGGTACCAGTGTAGATAAACAACCAGCCAAGGGAATCTCTGGATGGTTTAAAGCAATCTAGGCTGGCTGTCCCACCTGCTTCTGCCCTACACACTGGTGTAAATGGTGTTTTGGGTGCATGACCAGAATATGCTTGCTACAGTGTTTCTGGCCTAATGGAACGTCCTCTAAGGGAGGCTGTTACTGTCAGTGCAAATTCAGACAGCTTTGGGTTGCTCTTACTTGTGCCAGGGGCTGCACCAGCTCTTAGATCAAGAAGATAGAAGTGTGTGAGAAATCCATGTATGCTGCCCCCTCTTCCCCAAGTGCAACAAATTCAGTTCCAGTGCGGCTGAGAATCTGGCCATCAACTATTTAACACGGCAGTTCTCAAACTGTGGGTCAGGACCCCATTTTAATGGGGTGGCCAGGGCCAGCATTAGACTTGCTGGGACCCAGGACCGAAACTGAAGCCCGAGCTCCACCCCTACCCAGGGCAGTGGGGCTCGGGCTCCCCCCACCCCCCGCTGTGGTCATGTAGTAATTTTGTTGTGAGAAGAGGACTGGCCTGTCTCCCAAGGCTTACAGACAGCCCCTCAACCAGAAGCAAATACTCACCAGCAACTCCACACCACACAACAAAAACCCAGGAACCAAACCCTGCAACAAACCCTGGTGCCAACTCTGTCCACATACCTATTCAAGGGACACCATCATAGAATCTAATCACATCAGCCACACCATCAGGGGCTTGTTCACCTGCACATCTACCAATATGATATGTGCCAGCAATGCCCTTCTGCCATGTACACTGGCCAAACCGGACAGTCTCTATGCAAAAGAATACATGGACACAAAGCTGACATCAGGAATTATAACATTCAAAAACCATTAGGAGAACACTTCAATCTCCCTGGTCACTCAATAACAAACCTAAAAGTGGCAATTCTTCCACAAAAACAGACTCCAACGTGAAACTGCAGAATTGGAATTAATTTGCAAACTGGACACCATCAAATTAGGCCTGAATAAAGACTGGGAGTGGTTGGGTCATTACAAAACCTAAACCTAATTTCCCCCATACTAATTTCCTCCTACTGTTACTCACACCTTCTTGTCAACTGTTTGAAATGGGCCACTCTCATTACCATTACAAAAGTGATTTTTCCTCCCTTGGTATCCTACTGTTAATTGAATTGTCTCATTAGCCTGACCCCCCACTTGGTAAGGCAACTCCCATCCTTTCATATGCTGTGTATTTATACCTGCTACTGTATTTTCCACTCCATGCTTCTGATGAAGTGCGTTCTAGCCCACGAAAGCTTATGCCCAAATAAATTTGTTAGTCTCTACGGTGCCATAAGGACTCCTCGTTGTTCTTTCAGTTTTGGTAGTTAATCTCATTGATTAAATGAGACTCACTAATGTGAGTAAAGCGAGCAGGATTTAGCCCTCAGTATGTATATATATATATATATATATATATATATATATATATATATATATGTAGGGTAACCAGATGTCCTGATTTTATAGGGACAGTCCCAATTTTGGGGCCTTTTTCTTATATAGGCACCCCCCACCCCCGTCCCAATTTTTCACGCTTGCTGTCTGGACACCCTATATGTGTGCTTGCTTAGTAGAGGAGATTAGCAAGAGTGTGATTTTCACCAAATTTAGAAGGCAAAGCTGTGGGAAGTGGCCTGTAGATAGCATATACGGCCTGATTATGATCTCAGACCAGTGTAAAAAACAAACAGTCCACTAAGTCAATGGAGTTAAACCAGGGCAAGTGAGATCATGTCACACCCATTCTATCTATTGAAGTAAGGTCTTGATTCAGCCCAAGGTTTCTCAATCACCAGTGAAGCACAGGGCACAGAACCCTGGTGGTGGAAAGTCCACTTGAGAAATAGTTGCAGGAGCACAATGCACCTGCAGATTCCCACTCTTCTAGGAGGTCCACATCCAGCCAGCATAGCCTCAAAGATGAGTACCATTGATTGGGTCTGGGCAGGTGCAGGTCAGCCAGAAGATGCACTCATTCAGCACATTCTCTTAGACAACCTCCAACATGCAAGGCTCATGTGGCTCCTTCCTGGTGGAAACTCCAGGGAGAGATCTGGTTCTCTCTGGTGGGAAGTACAATTTGACACACACCCAAACCTCACCCTTATTGGAGTAGGAGATAAGTGGAGCCCTTAGGGCCTGATTCTCTTATACCATTCATACACCAGTGTGACCCCCATTGACTTTACTGGAGCTATTTCTGATTAAAGTAGTTAATGTGACAGGAGACTAAGACCCACTGATTTTCATTTTGCACAGAACTGATGCTATCAAGACAGCAACCCAATGCAGGGGGCTGGAAATGATGACTTCTCGAGGTCCCTTCCAGGCCTACATTTCTATACTTCTGATTCTGCTGCTATCAGTGCTCATTTGGACAGTCAGCTGATCTTTCAAGATAATCTAATGTTATTAGAAAAGTTTCTGATCATATATAAAAGAAGTAAATGTAAACATATTATTATCTATTTACCATGATCATTGCAAATACTGTATACTGGACCTGAGTCTGATCTCACGTGCACCAGTTTTATACATTTGTATCTCCACTGGGCCAAAACTGGTCTCAGTTACCTTATGTAAATCCAGAGTAATTCCATTGAACTCCATAGATCTATTACAAATTTACATGGGCTAACTCAGAGCACATCTAGACCATCAGCTTCACGGGAATAACACTTGATTTGTAGCAGTGTGAGATTAGAATCATGTATGTGTTGAAACTGTATGTATACATACTGTATGCAACTACATATCCAATATATAGTTATAGTGGAGTATAATATGAGGCTAGAGTGCCCTGAATGTGGTGTGTAGTATGAAAAATTAAGCTTTATTTTCATGCTCACACCTGAAATGTAAATGCATAACAGCTGTTTAGGTATCTCACATTCTTCACGGTATAAAAGATGTAACACATCATAATGGACTCGATGGAAAGCCTGTGTTATACAAGTGATTGTAGAGAGCTCTCCATTAATAAATGTAATTTAATTTAAAACAGAGGACCTGGATCTTCCCTTCATAAGAATTTTCCTGTGAGTGGGGCCCAAATCTCTCATTGAGGAATCACTGTGAAGAGCTTGGTTGGAGAAATGTGCCCTCTGGCAGTTGGATGTACTACATCCAGAAATCTTTTAAATCCTAAGAGCTTTCAAAGTGCGGGAGCCCTGAGGGCTACAGGATGTAAAACCTTAGTCTGTTTATTATTATGTTTGGTTCATGCTAGACATGGCGTTTCATTTTCCCGCTTCAGTCCAACTGAAGACAGGATCAGTCTATTTGTTTTGAATAACTGTTCTTTTACAATAGTCCATTTTGGGTTCTGTGCTGAACTGAATAGAGAATGTTGGGATATTGAAATGTGATCTGGTAGCTAGAGCAAGGTGTAAGGATTTCTGGGTTCATCTCTAGTTTCTCCTCTGACTCACTGTGCCACCCTAAGGGAGTCACCGAATGTCTGAGTCTCAGTGTACCCATCTGTACAAGGCATAAGGAAGTAGTTTATGAACAGGATAAAGTGTGCTATAGAAATGCAATTTTTAAATCTTGATGCAACTTTGTGGTGTTAACTTTCACGCTCTTTATGCTTTTGTAATGCTTTCCCTTCTTTTTGCCTCCCAATGAAATGAAATGTTTAGGTTATTCTTCCAGGGCTGGATAAGATCACGTGTTTAATGTGCTGCTGAGAGCAAATTACACAGGATTCTCCAGTGACCTGAACAGCATGTTCACATATGACAAAGGCTGGTACAGAAGAGTTGAGGTTCCAGTGCTCAGTGCTCTAAAAAGAGGCAAAGAAAGCTGGTGTTTAGAGATGAAGCTCTGGGCTCAGGGTCTTTGGCAGGAACACCCAAAGCACCTAATGAGGCAAACTAACCAGACCAAAAGTTACCAAAATCAGATTTCACAGTGATGGACACAGTATAAGAACCTTCAGAGAAGACAAACCTTGAATTAAATAACCTGTTTGCGGAAATGTGAGGAGTCTTTTTTTAATAAGGGCCACCGCACTGAGCTTCATCCAAAGCTCACTGAAGACAGTTGGAGTCTTTCCACTGACTTCAATGGGCTTTGGATCTGGCACACTATCTGCAGAGAGAGGAAATGCAGAGTAACTTCTTTCCATGCAATTGTGCTCCCAGCAATCCAAAAGGCCTATCTCTGGTATTAGATTACCAGATGCTCAGGTTTTTACTAATCCGTTAGCTATTACAGCTGCATTCCATGCTTTTTATAAGAAGTGCTACAGCTGTGACTCCATAAAGTGCCTCCTGAAGCGATGACTGACTTTGGAGATTACCAGTCCCCTCTCCTGCAGAACAGGATGGAACTTCCCCAGAGGCCTCATATCACTGGAGGAAATCCAGGATAACCTCATACTGTTTAATCCTAGCAAGGCTTTGGGAGAGGGGAGAAGAGCAGACAGCTTTCCCGGTGAACTCTGACTTCTTATCCCTCAGGTGTTCCCTCTTCTCCATAAGGTTTCAGCTACTTGCTGCCAATAGTTTAAGAAAAGGCTTGGACAAAAATGTTCTACCTTAGGCTGTGATAAACCGTATGTCCTAGTGGTGGAACATGTGCCTAGACAGAGAGGTAGGAGAGACAGGGGAATATTATACACACACACGCACACAAACAAAAACACTTTCTCATACTGTAAACAAAGAAGGAAGCACCGGCAGTTACCAAACAAAGTTATACTAAGGAAATAGTTATACTTTGTCCTTAAAAGCCTACCCAGGTAGATGACAAGGTGGGTGAGGTAATATCTTTTATTGGACCAACTTCTGTTGGTAAGAGAGACAAGCTTTCGAACAGAAGTTGGTCCAGTAAAAGATATTACCTCACCCAACTTCTCTCTCTAATAGCCTGCTACCAACACTGCTATATCCAATATACTGCAACAACACTGCTTATTAAATATATTGGTAGTGTAGTGGAGAGTTACATTTCAATAGGAAGATAATTAGTATCCTTTAGAAAATTCCTGCCATATGATTTAATCCAGTGTATCCCAAAGGCCACAAATTTGATCACTTTGGTGTTTTTATGAGCCCCAGAAATAAAATTCATCCCAGGTAAGGATGAGTTAACAGTAACCGGAAAGGGGATGACTCCATCACAGGCAGAACAATCACCTCAACCATTCCTTCATTTTGGTAGTGGAATTTTAATAAGGGACTTCTGGGAGTCCCCTCCAGCTCTTGCTGGATGGTATTTGAGAAACTGAATCTGATTGTACTGTCTCTGTTTATTTGAATGATGATCTCTTCTCCCTAACAGCAAAGGAAGGCCCAAATAGACAATGTGTTTCCAGTTACACACTATCTTCTTATTTAATACAAAGTGGAAATTCCTACTGAGGTGTTGGTCAAGTGCCTAGTAAATCTGACTCCACACCTTGTGCATCCATCTCAGGTTGATTTTTATTAAAGGCTAGCCTACAGACAGCATAGGCCCAGGCTGTACTTGGCCTTTGCATAGGTGGGTGTGGTGTAGGAGGGTGCAAAGATTATTCACTTCTATGTCCCCCCTCCTTCCACCACACATACTGCAATTGCCATTTCTTCACTCTCCTGAGCACAGAGGCTACTAGTTCAAGCCACATCAAAGGAAGAAGAGAAGAGATGAAGTCATGGGCAGGCTGTCAAAAAAATTAATTGCAACACATCATCTCTGCATTTTTACCAGTGGGGATCTCACCTTGCACAATTTTTCACACTTTGGCCCGTTGGCTGTTTGGCACAAGTTTTCAGCACGGGTCACATCTTAAATCATTTTCCTTTGATCTTCAGATTTATTTATTTTTTTTGATGAGGTGAGAGATAGAAGAGTATTCTTAGTTTGTTTGGATGTAATTAAAATCCTGTGGTGTGAGGCAGTAATGACTGAGCAGCTTATCAAGTGATTCAGTCTCAAAGCAAACAAACTTACCTGCCTCAAACTTGTTCGTGCAAAAGCGTAGTGTGTAGAGAAATATTCACCCTATTCAGTATCAAGGTATGTCTTCTCAGCATTTTGGAGCCCTCAGGAGTGAGCTTCCCAGCCCAGGTCAACAAACTTGGGTTAGCAGGGCTTGCACTAGCACTCCAAAAATAATCCATTACAATCTACTTATCACACAGACTATGCTGAGAGATTGTGCCTCACACTCTCAAAGAAACTGCGAAACCATCTGATCAACATCCTATACAGCAAACAGGGAAAGATTAAGACTGAGCTCTCAAAACTGGATATTCTTATGGAAAACCAACCTTCCACACAAACTTCTTCATGGACTGACTTTACAAAAACTAGACAAGCCATTTACAACACAAGCTTTGCTTCTTTACAAAAGAAAAAGGACACTAAACTATCTAAACTGCTGCATGCCACAAGGAACCACAACGGTAGTTCCCTTACCCCACCCAACAATATTGTTAATCTTTCCAGCTATACTCTCAGCCCAGCAGAAGAATCTGTCCTTTCTCGGGGCCTCTCCTTTTGTCCCTCCAGACCCACGAACATGATACAGTTCTGCGGTGACCTAGAATCCTACTTTCGACGTCTCCGACTCAAAGAATATTTCCAACAGACCTCTGTACAAAATACTAACCCACAGAATCCTTCCTACCAAAACTACAAAAAGAAGGATTCTGCATGGACTCCTCCTGAAGGTCGAAACAACAAATTGGACTTCTACATAGACTGCTTCCGTCGCCGTGCTCGAGCTGAAATTGTAGAAAAGCAAAATCACTTGCCCCATAACCTCAGCCGTGCAGAACACAATGCCATCAACAGCCTCAGGAACAACTCTAACATCATAATCAAAAAGGCTGACAAAGGAGGAGCTGTCGTCATCATGAATAAGTTGGAATATGAACAAAAAGCTGTCAGGCAGCTCTGTAACTCCACATTCTACAGGCCATTATCCTCTGACCCCACTGTGGAGTACCAAAAGAAACTACACCATCTGCTCCAGAAACTCCCTGGAAAAGCACAAGAACAAATTTGTACAGACACGTGCCTAGAACCCCGACCAGGGGCATTCTATCTGCTACCCAAGATCCATAAACCTGGAAATCCTGGACGCCCCATCATCTCAGGTATTGGCACCCTTACAGCAGGATTGTCTGGCTATGTGGACTCTCTCCTCAGGCCCTATGCTACCAGCACTCCCAGCTATCTTCGTGACACCACTGACTTCCTGAGGAAACTACAATCCATCGGTGATCTTCCAGACAACACCATCCTGGCCACTATGGATGTAGAAGCCCTCTACACTAACATTCCACACAACGATGGACTACAAGCTGTCAGGAACAGTATCCCCGATACTACCACGGCTAACCTGGTGGCCGAACTTTGTGATTTTGTCCTCACCCACAACTATTTCACATTTGGGGACAATATATACCTTCAAGTCAGTGGCACTGCTATGGGTACCCGCATGGCCCCACAGTATGCCAACATTTTTATGGCTGACTTAGAACAACGCTTCCTCAGCTCTCGTCGCCTAACAGCCCTACTCTACTTGCGCTACATTGATGATATCTTCATCATTTGGACCCATGGAAAAGAAGCCCTTGAAGAATTCCACCATGATTTCAACAATTTCCATCCCACCATCAACCTCAGCCTAGACCAGTCCACACAAGCGGTCCATTTCCTAGACACTACTGTGCTAATAAGCGATGGTCACATAAACACCACCCTATACCGGAAACCTACTGACCGCTATACTTACCTACATGCTTCCAGCTTCCATCCTGGACACACCACACGATCCATTGTTTACAGCCAAGCTCTAAGATACAACCGCATTTGCTCCAATCCCTCAGACAGAGACAAACACCTACAAGATCTCTATCAAGCATTCTTACAACTACAATACCCACCTGCTGAAGTAAAAAAACAGATTGACAGGGCCAAAAGAGTACCCAGAAGTCACCTACTACAAGACAGGCCCAAAAAAGAAAATAACAGAACACCACTAGCCGTCACCTTTAGCCCCCAACTAAAACCTCTCCAGCGCATCATCAAAGATCTACAACCTATCCTAAAAGATGATCCCTCACTCTCACAGATCTTGGGGGACAGACCAATCCTCGCTTACTGACAGCCCCCCAACCTGAAGCAAATACTCACCAGCAACCACACACCATACAACAAAAACACTAACCCAGGAACCTATCCTTGCAACAAAGCCCGATGCCAACTCTGTCCACATATCGATTCAAGTGATACCATCACAGGGCCTAATCACATCCGCCACGCCATCACGGGCTCATTCACCTGCACATCTACCAATGTGATATATGCCATCATGTGCCAGCAATGCCCCTCTGCCATGTACATTGGCCAAACCGGACAGTCTCTACGCAAAAGAATAAATGGACATAAATCTGACATCAGGAATCATAACATTCAAAAACCAGTAGGAGAACACTTCAACCTCCCTAACCACTCAGTGACAGACTTGAGGGTCGCAGTGTTGCGACAGATTCACTCCAAAGACAGGCTTCAAAGAGAAGCTGTTGAACTCGAATTGATATGCAAACTAGATTGCATCACCTCTGGATTAAATAGGGACTTGGAATGGCTTAGCCATTACGTTAATTGAATCTATTTCCCTTAAGTTAACGATCCTCATTCACACCTGTGTGGCCATCTTGTTTATCACTTCAAAGGTTTTTTCTTCCCCTACTGTTATGGTTCCTCTCAATTAATTAGCCTCTTAAGGTTGGTCTATGCACCTCCACCTTATCATGTTTCTCTGACTGTATAAATATCTGTCTACTGTATGTTTCATTCCATGCATCCGATGAAGTGGGTTCTAACCCACGAAATCTTATGCTGAAATAAATTTGTTAGAAAAACTTGTAGCACCTTAGAGACTTTCTTATTTTCGTTTTTCAAAAATAACAGTGCAGGCAGCACTTTGAAGTTGTGGCTCCAGATGGCGCTCAGGCTCTTAAGCCCTGCCCCGTTCCTAGGCTTGAGAGCCTGAGCTCCAGCCCAATCCACAACTTCAAAGTTCTGTCTACACATCTGTTTTTAGAGCACTAGCATGAACCCAACTTCCCCAAGTCTGGCAATCCAGGTGTGTGGGGGGGGGGCTCATTCCCTCATTTCAAAATGCTGTGTAGATATACCTTAAGTTACCTTAATGATAACCTGCTGTGATTCACTATAATGCCTGATTAAGCTAAATAAATATTTATAAAAATTGTTATACCTTTACTCATGCTGAACAGTACCCTGCACCACAAATAATCCCACCGAACTCAATTGCTCTTCTTGTGAAATAAGGCACTACTTCGAATCATGAGTCCCACACCCATAACAAACATGCAAAGTATCCACAGAAACCATCAGCTACACCTGTTTGTTTTGAATGGTCTGATCTATATTTAAAATACCTCTATTAGGTGTGTTATGTTCTTTCTACAATATCCAACTTATTCATGAGGCACAAGAGATTTTATTTTTACAAGAGCAGCATCTGGGTTGGGTTTAGTAAGGGAGCTTGCGAAAACAAAATGTTGGCACGGAATTCTGTACCTTTAGCACAGAAGGACAAAAAATAAGACCTACAGCAATTTGTACTGATTTATTCTTTGATAAGATGCTAGTTAACATCCCTTGCTTCATTTTCATACTAAGGAAATGAATTGCCAAGTTTAATTATCCAGCCTTGAAAAATTGTGCTCCCTCTAACTGGGAGGGGAAAAGGGATGGTGTGCTCTGGAGGGTAGACAGGGTGAGATCACAGAGGTAAATTCCAGAAAAGTAACTGGATGCCAAAACTAAAAATAGGAAGAGACAAAACTAAACAATGTAAGGCCAAGATTTTCCAAAATGGGTTATTAGAATATAGACTTTTGATAATGGGCCAAATTCATAACTCCATGTAAGTCAATGGTGTTAGACCAAACATGTAGTTATCAGTGGTTCACAGGCAAGCTGGAAAGGCATATCAAATGGGGTCTCGCAGGCTCAGTTCTAGGTCCAGTTCTGTTCAATATCTTCATCAATGATTTAGATAATGGCATAGAGAATACACTTATAAAGTTTGCGGATGATACCAAACTGGGAGAGATTGCAAGTGCTTTGGAGAATAGGATTAAAATTCAAAATGATCTGGACAAACTGGAGAAATGGTCTGAAGTGAATAGGATGAAATTCAATAAGGACAAATGCAACGTACTCCCGTTAGGAAGGAACAATCAGTTGCACACATACAAAATGGGAAATGACTGCCTAGGAAGGAGTACTGCAGAAAGGGATCTGGGGATCATAGTGGATCAGAAGCTAAATATGAGTCAACAGTGTAACACTGTTGCAAAAAAAGCAAACATCATTCTGGGATGTATTAGCAGGTGTGTTGTAAGCAAGACACGAAGTAATTTTTGTGCACTACTCCATGCTAATTAGGCCTCAGCTGGAGTATTATGTCCTGTTCTGGGCACCATATTTTGAGAAAGATGAGGACAAACTGGAGAGAGTTCTGAGAAGAGCAACAAAAATGATTAAAGGTCTAGAAAACATAACCTCTGAGGGAAGATTGAAACAACTGGGTTTGTTTAGTCTGGAGAAGAGAAGACTTAGGGGGGACATTATAAAGGTTTTCAAGTACATAAAAGGTTGTTACAAGCAGGAGGGGAAAAAATTGTTCTCGTTAACTTCTGAAAATAGGACAAGACGCAATCGGCTTAAATTGCAGCAAGGAAGGTTTAGGTTGGACATTAGGGAAAAACTTCTTAATGGTCAGGGAAGTTAAGCACTGGAATAAATTGCCTAGGGAAGTTGTGGAATCTCCGTCATTGGAAATTTTTAAGAATAGGTAAGACAAACACCTTGTCAGGGAAGGTCTAAATCAGTGGTTGGCAACCTGCGGCCCACAGGCCACACACTGCCTGTCAGGGTAATCTGCTGGTGGGCCGCAAGACTGTTTACATTAACCGTCCGCAGGCACAGCTGCCCGCAGCTCCCAGTGGCCACGGTTCACCGTTCCCGGTCAATGGGGCCTGCGGGAAGTGGCGCAGGCGGCGTGTGGCCTGCGGACTGCAGGTTGCCCACCACTAGTCTAGATAATACTTAGTCCTGCCTTGAGTGCAAGGGACTGGACTAGATGACCTCTCAAGGTCCTTTTCAGTCCTATGATTCTATGTAGGGATCAAGATAACGCAGGCCCTAGGGGAGCACAGCTCCCTCTCCTCTGTGAAAATATCAGAGATAGATAGATTAGGTAACTAAGGGGGTTGAGGACTATTAAACATGATTTTTGTTTCCATTATTTATGGAAGGGAGTTGATCCCATACTTTAGCTTCCTGGAGAGCTTTGTGTATCCTCCCAAAGAGAATGTACTTGTACTGTGTGAGTACTTCAGAGTTCACTCAGTCAGCAGCTACAGAAGATTAAAGATGTGAACTGGATATAAGACACAAAAAGGGAACTTGCAGTAGGGGGTAGTTTCATCCCAAAGAACTGCTCTCTCATTGCTTTGTAGTTCTGGTCATGTTACTGGCACGAGAATCATGTTTATACTGTAAATCCTCATATTATAGTTTACCTCTGTGTTCCTTTTTAACTTTCAGCTTTCAAATTGCTTCACTGCAGAGGAGATTATGTCATATTTTACCAACTGTGAATGTAAAAGCTAATGGCTAGGAATGTGCTTGTTTTAACTGTTTCTGTTTAGTGCAAGGAAGTAGATATTACAGCCTTGGATATGCTTCTCCGGGGTTCCTCACCTTTAAACGGTGAACAGTGTTTATTTTCTGATGGTTTTAGGTTTTGTTCAGAAGACAAAGAGTTCTTCTGTAAAGACTTGAACTCTTGGCTCTTTATATAGAATTGAAGCCTGATTCAATTTCACAGCAAAGCATTCCATTAATTTCAGTGGAGTTACTCCTGATTTGCATTAGTGTTAGTGAGTAGAGAATCAGGGTACATCTACATGGCAATTGAACTCTAGTGGCTGGCCCAGGTCAACTGACTTTGGCTCATGGAGCTCAGGCTGTCGTCCGAGCCCAACCATCTACACAGCAATTTTACAGTCCCACAGCCCAAGCCATGTTATCCCAAGTCATTTGACCCAGGCAAGCCATAACCATGTCGCGGGTCTTTTATTCCAGTATAGCCATACCCTCAGGCCCGTGGCCTGTTGCTGCATCACATGGCTTACTGAGTGACTGTAGGGCATTGCTCATTCTCAAACTTTGATTAATCTTTTGTGTCTTTATTATTATTATTTACATGATTCCCTATATATGCAGGACACGTCACAGATCAAATAAATAAAGATAGCTTCTCTGCACAAAGGAGCTGACAATCTTAGACTTCAGTCCTGCAGTCAGATGTGTGTAGATCTTCATCTCACACAAAGCCCCACTGAAGTTATAAAACTAAATGTAAAACATCCCTACTTCCATTGAGCAAGCAAATAAAACCCTATGAGACAACCTAATTTTAAAAAAATAACATGGTGGGTTAACTTAATCTTGCTCTTAGACCATCACTGCAGCCCACTCATTGAAGGACACAAGCTCTGAGGGACATAATTTATTCTTTCCCTGCTATTAGCTCAGCTAGCCATGCCAACGGAAGGGCTCTGGATTAGACTAAAAATGTGTTAATTAAATGAGGGGATGAAGGTCTCTACTCTGTTCTCATGTGATGCTGAGGGTCACCCATACTTGGAAAATATTGTTTCTTTTCTCCTCCCATCCTGAGCTGCACTTCAGTCTCTGTAGAGTGATACTATCAAAAGGTTGCCAAATTCAATCCCAGTTGTAACATAATTGACATAAATAGGATGGTTAGAGCAGCATCATGATCACCTGATTGGAGGAGGAAAGGTGTCCCAGCCAAGAGTTACCTATCCAATCCCTTTTCTTCTGCAAGAATATCTGTCCCTTGACTGGCTCCTCCATTGCTGTACGCCAAGGCAAGAGATGAAGGAAATGACCCAACAACAACAACTCCCTTTTCCCCAAGGTGTAGAAAAGTCAGATTAATAATACTTAATACATTTGACATAAAATCTATCTTTTAGAATGTCTTTAAATGCAAGAAAATGCACCAGGTATTTCATAATACAAAGCAAAGAAATTTTTATATCAACACAAATTTTCCATCCTGGTCAAGTCTAAACTATAATGTTTATAAACAGGTGGGGGTGAGAAGCTGCGTGGACATACACTTTTCATTGGTGGGCTTTGGGCTGCCTGGGCACAAAGAACTTTTTTCAAAAACATTTCTGCTCCTGTCCTCAGCCTCTTTCTCTTCACACATCCCATCAACATGTAACATCAAGACCTGTCACAATGGCCACCAAGTACAAAATTTCTGAAGTGAATGGTCACCCATTACGATCTGTAATAAGGCAAGCAAACAGAAAACAAGCACAATTTAAGGACCGCTAACATTGATAAATTTGGCACTTGGAAGGTTTATAGTCAAACAGCCACTGATTTGGGGAACATACACTCTAGGGTTAAGCCGATGAAAAGAAAAGCCAGGAGGGGAGGTGAAATGGAAAGCTCAAGCTGCAGCATGAGTGATCAGTAGATGGCCAATGTGCTAGAACTGCAGGACAGGTGTGAGATGGGTGGGGTTTAATTGCCAGTATGGACAAGACCGGAGATGGGAAGGGATCCTGCTGCAGACTAAGCTATAC
The DNA here is from genome assembly GCA_033296515.1 of Macrochelys suwanniensis. NCBI lineage: Eukaryota > Metazoa > Chordata > Testudines > Chelydridae > Macrochelys > Macrochelys suwanniensis. The sequence continues at coordinate 43,288,362 of CM065780.1, read as the reverse complement.
ATAGACTGTACATATGGATACACAAACATAATAAACATATATGCATCAGTAATGTAGATGTGTCAAGCAGAGTTGTGTGGACTCTAATAGGTTGCCTAGTTCTAAGTACCCTCTCCTTCCTTCCCCCCACCTCCCGTTGCTTTTCTCTTGATTTTTTTGGATGTCAGGCTTATTTTGTGGCATCAGCCTCATGTCACTTTGCCAGAAGCTCCTGGGCTTGGGCAGGAGCAGGAGACTGGGCTGCTTTATTATCATCTGGAGGAAGGAGATGATGGGTAAAGGGAAGAGCCAGGAGCCCCAATACCTCAGGCAGTAGTAATAGCGACCTGAGTCCTTTCCTAGCAGGTGGCAGAAGCAGGCACGGCCCCAGCGGATAGGAGCTGTCATACTTTCAGGAATAGCTGCATCTTTGACACTGACCCCAGTCTTCTTTGATAGCATCCACTTAAGGTTTACAGCACCCCGGCCTCTCTCAGTGAGAGACACCCACATCTCTCCTCCTCCAGACTGGGGGTTTAGGCTTGCATTCCCCTGCACCTCACTGCGATTTCCCTAGCAGGTCTGACCAGGGTCCAATCACTGTGGGGAAGCTTTCTCCAGGAGCTATAACAGTGTATACCAGTTACCAACCAGCCTTCACAAGGCAAAATACATTTATTCAGATGCAAACGCATTACAAAGAAAATATGTTAAAATAATAATAGAACCTACACGTGCCAATAAGCTTACCAAAGATCATGCCCAGCTCCAACACAGGGCTCTGGTAGATGCCAGCTTTTCAAACCCCTCCACTGGGTTTCCTCTCCAGGTTGCCAGTTGAGTTCACATCAGGTTTCAAATCATGAACTCAAACCCCCTTGGGACATTGAAGCCATTTCTTTATGCTTGTGGGGCCTTTGAGCTGTAACCCCAATCAGAGGTTATCACTAATCAGTGGTCCTTTTCCCAGGGGAAGCTTCCAAAGGCTGGGCTTCTACACAACTGGTGCTAGGGACTTTGCATTAATCACTCCCTAGTAATTCCAACTTCCTTGGGAAAACTACCCACAGCCCTGCTGGAGGCCTCAAGGCCTTGCCACACCCAATCCCAGGAAAGAAGCAGTAGAGGAGTCCTCCAAGCACTGATTGCAGGGAAACAGCCAATCAAAGAGGCTGCAGGGAGCAGCCAATCAGGGCCCAGGAAAGCCATATAAAAAGGAGCTGTGGGACCAGAGGTAGTCAGTTTTGTCCCCCCCTCCTCCTGGAGGAGTATAGCTGGTGTTCTTGGCTGGTTAAAGGGAATTGTAGCACTATGGATAGCAGGGGGGTGAGGAAGAGCTCCTGGCTGGCTGCTGGGCCTGAAATTAAAAGAGCCCTGAGCTAAGGGTGAGGCATTGGTAGGGTGACCAGATAGCAAGGGTGAAAAATTGGGATGGGGGTGGGGGGTAATAGGCACCTATATAAAACAAAGCCCCAAATATTGGGACTGTCCCTATAAAATCAGGACATCTGGTCACCCTAGGCATTGGTAAAGGATTGGGCTGTAGGGAAGTGGCCCAGGGAATTGAAAACAGTTTTGTTAAAGGGACATGGTGCATGGCTGCTATTCTTAGGGTGCCTGGGCTGGGCCATGTAGTAGTGGGTGGGTCTTTGGTCCTCCCAATAGGCTACTGAGGGAAGTGACCTACTCTTGGACACTGATAAACCCCTGGAAGGGGGAACTCCGCTGTTAAGAGGCCCAAGTGGAGAGCTGGGGCTAGAAGCAACCAAGAGGGTGAAACCATCATGTCCAGGGAAGAAGCCCTGGGGGTATGGCTTGAGGACAGCACTGTTTATGGTGCGGACACTCCTGACTACAAGAGGGGGCTTCTCGGAGGTGGGTGCTATGCTGTTACAAGTTGCAAAAATGTGTGAAGGGCAGAACTAAGAGTCCCAATCCTCCTGGCAGCAGTGGCTGGAGCAGGCAGCACCCCCACAGGTAGGAGCATTGGCCCCCTGCAGCCTCCAGCCCAGGGGTTCTGGTGACCCACTGCTCACCCTGCTGGCTCCTGTGCCCGCCCCACTTCACCTGGTGTTTTTCAGCCTGATTGGGAGCTGAGATGCCTCTGCCTGGGCTGTGCTCAGAGCCATGTCCCTGCTGAAGGGGCAGCTGCCTGGATGGGGACAGTACCTGCCAGGGGCCTATGCTGGGCTCCTGGGACAGGTGGTGCTACTCTTGGGCAATTGCTCCTCCTGCCCTGATGCTGCTGGGCCTGTCTGGGCTCCCTCTCTCTGGTCTTTGTTTCTCTCTCCCCTCCAAAGCTCACCCCCAGCAGCCCCGGGCAGGCAGCGGGGAGCAGAGGTCACTCCTGCCTGCCCATGTGAGCCCAGCTGGGGCTGGCACTGAGCCTGCCTGCAGCAGGATGCCCGAGGCCCAGCTGTTTGGAAGCACTCAGGAAGCTCTGCTTATGCCAGGGCAGTTATGGGAGGAGGCTGTCGGGGCAGCGCTGGATTGATCAGGGCAGCTTGGTGTCCTGGAGGAGGAGGTAGCAGGGGCCTGGCCTTGCCTGGTTTTGGGGCTTCTGGCGCGGGGCTCCTGGAGGGCTTTGCTTGCCCGCTCCCTGCCCTCCATGTGCAATATCACAGGGATCTGGTGCAGTGAGCCAGTGCAGGGCATTGTGTCCTTACCGGTCCTGGAGAAGAGTGAGAGAAAATTCACATGAGTAGTGCAAGGGTGAGCACTGGCTGCTCTTCCGAGGAGAGATCCAAGCTAGTGGGAGGAGAACCTCCTGGGCACCAGGGACCTGGGCAGAAATGAGGAGAAACCCACCAAACATGGAGGGCTCTGTCTGTCCAGACAGCTGCCTGGTTGTGCCACAGAGCGTCTGCACTTTTATTATGCAATAGATTCCTCGCTGGTTGGTTTTGATCTTGTTTCTTAACTAATGCCCCATTTAGCGCTGGGCGTTCCCTGTCCAGGCTGAAAAGGAAAAGCCCAGCCCTTTGCTGTACTCAGTCCTCAGTGATGTTCAACCACTGTTGGGTTCTTGTAGGTACACACGGGCATACCGCCTGTGATAAACTGTGGAACCACAGGATACAGTGAAAAACCATGTTGCTGTCATTTAATAAAGTTGTACTACAGTAGCTTCTGAATGAGATTGTGGGGGGCTGTGCACTGTACAAGTGAGAGAAAGTCCCTCCCCTCAAAAATTTACAAGTGTGAGATAACACAGACCAAGGGGGGGAGGGAACCATAGTGATGAAGGGAATTACCCAATGTCACACAGGAAATCTATGACAAAGCCTTCTGACTCCCAGTCCAGTGCCATATCCACTAGACCATACTGCCTCCATGCAGTGATAAATTAATGTCATGCACGTTTCGCTGCCTTTCTTGGCCTCTGCCCACTAACCCACACTTGGGACTTTTTCCTCCCTTCCCCATCTAGATGCTTCATTGTACATTCATTACCTGAGATAGGTGAGGGAAATGACTGCTTTCCATAGCATTGGCCCCCCTCAAACCTGCAAAGATTTTCCTCAGTATGTATTTCTGACACTTACAATGATCCCATCCCACTAAGGGTCACCTAAAGAGAACTGGGGGAGTTGTGTAGTCCTAAAAATTGAAGAGAGGGAAGGAGACTAAAGGGTAAGGCAGTGGCACTGAACCCCTACAAGATCCATAGGATTCTCTTATAGAACTTGGGACATCTGCAGTGCTAGAGGGCCATGCCCCACCCCCAGCTCCAGAGTTTCCAGTCCTTGCTGCAATATTTTCACATATACAGCATGATCTAGCCCATTATTGCTATTTTAATTGCACAATAATAATCCTAACTTCATAATTCTGTATTTCCACAGAACTGTGGTGGATTCATCTCTAAAATTAGTTTCTCATCTGATGTTTCTGAAATCATCAGTAAATGTGAGCATGAGTTTATCTTATGTCTCCTAGGTCAGCTTCCTCTGTCTCTTACCTAGTCACTTGCCTTCCCTCCTGAAACAAACTTAGAGATGAGCAAGGCTCCCCTGCAAACAAACTGGAAAAAATGGTGTGTGTAGTTCCACCCTCAAAGTGTATGTTAAGTATGTGGACAGGGACAGCCTGTTAATTTTGTTTAGCATGCTGGCTCATTTCCTGCCCACTCAGCAATATCTGAGCATCCAGGCTCCCCTATAAAAGGGAAACACCCTAATTTCTTCCCAGCTTGAGGGACACTGTACCATATTGTTTCCTCCTCTTCCCGGTACTAAGTATTATTTCTCTACAAAAATTTCCCTTCCTGTAATATTATTATTTTCTGAAGGACATGTATAGAACCAATAATAGATAAGAGTGATAATAATCCAGAGGAGAGTTCCCAGGGAGTATCATTCAATCAGTAATAAAACAGTTTACTTTCACCAGAACCACACCAATGTGCACCCATGTGATGAAAAATTGGACTATTGTATAAAATGGAAGCTATTAGCTGGGTTCACACTCCTTTATCCTATTAGCTCATGACATTTGGTCATTATGGCCTGATCCTCTGAGAATATCCATGATACAATAGTTTACTCAGGCAAAATTAATTGATTTCAGGGGAGGATCAGGCCTATTTAGTGCTACCTGCTGTGTTTTTTACAGTAGGTGGGCAGACATCAGAAGTGACACCATTTATTTGGCAGTACTTTTCTATATGTACCTTGATTAACATCTGTAAAATAAGTAAATGGTCTCATGTATTAAGTCTTTTTGTAGCAGTAATCTGGACAATAAATATGGTTAAAACTGAAGTCAGCCATAGTTCTGTCCTTAATAGCGATCTTATGTGCAAAGTTATAAAGAGAACATGGGCCAGCTTCTGGTTGCTTCCATTTAGCGTTTTACCCCTCTTTGCACACCTTCACGTGGGTTAGGCAGAATCCCAGTGCTTGCACCTCTTCAGGACACAGGCATGGGGAGTGTTAGCATGGTCAAATGTGCTACATACCCCAAATAGGACTTGTCAGAGCAGTGGCTTGGGCTGAAACTTTGAGTATAAATTTCTCTTTAAATGTTAATGAAAAACTAATACATTTCTCTTACATCAGTGGAATGAGTGAGGAGTACCATTTCTCAAGATTTATAGAAAAATGAACCAGGTATAATACGTTAAAGCATCGTTCTCAGCATGTAATCTTTCAGCCACTGTGCATGCTGAAATACAATTTACTTCAATGGAAGTCCTACACATGGCATGAGATTGTGCACTAGAGGTGCAACACACAAAGGAGAGACAGGGGGCAACGGTAATTTTAAAACCCCCATCCTTGGGTTTGGGGGTGGGGATGATTGGGAGCGAAAACAGTGCATGGTGTGACCAGGGAACAGCTCTAAATTACTGCAGCCCTGGCTGGGTTGCGTATGGGAAGTTCTGCAATCTAGAGATGCCCAGAATCCCTGCAGTAGCATACGCTATGGCCTTGCCCCAGTGTACCCCCAGACTGGGGCTTGTGAGGGTACCTGTGCAATGCCTGCACCAGGGGAATTCTTCTCCCAGCCGTTGAATGGCTTTTGCACCTTAATTTGTAAAAATAAGAGTACAGAATAGACTAGGCTGCTGCTAATTGCATGATTGAGTTGACAGAATTTTAAAGATACTCCTGTATCTTTACAATTTAAACCAAACCATGCACATTTCTTACTTTGCTCAGAAAACACTCGCCCAATAATTCCTATAGCCAAGTGTTAAGATAGATCGGACTCATACTGGCCTTATTGCAAACTATGGAAATACTCTGGTGACAGATTTCTGTCCTGCGGGTAAAAAAAGCCAGAGGAAATACCAAATCAGAGTCTTAGGAACAGAGGGGGTGGCTATGGGTTTTAGATGTTGAAGGGGAAATAAAGCCTAGGTGAAAGATTGACATGTTCATTTGTTTAAGATCTCTACATCTTAAAGAGCTGATGGATAATATAAGCACTGGATCTTGGACAAACAAAATACCATCCACAGTAAGGAAAAGCATTATCCAAAAGGTGTTGAAATCTTGTATTTGTCAAACTTCACATGTATTGAAAATAAAAATTTCTGGAAACAAGAGTGCTGCCTTAATTTACAGATGAATGGACTTGTAATAACATTTTCATAGAGAGGGAGTTTATAGTAGCTTTTGATAATTCTGTTTCATTGTATAGATCTGTTCTGCTCTCCAGAGGTGCTCAGCCCAGTTTTGGAGGAAATGTGGTTCCAGGCATCCAGCCCCAGGTTAACTATGAAATTCAAGTATATTATTTTGCCTTGCATTGTAAATAGATAAGTTGAATAACTGTCTTGTTAACTTCTAACATTTTAATGAAATTAGCCTCCTTTCTAATTCCTTTACAAAACAGAGGTTTGGACAAATGCTTCTCTTCAACAATAAGGTGTATTTGGGGATTTCAGGAAGGCATCATATTGGGCTAAAATAATCTCTCTTCTAAATCCATTGACTCCAGAGGGATTACACCAGTGATGAATTCTATTTGAGAGCAAATTGCAGGCCTTAATTTAAAAAAAAAAACCTACAAATTCTTTGCCAATGGTTTGTTTGCATTCTGTCAATCCAACCCTCATTAGCTTGCATTAAAAATGGTAGCAGAATTCTTAATTCACATATTAGGTTTGTGTCTGCATTAGCCAGCTCAGTTGCACTGAGTTCATCTGATTGCTTTGGAAGGGTGAGCTGAAGAGACTGCTGACCCCAGCACTGAGTGCTCTGGTCTGTCTGATCCTGTTCTGAAACTCTCATGTGAAATGTGTGGTTACCACTTAGAAAAAGCTCTGTGAAAGAACAGATTTGTGGTATTTCTATGTGTTGGGTCCATAAATGAGAGCAAAAGTGGGAATCTCCATCCAGGACAGGAGGAGAGGAGAGAAGCAATGAAAAGTATGCTTTTTTATTTTCGGTACTCTCTTCTTACTAACTAATGAAGTACTAAAACAGAGACAATAGAACTGGTAGGGATGGACAAGGAAAGAGATTATTTTTAATGCTCTGTATATTGATATTGGGTCTAGGAAAGTTGTGATTGAATGAGTGATTTTGTAGCTCCTAAGGAAATGACAAAAGGAAAATGGGCCAAAGTTCCCTTATAACCATTTCTTTGGAGTTGTAGCAGGAATGAATTTAGCCCATGCATGCTTCTACTTTAATATAGAAAAGAGATCATTACGATGGCGGTTGCTTATCTTGTTAATTCCAGTGTTCTGGTTTTTGAGATCTGAAAGCACTTCTTTCTGGTGAGCAGTGCTATAGGAGGACTGGGGTTTTAGTATCAATTTGAAAGTGACAAGGGTGAGGCTAGATGATTAGGCATTGCTTCTGATTAATGTCATAGCAAGTAAAAGCAGATGGCTGTCTTCACTAACAGATTAGTTCACTAAGGGCATGCAAATATTTAACTCTGGTACTAAGTACAGTCATCTAGTTCTGCCTTGATCACTTTCATGCATGTGATAAAAATGAATGTGACAGAATAAAATATACTGTACCATTTAATCAGGATCCCACACTACAGCACTATGTAAAGCACTAGTGGTGAATCCACAGGCAAAGAGCCAGCACAAAGTCTCTGCCCCAAATAAACCTTATGGGCTCATCCTGTATTTAAAGCAGTAGACTTTTGTGGTGCATAGGCTTTGTGCTGGCTTTCTGCACACAGGTGAATTTCACCCTAGAAGTATTGCCTACGTAGGTGTTGTGCACTTGTACTGATTTCAAGCATCTGGAAAATAATGTATCTTGACCCTCCTGTTAATGCCTCTATGCATTTTCATTGAGCTAATTAAGCTTAGTGCTCTTTCAAGTACAGATTGTTCCTTTTATTACTGAATCTTTTGCCAACATTTTAATCTTGTAGAATTCACATGAATCCGATATTAACTTTAGCTTTTATAAGGCTTATACTTAAAAAATTCATACTTTGCCTGTGTTGCATAAGAGCTTCATGCCTCTGATTGAATAATAGAACACTGAATGTGATAAATTGAAAACAAAACATGCCTAGAATTGCCAACAGGTTGTACTGATTTTGAAGTCAAAGCTATCTTTCTATACTGGTGATACAATAAATAATCATAAAACTCCCTTTTCTAGTTTATTTAATGTTTATTATCCATACAGTAAAGCATAGTTTTGAGGAACTGCAAAAATAAGTCATCTCCTCTGCAGCTGAAGTCAAGTATTTGTTGACGAACAGACTCCACATATCTCCATACAAGATATTGGGCCAGCTTTTCAAAGGACTTCATGTTGGCCTCCTTTTGTGCAATCATTTGCATACACTTTTTTTGTGCTCTATCACTTGTGCATGAAAGTGACAATTCACATGAGTGAATCAAATAGGAAAATTGAAAGTTTGGTCCCAAGTGTCTAGTCCAAGTTAAGAATAGGAATGGCCTGTATAATTGTATTCTTAAAGCTACTCTTTTAATTGTAAAAGTACAAAATCCATCCAAGCCTGATGACCTTCATATTTCTTACAATTGTAAGACATGAAAATTGCCACGCATGTGCTTTATCTCAGTACTCTGTAGGACGAAACATCAAAGTTATACAGCTTTTTTGTTGTAGCATCACACATCTAGTTGCTATAGTACATTCTGATAGTCACTTAGTGCTATGGAACTTCAGCTGTATGGATAAAAGGTAGGGGTGGGAAAGAAATTAGGCTACAATATTTTCAATAATTTATCTAATAGATGAAAAATACCTTGGACTCAAAGGGCTGTTCAACCTGTTGCACTTCTAACAAAAAGTAGTTTTGCAGAACTAAGGTCTGCAGGATAGGGCCCCAGATTTGGAAATTGTCCTGAGACAACAGAGCAATTTATTATAATGGAGAACAACTGGCAATCTCTTATTCCAGATTTACCAATATCTTAATGAGTCTGAGATTATTTTGAGGGGAAGGGAAGGAAGGGCAACCATGGAAAAAGACTATCCTATAGCAGTAATCAGTTTGGTCAGTTTACTGCCAACAGTACTCATAAAGTTGTGTGACTGAACAGAGTAACTCATCTGAATATCTGTCATTTCTATTACATACATGCACTTTACCTTTGTTACTGGCTTGCCCTGAGCAAATCTGAGCAATTACAAACTCGTTGTTGAAGGAAGTAGCATCATAGTACCGTGACACCCCAGGAATACCATCTGTCACATTTCAGGCCAGCTGCACCTGTATTCCCCCTATTTGGTCCAGCAAGGGTCTAGGCTTCAGGTTCCCCTGGCCATAACCTCTCTTGAGTGGAGACATGCATCTCACTCCCTTCTGACTCAGGTATTTCTAGGCTGTACATTCCTTGACTATACTATGATACCCCCCAACAAGAGAGACTGCCAAAGCAGGCTTGCTTACTTTCAAACCATACAGAAAAAATAAGTTTTGGAGCCCCTAACAGTACCACTAAGAGTTAAAATGTGATCCCCACATGCTATTCAAGGAAGCATGAAGATTAGATCCACACCCAAGTGTTATATCAGCTATGCATGAAAATGAACATAATTAAATCCAGCCCTGACATTTAATTAAATTTCAAAAGAACTGAATTACTGTGACTAAAGCTATTTAAAAATGGAACAAGGTTAAACATGTATTGATCAGATCTTTATAACAGTAAGAAAGGAAATAGAAAAAGATTTGTAAACCATAGAAGATACTGGCTTAGGTTTTCCTACCTGTTCTTTTTATCAGACTAATTTATGCAGGACAAAACTAAACCAAACACAAAGACTGGTTAGAAATGAAACAATGACATTTTGGAGCAAGATTAAAATTGAGGCAATCTTAAAACTTGAGTTGCCGCAGGGGTGGGGGGGGGGGAGAAAAAAATCGTGTCTTTGCCATGTTTGTTTCCATTTAATATGAGATGTGATTCTGGTAATAAAAAAGAATGTGCATCTCTGTCACACTCCTCACTCCAAACAAATGTGTCTAATCCTTAAAATATGGGTTTCATTTCAGCTGGAGGGCTTTCCAAACATAGGGCCAAAGTCGCATCTGATTTAAGAGGGGGCAACTCCACTGGAAGTGGATTTGCAGTCTCTTGACCCAGGACTGAATTTAGTTGAATTTCTGAACATTGTTCGTGAATGACATTAGGAAAAAAAAGAGACTGAATATTTCAGTACTGAAGTCCCAGTCTCTTCATTTTAGTGTCCCAACATTATTAATTCATTTTTATTTGTTATAAGTAGGAGTTACCATAATGAATATGTGTGGTCTTGCTGTGGTTATCATATGAACTTTCATAGATATTTCATTGTAATTTAACAATGATTAATGAACACTTAAGAAATTTTATTCTACCAACATAGTGGTTAAATATAAGTTCTATTTAAAACAATCTTCTAAATCACCCTGACTTATTACATTCATATGGAGGGATTTGCCTAAGTCAAATACTATATTAGCAAGCTGGAAGAATATCTTAGCTATGGGTAGCCCCTGCTCAGTTTCCCACTGTAGCACAGAGGTGCTTTCTAAAAGTGTCTCCAGCAGGTATGGAATTTTGTGCTACTTAATGAAATGATTCTGACAATAAAAATTCAGGACTATCTCCCAAGGTATGCAACTGCAGTGTTAAGCACACCTGAGGGTGAAGGGCAGCATAGATGGCCTTACTTTCCATATTTCCCCAGTTCCCGTATTTATGTGGCTCCACCATTGTAGAGTGAGAGTACCTTCCAATAGTTGAAAACAAAAAATAATTGTTTTTTCCTGTCCATGCTGTAAGAGAAATTGCTTGACTATAGTGTTTTGTTTGCTAGTGTATGGTATAAAATATTGGGTGGAACAAATCACAGCAGTAAAATGGTGTTGCCTGAAATCCCAGACCAGAGTCCTGTCTCTAACTCAGTTAATATATTGAGCTGGAGACGTATACTTGGACTCATTTTGTGCACAGTCACACATGAAATAATGACTATGCAACCTGACTGGCAATAATGGAGTGACGTGCAATAGAGATTAGGGGATTTAACTAATTTGTTTGGGGGGTATTTGAAATACTATGTGTTGTTGCTCTGGGGGATGTGGACAATATTTAGCAACTCCTTGAACCTCCCAGGCACTTGGGTAAGTAAATGATCCAGACAAGGATCTCTCCACAACTAGTACCTCACACATGCATGTCACCTGGATCACCTGGATCGATCAGACTTCAGCTGTCGTTAAGACTGCGCCAATCACAACACGTCTGCCATTCTTCTCACACTCTTGCCTTTCTTCTCCACGTTCGTCCGAAACGTTTAACGATGTCATCTTCCCATCTTCTTGGAGGCCGACCGGGGGATCTTTTCTGTTCTCGCAGGTACCACTCAGCAATGATTGCGGTCCACCTGTTATCCGTGAGCCGTGCTGTGTGGCCCGCCCATCGCATCTTGTTATGTCTGCTTTCCACGACAATATCTTTCACACCGCTGCGTTCTCTGATTATTTCATTTTGTATACGATCCAGAAGGGAGATTCCCAACATAGCTCGTTCCATTGCCCTTTCAGCTACCAACAGCCGTTGCTCTTCTCTCTTCGTCAGTGCCCACGTTTCACTGCCATACAGCATGGCTGGCAGCACTGCTGAATTGAAAATATTTTTACGTGTGGTCTTGTCAGTTTTTCCTTTGAGGACGTCCTTGATGGAATTAAACACACACCATCCTGCCCGAATCCTTCGCGAGAGTTCTCCGTTCAGGTCTTGGCGCATATTAACTTCTTGGCCTAAATATATGTACTGTTCCACTTCTTCGATGTCTTCTCCTGTTACCGTTATTTGGGCTTTTCGTAAGACATCTGATCGCATATATTTCATTTTGCAGCGGTTCATTTTCAGGCCGACCTGACTACTTTTCTTGTCGAGTCTTCGTAGCATGCTCTGCACGAGTAACGACACGAGTAAATGCACACATGCATGTACATGAACATATGCAACTACTTGGAGTGGTAGAGGGGCTATAAATTGCTACTTATTTCTGGTGTCCTTCTCTAGTGTGCTAAGCACTTTCCAAATGTTGCAGAAGGCACTGTGGAACTAAACATAGACAGGGGAAAGGGGAGCAACAAACTTAAAGCTGTCAGGGGCATCATTTGCGAAGGGGCAAGGGGAAGTTGCTCCCCAACCCTTGTTAACAAATGCATAAGACAAACATTATACCCAAATTACTCTGTAAGTGCAACAGTGTCAGTTATCTGGCTTACATCTTTCTCCCTCAATAATGAAGGAACTCTAGTGTTTTTAAATCTGGGGTCTTCAGACATAACCAAACATAATGTACTTGTGCAAAAGAAATGGGGAAATGTTCTTGTAACTGTCCTCTAGGACTGAGCACTTGCTGATTTTCTGCTTTTTCCCTTTCCCTTTCTCTGAAGTGCTCCCTCACCCTCTCCCTGAGAGGATGGGAGTCCCATTGGTTTACTCAGGTCCTCCTCCTCCTTATAAAGATTAGGCCATCCAATCAGTGAACAGAAACATGTGATTTAGGTGACCAATCAGAACCATCCCTGGTTATTGCTAGCAGACAGGCCATGAACAACCTACAGCCTAAAATTTGTTTGGCAAATCATTTGCGCCAGTGATTGAAAATAGCAAACAAATCTGAAAGACTCATAATCTGTTTGTAGATAAGTTGTGAAGATGAAAAGAGGAGCAAGCTGGAGAATTTAGCATTTCATATTTAATGCTATACAAAGATTACTACTTTTAAATACTGATGAAGAGTCTGCAAAGGTGCATTTTGGGAGTGAGATTTAAATTTTGCTAATGAGGAACAAAATATGGGCACACTGATAATCAGACTAATAGCAACAACTATGGTTATCAAATTTATATTATACAGTGGCATGGGAGAAGGGATCAACAACAGAGCATTTCTAGTCAAGACAATACGATGTACTCCATGCTCTGAAAGAGCCAGAAGAAAATACATTCAGATAGTTAGTTGTGTGAGCAGTGCTGAGCAAGTGAGGATTCTTCTTTCATTTTCATTAATGTTGTAAAGAGAGGGACAGATCTTGGGCTCTGCTCTGATCACTTTTTGCCAATGGATTGGCAAAGGGGTCTGATTCTTCTATTTTTCACCCTGTGTAGTAGAAGAGAATCAGGCCCAAGGTACGGGGATCAAGTTTTCTAGGCATCTGGCCAACATCTTACCAGGAGTTTCTTCACCTTCAAGGAGACAGGTGTATAACTAAATACATTGCATGCTGCCATTGTCTCTCTAAACCAGGGGAGCGACAAAAGTACCTTTATAGTCAGTCCTCACACACCTTCTGGAGAACAAGAAACACCTGAAGGGTAAGAACTCAGAGAATTCAAGGAGAAAGCTGTCCCTGTCCCCATCCCCGCCCCCCAAAGACTTGCTAGAATTAAACAGTATGAGATTATCTTGGATCTTCTCCAGCTTTATGAGGCCGCTGCAGAGATTCCCTCCTGTTTTGAAGGAGAGGTGAATGATAATCTCCAGAGTCCGTCATCATTTCAGGAGACACTTAATCGATTCACAGCTGTAGCACTTCTTATAAAAACCATGGAATGCAGCTGTAATAGCAAATGGATTAGTAAAAACCTGAGCATCTGGTAATCTAATACCAGGGATAGGCCTTTTGAATTACTGGGGGCACAACTGCATGGCAAGAAAGTGCTCTGCTTTTCCTCCCTGCCATGGCCTTTATCTAAATAAGGCTACTCACCATTTCAGATTAATAGGTTCTCTAATGCAAGTTTTGTTCTGGTTAGTTCCATGAGGTTTGTCTCTGTGGGAGTTTGGACATTCTGCACCAGTTATAACTTGCAAGTGATCTTTAAGGGTAGCCCTCCCTGGAGAATATTAGTCATCAGGTCTGGAAGTCAGTCTGGGCCCATCAGGTCTGGGCCCAGAGTTTCAATTCTAAACATTAGTTTTGTTTTATTTCTCTTTATATGCTTAGACATTGGACTTTTTGGCGCATAGGAGCAGTCTCTCACAGGGCCCAGGCCTACTAGTGGCCTAACTGCAAGGCAGTACAATATACATGAGAGCTTTTGCATTCCTAGAGGGCAGCTGTAAATCTTTTACATTAATAGCAGCACATCAGGACTGAAAGTACTGAGAAGATTAAAGAAGCATGAAAGCTCACACCATAAAGCTGGATACAGATATGAGTAAAACAAACAGGAGCGTCCTAATACCATACTTTCTGTTACGTATACAACTGGCACATACATTATATAAGTACAGAAGTCAAGATGACCTATTAGAACATAAAAAATATTCTACACAAGGGTACAGAGACAGGTTTCTGGGTTCCTGATGGAAGGAAGGGAAAGGCAATATCCCAGGTAAAGGCAGTAGAGATTTTGTAGTCTGCAGCCCATGAGTGTTCCCATGTGACTTCTCACATGTTGTAGCTCTCAGGACATGAGACAGGCAGGGCCACAAAGGTTGGCACAGTGCCTTCTCTTTGGGCAGTTGAGCCCCATTCTATAGAAACTTATCATAAAGGGAAGATCTAGCAACTCTTTTTTCAAATGAAATGGCATTTACTAATGGAGAGTGTCCTATAACCAGATGTACAGTATGGGCTTTCTGTAGATTGCATTGTGGTGCATTATGTCTTTGCATTGTGAATATGAAACTGGAGTTTAGGCACTTCAGTACTTTGCATATGTTATACATTTACTTTTTAAGGATCACCATGAAAATAAAAATGTCATTTTTCATACTGTGCACAATATGTCACAGGCAGCCTAGATCAGGCAATTTAGCCTCACTATGCCAAATTGCATATTTTGAACAGAACTTTCCCCTTAATATGTAGCATAGTACTAAAAGGAAAGCCTAATGTGGCATATAGTATGAGTCAAATTTTTACATGGGAGCAGGGGTGCACAGTGGGGAAGAGGACTTACAGGCTTTTGGACAGGAGGCAACCTGTCCCAAGACTGGAAGTCAGCCAGTGCTGATGGGCATGCTCAATGCCCCCTCCAGAAGACGTATCTGATCACAGTGATGGTCCTACCTCCCTGCGGTTGTTGGCTGAAGACTGCATCCCACCGAGTACCTCTGGAGGCTGTATGCCTACTTAGATTGTAAACTCTTTGGAATTGTGATCATCTTTTTACTAAGAGTTCATACTTCATCTAGCACAATTGGGTCCTGATCCATGATTGGAGATTGTAGGCTAATAATAATAATAATAATAATCTTACCATCATTAGCCATAATGCTACACTACTCCTGCTGTGGGTCCCGCTAAAGGAGCCCCTCTGAACCAATTAGATATACTTTCCCAACTTTTCTGTCTACATTTTATAAAAGTAACCTTCTCAGACATGTAGTGCTCTAACCACAGACTATAAACAAATAGTAAATGCATTAATAACAAAGGTCAAGAGGTATGTTTTCCATCTGTCCCTATCTTATCCAAATCTCTAGATGTTATGGTAAACACTCAGATTTTTAGTCTTCATCTGCCACTTCTCAGCAGACAGTGATAAACTCATCATGTGGGATTAGTAAGGAGTAAGTCTCCCCAACTGTGATTTATTATTGTTAGTGTGTATTTTCAATTACTCGCAGACATCAGAAATGTTAAAACTATGTTTATGGTAACTGCATACTGAATTATAGATGGCTGTGCGTTAGGCAATGTAATATATGAGATTCCATCAGACTGAAGCAGAGATATGGAATGGCAGAATACAAGGGTCTCAATTTTAATGAGACCAAAGGTTTCTACACATTAACTATCTGCACTCAAAATAAATCAGAATATTGCAATTTATAAAATAGAAAATGCTTCACCAAATTATTCATTGACCTAACTGCATATTACAAAGAAAAATGCAGTCCAACTCTATTTATGGTGCATAATAGCCAAAGAATTTGGGGAGAGGTAAAAAACTCCTGCATGCTATGGCATTGTGTATAGGAACATACTTGTCTTACTGGATCAGCCCTGAGGTCCGTCTAATCCAGCATTCCGTCTCTGACATTGAATAGTAACAGAAGTTTCCGAGGAAGGTGTAAGAATCTGCAGTAGGCAGATGTGGGATAACCTGCCCCCCACCCCATGTTACCCTGATGTCTAATAACTATAAATTGATTTAAAACCTGAAGCATGAGGTTTAATATCTCTTC
The DNA here is from genome assembly GCA_033296515.1 of Macrochelys suwanniensis. Taxonomy (NCBI): domain Eukaryota; kingdom Metazoa; phylum Chordata; order Testudines; family Chelydridae; genus Macrochelys; species Macrochelys suwanniensis. Next base: position 43,272,277 of record CM065780.1, on the reverse strand, counting down.
CAAAATATTTATCATTAATTGTTACAACATTGGATATTCTTGTTATCCAGATAAATGTTTAGTCCCTTTTTTAATCTTACTAAATTCTTGTACTTCCTAACTTTCCACAGAATAATTACACATTGTGTGAAAAAGTATTTCCTTTTACCTGTTGTGAATTGGCCACATTTTAATTTCATTGAATGTCCCGTTATGAGACAAGGGGAGCAAATCTCTACCTTTTCTAGACCATTCACTATTTCATATACTTTTATCATGGCCCTTCTTATTCATCTCCTTTCTAAAGTAAACTATCCCAATCTCTTCAGTTTCTTTCTAAGAAAGACTTTCCATACCCCTAACCATCTTCATTGTCCCTTTCTGAACCTGCTCTATTTCTGCAATATCCTCTTAAAACTGCAAACACAGTATTCCAGATGAGGACATACCACTGACTTACATAATGGCATTATAAGGATTTCTGTATTGTCCGTCATGCCTTTTCTTATGCATCCTAACATCTTGCCTGGTTTTCTTTTAAACCACAGCTGCATATTGAGCAGAGATCTTTATTGAGCTAACCCACAATGATGCCTAGGTTCATCTCCTGGGCTGCCTTGTCACAGTTAATTTAGAACCCGGTGAGGTGTAGGAGTAGTTTAAAGGTTTAATTGCATTTATTGACAGTGAAATTCATCTGCCATGGTGCTGCCCATTCACCTAGGTAGTGTATGAATTTGGGCCTAGAGTCTTTGGTCCTCCATTCAGAGTTAAATTACAGCTCAACAGAGAAGATCTGCACAGGGAAATTCACTGCAGGTATTATGTGTAAGCCCTCCAGAGGTACTGAGGTGGGGCAGAAAGGGGGCAAGAGTGAGAAGTGGGTCTTGCTACCCTTTGAAAATATGTAGCCAGTGTGCTCTCCATTGCTGTCCATTGTACTGTGAGGCTGTGCTTTGTCTTTGTCTTCCTAACCTGTCCAATCAAGCCCTTACTACAGACCAACTAGCCTGGCTGCACTGGCCATAAGCACCCTGATGCCTCGTGCACTGTGTGTGCATTAGCAGGAAGATCAGCATGCATGGTCAGCTTGGCAGTAATGTGGCCTTCAGTAATTAGTAAAACAGTAATAACAGCATATACTTGTGCTATGAACTATAAACTCATGATTAACTCTATCCCTGTTCAGCAAAGTGCGTGCTGGACTTTAAGCACATGCTTAGTTGCTTTGTTGAATCAGGGCCTAAATGAACTTTACAAACAATAACCTTTTATGAAAATTACAAAATTGAAATGCCTCTTTGTTTTGTTCCACATAGCTGTCCTCAGACTTCATTATTGATCTTATTCAATAAACATGATATGCTGAGAACAATCAATGAAGTGTCATTATTCCTGGCTATAAACTGTATCAGAATAATAGGTTGTAGAGATTGGCGACTAGGTTTGTAGATAATAGTTTCTATAGACTTTATCAAAAGAAAATGTATGACTGGAGAGGAAAATTAAGCCCTAAATAATCTGTACAATACATGTAAAATGGTATAAGAGTTTTGGGGTCCAAGACATGGGAATCAAAACAAAGTGTAATAGGTAAAATGCAGGGTGGCAATTAAGAAAGTTTAAACTAAGGGAAATTTTGAAACACAAATCGCTAAAGATAAGGGCCCAGTCTTCACCCAGCCTTTTATTTTGCAAGTGCCTACAGGTTGCACCCCAACCTCTTTGCCACTAGAGGTTAGTGAAGTTTTAAATATAATAATGCAATAAATTTCTCACTTCAGTGTTTTGTTTAATCAATCCACTAGGAAGGTGGTGGTGGAAGCTATTGATATAACTTGAACAGTATGTTCAAGTATGTTCGGGGGAAGGGATAGTTCAGTGGTTTGAGCATTGGCCTGCTAAACCCAGGGTTGTGAGTTCAATCCTTGAGGGGGCCATTTAGGGATCTGGGGCAAAAATTGGGGATTGGTCCTGCTTTGAGTAGGGGGTTGGACTAGATGACCTCCTAAGGTCCCTTCCAACCCTGAGATTCTATGATTCTATGGATTTTTATCTATTTGGGGCCTGGAATTTTTGTCAAAATGTCAGCAAAATAATTGTAAAAGGCTTATACTAAATAGTCATCACACCCCTGCCACCCCACCTTTCTTTCCCATTTTTCAACTAGCTTTGGGGCTGGTCAGAATTTATATTAAAAAACAAACAAAAAACATAGTTGAAAATCTTGCAATTTCCTCCCTATTTGTTGACAAGCTCTAACTGTTTTAGAGTAAAGTTAGTGCTTAGAGGTAATGGTGGATAGACAACACTGGAAATTGCCTGTTCTCTGAGTAAAGAGAACTTCAGTGTCAGCTTTCTCCACACTGTGACCCAAACCTGATCTAGAGGTGAAAGTTGTATGAGTTAGACGAGAAGAGTCCAGGATGGACGCCTGTCCAATCCTTGGCTTTGATCTCGAGACTGCCAACAATTGTCATGTGCTAGTTGTAATGTGGATACCCTGATTAGTAGGAATTACACACTGGCCACCAACCAGTGGTCATCACAAAAGCCTCCAGAGAGACACAGAATAGTACTAACTTTGGTTACTACCAGTAACCTAAAAGATATTATTGTACAGATGACTAATAGGTGAAAGCTTCCATGTTCCATTAACAACATTCTGAGCCATCTGCTCCCTCTGCAATTATAATGGGGGATGTTCTCAGAGGCACAAATAGCAGTTAGGTTACTAACTCCCATTAAAAGTCAGTGAGAGTTAGTCTCCTCAATGTCATACGTGCCTTTGAAAATCTCACCCATAGTCTGAAAATAGCATATTTTACAATTATTAAATTGCACATGAATTGTTGAACAATCTTGATCACTCATTATATTACTTATTTATTCTGTGAGGATAGTTTACTTGACTCTGTAGAAGACACAAAATGAAGACCATCCCTGCTCCAAAGAGCTTACCACCTGCTCCCTACAAAAATCATATTGTACTCAGGTCCTTATACCACCTCATCACTGTAGTATTTTATTCTATATAGGTTCTTATACTATGCTCATCACCATAGTATGAGCGCCTTCCAGAAGTGCATTTAACCAACATCACTAACATCTGTCGCATCTTTTCTCTCCCGGGGGGAAATTATGTGAGGCTTAGTTTTGTTTAATTTTTTACTTGTTTTATGTCTATTGTAGTGTGGTCTGTGTATGTCTGTTATTGAAGGTAAGGGCTAAGAAGTGCACCTTGCACTTCCAGTGGAAAAGGAGAGGTTCAAGGCAGTTCTTAGATCCTAGAGGAATATGTTCCACAGTCTCCAAATAGGGCTAGACAAAGCTGTCTCCAGCACACACAAGCTGTGCCCTTGTGTAGGACAGCTCTGAGGAGCAGAGCAGAGCTATCCACCGTGGTACCCATGCTGGAACTTCAGTCAATCATTTAGGTATCCTGCCCCCAGACCATTGAGTGGCTACCATGGTCTTAATTCATATTTCAGATAAAATCAATAGAGGTGCATGATGAAAATGTGGTTGCACATTTGAATATGTGGCAGTGCCTGTAGGCCTGCCTGGCCACATCTGGGCTCTCATTTAGACAATGTGAGCTGGTGACTTTCCCACCAGCTATAGGACACAGTCCACTTGTCCTGTGTACAGTGAAAATGTGTCCTCTTCATGGGATTTCACTTTATTAACAAACAAATGAACACTGAGACAACCTAAAGTCCAGTCCAAGCTTTCATCTTAAAATTGGCTGCTCCTAGAGCTTGGCTTCTTCTCTGCCTTAGACCCAATATTCCTCTCCCAAGGCAGCCTAGCTTTAAATCCTGCTTCCTCTTTGATTCTCTCCAACTGGGGGGCTCTCCTTGCAAGCTTCGTATTGCAGGCAGGGCTGGCTTCAGTCAATCTCCAGGATGGAGCACTTACACTTTCCTGTCCCAGGCAAACGAGTGAGCACTTGGACTCTACAGAGAAGGTATGTTTTCAGAGGTATTGAGCACCTGCATCTCCAATTTCATTCAGCTGGAGTTTTGAGTGCCTACCACTTCTGAAAATCAGGCCCTGTGGTGACAGTAGGTGGGTGGTTTTCACACTTTTAACTGCTGCCTTTTGAAACTGTTAGAATGCATGTCATTGCCAGGGCAGGCATATAGCTCAGGCTTGTCTTTGTGAGTGTGGCTCTCTCTACTGTCCCCACCACAGCTTTGTATCTCATCATCAACACTGTGACCATATTCACCCAAATTCTGTCCAGGCAGACTGAACACCCTTCCTCTGAAGCCTGGCTCCCTCTCCACCCTCCCTTCTGGAGGGACTTTAATATTGATGTTGACTTCTGGAATTTGAAATCATCCTTTTGCTGTGTTGAAGTGCCACTGCTGCTGTGGTCCTGATTTGTGTGCACACAATCACTGGAATTTGCAATGTCTGGCACTTAGCATACAAATTTTAAGCTTTACAGGCCAGATTTTCCCATACAAATTCAGTCACTTTCCATTAGCACAATCTGGTCTGAACAAATATTGTTTATCCCCTGTATATGTGCAGACAAGTTAGTATGCTAAAAATAGCACAAGCTAGGGATTGTGCTCCCACAAAAGGATCCATGTGCAAATGGAGATCAGGTTGAGTCGCAGTTTAAAATTTGCCCCCTTATGACTGAGTTTTTATTACTAACCTGTAAGTTAATTTTAAGTTCTCATCAGGTCTTTACAGGGCTCAGCTATGAATCTATCAGTTTATCTCCGGCCAAATCACTTGTTTTCTCAGGAGTCCTATCCTTAAAAATATTATATAGTCCAACCAAAATATGTATCTTTGTTCAATCTTTTTTTTCATTTCACATATGGTGCTACATATTGTGCAATTTCTAAAATAAAAGAGGAACATGATGTCATTCTGAAATGTACAAAGCAGGGCTTGTTTTAATTTAAAATTACTTTTCTGCACCTAGGGAATAGTTGTGGAAATAGATTAAATAATCAGTAAGAAGTTTATATCACATCTAACAAGTATGTTGGAAGGCTCTGAAAAATTTAGTGTGAGGAAACTTGTCTGTTCTTCATATATGTAAATCAAAGGGGTATGTTCAGCTTCCAACATCCAGAGGCTGGGGAAATATCTGAGGCTTGATGACCAATATCTATATTAAACAAGTATAGTTTATCTTCATCCCCAAAATGAAGCAATGGGACAACAGGACTTTAGAGAAGACAAGCAAATAGAACAGAATAAGGGCAAGGAACGAGTGTTTTTGGTCTCTGGAGCTGTCACGTGAAGTGCCAGAACTAATTCAAGTGTGCTCAGCATTTCTCCTTATCTAGTTCCAATTATTTAGAAATTAAACTGCATTACAGACAATCTCACAGCTTCTCCATGCTTGAGAGACCTCCAAAGTTCTCTGAACACAAGCTTCCTACTTAAGGACAGGAATTAGTTTCTGTAGTGGCACCTTGACTGGTCTGGAAGGGTAACTAACAAGTTAGTTATAGTCACATGTGCAGCTTTCATAAACATGCTAGACAACTGGAAGGCAAACTGCTAACTAGAGATGGCTGGTTGTTGTTTTTTGTCTGTTCAAAATTGATTTTTTTTCATTAAAAAATGAAAACTGAACGTCTTCAGCAAAAAATGAAAAGTTTTGACCAAAAATTTCCAACCCTCCCCCCAAAAATTGGAGGTTTGGCCAAAAAGATTTGGTTGGGAAGATGGGGAGTTGGTTTTCTGATAAAAAAATATTGAAGACTTTGGCGGATGCTTTACATGTAATTTTTTTTCTTTAGTTGCAAAATCCAACTTTCCATCAGAAAATTTTTTGACAGAAAATTTTTTGACCAGCTGTACCACTGACACACTGGACATTTCCTTTCCTTCTCAAGAGCCTAAATTACTTGCTGGTCCACTGCTCCAAATCCACTCTGTTTAGTCATCAGCAGCTTTGCATATTTTGCATCTGACGGCCGCAGTAGGAGTCACAGAACAACTGGAAAACAGCACTGGGCATTGGAGAACAGAAGTTTTTGCAGTGGTGGACATGTAGATGACACTAAACTGGGAGGAGTGGTTGATACGCTGGAGGGTAGGGACAGGATACAGAGGGACCTAGACAAATTAGACGATTGGGCCAAAAGAAATCTGATGAGGTTCAACAAGGACAAGTGCAGAGTCCTGCACTTAGGACGCAAGAATCCCATGCACTGCTACAGACTAGGGACCGAATGGCTGGGCAGCAGTTCTGCAGAAAAGGACCTAGGGGTTACGGTGGACGAAAAGCTGAATATGAGTCAACAGTGTGCCCTTGTTGCCAAAAAGGCTAACGGCATTTTGGGCTGTATAAGTAGGGGCATTTCCAGCAGATCGAGGGACGTGATTATTCCCCTCTATTCGGCACTGGTGAGGCCTCATTTGGAGTACTGTGTCCAGTTTTGGGCCCCATGCTACAAGAAGGATGTGGATAAATTGGAAAGAGTCCAACGGAGGGCAACAAAAATGATTAGGGGGCTGAAGCACATGACTTATGAGGAGAGGCTGAGGGAACTGGGATTGTTTAGCCTGCAGAAGAGAAGAATGAGGGGGGATTTGATAGCTGCTTTCAACTACCTGAAAGGGGGTTCCAAAGAGGATGGATCTAGACTGTTCTCAGTGGTAGAAGATGACAGAACAAGGAGTAATGGTCTCAAGTTGCAGAGGGGGAGGTTTAGGTTGGATATTAGGAAAAACTTTTTCACTAGTAGGGTGGTGAAGCACTGGAATGGGTTACCTAGGGAGGTGGTGGAATCTCCTTCCTTAGAGGTTTTTAAGGTCAGGCTTGACAAAGCCCTGGCTGGGATGATCTAATTGGGTTTGGTCCTGCTTTGAGCAGGGGGTTGGACTAGATGACCTCCTGAGGTCCCTTCCAACCCTGAGATTCTATGATTCTATGTAGATTGCACAGGAAGTTGGAGCTGTTTATTCTTTTCTTTGGACCTAGTTGTGCCAGCGTCGGTCACAGTGATTAGAGCCTTACTCTCTGGTAGCCCCATTCAGTGTCAGAGTGGTTCAACTGGAGCTGTGATTTGTACTTTTTAATGCTAATAAACGATCTGCCAACAAGTGAACTCCTTACAGCGGAACTCCGAGGAGAAGTTCTTGGATTGCAAGGAGCTGCTTGGAATTCTTGGGAGCTACTTGAGTTGTGCCACTCTCTAGTCATTCCTGCATCTCTTGCAAGTTCAAGCCTAGAGGAAGCTCAGCACCTCACACTTCTGGGTTACTATTGAGTTCGCAGAATGAGACTCTCAGTCTAACCCAATAGTTGCTAATTGCTCCTGATGTATACATTTTTGATACAGATTTTTGTTGTTTTTATACTTCAAGCTCATTCATGCAGTCCTTACAGACGTAAGACTCCTAGTAAATTCAAGAGGATTTTTTTTTTAGATTAAGGATGGTCCTGTGGTTAAGGCACTAGATCACAATTAAGCACATAAGGGTTCATTTCCCAGCTCTGCTATGGAGTTCCTGTGTGTGGTTAAGGGCAAGGCACTTCTTGTGCCTCAGTTCCCCACCTGTAAAATGGGGGAAGCAATGCTTCTTTTGTCTGTTTTTTGTTTACTTCAGTTAAGGCAGGAACTGTCTCTTACTATGTGTTTGCATAGTGCCTACTTGATATTGGGCTTCCATTGTTCTGAGGCCTCTAAGAGCTACTGTAATACAAATAGTAAGAATAATAAATGCACAAAGTTGGCATGATCAGGCCCTTCGCATGTTGTGACAGCTTCTAGAAGTGACCCTGAGCCCAGATTTACTGTAACTGTGTTTGTTTATCCTGTGTCTAGGGAAAAAAACTTCAACATTATTCAAGGCTTTTTTCCCCCCTGATGTAATGGTCTGGAGAGCTAGAAGGAAAGCAAAAAGGAGGAAGATACATAAGGGTATAATGGGCTTTATTATATTCTCATTTATACCAGTTTTTACACTAGTGAAACTATTGATTTCAATGGAGCTCCTCCTCATTTACACTAGTGTAACAGACAGGAGAATTAGGCTGTATGGGTCAGATCCTCAACCGGTGCAAATCAGCAGGCTCTATTGACATCACTTTATATCAGCTGAGGATGTAGCCCTTAACCTTTTTTTTCTATCCAGTGAAATCCTGACCACCCAGAATTCAATGGTAGTTTTGCAGGAACATTGTTGAAAGCATTCTTCATTTGAAAAATATTAACCTTTTAGTTCTTTAAATCTGTGGTTTGATTTCCTGAAATGTTTCTTATTAATGTAGAGGCAGGGCATCATTCTTACTTGCTGTATGAGGCTGAGTTTCCAGTGGCTTTTTAAAAAGAAATGCATTGTAAAAGGTGTTGCATTATTTCTCTGAAAAATTAGTGAAATCATAATTGTTGTACACTTGTGATTCTTGGGTAATTTCCGATGTTAAACAGAGAAATCATTTTAGTCATCAGCACAAGAAGTACTTCAGGATGGAGGGCTAAGTGAGGAGCACTTTTACATTTATAAATGGCCAAAAACTTAAAGGAACATACTTATCCTCTATGATCATAGAGGAAATTCCATCCAAAACCCAAGTGGGCTATTGGACGGAATGTACCTGCTCAGCTCTCCTCTACCAGCTCCTATTGGCCCCTGCAGATCAAGTCTTCCAGCCTTGGAATGATATTAATTTGCATTGCTTTCCATGTGGGAGAGAATCTTGGGTAGACTAGGCAGCTGCTCAACATGGTCCCCTCCAGTACCCGGGAGGCTGCCAGATCCACAAAGGGACTTAGATGTTGCTATGCTAAATGTCACAGCAACTAACTTTTAAGCACCTACAAAAATCACAGGAACAACACTGTGATCCACAAGCTGGCTTCAGCACCTAGGCTCCCTATAAAATAAATGGTGAGAGAGGAGGAGCCTTAGGATGTGATCCGCAAAAGCCAGAACTCTAGGCCAGGAACCTTCTAACCTAGCAGCTCTCAACCTTTCCAGACTCCTATATCCCTTTCAGGAGTCTGATTTTTTTGTGAAACCCCCAAGTTTCACCTCACTTAAAAACTACTTGCTTACAAAATCAGACATAAGAATACAAAAGCATCACAGCCACATTATTACTGAACAATTGCTTACTTTCTCATCTTTACCATATAATTATAAAATAAATCAATTGGAATATAAATTTTGTACTTACATTTCAGTGTATAGTATATAGAACAGGATAAACTAGTCATTGTCTGTATGAAATTTTTGTTTATAGTGACTTCGCTAGTGCTTTTTATGTAGCCTGTTGTAAAACTAGGCAAATATATAGATAAGTTGCTGTACCCACTGGAAGACCTCTGCATACCTTGGCTGAGAACCACTGTTCTAACCTACTAATGAGAGATGCCAATATCAGGGCAGTATGCCGAGTCCCACTCCTCTCATGGAGATACATCTCTATCTCTGCCAATGATCCACAACCAGGAACCCCTCTACTGGAGTCAGGTGGCTTAGGTGCCTCAGTGCTGTCTTGCAGGAAAGCGTTAGGCATCTGCCTCACTCCATGTAAAAATCCCAGTACTTGCCTGGGATGTAAGAGACCCAGGTTCAGTCCCCCCCCCCCCCCCCCGTGCTCTGCCCACTGAGCTATGTTATATTCTGATGTGGTGCTCCCTCAATCTCTCCTGTAGAAACTGTTGCACTGTAGATAAATAAAGAGTGACTGGAGCAGGGGGTCTGGACCCTGGGTCTCCCACCTCCCAGGCGGGTGCCCCCACCACTATGGAATCATTCTCTTTCTCTCCCAATGACTGTGGATAAATAGTCACTGGCCAGAGAGAGAGAGGAAGAATGACTCTGTAGTCCAGTGGTTAGAGTCCTGCATGGATTTAGTTGGATGAATGCCTGCCTAGCTTTCCTCAGTTAATGAATTGCTCTGGGGTTAGGTAGGAGATAGACATCTGTACACCTAGTATGAAGCAGTCGTGCACGTGCCCATAGGCACCAGAACATAGGCACCAGTTTTAACCAGAAAACTTAGTTGCAGAGTCAGTTTAGGCAACTACAAGATTCGGCAGGAATACTGTGGAACACGCTGGAGTCTAAAACAGGGACTTACGTGCCTAAACCTTTTGTGAACCCCACCCTCAGATACTATGGGGATGGGTGCCAGTCTAAGAAAGCTCCCTGGAGCCCAAATCCCATGAAACCTCTGCCAAGCAAGCTGCTTAGCCAGATCTCTCCCTTCCATAGGAACAAGAGGCCCTGTATTTGATGATCGTTGCATATTTAATCAACATTCAAAGTGTTAATTCTCTCAATTTACATAAAGTTAGTTTTGATTGACAACCTGTTGCTGATAGGTATTATGGTTAAGCTTTTGCTGAGCAGGAAGAGCCTCCTTGCGGCAGACCAGGATGGACCAGTGTGGAATGACACCCTGGAAAAGATAATAGGGCCAAGGATCCCCACATACATTATTTTTATTCATTTATCTCCTAGAACTGGGCCTGCCCATTTTCTCTCTCTCTACTTTTTCTTTCTTTCTTTTTATAACTGTACAGGACTGATGCAAGAGTAAGGACTTTGTTCTACAACTGATAGAATGCAACTGTGATTGTAAAGATGTATAAACTATATTACAGCCTCTGAGAAGCTCTCTTTTTTTCTTTGCATACCCCAGTAAATTAAGATATCTGATGTGGCAGTTTTACTCTGAATATTGCCCAGAGTGATTCTAAATGCAGTCAGGCCCATTTTAAAGAGCCACTGCACTCTTATTATCTCATTAGATCAAATAGATTTTTTTTTCTAAAACTAACATGGACATTTAGGCCCTGATTCAGAAAAGTACTTTGCACGTGAATAGTTCCATTGGCTTCCATGGGCATAAATTTAAGCAAATGGTTAAGACCTTTGCAGAATCGGTAGCTTCATTCAGATCTATACATCAACTCTTTGTAGATTTTTTTGGAAACTACTAAGAAGTTTTATACACATTTTCAATTCAAATTGGTTTACAGCCAAGGAGACTCATGCTGAAATCTCTCACCTACACCCTATAAGTTTCTGGAACTTTCCTAGTTCTTCTAACTAAATTAAATCCTAGAGATTCATCGTTCAACTTATGACTGAAATTTAAAACTTACGTTTTTTATATATAAGTGGAGTGACACTGAATTGACTCAAAATCATTTCAAGCAGTGCTGGGAAGACAAAAAAAACAACGGTTTCTTTTATATTTGGGGGACATCTGTTCTCCCATCTGCTCCCAGGAGTTCCTTGTTTACCAGCCATGTGAAGCACAGCTTCTCACAGAGATGGAGTATTTTGTTACATATACATTCCCAAAGCATTTTTTTAGTTTATATTTTCCAGACTGCAGACTCTTCATATCCTATTATGTTGTGTTACATCCAAACAAATCTGATGCTTTCAGACATAATCTGATGTGATGTGAAAAGATAAGAGTTGAATTTATCTCCAAAATATGCTGCTGGTTATGGAATTCCTGACACTGCCTCAAAGACATTGGGTTTGATTGGAACTTTTTTCCCTTAAAGTGGTATAAGTTCAGTGGCAGGGACTATGCCTCATTGTGGGAGGGGTAAGACTCTCATAGATGGCAGTGTGATAGTCACTGGGGTAAAAAATTACCAATACCTAAAGTTGCATTCGCTTTAACCATCCATGACTTTTAGAATGAATAAATTAGGACATTTGAAGCTGGTAAAAAAGGCTGAATGTCAAAATTTGGATTCTAAAAGTTTTTGCCCAGCTCTAAGTAAAACTTTTAGTTCCTTATTGCAGGTCACTGCTGTATTACCAGTTCTCTACATAGCAAAGGTCTCTATCACTCAATTCTAGTTTATAATTCTCCTCCCATTTTAACTGAAAGAGGCCAATGTAAATGGGGCATCAACAGCCTCATGTTACTGTTCAAATTCCAGTTTCAGGGCCAGTTTCACTGTATACTTTGAGAGTTTAGTGCTATTCCAGCAATGAAAAGCAGCCATAAACTGATTTAATATGCCAGTTATGCCAGCAACTGGGGATGCAAAGCAGCAAATTATAGCTGATTTGCATCCCCAGAGAGGGGTAAAGTAATTACAGTGAACCAGTGAATCTGACCCTTTGGCTGGTTGAGCAGTTTCTTACAGTTGTAACCTTCAAGTCAAGCCAATAATCCTCTGATAAAGAGAAACGTTTAATGCAATTCAGGCGAATACCAAAGCACTTATAGTTCTGGGTTTCTGATAGGATTGGCTTCTTCCAAAGATAACCTCACTTCTCTTTCTTCTTGCATTCAGCATAGTTCAAGATTCCTAACTAGACAAGATGGGAGCTGCAGCAAAGCATGTAATCTCATTTTAAATTATATCTGTGTTGGGTTCACTGATATTCTGTATCCCCAATCTGGAAATAAAAATGTTCCTGTTTGTAGCGTATTAACACCCTTGTGATGAAAGCTATTTGCAGCCTGACTGACAGCATTGCTTTATTATTTATATACTTTTAAAGCATTGGGGTGAAATTTACCTCCGTGCAAAGGACCAGCACAAGGGCTTGAGCTGCACTTAGATCCGGCTTAAACCCAGCTGTAAGAAATTCTAAAATAGTAAATGGGTCAGATTCGCTCATGCACTTCAACAGATTTGCACTGCTCTGTGGCTTCGGTGGGACTTAAGTTGTGCATAGTCACTGTGCTGATCCCCAAACAGGATGGTGGGTTTCACCTGTATACATTAGAGATAGACAGGTATTTGGGGAGGGGAAAGAAGCTTTTGTGAACACTCATTCATATAAAACCCACAGATTTGTATTGATTTGCAAAACTCCTTTTTATTCATTTTTAGCAAAAGTTCTTATGAGTGGACTGAGGGTGGGAGTGGTTTGGTGTGTCTGTTCCCCACTGCCTTTGTTTACGGGAAGTTCTATAGAAAGGAAAAGTGCTGAAAGCATAACAATTGCCAAAAAGAGAATAGTTTCCCTGGGCTCTATGATACTCTGACATAGGGCTCTCTCCCAGTCTCTCCTGTTGAATCTGTTCCACTATGGCTAAATAATTTAAAAAGTCACCCGGCCAGAGACAGAAAGCAAGTATGAGACTGACACTGTAACTTGGTAGTTAGAGCACTCATCTGAGAGGTGGTAGACCCAGGCTCCGTGCTCCATTGACTTGAATAATAATTGACCGAATTACTTATCACACAGGAGAACAGCTTCAACCAGAGAGATTGAGGAAGCTCCACATCAGTATATCCCATAGCCTCACGGTTAGAGTACTCACCTGAGAAGTCACAGATGCCTCTTCAAATCTCTTCTCCTCATCTGGCAAAGGGAGGATTTAAACCAGCAGTCTCCTGCAGCCCAGGTAAGTGCCTGATCACCAGGCTATAAGTTATGAGAGAGATTCATCTCCCTCCGCTGTTTCATGTAAGTTTGCTTATGGGGCCCAATTTGGTAGGTGAGCGCTGAGCATGCTTACTGAATTGGGCCTCATGGACAAGTTAGTTGAAGGAACACCCATCTTCCATTTGTTCATGCATAACTCTGAGGCTTATGTATCTGGACACCTGGCACAGGGCTGCAGTGCTCATGCCCAGAGGCAGAAACATAGGCATCTAGGGAATTTTTACTGCAAAAATTTAAACCCCAAATGACTTTAGGTACCTACAGGGTTCAAGAGCAGCTGAGTGGGGCCTGATGCAAATCCCAGTGTGGCCTGATTCTGGGAATTAGGCTCTTAAGTGACTATTAGACACCTAAGACCTTTTGTGAATCAAGTTCCTAACGTACAACATAATTTGTAGCAGCATTACTGCTAGACAAAAGGTCTTTAAATGTGGCCTTGAAAAACACAGTCCAATGAATCCTGCATCCATTGGGCTGGCCCACACTAGGGGGCGGGATCGATCTAAGATGCGCAACTTCAGCAACGTGAATAGCATAGCTGAAGTCGAAGTATCTTAGATCGAATTACAAACTACTTACCTCGGGTCCACGCGGTGCAGGCAGGCTCCCCCGTCGACTCCGCTTACTCCTCGCACCGAGCTGGAGTTCCGGAGTCGACGGGGAGTGCTTCTGGGATCGATTTATTGCGTCTACATGAGATGCGATAAATCGATCCCAGAACATCAATCACTACCCGCTGAATCGGGTGGGTAGTGTGGATGTAATAATTGAGATTAATAGCAAAACTCCCATCAACTGCATTGTTTCAGGGCTGAGCCCATAGTCTGAATCACAATGCCATAGATTTTTATTTGGGATATTCTTTGGTCTTATTTTGCCGTTGTGTTTTTGAACAGCTTTTTTTTAAACTACCAAAGGAGGAATATCTTGCTATTGCTTTATAACTGTGCTTTTGATGGATTTATATAACCATGCAGGCAAAAGCCAAGCAAGGCTTTTAAAGTAACCAGTATCACACTCCTATCACAGCTCAGATGTGGTTCAGAGATTAAATGGTCAATTATGTGCCTACAGCAGCCCATTGGGCAATTTTCCAGTTAGATACATCCACAGTCACAGCTGCAGAAACCCAGCAGTGTCCGATAATATTCACTATGCCCACGGAATGTTAAAAGACTAAGGAAAATCAGCTCATGCTGCAGTAAATAAGAGTGAAACTACAGAAGTGAAATTTTCTACATGCTTTTTCCTACTGAACTTTAAATCATTAGTTGTACTCAAAGTTACAGGTGAATATTTTATATTTGCTGCTTTATATGAACTGCCTAATACTATGCAATGACACCATAACTTGGTGTGTGACATAATCACTGGAGCTGGTCAAAAATTTTAAACTTTTTTCCATTTAAAAAAATACTATTTTGTCAAAACCGAAATGTTTTGCAGAAACATGTTTCAATTAAAATTCTCAGGTCCAAGAAACGGAGGGGATGGGGAGAGAGAAAGACCAACCAACTGACTAAACATAATAGTGCCCTAAATGGACGTGTGGGAGACCCAAGGTCAAATTCCTGCTCTGAACCAGGCAAAGCAGGGATTTGAACCTGCGTCTCAAACATCCTCCTTTAGTGCTCCAGCCCCTGCGCTATTCTAGGGCCTCTTGCTCCTGTGTTCTTTCATGAAAAGTTTCAAAAAGTCTCATTTTAGTTCCGCATCAGAACAAAGAGAAGTTTCAAAACATTGACGTTTTTCACAAAACAATTGTTTTCCAGCCAGCCCTACTCATCACAAGGGGCCTATCCAAGTCCCATAATGGTTTTTCCATTCAGTCCAATGGGCAACTTTCAGTTGAACTGAATGGTAAGTGGATCAGACTCTAAGTCTCTTAGCTTGAAGCTACTGTCTCATTAAGGGATACTAAAAGTACAGACTGACTATTATTTGTCTCAACAGTACACATTGTATTAATGAACTCCTTATTACGTGCATTATTACCTGGGGGGGAGGGATAGCTCAGTGGTTTGAGCATTGGCCTGCTAAACCCAGGGTTGTGAGTTCAATCCTTGAGGGGGCCATTTAGGGATCTGGGGCAAAAATTGGGGATTGGTCCTGCTTTGAGCAGGGGGTTGGACTAGATGACCTCCTAAGGTCCCTTCCAACTCTGAGATTCTATGATTATAGTAGCACCAAAAATGTGCTAAGCACTGTACTAACATAGGAAGGCGCAGTCCCTTCTTCAAAGAACTTTGGGTGCTTCTTGTCCAACAGAATTATTATGCACTGATTGGATACTACCATCTGGTGCTCCTCCTTGCTAAGCTGGAGTGGAACCCGAGACTGTCCTTGCGTCTGTCAGTGACAGAAGGTAATCTGTAATTATATTTTGTAATTACAAAAATTATAATGAAGGAGGTCATTAATGCTTCTCTCCCATTGTCTCTGCATCTAAATTTATGAGGTGTGTCCTCACCCTTCTGCTCAGCTATTGGAGAAGCATTTGATCCAAAGGTGGGACCTATGTCCACATCCTGTGCCCTAAGTTGTATGTGGGGGGGAGATGATTGTTTAGCAGTATGCTGCCAAATATACATGCCATTGGATTTAAGACAAAGGAAAAACTACAAAGGCAATTAAAATGAGGTGGGGTTGTTTGTTTTTTGGTCATGCTTCTACGCTTGTCCCTTATGTTAAAACTCTCAGAGATCACCCAGGATCCATCACAAAGATCCACAAGCTGCAAAGTAATCCAAAATACCATGGTCAGTTTTTCATTGGCTTCCCTTCAGTGTTTGAAGTTAGTGGTTTTGTGTTCTTTCGGTTGACGAGACTTTATTTGTTTTATGCGTTGCACTCCTGAGCCTCCATAAATAATACCCTCGAAGCCCATTTGCTTCATTTGAGACATTTTAACAAACTATTGACCAAAACATTATCTCCTCAAAGAGAACTATTACACCAGTTCCTTTAAATCCATAAATATATTATGTATGCTCAGACTATATGGATTTATGTGCTTGAAGAAAGCAGGACCTAATGGATGTAATTTATGGTAAACATGTGAGATTTATATACTTATTTATTGATAGTGATAATCTATTAATAATTGAACCACAATTTCATTCCCATTATTTATGCATACTCTTCTCAGTTACTCATATCTACTCTGTATTATACTATGGGTATTCTCAGTACATATGTATTTACTAGCAATACATTTTTTAGGACAAGGTAAGTTAGTTTTTTTCCCAATTTGAAATCAATTGGGCATCATAGGTTCAAAAGTTTGACTTGAATGTTGTTTGAGGTTTTGCTTGGGGTGGGAGGAGAGAGATGGAAAAGATCCAAAGGTGGAAAAAAGGAGACAAATATGGAGCAGACAGTTAACAGAATGAAAGTCCCACATGGAGAAGCTGTGACAAAGAGAAACAGAAAAAAGGGGAGAGAAATTCTAGGGTACAAATATAAATATGATGGGCTAGATTATCTGCTGTGCTTTGCTCCTTTATTTTATTTTATTTTTTGCATGGCTAATGTGGTACAAAAACAGCTGAGAATGACCATAAATCTCTCTCTGGGGAAAGCTCCCTCCTTGGGGCATCCCTAGCAGGCAGAGAGATTGCGTGGCTCTTATACCTCCCTCCCCACTGCCTTTGCTGCAAAGATGGAGAGAGGAAATGGCCAGAGAGTGATGAGCTTCAACAATCCCAGCTGGTGTATGGTCCTTTGGGGACCATAGTGATTTGGTGCACAGTAGAGCAGATCCCAGGATGTTCTAACTGGCATCCAGGGTTGGAACCATACAGAGAATCAGGTAGCCATAACCTGCTCCCTGATAGCACTCCCTCTGTGCTGTGCCTAGCAGGAATTGAACACTTCAGAGCATAGGTACTGGCTTCCTCCGGCCCAGGGAGTGCTCAAACCCCTGCTCCACCCCAGGTCCTGCCCCCACCTGTCCCCTTCCCCCAAGCCCACACCCCCATCCTGCCTCTTCCCGCCCCCGCTCCGCCCAGCCTTGGAGCACCCACGGAGTCAGCACCTATGCTTCAGAGACTCTGGGCTGGTATATGTACTTCCTTTCAAAGGTTAGTAAGCTCAAACTAGTTTTGTGAACTTTACAAATCCAAAAAAATACTTCAAAGGTTCACAGAAGCCTGAACTCCATATTTGGGCCTGATTCTCTAAGGAGTTATACCAGTCTGTGCCAGTATAACTCTACTGACTTCAACATGACACTGGAATAAAGTGATGAAGAAGCAGGCCCTTAGTTTTAAGCAGCACCACCTTAATTCTTCCTCATTCAGAACATTCCTATATAACTTGCCTGGAGTACACTAACAGCGTATCCTTCAAGAACATTCCTCTATGAACATTACAACAATTACACCGTTACCATATTTCAAACCTGTTCATTTTTTAGCTGATTTTACCTTGTGTTTTTAATGAGGTGCCCAGTGCGTGAGAGAAAGCTGCTCCACTAGTTCCCCCTTTGTGTTTTGTTATAGCGGGATTAGTGTTTTCAGTATTTGTGAAGGGTTCACACATCTCACTGAATAATTTTAAAAGGAGAAATTCTGTATTTCGAGTGGCAACTCCATGGACTTTACAGGGATGATACAGCTGCCTGTTTGAGAATGTGTAGACTGAGGAAGCAGATTAAGGCCTGATCTGGGCAACACTGACACCTTTATGTTTCGTTAAATAGTACCTTATTCCATGAGTCATTCCATGGATGTCATTGGGACTATTGGTGTGATAAGGGTATCAGAATCTGGCCCAAAGATCACACTTTTGTTGGTTTTACAGTGATGTAACTTCACTGAATTCCTGATTTATCTCAGTGTAAGTGAGATGCCCCTTGTCATGAATCCTGAGACCAGATTTTGGTCTCTTTTAGTATCCTGAAATTCTCTTCTTATTGACTTTAACTCCCCAAAGATTCCAAGCAACCATCAAACATACTCATTTTTAACATCTTTGTGGCCTTCATTATTGATTGCATAAATAATGCAACTAGTGGCTTGAGTACTGATTCATAGACATACTTTTAAAATTACACTTTGAAGATCAATGGTCATTATATTAGGACAGGTGAAGAGTAGGAAGCAATCTTTGTGATTTCCGTTAAGTGTATTTATCTTTTTTATATTTTGTTGAATGTAACCAAACTAGAGATAAGCCTGAGCCAAAACCAGAGAGCCAAACATCCCCATACTTTAAGGAAGTTTTAGAAACCAAAACCTGGTTCTGAAGTTTGAGGCTATCACTAGAGCAGTCCAAAGGAAAGCTCTGGGTTCAAACATCCTGCAACTCTGTGGCATTTGAAATCGAGATCTTAACTCAAAACTGAATTTTGCAGCTCAGCACAATCTCTATACAGATTATTTGGACCAGATCATTGATCCTGCTACAGCCCTTTTGCAGGTCTTAGATGGCAAAGAGGCTGGGTAAAGCTGATTTAACCAGGCAGTTTGAGGCTTGCCTTGCAATAGGGAATTCCTTGCATGATAGGAAGCCCCACTTTTGTAGGTTGTGGTATAGGTATGAGTCGGGGACACAGCCAGAGAGAGAGCCAGAGTGTGACTGTGCTCTGATGATTTCCAGCCATGTAATGACCTCTGGGGGAGCCACTACCCAATGGCATAAATTAGAGCTGCCCTGAGGTAGCTCTAATTTAAACCAGAGGCTAACCCTACCTCTTGCAGCCCAGGGATTTGAGGAGCCCAAAGGTATCATGCAGCCACTTTTGCCTTGCCCTCAGGTCATGCACCAAATGTTGCTTGGTGAGCACTGAATATTTGGCCCATTGTTTTAGCTTTATTACTTTTTTATCATTTTGTTTAATATATTTGCTTGTAACATTCAAGGTAAACTCTCAGCTTTCAAGGTTAGTGGTGTATCTATGACTATCTCTAACGCCCGAGCCCACTAGCATAAAGGATATTACGACTGCAGTGAATCAAGACTTTGACACTACAGATTTCTTGCTATGTTTACAAAATAAAAATAAAAAAGACTGGGTGCAGTCACAGAGAATGTTGTAGCAAACATCATTGTCTTGGCTATTTACTTTTAAAAGGCCCAGAAAATCAGGATGTTTTTTATTATTATTAATTAATTATTTCTGTAGTACCCAAATTTCTAATCAGCATCTGAGCCCCACTGTGCTAGGTTTTGTACAAATACACAGGAAAATATTGCCCGTGCCTAAAAGTTTATGATCAAATTTAAGACAAGATGCAACAAATGAGCATAAAAATCAATAGGGAAAATGGAGGGGTGAGTGTAACAGTAACAAGTCTAACTGTATACTCAGATTCATGGCCCTGAATCATGTACCAAAAGTATATCATTAAATATCAGTAATTATGAATATTACTTCTGCAACATCCAGCAGTATGGCAAGTGTTGAATAGAGACCATCCAAAGTCATGGGTCAAGTTTTTCCAAAGTAAGCACCTAACATGAGGCTCCTGAGTCCATATTTAGACATGCTGAGCACCAAGCAGCTCTCATAGGGTTCAAGGGAAGCTCCTCAGTGTTCAGCATTTTTGAAAACCAGGGCACTTATTTAGGCACCTCAATATGATTCAGGAGCCAAACTGTGGGCACCCATTGTGGAAAATCTTGGTCGAGCTCCCATCTCATCAAAAAGCAGAATTACAGAAGGTTCTGAGGAGGTTTATAATGGGTTCTTTTGGTCAGTGAGAGAAGGGCAGCTAAAGTGATATGAGGACTGGAAGAAATAACATCCAGTCCTAGGTGGCTGAGGAAGCTCAAAAATATGCACTCTAAACAGTGATTTCCAGCTGTGAGGATTGCTTCCCTATTGAGGCTCTGCCCTCTTTCAGGGAGCGCTTGAGGAGTGGGAAGGATCTTCCCCCTTCACATGTCCATCGCAAAAGCTAGGGACAACTGGATCTGATTTTCAGAGATACTAATGCACTTGCAGACTGCAACAGGGTTCAGTATCTTTAGAAATCAGGCTTTTGTGGTCTCTGCACTCAGGGGAATACAGGGACTGCTCCTGGCAGGATAAGCGTCTCCCTCCAACTCCAGGAGGCGCACTGCAAATAGCTTCTTCAGTGCACAATAGCACGCAGTTTTACTGCTCCTGCAAACCGCAGGAACCATCATCATCATTGGCAATCCCTCGATTCAAGGATGATCTCTACCACGGATTTACAACCCTGCTGCATATTCTTGAGCACCAACTACTGGCATCTGATCTAACTATTTCACAGAGCAATTTTTAACTTTTGATTAAATTTTCAAGGGACAACTTAGGCTTTTTGGCTGAAAACTGAATTTTGTGCTGTTTTCAATGGCCCTTTTTTTTCATTAGCAAACTGAAAACCTATATCAAAAAATGTCAAGGAAATCAGACACTTTCCACAAAAATGTTTATGTAATCAAATCCCCAATTTTCTGTTCAAACTGAAAATTTGCAGCTAGCCCATATATAACACACACACACACACACACAAATACAGGGCTCACTCTTATTGAGTACTTCAGTAACACATCATCTCAAAGCCGACAGGACTGCTCTGCAGCTCCCACTGCACAAAACTGTGTCTTAAAGGCACAGCCAAACCAGAGCAATTAGGCACTTAGTCAGCCAAGGGAGGTAGTCAATAGAGCATCTCTTGGGTGTATTTGAAGAAAAAAATTAGATGATAAAGAGAATAAAACAGGATGCAGCCCTGTAGGCTGAAGGGGCTTGGATCCAGTGAAACACGGGAGATTTGGGGGTCTACAGTCTGATTCATTGCTCTGAAGAGGTAAATAAAGAAACAGGAACCATCACCCATCAACTCTTCAGAAACCTAACCCGCCTATTAAAGAACAGTACTGTGTGTATTGCTGTGTTTTGGGATTCTGGCTACACCAGTCTTTCCTTTGGGAAAGGGAGAAGGGACAAAATTGAGCAAATTTCCATCAGCCTAACTCTCTTCCCATCGCTGAACTGCCCAGCCCTACACACAAATAGATCTTGATCTCTTTAGGGGCCATTAGGATTTCAGAAACTGCTTTCAGTGGGCCCAGCAACCTTTGTATTTGATCAGCTTGGCTCCGAGCAGTATCACTTCAATTACCATAAATTATTAATTTATTACAGAGCATTTCAAGGGAAGAGAGGAATAATTCAGCTGGATAAAGACATCAGCTGTGAAACTGGGAGCAAGTTGGAAGCTCTTATTTATGGGATATCTGGACTCAAGCCTCAGCAGTTTAAAACACTTGGCAATGGCCCAAATCAAAAGCATGGACTCAAAAACGCCTGAACTTTGAGGTGCTTGAAATCAGGATTTAGGTGTGGCCCGATCCCTAAGTAAATATTTAGATCAGATCTTCAGCTGGTCTTGGCATCAGTGGAGCTATGTTGATTTTGTTTTTGTTTTTTAACCAACTCAGGACCTGGCCCAGAGTTGTTGGTTTTTTTCTACTTTCCACCCTCTGAGAAATTTTTATGAGAGGAACGCGTAAGTAACATCCATACCTAAGCACTGGGAAGCACCAGAATATAAAATAGGCATGGTCTTGCTAAACATCCAAAGCCATTTCATGTGATGGAATGAGACTAAAGAAAAACAACACTTCGCAAAAAACAAAGAGGAGAAAGACCAAACACCCTGCAAAAAGCTGATTGTAGTAGGGAAGGCAAATATCCACCGGGGGCAAATGCCTGAAAGTTCACAGCTTTGCTAAGAGGTGTGTGTGGCATTTCACTAAAAGGAATGTGTGTTTTCACCACAAAAGCTTGCATTTGTTGGTAGTATGGAGTGGTTACAGAGTTCCTGGTCTTCCACGGTTACCAGAGAGGAACAGGTTGTGTTTCAACAGGGAGCTTAAACATAGGAACTTCTTGGTTAGGGAGTTCTCTATTTGCTGCTTAAAGCGTGGCTTTTTGTGTTTGTGTCCTCACGCTAAATGGTGTTAGAAGTGAGTGAATCCAGAAAGAAAGAGACCCCTAGACTGCCAGGGAGGTGAATAAGTGGGTATTAAGGAAAAGTGAAAAATCATGGGGTAGACCTGTGAAAGCAGCAGCAGGAAGGAGGCAGACCCTTGTCTCAGAGCAGCAATGGAGCCCATCACAGAGATGACCGTGTTAGAGAAGTTTGGTTTTGGCAACTCAGACAGCTGACCATGCTGGATCTCAAGTATCAGAGGGGTAGCCGTGTTAGTCTGGATCTGTAGAAGCGACAAAGGGTCCTGTGGCACCTTATAGACTAACAGAGGTATTGAAGCATAAGCTTTCGTGGGTGAATACCCACTTCTTCGGATGCAAGCAGTGGAAATGTCCAGAGGCAGATATAAAAGTGCAGGGAAGATTCAGGCTAGAGATAACGAGGTAAGCTTAATCAGGGAGGGTGAGGCCCTCTTCTAGCAGTTGAGGTGTGAACACCAAGGGAGGAGAAACTGCTTTTGTAGTTGGCTAGCCATTCATAGTCTTTGTTTAGTCCTGAGCTGATGGTGTCAAATTTGCAAATGAACTGAAGCTCTACAGTTTCTCTTTGGAGTCTGGTCCTGAAGTTTTTTTGCTGCAGAATGGCTACCTTTAGGTCTGCAATTGTGTGTCCAGGGAGGTTGAAGTGTTCCCCTACAGGCTTTTGTATATTGCCATTCCTTATATCTGATTTGTGTCCATTTATCCTTTTGCGTAAGGACTGTCCAGTTTGACCGATGTACATAGCAGAGGGGCATTGATGGCATATTATGGCATATATTACATTGGTGGATGTGCAGGTGAATGAACCGGTGATGGTGTAGCTGATCTGGTTAGGTCCTGTGATGGTGTTCCTGGTGTAGATATGTGGGCAAAGTTGGCATCGAGGTTTGTTGCATGGATTGGTTCCTGAGTTAGAGTTATTATGGTGTGGTGTGTAGTTGCTGGTGAGAATATGCTTCAGGTTGGCGGGTTGTCTGTGGGCGAGGACTGGCCTGCCTCCCAAGGCCTGTGAAAGTGAGGGATCGTTGTTCAGGATGGGTTGTAGATCACTGATGATCCATTGGAGAGGTTTTAGCTGAGGACTGTAAGTGATGGCCAGAGGAGTTCTGTTGGTTTCTTTCTTTGGTTTGTCTTGCAGCAGGAGGCTTCTGGGTACACGTCTGGCCCTGTTGATCTGTTTTCTTATTTCGTCATGTGGGTAGCGTAGTTTTGAGAATGCTTGGTGAAGATCTTGTAGGTGATCTATAGATTTGAGCAATTCTGGGTGGTTTCTGCTTTCAGAGAAAGTACAAGAATACCAGGTTAGTGCCCTAATATTTGCCATAAGTGATGCTGTGGATGATATCCTCTTTATGCCCTACCCCATAAGGTAAATGATAAGGAAAAGAAAGAATATGCTTAAAGTGAAAGTCTTTTGATGCCCATTTTATAGGCAGACAGAATATTATATGTGAAATGGCCAAATTTAATAAAAAGTGCCAGGAACAAAGGGAAACAGCTGAGACTTTTATTACTGCAGTTCACAGTCTTGCTGAAGGTTGCAAATGTGGAATAGTAAAAGAACTAATAAGAGACAGGATAGTTGTTAGTAGAAAAAACACCAATTTATCAGCACCGTTTCAGTTAGACTCCGATCTCATACTAGCAAAAGCAAGAACACAAGAAGCCATGAAGAACCAGGAATGTGATTTATATGCCGGCAGCACTGGGGAGACTGCATCAGAAAATACTGACACAGTAAAGAGAAGAGACAAGTGTGAAAGGAGCAGACAGACCCAATTCACAACATAAGAACAATGCATAAGTAGAGAATGGAAGGGGAAAAAAGAATCTTAATTGGAGCAAAGGTTGGGAAAGCTGTGAATGTGGAAAGACGCCAAGCCATAGCTCGCAACAAGATCCAGCAAGAGAGGCAGGATCTAGGAAATGCCAAAAAACGAGACATTTTTTATGCATGCAGGTCACCAAGAGTATTGGACTCAATCCAAGATAAAGTATTTTCAGATGACAATGAGTCCATACTTATAGGAATTATATCCTCAATAGAACAGGCAACAGGCAACACTGGCATAAATCTAAACACTCAAAACCTTATATTCAAAATTGATACTGGGACTGCAGTCACTGTAGTTCCAAAAAATATTATAATTGATCCCAGGCTGGAGATCTGCAAAGACCAAATACATTTTGTGGGGATACTAACAATAGATTGAGAAACTGGGATAAAGATGGAAAAGTTCTTTATCAAACACTATATGTAATAGACTGACAACTCCCCATCTCTGAAAGAATCAGGAATACATTAATGGCAAAAAGCAAACTACATAAGAGATGTATCCACATGTCTTCATAGGGCTAGGAAAGCTGTTAGGGGAGCATAAAATAAAATGGTTGCCATCAACGATTATCTTTGAATAATTGCTGAATCCCTATGCTCTTGCTAGGGAAAGTCAAAGAAAAACCTGAGAACAAAAGACCTGGGGGGTTATTTCCCAGATAGAAGAACTCACTGACTGGTGTGTAGTACCAATGCCTAATGGCAAAATCCCCCTTGCTAAAGAATCTATACATTAACTACATTCACCACTCTGTTTGGAAGTACTATTTCAATTATCTTTCATTTGAGAAATCTTCAGCGCCAGAACATTTCCAAAAGAAAATCTATCAGATCATGTTGCGTTTGCCTGGCATCTTTGCCATATAGATGATGTGATGATGTATGGCAGAGATAAAAGTGAACAAGATGGGCAACTACATACAATTTTATGTTTCCAACAAGCTGGCCTCACTGCATGAGAAATGTGAGTTTGGAAAGTAGCAGATAGAATTTACAGGACATTGTGACGGGGTCTACCTGGCCCTTTGTGGACCCCTGCTGGAGGCCCTGCGATCCTAGTACATTCCATCCCACAAAAGGAGCAGCAAAGATAGGTCCTACAGGCCTGCCTAGAAAGGCTGCGTGGAAGCAGCCAATCAGAGCCTAGAATGCTCAGATTAAAAAGCTGCAGGGCCTGAGCAGATCAGTTCATGGCTGGGACAAGATGATTGAGGAAGGAGCTTAACTGGCTGCATTTACTGGCCTAGGGAGAGAAGACCTTAGAACTTTAACGTAAGGTAGTGAGTGGAGGTGAAGGGACCAGGTGGGGAGAAGCCCAGGGAGTATAGCAGCAACTAATTAAAGGAAGCCGCATGTGAATGCTGTTTATAGAGTCCCTACATTGGAACCCAGAGTAGTGGGTGGGCCCGGGTTTCCCAACCAGCAAAGCGGCCTAAACCCTGGGAAGGGGGCAAGGCTGCTTTAGAAGCCTGAACAAAGGACTAGATTTAAAGAGCCAAGAGATGGCGCTGAAGACGCAGGAGAGAACAGAGAGTTTGGTGAACTGTTTGCTACCCTGGAAGGGGTCCATTTTTTGTGTGTGAGTTGGCCAGAGGGCTGAACCAGTGAAGACCTGCCTAGCAAGGTTGGCAACCCACAGGGGTGCCAGGAGTGGGGAAAAGATTACAGTACCACACCTGACTGCCAGGAGGCACTCAGGAGGTGAATGTCCTGTCACGGACATTCACCTCCTGAGGCATTGCTCACTTCACCTGAACCAAAGATGTTTCTGCTGTAAGAAAATTCCTGGGCATGACAGTTCATTGAGGGAAATTCTTACCAAATTTAGCTCATCTATCACAACCCTTGAGATAGCTCCTTAATGGTCACAATAGGTGGATCTAGGATAACCCACAACAAAAAACACATTTAATAAAATAAAAACGACTGACATCTCCACCTGTTTTAGGACAATATTCTTTGTTCTATGTGGGACTTTGTCAGCATGTGGGGCTGACAATATTCAATAAACTAACCAACAGTGATAGTAGCTGTTGACGCATCTTAATGTAGTTTAGGAGCGGTGTTCACACAAAAGCAGCCAGAAGGAGACCAGAGACTGGTTGCATTCATATGAAGAAGCCTCACAGAAACAGAGGCAGTGGTATGCTCAAGGGGAAAATGAAGTTTGGGCCTGTGAATGGCTCAGTGAGTGCATATCTGTTTGCTTGAATTTTAACACCGAAACAGATCACAAGCTCTTGGTTGCATTATTGGGTTTGAAACCACTGGCTGACCTCCCACCTAGGATTCAAAGAATTTGACTATAGCAGATGTGCTTTTCTTTCAACACTGAACTCATACCAGGAAAAGCATTCATTTCAGCAGACACTATCTAGAGCCCCAATTAAGCAGCTACCAATGGAAGAAGAAAAGGCTTTAGAGAAAGATGTCAAAGTCTACGTTAACCTTGATCTGGTATTAATTCCAGCATCTGCCAGCTGA
Source organism: Macrochelys suwanniensis (assembly GCA_033296515.1). NCBI lineage: Eukaryota > Metazoa > Chordata > Testudines > Chelydridae > Macrochelys > Macrochelys suwanniensis. The sequence continues at coordinate 43,245,656 of CM065780.1, read as the reverse complement.
CTTCAGCAAATTAGAGATGAACAACTAAAGGATGAGATTTTCCAGAAACTGACTCAACTCTGCCAGAGAGGGGTGGGATTGAAGGAATCAAGTTCCAACAGACATACTACCATATTGATAGAACAAAAATGATCTTCACATGGCTGATGGCCTGCTTCTCAAAGATGGTGCATTCTTATCCCCATGGTACTCCAGAAACAGATGCTCTCCAAAATCCATCAGATACATCAGGGTATTTTGAGCACAACAATCTGTATGGTGGCCCAGTCCGGGTAAGCAAAGTCAGACCTTGTTAGAAGGCTATGAGATAAGTAATTGGGGGGGGGGGGAGTAGGGGGGGAAACCCTGCCAGAACTGTTACTCTCTGATAAGTTACTTGACAGACTTGGCAGCGGCTAGCCACAGATTTATTTTTCTGGAAAGGACACATACATTACTGGAGTCAATTACTTCCCTAAATATATTGACTTAGCTGTACTTACAGACTCTCGGCACAGGTCATCCAGAAACTAAAGTCAGTATTTCCAAGGCATGGAGTTCCTGAAGTGCTCATATTTGATAATAGGTCTCAATTTCCCTCCGATTCCTAGCATTTGCACAAGACTTTGATTTTGAACATCACACTAGTAGTCCACATATTACACCCAGAGCAATGGGAAGTGAAGAAAATAGTACTGACTTTAAGATGACTTCTAAAAATTTCAGTGGACCCATATAAAGCACTCTTTATATATCAGTGAACAGCACTTATCTGGCCTGTCTCCAGCAGAACTTCTGATGGGAAGATGACCAAGAATGCCTTAACCTATGGCACCAAAATAGCTAAAACCTAAGTGGCCTTACCTGAACGAAATTTAAAAATGGGATGCTGAAGTAAAAGTTTGGGAGCAGTAAAACTTCAATGTTTGACATGGAACAAAATCACTACCTGAGCTGAGACAGGGGGACAGTGTTTGGCTCAAAAGCTGGAATTGTTTGGAAGTTGGCAGAAACTCCCAGATCCTACCTACTGGAGACTCCAAAAGGCTGCCCCGGAGGAAGCCAGGTTCATTTTCAGTATTTTCCAGCACAATAAAGAGAAATCTGGGACCTTCGGGTATTCTGTCAGAAATCAACCCTCTCCACAGGGAACTCTATGCACAAACTCAACTGAAGTGAGAATAATAGTCTGGAAGACTGATCAGACCCTCCCTCCCCCCTCAAAGATTTGATCTTTTAGAATACTGCTCGGGACTATTTAAATGCAATTGGTAAGGGGACATAGTAGTATAAACAATTTTAAGTAATTTGAAGTGTATTTTAAAGTGGGGGGCTACATTGGTTTATAATTTAAGTTTTAATCTTTTATTATAAAGAAAGGGAGATGTGGTAGGTTTATAAACTTCCTGGTTCTCCACAGTTACCAGAGGGGAACTCAAGCAGTAGATCTACTGCTTTTCACTTTGATAGCCTGTAGAGGGGTTAGCCGGGGCTCGACCCGCTCCGGTGCAGCGGGGAGCCACACCGGCTCACTACCCACAGGGGGTAGTTGGGGAATTAGTCTGGCCACAGGGGTCTCTCCCTCTAGGATGTGTTGCAGCAGAGAGCTTAATAAATGTAGGAACTTCCCGGTTAGGGAGTTCTCTAGTTGGTGCTTAAAGCATGGCTCTTTGTGATTTATATCTGCACATTACAGGTAGCACCTACCAAATTTTTCCATGGATCAAGTTTGCTGCTAATAGAGGACTGAAAATATCTGCCTCCTCTCTACCCCACACCAGTTTCAGAATGTAATATTGGAATTTACTTACAGAATAGGCTTAGAATAGTCCTGCCCAACTGTAGAAGGGGTAGAAGAGGAAAAGAGAATCCCCCTTTCTTCTACCCCTCTGGGGGTGAGGGCATATTCCTTGAACTTCCAATAGTTGGGTTTGGCTGGAGTACCCAAAATTGGAATGCAAAGATGGCTGTATGCCACCTTTATACTCTCCATACACACACACCTTTTGCTGGGGTCTACTGGGAGTTGGTTCAGTCCCCAGGACAAGTTACAGCAGCCTCAGGGCTGCTCTAATTTATACTAGCCGGTAGTAACCCCAGAGAGATCACCAGAGACAGCAGTTCTTTAGCCCCTCCCCTGCCCTATGCTGGGATCTGCTATGGATGGTGGCACAGAGCCAGCAATATCAACTCTGCTGCACCACATGGGGATATCTCTTTGCACCACCAGAAGAGTGCAAAGTGACTGTATCAGAGCCAAAGATCTGGCCCCTTGAGTGCAATGATTACTTAAAGCTAGTGCTGACATAATAAGCCTAACCCCAGTCATAATAAATTTAACACAGACAAATGTTATCAGCTGTGCTGGGATAGTTCATATATTGAGATTATCCAAGCACACAGTCACTAATGTCCTGTGATTGAGCAGATATGTTTAATGAAAGATCAAGACAGAAGGATAATACTAATAGCCAAGAAAATGAAATGTATAGAAAAATATTGTTTGATTATGATGTGGGTTAAACAAGAATTGAGTGTAAATTATATTTACTTCCTAGCTCTCCCAGAAATGGCTAGAGGTCTCCTAAGGCTATGATAGAAACCAGTGATCTAATAGAACTACTAGAGTTAAGGCAAATCCAAGTGAAATACTGCCATCAAGTGCCCATTTTACATCATCACAGAACAAATTGCTGCAGCAGCAGCACCAGCCTGAGAATCCAGTACTTACTGTCTGTGTGCAAACAAGCACAGAAGCATGACAACTCTGATAAGGCAAATCTATTCAGTACAAGACATAAAACAATTAGTGTATGGACCAGATTCTGATTTCATTTACACAAATGTTAACCTAGTCACTCCACTGCAGTCAGAGCAATGATGATTTACACAGGTGTAACTGGTTCTATGGACAGAAAATATGTGATTGTTCCAAGTCCAGGAAGCAGCATGGTATAAAATGGGAAGCTGAGAAGGAGAGAAAGGGAACAGGAATGTTGAGAGATTGGGAGAAGCATAGGAACTGAATGAAATTAGGAGAAAATGAAATTGGAGATTAAAGCAAGAGAAAGATTATGTAGAGCCTTGTTGGTGAGGACAAAATAAAGTGAGACCCTAATGTAGGCAGGAGGAAGATTGTGTAGGGTCTCCGGGTGAGGACTAAGAGCCAGAATGTGATGTGGCAAAAGAAAGGAAACAAATAAAACTTTCCAAATGATGTAATCAGAGTGATGGAACAGGAAAATGATTTTTATCATCAGGGACTGGGATAAACTATTGTTAGTGTTTTTTATATACGAACTGGCATTAGAGGGCTGTTGTATTTAGGGCCGGTGTAACCACTAGGCAAACTAGGCGGCTGCCTAGGGTGCCAAGATTTGGGGGTGCCAAAAAGCGGTCCCCCCCCCCCAAAAAATGTTTACACTATTGCTGGGAAACGAATGAATAAAGAAAAGAGAAACGTCGTTGAACTTGCATTTTAACTTGTCGTTCTCTTGTACATTACAGCTATAGCCTATGCCAGCTCTACATTGCGGGCAAAAGCGTACTGCTTCACACTACGGTACAGGGTGGCAATGATGTCATTTTTCTCATCGTGCACAGCCAGGGGAGGGGAGAGTGCAAGGTGGAAGTTTCGCCTAGGTCGCAAAATATCCTTGCACCGGCCCTCGTTGTATTGTATGCAGTGCACTCTCAGAAAGACAAAATGCAAATTCTTCAGGGCAGGGAATCTAAAAAACTAGAGGGAAAATGTGACAAAAGTGCCAGAAAAGAGGTTACTGTAAATCAAGGTAAGAGATCCCTTTTTTCCATGCCCTGGTTATAGTAATTGGGACAGTGAAGAAAGGCTGAAATTTGGTGTTGATAAAGAGGAAGACAGCATGGGATTTAGCAGGAGCCCAGATATCGAAAAGAACTGAGAGTGGAAACTTCCCACTTCTCTTCCGCCACATTCGCTCCTAAGCAGAAGATGAGCCCAGTAATGTTTGAATTCAAGTCAAACCTTTGAACTCACAATGGCAGAGTGAATTCAAATTTATGCTAAACAAGTGTATCCATCCATACTCCCGACTCAAATGTTTGTCCCATTATTTAGTCTTTCCTGGTCAGACTGTATTGCCACTAATCCACCAGCTATGAGTGCCTATGACTCTTGGTCAAGAGCAGCCACTTGCAGCAGGGAGCCAGCTACAGTCCACATAAGAATAATAGACATAGTAGTGTTTATATCCATTTTGCAAGCCTCCAAGTCAACAAAAAGACAAACAGCTGCTGCTAGTATGTCTTTAGCTCAAGCAGTAGCTCTGCTGCTTTTCACTTTGATATCCCTTGGTTCAAGTCCCAGCAGCAATAGACTACACACAGTGGCCAAATTCTTCTCCTGTTTACACTAGAGTAAATAAAAAGCAAGTTCATTGTTTCAGTGGAGTTACTTCAGGTTTACACTGAAAGAACTGAGAGCAGAATTTGGCCCTCAGCCTTTAGAACATACTCCAGTGCAATAGAACCAAGTAATTCTTCTGTTTGCGTTAACTACCCCCAACCCCCAGTCACTGCTACAGCTGTAGTGTGAATCCAGTCCATTATGGTTTGATTTCTGCAGCTGGTTTAGGCAGCTTTGGAAGTTAATTTGCTTCCAATGTAATTTTAAAGTAGTTAAGTGTTAAACTGTGTAAAATAAATAATCCACCACAAATTGGAGCTGCCCCTTGAGGAGTTAGATAGTATTGGACCCTGTCCACACTGGCAAGTTTTTGTGCAGTAAAGCAGCTTTCTGCGGGGTAACTCCCAAGATGTGTACACACTGCCAAGCCACTTAGTGTGCAGAAACTGCGCAGTTGCAGCGCTGTAAGAAAACGACCCCGACGAAAGGCGTAGAGCTTTCTGCGCCGGGGCAACAGCGCCACGGTGCTAGTGTAGACACCATGGCAATTACAATGCTGTGATTGGCCTCTGGGAGGTGTCCCACAATGCCTGTTCTCACCTCTCTGGTCATCGGTTTGAACTCCACTGCTCTGCCCTCCGGTGACCAACCGTCAGCCCCACCCCGTACATTCCTTTGGAATTTTGAAAGTCCCCTTCCTGTTTACTCGGTGATGTGTGCAGTGGTCTCAAGACATCTTTCCAGGTGGCCATGCCTACTCCACGCACCAGGAAATCTCCCGCATGGAGCAATGCCGAGGTGCTGGACGTCACCAGCATTTTGGGAGAGGAGGCTGTCCAGTCCCAGCTGCACTCCAGCTGTAGGAATTATACCACCTATGTACAGATTTCACGATGCATGACAGAAAGGGGCCATGACCAGGACACACTGCAGTGCAGGGTCAACGTGAAGGAGCTGCAGAATGCCTACTGCAAGGCGCAGGAGGCAAACCGCCACTCCAGTGCTACACCCAGGAGCTACAAAGAGCTGGACGCAATACTTGGTGGTGACCCCACCTCTACTGCAAAGACCTACTGTGAATACTTCAGTAGCTCACAGGCCAGTCGAGAGTGGACCAAGCCAGAAGGAGGAAATCTTGGACGAAGTGTGGAGGGAGAGGGGGACCCAGAAGCAGAGGATGACTCGGAGGTGTGATGTTATTGACATAAACTGTGACCGTATAGATAATTGTTGCAACCAGGGTCCTATGGTTGCACCAGGTCTTGTACAGAGAGGTCAAGTGGGGTGTCTATGGATAGGTTGTAGTTTGCTGGTTTAGATTATGCTGTCTGTATGTGTATCATTTTTGTATTTGAAGTTATGAATATTGGCTATGTACTTGTATCCCAATATGTTTGATTCTAAGTAGCCTCAGTGAAGCATTTGGTCAGCTTCTTGAGAAAGGACTATTTTCAGTGAGTGCCCAGTCAAGAAACACTTAACTGACAATGGACTTTGGGAGACGCCAATGCACATCTGAGCTTTCCTGGGAACATTCAAATTAACATGTAAACAATGGCATCAGCCTGCAAAAAGCTGAATCATTCATAGACATTTGACTTGCCCAGATGGCTACAGACTCCATCTTGTTGCTGTGATTTTGCACAGGAGAACAAAGGGGTTTCCGCCCACAAAAGGAAGAATATAAAAGGCCCTGGAAGCCTCTCCATTTTGTCTTCAGCTAGCTCAGAAGATAGCCTCTCTACCCCAAAGAGATGCCTGAAAGATACTGAAACAAAGGACAGTAACTACAAGTGTGTGAGTGATTGCTGGACCCAGACTAGGAAGGATTCTAGTCTGTGAAAGAAGCTTATCAGAAAATCTCTGGGGGTGAGATTTACCTGCATTTAGTTCCCTACTGTATTAGGCTTAGACTTGCATGTTTTGCTTTATTTTACTTGGTAACTTACTTTGTTCTGTCTGTTATTACTTATGTAAGCAGAGTCAGGATGAGCTCTACCCTGACATCTGGTGGTGAGTTGTGGAAAGGGATGTCAGGAATGTCAGGGGCTAATCTTGTTTGCATGGACACACCCACCCTGCAAAGCATGATGGACTGCTTGTCCAAATGGTCATTTTGGCTGCTGTGGGAGCCCCAGTTTCTCTGTTATTGGGGCAGGAAGAATAAAGTGTTACTACCCTGATTATGTGAATCAAGGACAGTGGGCTTTTGTTATGATGAAGGGACTCACCATTAGCTAAGCAGCACTTGCTAGGCGAGGGACATGGATTCCAAAACCCAGTGAATTGAGAGAGGCTGGGGACAGGTATTTGTATCTGGTGGCATGGGCCTCTTCTGAGGGTCCTAAATGTCAATTGCATCTCCTTCTCTCTCTCCCCACTGTGGAATATCAGAGCTAATTTTGAGTTCCTTAGGAGTCTAATTACAGGCTGCTGAGTTGGAATCACTCTGGGCTAAGTGTGCAAATGAGCACAAAGGCTCCCCTAACTACAAGCTGAAATCACTAAAAAGCTGAAATTGTTATGAGCTGAAATCACTGAGCACTGTGTTAAGTAGTGGGGGAGCCAGAAGATATATTGCTGAGCGGCTGGTGGAGCGGAGCTGCTGATGGAGCGGAGCAGTTGGCGGGACAGCCGGAGCGGCTTGCAGGCCGGCTGACAGAGTGGAGCTGCTGGCGGAGCGGCTTGCGGGACGGCTGAGCGGAGTGACTCGTGGGATGGCTGGCGGAGAGGAGCAGAGCAGAGCCGAGCGAAGCCCCACGAAGGGACGGGGCAGTCAGCTTCGAGCCACGTAAGGTGCCCCTTACCTCTCCCCTCCCCATTTCTACCCAGACTGGGGGGGAGTAACACTCTGCAGATGAACTTTTGAACTCTAGGTCTGGACTTTTGGGTTGTTGGACTTTTGGGACTTTGGGTGATTTTTGGGGTTGCTGGACTCAAGAACCAAAGGGAAAGGACATGGCCAATTTGCTGGGGTGGGTCGTTGCTCACAGTTTGGTTTACAAATCCTAGATGTGGTGTTTCCCCAACAAAAGGCCGCATTGTTTCTCTCTGTCATTAAAAGGTTTTTCTACACTCAGACTCTGTGCTTGCGAGAGGGGAAGTACTGCCTCTTAGAGGCGCCCAGGGGGGGTGATATATATTTGTCCCAGGTCACTGGGTGGGGGCTCGAGCCGGTTTTGCATTGTGTTATTGGAATGGAACCCCTAGATACGGAACCCGGCCCTTGTTGCTGCCGACTCTGACTGGCAGAAGGGTTACACTTAGAACCACTTAAATCCTACTTCTTATACTTAATAAAATCACTTTTTGCTTATTAATTAACCCAGAGCAAGTAATTAATACCTGGGGGAGCAAACAGCTGTGCATATCTCTCTATCAGTGTTATAGAGGGCGGACAATTTATGATTTTATCCTGTATAAGCTTTATACGGAGTAAAATGGATTTATTTGGGGTTTGGATCCCACTGGGAGCTGGGTGTCTGGGATCTGGAGACAGGAGCACTTCTTAAGCTGTTTTCAGTTAAGTCTGCAGCTTTGGGGTGCGTGGTTCAGACCCTGGGTCTGTGTTGGAGCACACTGGTGTGTCTGGCTCAACAAGGCAGAGTTCTAGAGGCCCAAACTGGCAGAGAAAACAGGCTCAGAGGTAGCCTCAGCACACCAGGTGACCAGACCCATCACAGTGCCGTAGTCAAGCAGGATCTGTGCACAGCTGATTGCTTTGAGACACTGATAGTGATTTTAAGTGAGTTTTAAGTGTGATGGCTGGAGAACAGACAAAGTGGTTACTCTTATTTTCTGTTTGTTTATTTCGGGTGAGGGATATTAGCACAACAAAGCAGGAAAATGACTACCAGTGAGGCAGCTACAAAACTAGAGCTGGCCATACTGGAAGCAGAAGAGAAGGCAAAGGACCGTGAGTTTCAAATGAAGCTCAAAGAAGCAGAGGCAGCCAGGGACTTAGCTGCTCACAAAAGAGCCATGGAAATCCAGAGGTTCGCCCTGGAGTTAAAAGACAAAGAGGTTGAAGCCCAGAGGCTAGCACAGCAAGATGCTTAGCAGGAGAAGAAAAGAGAGAGGTGGCTAGCCCTGGAGTTAAAAGACAGAGAAATACAGGCCCTGATTGAGGCCCAGAAGCATGAACCGACTGTCACGGAGTGGAAGAGACAAAACCCTTCAGCAGCTGGCTCCACTTCCCCAAAAATCCACAAATGGGAACGGTTATGTCCACAGTATGATTAATCCAGTGATATTGCTGAATATTTCATCACCTTTGAGAGACTGTGCACCCTCCATGCAATTCCTGAAGATCTAAAGATGACCACATAGGTAGCAAAATTGACTGGGAGAGCTCTGGACATATTCAATAAGATGCCAATTTATGATGCTTCAAACTATGGCAACTTTAAGGAACCGGTTTTAAAACAGTTTCAGATTACACCTGAAACCTACAGGGTTAAATTCAGGAGTCTTAAGAGGGGATCTGGATTGAGTAATGTGGCTTATGTAAATGAAATGAGAGATTTGTTAGACAAGTGGGTGAGGGGAAAAGGCATTAGAAACTTTGAAGGAATGTGTGATTTGGTTACTCAGGAACAATTCCTGAATATGTGCAGTGATGATGTAAAACAGTATTTGTGGGACAAATAGGTGGATGCAGTGGGTCAATTGGCTGAGTTTGAAGACTCAAAACAACTCTATCCATCATATTACTCTTTTGCCCCTGTCTTTAGGATGGGTCAACCTGTTCCTTGTTATCTGTGTGGAATGTGCAAGTATCGGAGTATTCTGGTACCATCCTAGCATATGTTTATGTCTCTAGTGTCCAGTACCTTTTAGGTATGTATATTTTTGCAACATCAGCCCTTTCCTTGCCAGCTTCTGTGAGCAGGGCCTGCCTCTGGCTCACAGCTTAACTTTGCTTTATGTTAGCAAAGTCTTGACCATTACTTTAGTTCAGGCCTTAGGCCTCATACCAGGTCTCTGATATAAGAGTTATGTTTCAGGGCCTCATCTTACTACACAGGGTTGGTGGTAAGCAAGGTTTGCAGACTTTTTCGAGCAGTCACAAGCTGCAATTAAACATAAACCACTGGCAGAGGGGTACAGGGTTGGTGGAAAGCAGAATCACCATTTTACCCCTGGGGAAAAGGAGGCTAGGCACGCAGAGTTGCAGTGGTGCAGAAATTTCTGTGGTCAAGAGGGACCTGATCCAGGAGAAGGATTTGTTACCAGGAAAAATGGCAGAATTAGAACTGGTGAGAAGTTACAAAGTCCTTGCACCTTTAGCTAAGGTACACATGGAAACTGGCAATTTGCAGGCTGAACTGACACAGCAGTTGCAGCAGTGACACACAATTTTGCACCGTTGCTACTGGGGAATGATTTCTTTAATGTGGCAGAATCTGTCCCAAGGTTTCCCTTCTGCACTCTCTGAGAGGTGCTGTAACTCCCGGTGCTGTAAATCTGCCAGTGTAGACATACCCTTAGATAGTAAGTCAGAAACAAAGATGCATTTAGCTAACTGGTTGTGTGTGTCTGAATATGACAGGAAGAGTCAACTTCCCCAGTTAGATGAGTCATGCATGAATTGCAATCAGTAGCTCTAAGATGTGTGTTCATGCCAGGAGAGGCCACAACAATAAGATTGGACAAGGAATTCAGGAGTACGTAGCCTTGCCAGGCCTAGGAAAAAAAAAAAAAAAAAAAGTTAGTTTATTTACTTGGTGACCCACACGTGAAATTGTCTAGTTTTTGAATTATACTCTGCAGCATTTGCTAGTATACTGCATCTGTCATTACATTATGTTCTGCACTAGGGTCTATCGTTATAAGAACATCCTGTTCATTAATGTGGTTATCCAATCCTGCCTTTTACTGATTTTTTTTGTTTTGTTTTTATTCAGCCTTCCTGGAATTATTCAGTTTAACTAGATGCTTGTTCTAAATTATGTCTTGCTACTACCAGCTGCTCATGTACCATTTTATCAAAATGTACTTGGAGCCTAACATTCAGGTTCAGAATGAGTTTTGCAAGGGTTTCCCTTTCAACTTCCTTTTAACACCCTATTTCTTCTCTGACCCTCTCAAAGGTCCATCTTCCTTATTTTCCAGTAGTCCTCCATCATTATGCCCAGGAATTTAATACAGACCGGAATGTATGGCATTCAGAAGCAGCATAGTGTTGCGTATCAGAAGCTGAGTTCTAGGATGGGATCCTCCAAGACTAATGGGAGCTAATAGAAACATGATGAACTATTGAAAGATTAGGGAGGGAGGACAATTCAGAGACTGTTCTACTTATTTTAGGATTTTTTGTAATGCTTATCACCAGAGTATTTAAGTGCTTTCTGGGTAACTTAGATCCAGCAGTTCCTAATGTATTTGTGAAGTCCCTCACTCAGAATTATTGTTAAACATGTCAAGGAAATGATAATCATAAAGAAGGGGATTTGCCTACGAAGTACTGTATTTGTACCTCTGTTCCTGGTACATTGGCATTAATTGCTCTCTGGACTTTCCAGTTCTTCAAGTTTCCTTGCACAAAGGCTCTTCTTTTGTGCTAAAGCAATAGCTCTCCTTGCAAATACTTAACCTTAAGAGAAACATTTACTGTTTATACTGCCAGACCCAGAGGATCAATATTACCCAACTACCGGTTTTGTGTGAGGTTGTATTGCACTGATGACTGAATTGCTCACTGATGTCTACGCCTGCTATTTAAAAAGACTTTTTAAAAAAATTGTTGGTTTATGCAAATCAAGATTGAGTGCTAATAACTCATACTGGGAAATTGAGATTTTGAATACAGGTCATATCCTGCACCTCCCATTGAAGCGATATTAATGAATTTGTATCATTTATAACAAAGCTATTGACTTATGACGCACACATCTGCAGAGGGCCAGCACTAGACCCAGGCACCACTGAAGTACCATTTCAGGTCTGCCTTGAGGATTTAAGTGGTACTTCAGATATACTTGGATGTCTGCTGTCCCTCTGCAGAGGTGTGAGTTTCACTTTTATTGAACAGGAAGCAGGAATTCCATTATCAACCAAACATCAAGTAACCGCCAGCCTGTATATATGCCTAGCCCTACACTTTGCATTCATGAAGCACGTTGAGACAGTTGTCTCACAATGTTTTGTTACTTTGATTTTGACCAGGGATTCCCACCAAGATACCTGAGACTTATCTTAGCCAGTGAAAGGAGGAGAGAAACATGTGACCATTCAAAGTGTTATCAAAAAGTCATTTGTTAGGGTCTTATCTTTATCTTTGATGACAACTGGGACTGATTAGTTGTCAGATAAAGATGATCAAATGTGAACCACTGTCCTTTACCTTTGATTCACCTTTTGTGGCATTGTTCCACTGGAATGTAGCCAGGTTCTCTTCTTGTGGGCCCATCCCTTTGTGCTCCATTTCTCAGAGACTATGTAGGTGAAATTAACTCACTAAAGAGGTTTTGAAACACCTTCAAAATTACAGGAAGAAAATATACTTTATATTTTCAGTTTTCTTCATGGGATTGCTTCCTGCATCCTCTTTGTTCCTTCCCACAGCATTGTGGACTGTACATTTTATGGCTGGACAGGGTGAAGCTGTATGATGGTAAAACCGCAGAAGTGATGTTCAGCAAGTTGATCTTGGGATGGCAAAGTTATTCTGGGAGCACTGATGATCCCCCAAGTACTTACAAAGCAAACATCTTCTCTGAGATCTTCCCATAGAAGAATTTCAAGTAAAGAGGTCAGGCCCGTGAGTGGTCCAGTGCTCAGGCCCCTGAATTCAGATGTTCTGGACAGTTCTGACCTAAACAGCCTATTCTTCATCTTGTGGCTAACACGTGTGTTGTTTTCCAGAAAGTGTTAATTCCACAGGAATCCCTTTTGTGTGTTTGTTTCTTGAAGCAACGGCTTTCTTTGCCTTATTCTTCAACTTTTCCCATTAGAATTGCAATTTCTTCACGACTTTGCACCTCGTATGGTCATTTGCCATTCTAATTTGGTAGGATTTTACCACCACTTTGTATGAATGTAAATGACCATACAAGGTTCAGGTCATCTCCTGAGCACCCCCTCATGGCCAGAGGAGCCTCTGCAGTGCCCTGTTACCAATCTCTCCCCTCTTCAGGTCCCTTAACTCACAGTCCGCAGGCAATTAAAGCATTCCCCAACTGGGGTTCCATTTATTGAGTCTTTACATACCAGCCCTCCAGGCCCCAACCCCAGTTCAGTCACTCTCCCTTTAGGTAGGGAGTCCCTAGCCGCCTTCCCAGAGCTAGGTCCCAATTCAAAGTCTTTTTGAGTACATCTACACTAGAAACACTACAGCGGCCTATTCCCTGTTCCCATTCCCCTCCCCCCCTTAACAAAACATTATTCCAATTCCCCCACCCCCATTCCGTTCCCATTCCCCCATTACTTCTTGATTGACTGCAGACCATATAGTAAAACTTGAGTTCTGCTTAGCTATAACTTAACCAATCATTTTACTGAAATTTAATTAACCAATCCTAATATATTGTAACATGATTATCTAACCAATTATATCCCGCCACCTTAATTAGTTTACACCCAGCAAAATTAATTATACAGCAGACAGAAACAATCACAGAACCAGACAGAGATTATACAGACAAACAATAGAGAAATGGGGACTATAGTGATAGTGTATATGGTAAAATGGTAAGAGTCATGAAATTCCACAGCCATTATAAGGATTAATGAGGCATTTCTCACCAGTCCAATTTTTTCAAACTGTACAGGCCTGATCCTGCACCTATTGAAGTCAAGACTAGTGCAGGATTGGTAATGACATTGTGTGCAGGATCAGGTGCTTAGTTTTCAGAGCAAATATTTTCCTTAACCAAATGAGGAAATTTTACACCATTGAAAACAGTGGCCATGGGTTTTTTTCCTCACCTTTCCTTTGAGATGAATGCTAAACTAACACACAACAGTAAATGTTTGTCCATATACAGTTCTTCCTTGGCTCTTTCGAAAGCTCACTTTTTTGCTGTTGGCTATTGCTGTGAAGTTGTCAGCTGCACTGACAAAAACCCTGACCAGCAGGGACTCAGACAGAAAATAGTGGGCACTGATTGGATTTTCTACTGATTCTATAATTCTAGCAACCCCTGAGTGCTCAGAGCAGAGGAGTATTGCTATTGGATTGGGTTTGGAGATGATATATCTATGTCATGACCTAACCTTCATCTCCTTTGGTTTGAAGTCAAGGTTTCTGTATTCCTATTGTGGTGGAAGACCTTTTTTTATTGTTTTATCCCAAGGGATGCAACAGACTCAAGTCAGTTTGGGAGGTTTCTTAGAAATAATAGAGTAGGCCAAGACAACTTTTGTTCAGCATTATGTCAGCCAATCAGGTTTACATCCAGCAGACAAGATGCTGTACATACTTTTTCTGGGCCACATTGACCAGTAACTCACATTCAGCATCATCCCATTTAACTCTGTGTTTTCACAACCATGTTCAAACACTTAAAAATTCTATACCATAGACCTGACCCTAGGAGATGCCTTAAAAACTTTATGGATCAGTCACACTAAGTGGTTCAAACCCAATAAACAGCTTTCTGCCCGGGCATCTGTTACTTTTATTTTTTTAAGCGAAGGTGCCCTCAAACGTTCTAGCACACAAGCCTATATTAGTACAGAAGACTGTAAGCAGCTGTAATTGAATCATAATAATTAGTCTACCAGGTGTATGACCTGCAAACTGCGTCAATTTACATTTTCTACCCAATTTCTATTCAGAATTAGTACAAATTGGGTATAAAATGCTTCCAGTTAAGAATAGTATTATTTGACACCCATTTGGCACTGATGTAGATAAGTGCTTATGTGCAGGGCAACAGTAAATCAGTCTTTTAAGAGTGGATATGCTGGCCAACTCCCTAGGAACGATTAGTCTTTGGGGTCAAAAATTCCACTTTTTCTAAAGAATCTAAATCTTCAGAGAGGGTAATGGCTCCTGGTCTGTTTCAGTTTTACAGAACAGACAAGTTACAGTATAGAGGAGTAAGATAAAAAGAAAGAACTGTAGCAAAATCAAAGAAGCCATCCACAATTGCAGAAGATCTGATTCTGCCTGCCGCTGTGGCGCTTGCAGAAAACATGCTTGATTTAAAAAAAAAGCAGCCGATACTCTCAAGAAAGTACCCTTATCAAATGACACTGTATTGTAGAACTGGAGAAATGGCTGAGGATATAGTCTGTCAACTTGTAGAGAAACTTAAAATGGCAAAAACATTTGCCCTTCAGCTTGATGAGTCCACAGATATTAGTGGAGAAGCTCAGCTGATTGCTTAAGTTTGATACCCTGAAACCACTGATCTCAACAAGCACATACTGTTTTGCAAATTATAAAGGCAAACTCAACCGGAGAGGCCATTTTTAAACTAATTGATTTTTTTCCCCTGGACACGATTTGAGTTGGAATTTATGCAAATTCCTCTGCACCGATGGGGTTGCTGCATTGACTGGGAGAGTGAACAGACTTGTAGCTAGGATCAGGAAAGAAAAGCCTTCCTTGCAGTAGGTGCACTGCATCATATACAGAGAGCCACTTGCTTCAAAAAAGATGGGGACTTAGTTGCATGAAATTTTAAATGCGTCTTTCAAAATTCTCAACTTTATCAACTTCAAGCCACTCAATGACCTGTTTCGCATTCTTTGTGAAGAGATGGGGTCAGAATATCAGCAACTGTTGCTTCACGCACAGATTCGGTGGCTCCGAAGAGGGAAAGTACTTGACAGACTTTGAATTATGCACAGAAGTTCACACATTTCTGATTATTCATCCCTTCTTGCCTCTGTGTTTGACAGTATTGTGTGGTTGGCTCAACTTGCCTACCTTGTGGATATATTTAGCAAGCTGAACGATCTAAATTTGTCCATGCGAGGCCGTGACACTAACATTCTGACTCTCTATTGTGATGGGTTGGGTCACAGAAACCCCCTTGTGACTGCCACCTGATGTGCTGAGACTACCTCTGAGCCCATTTTCCCTGGCAGCTTGGGACTTCAGTACCCTGTCTTGCTGAGCCAGACATGCTAGTCTGCTAGAAACACAGACCCAGGTCTGAACCACATTCCCCACAAGCTGCAGACTTAACTGAAAACAGCTTAAGAAGTGCTCCTGTCTCTAGCTCCCAGACACCCAGTTCCCAATGGGATTAAAATCCCAAATAAATCCATTTTACTCCCTATAAAGCTAATACAGGGTAAACTCATAAAGCGTTTGCCCTATATAACACTGATAGAGAGATATGCACAGCTGTTTGCTCCCCCAGGAATTAATTACTTAGTCTGAGTCAATTAATAAGCAAAAAGTGATTTTATTAAGTATAAAAAGTAGGATTTAAGTGGTTCTAAATTATAACGGACAGAACAAAGTAAATTACCAAGCAAATTAAAACAAAAACACACAAGTCTAAGCCTAATACAATAGGGAACTAAATGCAGGTAAATCTCACCCCCAGAGATATTCCAATAAGTTTCTTTCACAGACTAGACTCCTTTCTAGTCTGGGTTCAGCAATCACTCACACCCCCATAGTTACTGTCCTTTGTTTCAGTATCTTTCAGGCATCTCTTTGGGGTAGAGAGGCTATCTTCTGAGCCAGCTGAAGACCAAATGGAGGGGTTTCCAGGGCCTTTTATATTCTTTCTCTTTGTCGGCGGAAACCCCTTTGTTCTCTTGTGCAAAAGATGTTGTCTGTAGCCTGTAGCCACCTGGGCAAGTCACATGTCTATGAATGATTCAGCTTTTTGCAGGCCGATGCCATTCTTTACATGTTAGTTTGAACGTTCCCAGGAAAGCTCAGATGTGGATTGGCGTCTCCCAAAGTCCATTGTCAGTTAAGTGTTTCTTGATTGGGCACTTGCTGAAAATAGTCCTTTCTCAAGAAGCTGACCAAATGCTTCACTGAGGCTACTTAGAATCAAACAAATAAATAGCCAATATTCATAACTTCAAATATAAAAAATGATACACACATACAGACAGCATAATCATAACCAGCAAACTACAACCTTTCCATAGACACCCCACTTTGCCTCCTCTATACAAGAACTGGTGCAACCATAAGACCCCGGTTGCAACAATGATCTATACGGTCACAAGTACTTGACAGACTTTGAATTATGCACAGAAATGCACACATTTCTGATTATTTATCCCTTCTTGTCTCTGTGTTTGACAGTATTGTGTGGTTAACTCAACTTGCCTACCTTGTAGATTCAGCAAGCTGAATGATCTAAATTTGTCCATGCGAGGCACTAACGTTCTGACTCTCTATGACCAAGTGAATGCTTTTATCAAGAAAAACTGAATTCCAGAAGTGGAAATGTGGAGACAAAGACTTTACCAGTTTCCCACTGCTTCACGCATATGTCACTGATGTCTGAACTGGGGAAATTGAGCAGAGCAAAATTAAAGAAATAATAGTAGATCATTTGGCCCATTTGACATCTGAGCTCAAGTCATATTTCCCAACATTCAGCACAACTCAGCTCAACTCAACTGGTTCAGAAACACATTCATTTTGTCAGATGTAAGCAGCAGTAACCTCTCTACCAGTCAGCAAGAAAATCTTCTTGAGCTGGCCTCAGACCATGGTCTGCAAATGAAGTTTAATGACTCCACACCAACCAATTCTGGTGTTGAGTCTAAAAAAATACAGTGACCTTGGGAACCATGCTTTGGATGTTCTGTTACCTTTTAGGTCAACATATCTTTCTGAGGTCTTATTTTCTGCTATGATTGCCATCAAGAGTAGGAATAGACTCAATGTGGAGAAAAACTTAATTGTTGCTGTCACTTCACTGCCTCCCAGATTGACAAGGCTCACAAGTGAAATACAGGCTCAAGTATCATTCTGAAATATAAGTACAATATTTATATTCCAATTGATTTATTTTATAATTACATGGTAAAAATGAGAAAGTAAGCAATTTTTCAGTGTACCATGACACTTTTTTGAATGTTTATGTCTGATTTTGTAAGCAAGTAGTTTTTAAGTGAGGTGAAACTTGGGGCGTTCTCAAGACAAATCAGACTCCTGAAAGGGGGTACAGGAGTCTGAAAAGGTCGAGAACCACAGCAGCAGAGCAATTTTAGTGCTCTTTTAAGTGAAAAAGTTCAAAGTGCCCTTAACTATGAAGTTGCTACCAACACCTTCATGATTTAAAAAATATATTCGTCAACCCTTCCTCTGTTTATATATTTCATTCCTCTCCTCAAACCTTCTCTGTCTTCTCTGTATAGATTGTAAACTCTTTGGGGCTGGGACTAGATCTTCCTATGGGCACATCTACACTGGCAAAGGTACAGTGCCGGCAGTTACAGCGCCGCTCAGAGAGCGCCGAAGGAAAACCGCTGTTGTGTGTTCACACTGACAGCTGCCTGCACAATAGCTTCTTCACACTTGCGGCACTTGCAGCGCTATTCGGAGCACTGGCCTGTTCAAGAAGTTGCAAGCAGGGACTTTCTTCCCAGACCAGAAGATCACCGTAAGGGAGGTCGAAGTGCCCATTGTGATCCTGGGAAACCCGCCTACCCCTTAATGCCGTGGTTTATGAAACCATACACGGGGAAACTTGACAGCATCAAGGAGTGGTTCAACAACAGGCTGAGCAAGTGCAGAATGACTATGGTGTGCATTTGGCCATTTAAAAGCCCACTGGTGATGCCTGTATGGGAAGTTGGACCTTGCTGATGACAATATTCCTATGCTTATAGCCACATGCTGTACACTCCATAATATTTGTGAAGGGAAGGGTGAAAGCTTCACTCAGGGCTGGACCGCAGAGGCTCAGCACCTGGAGGCTGAGTTTGAACAGTCAGCGACCAGGGCTATTAGAGGGGCACAGTGCAGGGCCATAAGGATCAGGGATACCTTGAGGCAGCAATTTGAAGCTGAAAGCCACTAATATTTGTTTCTATGCTTGGGATTGCAGTGCTTGTAATGCTAGGAGGTGCTTGGTGCACATGATGCAAGAAGGGGGCTTAACATAATTGTATGTTGCTTTGCAGTGCTTTTTTTGCTTTTGCTTAATAGAGTAAAGATTGCTTTCAAACCAACACAATTCTTTTATTAAAAGACAACAGCCGAAGGAGAGAGACAAACAAAAAAATTCATTAGCAGGGAGGCGAATGGGGGAAGAGAAGGTCTCAAGAGGAGGAGGGGTCCCAGACGGCTACAGATTTGTGTATGTCAGGGATCATACCCAACCTTCTCCTTTGGAGTACAATGCAGCGGGTGCTGTACTTCAGCAGGGCTAAACTGCAGAGGGATGGGTGTTGAGTGCAGTGGGAGTCCACACTGCTGGACTGTGAGGCGGGAGGAGTGGAATTCTGTGGGTAAAGAGTGGATCCAGGAAGTTGATAAGAGTGTGTTGGTGGTTGGGGGCGGGGAGGGTGCATGGGAAAGAGTTTTGCGACAGCGGCTGCAGGGGAGGGCGGGTGCATAGCTGCTCGGTTTGAAGAGCTTGTATCACCTGGAGCGTGTCCACTTGGCGCTCCATAACATTTAAGAGCCGCTCCGTGGCTTCTTTCTGGTGTGCCACATTCTTCTTTCGGTCCCTCTTCTCGCTGTCCTGTCACTCCTTCAATTCCTGTTTCTCAGCAGCGGAGTGCATCATAACCTCACACAGAAAGTCCTCCTTAGTTCTTCTTTGGCTGCTTTCTAATCCTGCACAGCTGTTCTGCCACTGATAACAAAGAGGGAGACTGGGCTCCCAAGATCATCTCTGTGAAGTTTAAATGCAACATTTTACAGAAGCAGTATTGTTTGCAACACAGACAACATTGATTCAGTGATTTAAAACACAGCCAGTACTCTCACACCTGTCACTAACTGGCCGGCCCCAGGCAAGCAAACATGAGCCACAAGACCCCCAAAATGGTGAGTAGCTGCAGAGGAAAGGAAAATCAATCTTCCTGGACCCTGCTTTACACTGGGCACGTGGCTGTTGGGGAGAGCCAGCACTGTAGGGGGAGCCTGATGATCATTCCTGTCCCCACACTTTCCACATGTGATCATTATGGAAGATATCTCACTGCTGAGGGTGAGCAGGCTTCTGCCCTGGCCCCTATGCGGCTTGCGTATGTGAAGCAATGGTCCCCCGCATTATGGCAAAGTGGCGCGGGAAAGTTACTGTTAACTTTCAAACGTGAAACAAAGCAGCTCTGCTGAGGAACCTGCGGCAGCAGATTGCCCAGTATTTCCACGAGAGTTTTCTGGAGATCTCTGAGGGAGATTCCCGTGAAGTGAGGGAGTCTATCAACAGCCTGTTCCACCACTCAGGCTAGGCAGGCGGTGGGAGACAAGCCTGCTTTCTGCAACCCTCCTGCCCCCAACAACTCGCTTCAGCAATTCCCAAAATCAAATCCACTTACCCAGGCCTCCTCTCCTATTTGCGCTTCGCCAAGATCCGACTGCTGTGACTGACTAGGCTCCTCCGGGGTAGAAAAGAGCTCCTGACTGCATGCATCTCTGGCCTCCGAGCCATCCTCTGCCTCTGGGTCTCCCTCCCCTTCTTTGTCCAAGATTTCCTCCTCCTGGCTTGATCCAATCTCAACTGGCACGCAAGCCAACAAAGTATCTACAGGGGCCTTCAGAGTGGAGGTGGGGTCACCGCTGAGTATCATGTCCAGCTCCTTGGAGAACTGGCAGCTCGTGGGTGCAGCACCGGAGCGGTGGTTTGCCTCCCACGCCTTGTGGTAGGCATTCCATAGCTCCTTCACTTTGACCCTGCACTGCATTGTGTCCCGGTCATGGCCCCTTTCCGTCATGCATCGTGAAATCTGTCTGTAGGTATCATAATTCCTATGGCTGGAGCGCAGCTGGGACTGGACAGCCGCCTCTCCCCAAATTCTGATGAAATTCAGCAGCTCGGCATTGCTCCAAGCAGGGAATCGCTTGGTGCGTGGAGCAAGTATGGCCACCTGGAAAGATGCACTGAGACCACTGCACACATCACCATTCAAACTGGAGGGTACTTTCAAATTTGTAAAGGAATTTACGAGGTGGGGCTGACGGTTGGTCACCTGAGGGCAGGGCAGTAGAGTTCAAACCGATGACCAGAGAGGTGAGAACAGGCATTGTGGGACACCTCACGGAGGCCAATCACAGCGCTGTAATCGCCACGGTGTCTACACTAGCACCGCGGCGCTGTAGCCCCGGCGCAGAAAGCTCTATGCCTCTCGTCGGGGTGGTGTTTTTAGAGCGCTACAACTGCGCAGTTTCTGCGCACTAAGTGGCTTGACAGTGTGTAGACTTCAGCACAGAAAGATGCTTTACTGAGCAGAAACTTGCCAGTGTAGACAAGGCCTATGTGTTGGCACAGTGCCTACACCAATGAGGCCATGATGTGGACTGAGGCCTTTGGGTTCTGTAAAAATTCTAATCTGCTCAGCTATTGGAAATGTATGGAAACAATTTGATTTGCATAATATGGTCTAGCAAGGCTGAATGACTGACTTTCAAAGCAGACTTGGAAGAGCAAATTGAATGCTGCCCCATTACTCAACACTCCAGAGTCCTACAGTGTTTTGTTTGCTGTTCCTTGTGATTAGAGTTTTGTGGTTAATGTAGTTTAGTCCCATTGTGGTGGCAGCCTTGCTTTGAAGATTGGGACCTTTATTTGCTTGCTAGAATTCTCCATCTTTTACTACTTACATTACTGTATCTGTTGCCTAAGAAGCATTGAAGATGGCTATCAGTTCTACCTCCAATAGCTGTAGGCTGCCAATTTATATCAACTGCCATCCTTTTCTCCTATTCAAAGGTAAATTTGTATATAAGCACAAAGCTCAGACAGAAGGGATATCCATTTAGCAGGACTTGTGTTTTTCTTTACAATTGTCTATATGTCTATCAGGGCTCACAAAGGAAGTTAGTTTTTTGCAGTCAGTCTTTTCAAATAGCTTGATATCTGTCTCAGAGAGCACTGAAAAAACCTCCCATCTGTTTTGGGAATGGCTATTAGGGAAGGATGTTAAATGCATGCTTTTAAACAATTGTTGTCTTCTCTAGAGCAGGCCTGCACAACATGCAGCCCAGGGGCCGCATGCGGCCCGCATGGGCTCACTGTGCGGCCCGTGGGGGGGTGAGTAGGTGGGCTCACTGTGCGGCCCAAAATCTGGGACTGTGTCCGTTGGTCCTTTTTGCTGCTTGTCTCTGGGCTGGGGGTTGTCCCAATGCTGCAAAGAGAGTGTTCCCAAAGGAAGGTGCTTGCTTCTAACCCCGAGGCCGTCAGTATGTCTGCTCTTCTCTAGTCAGCCCACTTGACAAGTTTGATTGTCCTTGGTCTGGTTCCCATCCCCTCTCCAAGGGTTGCAGCTGTCTGGAGGTGCCTGCCTTCCACGCCTTCCTCATTCACACCTCATTCATTCAACAGGGCAATTGAATACAAAGTGGGGGGAAGATCTTATTCTACTTCTAGCAAAAAGACATTTTTCTTTTACCTTAATTATACTACCTTAGGGGCCTGCTATAACATATTACCAAGGTTCAATACAAAGTCATATAAAAGTTATACAAAAATGCATAATGCAGAGATTTATCTACAACTGCATTGATTGACTGTTGTGTGCAGTAATATAGTGACCCCTGGGGGAGTGAAGAGGGGTGTGATGGTGGGGCCGAGCGGGGAGGGGGCGGGTCCTATTTTACGGCTGTGATCTGGTCACCCTATGCACACTTTTTTCCCCCCCTCTACAGGATTCCACACCCCAGCGCTGGGGAAGGAGGGGTTGTTTCCGTGGGGCGGGCGGTACTGGAGGGGGGAGTTTCCATGGGGCCAGGGGGTTTTGGCCCTCAGCTGTTTTCTTTGGAGTAATATGGCCCTCACCGCTTTACGAGTTGTGCAGGCCTGCTCTAGAGCATTAATCTCTTATGTTTTCCTCTTGTAACTGCTGTGAAGTGGTGGCTATCCATTGTGTAATGTAACAACATCTGATTCCCCGCAATACTGTAAACACATACAGGATTTCATTTGCTCATTTTGTTTAAGAAAAGGAGATGATGGAATGTTAGCTACACCCATGTGGTATGAAAGTACTGAACAACAAGGGAAGGGAATGGAGAGATCAGTGGTGCAGCTTTTCTCAAGGAGAAAGGGAGGCATGCAAATTGTCAGTCCTCTTCTGAAATTCCTGGACCATAGGTCTAAATCTGAGCTCACCGATAGCAGTCTTACACCCATGAAACTCCACTGAATTCAGATTTCCCCAGACATAAGAAAGATGACTATGCAAGGAGTATGTATTTCTCAAATAACTTTGGTATTTTAAAATTTATCTCCATTCCCGTACAAAGCTTGATAAGGAAATACTACAAATAAAAAGCTGTAAGTTCTCTTTATGATATTTTCTATTCATTGGATCTAATTATGTATCAGTCTTTGTAAAGGTAAAATTATTTGATTCTGTAGTCAGTTCTCTCCACAATGGGTATAAATAGGCTAACTCACAGGAACACTAATGGAAGTTACTTGTGTATATGGAAGAGGCAATGGGCCATTCAGTTCAGTAATCCTTCCAGTTCCCAAAATGACTAGGAAATCAGTAATTATTTTTGAGACAGTCCCATTTAAAGGTGATCTGCATTGAAGAAAAAAATGTTTTTGACTTTTAGTGTCTTTATACTGGATAAAGAAGAGCCGAAGGGGCTGGTGGGGGTGAGGTTAGGGTGGAGGCTGGTTGCTTGCTTTGACTGTAGAAACACCTGGGATCTATTCTTATGTACACAAAGACCCCTTTACACTACACTCTGGGAAGCAGAGACTCAGGGCTTGGCTACACTTGCAAGTTAGAGCACACTAAAGCTGCCCAGTGCGCTCTAACTCACTCCCCGTCCACACTGGCAAGGCACGTAGAGCTCTCTGACTCTGTGGCTAGAGCGCTCCTGGTAATCCACCTTGGCGAGAGGAATAATGTTTGATGCGTCTTGGCTGAGACGCCCCCGCATCAGTGTGAACGAGGTGTTGCATTACTGCGCTCTGATTGACTTCTGGAAACATCCCATAATCCTCTTAAGTCAAGTGGCCACTCTTGTCGTTGTTTTGGAATCGGAATGCAGATATGCCCTTTCAAAGCTCCGTTTCTGACAGCCGGCATGCTTATCTGCTCTGGGGCAAAGTTACCATTACCGAGGAATGCTTTCAGTGAGTGAGAGAGAGGCAGGGTGGGAGGGAGTCTGAACTTACAAGACAGCATGCTGACACACTCTCAGCACCCCAAAAACCCACTGTCTCTCCCCCCACATACACACAACACATTCCCTGTCACACTCCACCCCACACCCCGCATTTGAAAAGCATGTTGCAGCCACTTGAACACTGGGATAGCTGCCCATAATGCACTGCTCCCAATGCCGCTGCAAGTGCGGCAAATGTGGCCACGCCAGTGCGCTTGCAGCTGTCAGCGTGGACACACTGCTGCCCTTTCCCTACTGCGCTCTCCGAAGGCTGGTTTAACTCAAAGCTACATATGCAAGTGTAGCCATGCCCTCAGCTGGTGTAAGTTGTCATCTATTTGTAGGTACAACTACATTCCCAGTGTATGCCACTTAAACGTGAAATTGCACACACTTGTACATTATCTCAGTGCCTGATCTTTTGAAAAACAAGCCTTTTAAGATCCTAGGTCTCTGGCTATTTTGACTATTTTTGTTAGTCATTTGTTTCAATAGATGTCAATGGATATTTCATATATTTTGATTGGCATCTTAAGACAAGCATCACAAAAGATTATATGAGTGCTGCCTCTCAAAGATCTGGATGAGGAGGATTTTCTGTGCACTACATGCTTTCTGTGTGTGAGTGAATGAAGGCTATGTAAAAATACGTTTTGCTTTTGGATCACTCAGGAAGGCATTTTTCTTTTGTTGCATGCATGAATCCTCCTGTCATTTTAACAGGCTTGGAATTCTGCTTCACCCTGCCTTTATGTGCAGGGGGATGTTTCAAAAGAGCTAGAAGGTGGGGCCATGAAGCAACAGGATGGGAGTGGTCACAGCCAGGTAAACTTTAATAGAAACAGAATACTAGATGGATTAACTAAGTGCTGCTGCTGCTGACCGCCTGCCTTTTTGAACAGACAGGTAGAAATCCCTGTGCAAGTTACACACATGGAGCTGAAAGAAAATAGCAGTGCTCTTTCTGGAGCGGATGGATTCTATAATGCTTCATTTCAGGTAAGCCTGATTTTTGTAGAGGGTTGGAAAGTAATTACTAGGCTTTGGGAATCTGCACGGAGAGAACAATTTCTGCTCTGCACATACAAATATTTTACAGCACACTTGCAGACATATCCTGCCAGTGTGAAAGGCTCTTACATAAAAGGACCGACCAGAATTGGCACACTTAGAGAGGCTCCATTTACTGCCTTCCTTTGTTACCCAGTGTGCTGGGATAGCTGAGGAGTCTCTTGTTCACATTCAGCCTCTTGAATTCAAAGTGTCACCTGTGCCCACACATCTCACCACTGACTTTTCTCACTATCTTCTCTGTGCAGAGCATCTCAGACTAAAATCGAATTTGGTTGTTATTAGAATTGTTAATTTACAGTGCCTGCTTTGATTGCAGCTGAGGGTGTTGGAATTAGTCATCGCTGTGGTGCAAACAACTGCGCCATCAAAGCAAGGAAAATTAATAGGAGGAAAGTATTAGACCCCCACACCTTAACTTCTAATCAAAGAGCTGGCCTTGCCTTAAGAAAAACAGTCACATACATAATCACTCAGGGGAAATCTTGCTCCTTCACTAGATGCAGTGGCTGCAAGAGCACATTCTGCTACAGGGAGGGACAAGGAACAGGTAGGATTTAGGGAACCCGCTCAGAGGGCCCACATTCTGTGCACAACATGGAGCCCAACTGAGCAAAGGTTCCCTGCATATCCATGCACAGCAAGACATGAGTAGCAGGGAAGGAACAGGAGAAGAAGGAGCAGAGAGGCCAATGGATCCACCATCAGGCAGCATTGTCACCTAGAGTACTGGGGCACAGATGTGGGAGAGACTATGGTCCTGAAGCTGCTCTGTGTGGGACAGACTCCTTCCTCTCCTCCCACAACCCCCAAACCCACCTTGTTCCAAGCTCGCGAGGGAGATCAGCAGGAAGGACAGTATTTGGCTTTTACTGTTGTGGGCCATGCACATAAGCCAGTCACAATTCACATAGGGCATCAAGCTCATATTACAGAGCATCCAGAATAATATGTGACTCCTTTTATATTCTGCATGCTAATAGGAACATTCACACCAACCAGATATTGTCTGTAGAGTGTTTTTTTTTTCAATAAAACGTTTTTGCTGACTGAACTAAACCCAACAATGGTATATAGTTATTACTAGCGCAGCATCTTACAGTGAGCTCAGACAGAGAGAAACCCCAGTCATAGTGAAGTGAAATCAGAGTCCCAAATTACCTCAACACACAAAGTGCACATTGCAATTCTGGTGCTACAGCTAAATCATAGAACAAATTCAGACTTGGTATAAGAGCGCTCAAAAGACTTCTTGGAAGTCAATGAAGTGTCATGCATTTAGGACCTGATCCAAGTGACTTCAGTGGTGCATACTCCAGATTATCATATCTGAATTTGACCAGTAGTGAAGCTTTTGCTGGAAAAAAACAAAAAGATTTAATTATATAGGGATTCTATTTGTAACACGTTACTCATTTCCTCAAAGGACAAAAATCAGAAGATAATGTTTAGCTTCCTGGGCACAAAAATGAATCACTTGACAGAGGCCACGGAGAAAAATAGTATCATCAGCTCCCCCTATTGCATAGAATCTCAGGGTTGGAAGGGACCTTAGGAGGTCATCTAGTCCAACCCCCTGCTCAAAGCAGGACCAATCCCCAATTTTTGCCCCAGATCCCGAAATGGCCCCGTCAAGGATTGAACTCACAACCCTGGGTTTAGCAGGCCAATGCTCAAACCACTGAGCTATACCTCCCCATCTGTCTGTTTCTCTTACACATAGAGTAGGCCCTTATTGTCTTCAAAGACAGAGTGTCTGGTAGTTTCTGTTGTATGCATTGTATTATATTAAACAACAAATAATTTCCATGCTATACAATAAAAAGGTCAAAGTACTCAGCAATTCTCCAGGCCATAAACATAAGAGCACTGAAGAAAGTGATTAATTTAATTTAAACCCCTTTGAATCTGTGTTAACACCCTATAAACATAAACTCTCAGATGTGTATGAACTGTTTAATGATTAAACCACAAAATAACAGAAAATAAGACAGGGACAAAGTAAATCTGTGGCAGTGAGTTGTTGTAGAAAGTAAATAAGACAGCTTTCAACAGTGCTCAGTGGACCTGACTGGTAACTAGTTTGTGGTCAAAGGGTCATATCTGTATTTCCCTTCATCAGGCATGAAAGACTATTTGCCTCGCAATGGGGAGAGAGTGTACTTTGACAGACAGGCTAGAACACAAGTAAAGAGAGCAATTTATTTTACTTATTATTTCTTACTTATTTTTATTATTTGTATAAATATTTGAGCTTTTTTCAGTTTCCATTTGGCTACAGATACTTAAACAATTCATATAGCCCTAGATAATATAACAGCATTCTCACTGTACCACACGAATATAATCTTTTCTATAGTACATTTGATGTCTTTAGAGGTTCCTGCTTTCAGCCCTTCTTAGAATTAACTTCTTCTCATTTGTGTTACATGGATCCCACTGGAGCTAGTTGTAGTAATGGCCCCAGTGTACCTCCCCTCCCAACTACTTTGTGATGATACATATGTCTAAGAAACCGCCGTCTTTGTCATATAAGCACTTTCCCCTCATCATTTGCAGCTTCAGCTTCTAAGAAGTGTCTCTAAAGAACAAGAAGAATGTCTGCAACTTGTACAGCGGCCACTGCACCCCTGGCAAATCCAACTACAGTTAAAACCATACCAGGGAACTGGCACCATTTAGTGCAGGGGTGGGCAAACTTTTTGGCCTAAGGGCCACATCGGGGTTGCGAAACTGTATGGAGGGCCGGGTAGGGAAGGCTGTGCCCCCCCAAACAGCCTGGCCCCACCCCCTATCCACCCCTCCCACTGACTGCCCCCCTCAGAACTCCCCACCCATCCAACCCCCTCTGCTCTTTGTCCCCTGACTGCTCCCTCTCGGGACCCCCCGCCCCTAACCGCCCCCCCAGAACCCTACCCCTATCCAACCCCCCCTGCTCCCTGTCCCCTGACCACCCCGTCCTGGGACCCCTTCCCCTAACTGCCCCTTGGGACGCCCCCGCTCCCTGTCCCCTGACTGCCCCGACCCCTATCCACACCCCCGCCCCCTGACAGGCCCCCTGGGACTCCCACGCCTATCCAACCTTCGCCCCATCCAACCACCCCCTGCTCCCTGTCCCCTGACTGCCCCCTGGGACCTCCTGCCCCTTATCCAAACCCTCCCTCCCCCTTACCATGCCGCTCAGAGCGGCAGGACTGGCTTATTGGAAAGCCTGGGAGATGGGTGGACACAAGCTGCGCTGTGCCTGCAGGGGAGGAGGGACAGCAGTGGAGGAGCCAGGGGCTAGCCTCCCCACTGGGAGCTCAAGGGCCGGGCAGGACAGTCCCGCGGGCCAGATGTAGCCCACGGGCCGTAGTTTGCCCACCTCTGGTTTAGTGTATAAAAATCATTTTGAAGTAGCAAAAAGGAGTGATGGAGATTCATAAGTGTCAGCTGCTTACATGTATGGCTCACAACATATGTAGCTCCTCCTGCACTGAATCTTCTCCATCCCCCATAGCACACTCTTACCAACCTACATGCTAAATTCCTTGTTTCATTAGATACCTTGTAGCTACAACTCATGAATTAACACAAATCATATTTGTCAATGACTTCAGGCTTTTAACAGATGTATTCATTGGAAAATGTCACATAATTTAAGGAACATAAATCATTATTGTGTATGTTTAAGCATAGATAGCTGCCATGTATTTATTGAACAGAATTAGATGTTAGAACAGTGTTAGATGTTGAAATATCTGTCTCACCCCTGTCTGTCTGTCTCTCTCTCTCTCTCTATATATATATATACACACATAAGTAGTGTGGTATGGAGGTTATGCAATATTGTTCATCTAGCTTTGAATACTGTTAATGTCACACTTGTGAACACCTCACTGATTTGATCTTCTGGACATCTGTGCCATGCTGTCGCCTACTCAAGGCTGTGGCATTAAAGCCAAAATCTATTCAGTAACAAAATTCAGTTCCCATTGTATAGTCATGGAGCTAACTTGGCTCATCACTCAAACACCCTAATTGGGTTGTTATCTGAAGATTGCTCTAAGTCAGTGCTAAGACTCTGGGCTCTCATTAAAACTGCTGCTAATCAAAAAGTTTCATCTCCTTCTCCACAGACCTATGGGAGGTGGCACATACTGAGGAGTTGAGAAGGACTCCAATACACTCAAAACCACCTGACTTTTAAAGTAACCAGCAAACATAAAGTATAAATTGAGTTAAACACAGATAGGTTGTGAATGCCACAGCAGTGGGGATGTCAGGAGGTAGGCAGAGTCAGACCGCCAGGAGATGAGAGCCTGAGACAAGCCAGAGGGCAGACCAGGGAGTCAGGATCATATTTATGACCCTGTGACTTTTTTTTTTTATGAGCAGCTTCAAGAGTTTCTTCTTCTCTTTCCACTTCAGTTCCTCTGGTTTTAATTCTCTGCCTGTCAAAAGTGTTGTCTGCTGTGACAATGAGCAGCTTTCTATTTGTTTCTATAAGCCAGGTTCTGCAACACACTTAGGGTACGTCTATACTACAGAATTAGGTCGAATTTATAGAAGTCGATATTTTAAAACCCGAATTTATGGAATCGATTGTGTGTGTCCCCACTAAAGAGCGTTAAGACCATGAGGTCGATTGACTGTGTCCACAGTAGCGGGGCTAGCATCGACTTTCGGAGCATTGCATTGCGGGTAGCTATCCCACAGTTCCCGCAGTCTCCGCCGCCCATTGGGATTCTGGGTTGCGATCCCAAAGCCTGATGGGGCAGAAAACATTGTCGCTGGTGGTTCTGGGTACATGTCATCCCTCCCTCCGTGAAAGCAATATTTCTCGCGCCTTTTTTCCGGGGTTTCCGTGTTTGCTACGGAAGCCTGCTCAGCTCACAATTACCGTACATCTCCAGCGTACGCCTGGACATTAGGTCTAGTGGGGATTCAGTCACACTATAATACGGGCAGAGGGATAGCTCAGCGTTCTGAGCGTTGGCCCGCTAAACCCGGGGTTGCGAGTTCAATCCTTGAGGGGGCCAGGAGCTGATGATGGATATCAAGCATATTGTACCATCTGCTGCTAGAAGGGAAGGCGCCTCCTTGCTCACCGCATATTGTACCATCTGCAGCTAGAAGGAAATGAGCCTAACCCTTGCTCCCCCCTCCCTCCGTGAAAGCAACTGAGGGGGGAGCAAAAAATCCTTTTGATGGGACTCCATCATGGTCACCTCTGCTGATGAGATCTGCGCTCACCTGCAGCTCACCACGCTGGCCAAACAGGAAATGAAATTCAAAAGTTCGCGGGGCTTTTCCTGTCTACCTGGGCGGAGCATTGGAGCTCAGACTGCTGTCCAGAGCGGTCAAATGTTGCACTGTGGGATAGATCCAGGAGGCCAATACTGTCGAATTGCGTCCTCACTAGCCTACATCGATTCGGCAATATCGATTTAAGCGCTAATCCCCTCGTTGGGGGTGGAGTGGCGAGATCGATTTTAAGAGCCCTAGAAGTCGATGTTAAGGGCTTCGTCGTGTGGACGGGTGCACGGATCAATCGAAATAACGCTAATAAATTCGACCTAAACTCGTAGTGTAGACCAGGGCTTAGCCTGTCTGTTACATCATTCTTACTTGTCCACCCACTGTATCATGGATTTACAGCTGCCTTGTTCTGCACAGCTGATTTCAACCTTTAAAAATATCAAATGTACACAAGTGGGCTTAATTTACACTATTTGTGCACCTTCACTTTGGGCCCACTGAATTTAAATCTGCTGGCTCATCTTCCATCTCTCTGCGCTGTGCATGGGAGGGCCATTTGCTTGAATTCAATACAAAAATAATCAACGCTTCTCTCTCTTGTTCAGTAGCTTTGATATCTTTCAGCATATGCTCGCAACTGATCTGGAAAATTCTGTCTCAGGATAGAAAATGCATATTGATGCCTTTATAAATGATAGTGACATGCTAGTTAACAGAGAAGGCAGGATGAAGAACGAAGCCAGGATGAACAATGAGCTAGGGAGAAAAATGGGATTTGATGAAACATATAAAAGACATCTTCATTTGCAACTGGCTGAATGAATGAATGTCTGAAACTTTGAGGAGGTGGACTTTACAGGTCAATTTAAAACAGAAGGCTCTGGATGTCCAGACAGAAAAAATAATGAGGAATTATGTACTTATATTTGAACAAGCAACTATTCTGATTGTGCAAGCAAATCAAGTATTTCCACACACTAAAAGCAACTGTCATTTGCATCAGTAGACACCAGATATGCATTGGGGTTCAAAGTCATCCTGACTAATCTCTAACAACAATATAACAGTTCCTTCCTAAACAATCTGTAACCTCTAAGTAGTTACTTCTGTGCTGTGATGTCAACCCATCTTTCATCATCATCTGGAAAAATTCTTGGGTGTGTAGTATTCTGTCTAGACATAGTAAACACTGATAATGCGCTTCTCCAACGACAGGGCAGCTCTCTTTCTTCTGTCCTTGTGCCACAGGGCTGGGGCGAGCTCATCACACAGTGCCATGAATGTGGCTTTCCTCATGCAAAAGTTCTGCAGCCACTGCTTGTCATCTCAGACGTGCATCACGATGTGATCCCACCACTCAGTCCTTGTTTCCCGAGCCCAAAAGCGGCGTTCCACTGTGGTTAGCACCTACATGAAAGCCACAAGCAATCTCGTGTCGTAGCTTCTTCGTGTGGCGAGATCAACATTGCACTCCTCTTGACTTTGTAGTTTAAGGAATAACTCCATTGCCACTCCTGATGTGTTGGTCAGCGTGAGCAATATACTGGTCAGCAGTTCAAGATCCATTCCTTCAGCCTGAAATAAGCAGGGCGCATAGTACACAAACTGTTGAAAGATGGCGCCAAATGTGGACAGAAGCACAGGGATTTCTGGGATGCAAAGCAATGCATCACGGGTCATTGGGACTGGACCCAGGAAGCTCCGCAACCCCCTTCACCTTACCACAAGTCTTGGCAGCAAAAGAGAAAGAGGTGCTCCGTGGGATAGCTGCCCAGAGTGCACCACTCCAAATAGCAGTTTCCTCCCCCTTCGACTGGGATCTGAAGATAGACTTTTCCTAGTATCTGAAAGAAAAATGATGTTTCACTCTGGATATATCAAGGCCACAAAAGCTGAACCAGGAGTCTCTTGTCATTACTTCTTTCCCCCCTCCTTTCTTCAAGGAGAAAAGCCTCAGTTTGAAACCCACACAAAGAATTCTGGAAATATTCTTTGGGACACTGATTTTTATGTAGCCTAAAGTATTCTTTGTTTAACTTTAAGGAAAATAAGCATAGTTGGGAAATATTTTGGTTATATCTAAGCTCACATTTCCACTTAAAAGGTGGAAACCTTTGATTGTTTATTCCTTAAATGCTTAAGATGCTATAACTTTTTAGTGATGTTCACTTACAAATGGTTTGTCTCTAAATTCAACCATGTAAGACAATAATTTACTGATACCACTGCTGTGTAAGTAGTAATATATTTTATGTACTGATATGGAATAAAGTAATCTTATTAATGGTTACTAATATAAGAAGCCGCTTGAGTATCAAATATTTATATTATTTGGGGAATTAATTAATTTTCAGGCAATGGTTAAGAAACTTCCTGACCAAACTCAGTTTGATGACTGGGACGTGAGTGACCTGACTTAGTGGTCAGAGAAATCAGGAGACAGGTTGGGTCTGGATACCAGGAGACAAGAATCTGAGACAGGCCAAAGGCCAGACCAGGGGTCAGGTGTCAGCAGGGGTGAAAGTAAACTGGTATAGGCCGGTATGGCGTACTGATTAAAAAATGGCCGCCAGTACTGGCCCGTACCCAGCTGACTTTATAGCGCTGCCATGGCAAAGGACCCTGCTTAAAGCGCTGCCGCGGCACTGCTTTAATGTTGTTGCCCCTTTTTGCCGCCCCGCCCCCCCCTCGGCCACCGAGGGGGGCAGGGGGAGGGCAAAAGGAGCCGCTGCCCCGGGGCCAACGATTTAAAAGGGCCTGGGGCTCCGGCCACTGCCTCTGTTGCCACGGCAGCAGCTGGCGCTCTGTGCCCTTTAAATTGCCACTGGAACCCCAGGCGGCATGGGCCAGGCAGCGTGGAAGGGCTGGAGCGTGAAACCAGCCCCCGTACCGGTAAGTCTTTGGCTTTACTTTCACCCCGGGGTGTCAGGAGCCAGGCAGAGTCAGGTTACCAGGTGATCAGAGTCTGAGACCAGACAGAGGGCAGACTGGAAGTCAGGGTCAAGTGGCAGGCTGGGTCAGGATACCAGGAGGTCAGAGTCAGGCAGCAGGATCAGGTAGTGCAGGGAGGCAGTCCTAAGCAGGGAACAATCCCGTTCCACAAATGACTTCCTGTTCCTCTGCTTGGTTTAAATAGAAGCTGGGAACCAGTCAGGATCCTTAGAGCTTTGCCAGTCAGATCCCAGGACTGGCATCCTCTGCTGAGCTGAGTTTTGAGTTCTGGTGACTGTTAACAGATCACTGGGAGGCGGGTCAGAACATACTGACTCCTAGAGAGTCCTGGGCTGGCAGTTGAGACCCATAGACCCTGATGCTCAGAGGAGAACCACCTTTCCAAAGATTGTTAAGAAGAGGTAATACCTTCTCTGATGACCACATAAGTTTAAAGACTCTCTCTAAGAATCATTTAAATTTAAAAGGACATATTCTGAAAGCTGAAAGACTTCTATATAGTAAATAGAAGCTTTTGGACTCATTTGAAAGGGAATTTCAACCCTGATGAAACTAAAGGGGCATCTCCGAAAATGAGTCGAATAAAAGAAAGAGTTAAACTCTATCTGCAAAGATGTTCCGAAAATGTCATACTACAAAGACAAAAGTAACATGAGGTGCAGAAAATTTACAACTTTGCTGTATATGCTTTAGCAGATTACATATTCAGGGGCTGACCATCCCATAAAGATTTTGAGCCTGTGAAGAGGTGACAGCAACAAGTATTTGGATCCAGCCAAGCCTCTGAAAGAAGTGTATATAGTATCTTACTGTCACCTCAAGGTAAATCCTTTTTTTGGCAGAACCATGAACAGCAATGAGGAAACAAACTTCCTATTGCTTTGTGTAGCTGCAGCCTGCAACTGGGCTGCTTTTGTTTCTGCACCAGCAGGAAGTGAATTCCAGGAAACCCAAGACTGCATCTAGAGTACACACAGTGTGGCATCTCTATGTTTTCTGGAAGACTTACTCTGTAGCACAGTGTGGCTGCCACCTTTAGTGAGACTATGGAAAGAGAAGGGTATAAATCTATCTGAACTGAGATACCACTCAGCACTCTCATTTCAGCCTGTTCATCTCATCTCAGCCATGCAAGTAAACAGAATCAAGATGACAAAGAACAAACAAGCCACAACACAGCATTGTTAAGAAGCAGCCTTCCAGCCCAGCACTGCTTCTGCAATGTGATGACATCAACATCATTGATGACTTAATGTTTCCAAAAGCACTGCCAATATAGACTTAAATAGTTCCTGTAATAATTTTAATGAGATATTGAAATGCTATTGTAATTTAAGGTACCTACAACTTCTGTTAAACACCAGATTGTTTAGACTATGTACTCCTGAAGAAGAGACATAAAGTAACCTCGGGTAAAAGAGAGAAATATTGGGACTTATTTGAACTTAAGATTCTTAGCATTCATTTATTTACCTGTGTCAAGATCCTTAAAGCGATTGGATGAGTTCATAAGAAATATTGCTATTTCAGTAGAGTAACTCTTAAATGGCTTCTTTTAAGTAACTGAGTGAAATATTTACTTCAGGTCATGGGACTTGGAGCTTGTCTACACTTACCGAGAGATCAACACATGGCATTAGATATCAGCAGTTGATTTAGCAGGTCTAGTGAAGACCCACTAAATCGACTGCAGATCGCTCTCCCGTCGACTCCTGTACTCCACCAAATCGAGAAGAGTAAGGGGAGTTGGCGGGACAGCATCTCCCATCAACATCATGTAGCGTGGACCCCACGGTAAGTACAGTAACTCCTCACTTAACGACATCCTGGTTAATGTTGTTTCATTGTTATGTTGCTGATCAATTAGGGAACATGCTAGTTTAAAGTTGTGAAATGCTCCCTTCTAACGTTGTTTGGCAGCCGCCTGCTTTTTCCACTGCTTGCAGGAAGAGCAGCCCATTGGAGCTAGTGGTGGGGGGGAAAGGGGGGCTTGGAACCAGGATGGGCTGGCAGCCCCTCTATCAGCTCCCCTAAGTTCCCTGTGCGGCAGCCGCCCAGCAGGCTATCAATTGCTGGGCAGTTCAGGTGTCCCTCCCCGCCACTGCTGTGTGCTGCTCCTGCCCTCTGCCTTGGAGCTGCTCCCGGGAGCCTCCTACTTGCTGTACGGGGGGGCGGGAAGAGGGGTGCTTATGTCAGGGTGTCCCCCTCCCCCTACTTCTGCCCCCCCCCCCCGCTCCTGTACCCCATCTCCACAGAGCAGTAGGGGACACTACAGGGCTCAGGACGGAGGGAGCTTGCTGGCAGCAGCTGTTGTCTCAACTTGCTGATCTGCTTAAAAAGGCAGCGTACTTAGAGAGATGTGCATTGCCCCTTTTTCTCTCTCTCCCTCCCTCTCTCTCGCTCTCACACACACATGGGGTGTGTCTCTCTCTCTCTCTTTCTCACACACACACACACACACACACACACACACACACACACTGTACACACACACACACGATATGTGAGTCTGTCTCATGCACACATGCACCCCCTGGCACTTTGGAAAGTGGAGGGAGTGGTACGCTCCAGTGGGATAGCGTGGGTTCATCATCATGTTCAGTTTCCGCAGAGAATGTTTGCAGCCACGGCCATGCATCTATTGTGTCTCCTTCCTCCATTTGTGTTGCCTTGTAGAGTGTGAGGCTATATTAACAACGTGTTAACCCTTGAGGGCTCAGTGGAGTGCTAGTTCATCATTTAGCAGCAAGGTATTTCCTAGGGAATATCCTACCCTCTTCCATCCTCTGACTCCACCACCTCAACCAAGCTTCACAATCATCATTGCTGTGTACACGATTAAATTGTTTGTTTAAAACTTCTCCTGTGTGCATATATATATATTTCCTTGGAACCTAACTCCCCCTATTTACATTAATTCTTATGGGGAAATTGGATTCGCTTAACATCATTTCACTTAAAGTAGATTTTTTCAGGAACATAACTACAACATTAAGCAAGGAGTTACTGTAGATCTAAGCTACGTTGACTTGAGTTACGCTATTCACGTAACTCAAATTTCATAGCTTAGATTGACTTTTTCCTATGGTGTAAACAAGGCCTTAATTAAGACAACTTACCTCTGTCCATCCATGCTTCACCAACCCTTAAATGAAATTCCCTCACCCATCTACAAACTGTTATTATCTGTCATACACTTAGATTGGACTCACTACTGATAGGGGGAATAATATACTTTGGTCTTAACCTATCTAGAGAACAGCATCCCCATCAGGATGGAGCTGCTCTCGGAGGTGTAACCTTTGTTCAAAGCTCTCCATAAAGAGACATACTGAAGTAACCATTGTTTTCCCTCTTGCTTGTTTTGTTTTAGCTTTACTTTTTTTTTCTTTGCCTTTCTTTATTAATAAAATACTCATAAGGCTTGGTAAGAACCTCATATGACTAAAACAGTGGAAGTCATGTCCCTGAATTGCCATTATTATTAGGACAATTATTAAGATTTGGCATCTACCATTTCTTGTTTCTCTAGGGTATGACTTTTTTAGTAATTTGAGGGATAAAATGACTTGGCACTCAGCACCTTAAAACACCCCTTTCTCCTCCAGTCTCCCCTTGAGTTTGCATGCAGATCAGTATCGGAGCACAGAGCAACTCTGTACTTTTGCTCTCTTGCTAAAGTAAAGTGCAGAAGCATGAATGTCACAATTAGAGTTAACTATTCCTACATTAAAGAAAGATGTTTGATTCTGGTTTTGAACTAATGTCTTGTTTACAATTTTGATATTTCTCAGAACGTCTCTGAAGATGAAGTTATAAATGAGGAGGGGCTAAAAAACCATTCATCAAGAAGTAGGAATTTACAAAATAGTGATGCTGTGCATAGTGACCCGGTAAGGTTTTTGTTGTTCTTCAGATGAAAATAATATCCAGTCACTAGAGTAACCATGTTTACACTCAGAATGAACCAGAAACATAGTAGGCTTAGTAATACTGTCAAGACAGAAAATAAATATGCACTTGTGATAGATAGTACATCCAGGAATAAAATGAATAACTGAATTAGAACTGAAATCAGTAAACTGAGAGGTGAGCCAGTCCTGTGTTCAGAAAACCATCAAAAAGACATGAATACATTGACATCACTACCAGGATTCCTGAAATGTTTTATAATTTCATAACAGCTCTATCCCAAACGTACATGGGGCATATAGCAATGCTGGTCATGATGAGTACTAAAGGCAGAGAGCTGACATATGGTATGTCTGCACTTTGAGTTGTAAATGTAATTTCCAGCTTGAGGAGACATTGCTAGCTCTGAATGAGCTAGGAAGCTAAAAACAGCAGTGTAACCATAGCAGTGGGACAGGCTAGCCATGCCGAGTATATGCTTAGCTTCTTGGATGGATACATACTCCCTTCCTGCTGCTCTTACACCTCTGTGGCTACACTGCTGTTTTTTAGCTTCCTAGCTCAATCAGACCTAGTAGGGACATACCTTTTCAATCTGGAAATTATATCTCCAGCTCAATGTGCAGATATACCTGTAGAGGGTGTGGTGACAGTTTTCCATAAAAAGTATTATAAATAGTCTAAAGCTTTTAATTCAATGGAGCTCTTTCAGATTCAAATCTATGTAACTGAGAGTAGAATGTGGTCCTTTATGGTAAATTTTTTGCTACTATGAAGCCCCTGATTGTTTTCCCTCTGTCTTTATCAAAAGAATTTTTATGGGTTTTATTTAACTTCGTGATCTAAAACCCCATGGGCAGATTCTACACTGTAAACATTTTTGACCATAAGCAAAATGGAATTCCACTTTCCAGAATCCACTGACATTGAAAGAAGTATTTCCTTCCTCTTAGTTTTTGCTGTTTTTTGGAGGGTTCACAGTTGAAAATGTTGGTCTGGCTCTCCAACACTTTTAGTGAGGCTATTTTTCAGACAGGACATAAAATTAGACCCTATCTCCCCGAATTGAGCACATACTTGGTTTTGCGCTGTAATTACCCATCCACTAGATGGCCCAAATCCTAGGGCAACAGTAAATAAGAGGCAACATCCAATGGTCAAAGGGTGACAGAAATGCTATACAGATGGTTTTACATCAAATGTTTCTGTTTCATTTCCTTTGGCTGTATGACTTGGTCCATATGGTGAGTCACTAATCACTTAGCTATACTAGAGTTAGTCAAAAAATGTTGAAGCGACAAAGGGTCCTGTGGCACCTTATAGACTAACAGAGGTATTGAAGCATAAGCTTTCGTGGGTGAATACCCACTTCTTCGGATGCAAGCAGTGGATGCAAGCAGTTTTCCACTGCTTGCATCCGAAGAAGTGGGTATTCACCCACGAAAGCTTATGCTTCAATACCTCTGTTAGTCTATAAGGTGCCACAGGACCCTTTGTCGCTTCTACAGATCCAGACTAACACGGCTACCCCTCTGATACTCAAAAAATGTTGAAATTCAAAACTTTTCTTTCCTTCCTTTACCTTCGAAAGATCAGACACAATTCTGGAACTTGAACTTAGGGCTTGTCTGCATGGTGAAGTTAGGGCACAGCAAAGATTTCATCAATATTTTCACAAAAAAATCTCCATATTTCAAGCAGCCCCATTAGATGCTTTAGTTAATACATTTGCCTGTATTGAAGTCTTGTCCAGTGACTGAGTTTGGTGGCAAGAGGCCTACAAGCAGTGGGAACAAGTTTTTCATTTGCTGCCCTTAAATACAAGGAGTAAGGAGTGAGTGTGCAAGGCCAACATTTTTTAGACTTCATCCAGGGCAGCAAAAAGAGTTAATTCATCACTAGCTACTCTGATTGCCTACAATGGCACTGCTCTTCCATAGACATGTTATGCCAGGTTCTGATCTTTGTCGCACCACTGTAAATCTGGAATCCTTCTAGTTACTCCTGAGATACATGGGTCAAGATGAGATCAGAATCTGGCCCACTGTGTTTGTGGTGGGCCCTACAGTACTGTTTTTTGAAAGTAAATCCAAACACCTGGAGAAATATGGGGTAAATGCTCACTAGCAGAACTCCAACAGTCTGTACCACACTCTAGCAGCTCATGCGCTAGACTAATTTCCAGCAGTGCTGGGGGGGAGGGGGAGGGGGGGTCCTCAGGTTAAAATATTGTAGACTTCAAAGGGCACAGCAATATGGCACCCCTAACAAATGCTTTCAGACATAGTGAGTCTGAAAGCCAAAAAAATTAATTTCTATTCCAAGTTCATATTTTTTAGACATTTGAACACAATAGACATAAATTCGGGGATAGTTAAAGAAATTGCTAACATTGTATAACCCAATGGGGGTGGGGGAGGGTGTTACCATTCCCCCTCTGTGCTGATCCCCCCAAAGATATGAGTTGTTACAGACTCCAGCTACAGAGCTATAGCTCAAGCTGCAGTAGTTCATGCTTTTAATTCTGGAGGTCACCCGACACATTCAGTCTCTGGTGTGTCAGCCTAGAGGGTTGGTGTCACATGAGACAATTCCAACTGCTTCTGAGGCAAAGTATAATTATTTTCAAAATCTTAACAATTCAGTATATTTGTTATAGTCTACTTTAAATAGGAGAGGGGGACAAAAGAAACCCACTTTACAAACAGCCCTTCCTTTATAAGGGTGTTATGTATTAGAGATAAATAAAACTCTGTTTTTTAAAGTGGAACTATAAATGAATCTAAAGAGCCATCAATGAAATTCTTCAGGTTAGAAAGAGTACTGGTA
Organism: Macrochelys suwanniensis; assembly: GCA_033296515.1. Taxonomy (NCBI): domain Eukaryota; kingdom Metazoa; phylum Chordata; order Testudines; family Chelydridae; genus Macrochelys; species Macrochelys suwanniensis. The sequence goes on along the minus strand of CM065780.1, from coordinate 43,206,060 downwards.
AGGTAAGATTGTGCCCTTAAGACTCAGCCCATGTTAGAGAGCAGAAAGATGGGCACGGGGCTTGGGAGAGCTGGGTTTGATTCCTGGCTCACCCACAGAGTTCCTGCATGATTTGGGGCAAGTCACTTAATCTACCCTTTTCCTTAGTTCCCTCTCTAAGGAAATGGGGATAGTGCTGCTCTACCTCACAAGAGTGCTATGAGGATAAAATCCATTAAAGATTGTGAGGCACGAAGATTCTAGGAAGATGAGGACTATATAAGAAAAGATGGTCAGAAAATGAGGGGTTTTCTACAGAAAATTTCAACAAAAACAACAGATTTTCAGCCAAAAACTGCTGAAAACCAACATTTGTCAATTTTGTATTTTTTGTTGAAAATGAAAAAACTGAGGAAATGAGGCACATTCCATAACATTTTTTGTTTAGTCAAAACCCAATTATCTGGGAGTGGGGGGAAGTTTTCACTGAAATTTTCAACCAGTCCTTCTTACATGTACATATAAAATAGCAATGCAGATAGACACACTGCAGATTCTCAGAAGTGGTGTGTGCCTGAGGCAGGAACCAATATTCTGGTGACTTTAGAGGAACGTAGGCCTTTTTACAGAATTCAGTATGTGCTCTCCCCATACTGGCCTGCGAGGTCACATGTCCATCAGGCCTAATCTCCAGAAGTTCTAATGCCCCCTGCAGGCTTGTCTGCATGGAGAAGTTGTGTGCAGCAAGCTAGAGTGTGAATTTACAGCACGCTAGCTTCCCAGCACTAAATCCCCACGTGGATACTCTTACTACATACTAAAGGAGCCATCAGGCAGTGCCCTATACTAAGCTAAACTGTACAAAAACACTATAGTGGACAGTAAGTGTCCGCCCAGGAAGTTAATGCAGAGTGGGTAGTGCACTGTAAATTCACACCCTTGCTTGGTGCACACTAACTTTCCATGTAGAACGAAAATAAGAAAGAAAAACTTGTAGCACCTTAGAGACTAACAAATTTATTTCAGCATAAGCTTTCGTGGGTTAATACCCACTTCATCGGATGCATGGAATGAAACATACAGTAGACAGATATTTATACAGTCAGAGAAACATGATAAGGTCGAGGTGCATAGACCAGCCTTAAGAGGCTAATTAGTTGAGAGGAACCATAACAGCAGGGGAAGAAAAACCTTTGAAGTGATAAACAAGATGGTCACACAGGTGTGAATGAGGATCGTTAACTTAAGGGAAAAAGATTCAATTAATGTAATGGTCGAGCCATTCCAAATCTCTATTTAATCCAGACGCAATGCAACCTAGTTTGCATATCAATTCGAGTTCAATAGTTTCTCTTTGAAGTCTGCTTTTGGAGTTAATCTGTCGCAACACTGCTACCCTCAAGTCTGTCACTGAGTGATTAGGGAGGTTGAAGTGTTCTCCTACTGGTTTCCATGTAGACAGTCTCTCAGTCCCAGCTCTGGGATTGTGCCTGGCCTTGTCACAAGAAAGAAAGGAAGGAAGTTTCTTACCTCCACTTCCCTCAGATGCTTTTAGACATGCACAGGGCCAGACACAACATAGCCTTTAACTTTTTTTCTTGTATCTCTGTTTTTCATGCTGTTCTAGGAAGGCAGATTGACAAAGGTATCATAAATTAGTATCATAATATTGTATTTTAAACATTTTCAATGGTGCAAATAGGTTTTCTTTGTTATTTTGAAAACCCAAAAGAAAGACGTTATTTGGCTAAATCCCTGCTATATAACCATTTGAAATTAATTTTTTCCCCTCAGTTCCTGAGTATATTAGCCTACCTATGTATTATACCAGTTCAAAGGGCAGAGAAGTTATGCCTGGAACATCATAGCCTTGGGTGTTCTGTGTAGACTATTATCCTATTTATTGCACCATCTATGCAGTCACCACATTATGATTTTAGATGTGTTTAGAATTGTACATGTGTTCTGGAAATACCTCTCAACTTTTTATGCGTCTTTCACAACAGGGGCTTCAGACTCTAGGAAGAGCTAAGTACATCTATTTTACTTAGAGCTTGTCTACATTGCACCACAGTCTGGAGTATGCAAGTGTGATTTGTAGAGCACACTAAGTGTTGTGCTCTACCTGTCCCAAGGAGACCCTGCTGGGACAAACTACTTTAATGCAAACTAGGTACCTTTTAGTTTGTGCCAGCAGGGTCTACATGAGGCAATTAAAGCGCAACGCTTCAAAGCGCTTTACAAATCAGACCCCGTATTCTGGATTGCGGTGCTGTGAAGACAAGCCCTTAATCTCTGTGAAATGAATTGTGCCCAGTTCTGGTAGAAGGACTATTGGCAAGAGATCTGCCTTTTATGATCTACCACAAACAAATGGCTGAAAACCCAGGTTTCACTGCATTTAGGGTCCTGTAGATTTCTAGGGCACTGCTTCTGTGAGTAAAGTTACTCACAGCCATAAGCTTTTCTAGGACCAGGCCCTGGTGGATCTCTGACATCACAAGACACCTGACCATTATATAGCACCAGCAAATGCCAGCAGAGTAGCATGAGAATGAACATCTTGTAAGTTTCTAGTATAGTGGTGGGCAACCTGCGGCCTGTGGGCCGCATGCAACCCATCAGGGTAATCTGATTGCAGGCTGCGAGACATTTTGCTGATGTTGACCATCCACAGGCACGGCCCACCGCAGCTCCCCGTGGCTGTGGTTCGCTGTTCCCAGACAATGGGAGCTGCCGGGGTCCCCCTGCCCTGCGGTAACAGCCAGGGAGCTGCAGGGGCCCTCCTCCCCACAGTGGCGGCCAGGGAGCTCCGGGGTACCCCTCCCTGCCTGTGGCGGCTGGGAGCTGCGGGGTATCTCTGCTGCCCGTTGCAGCTGAGAGCTTGGGAGCCTGCTGCCCCAGGTGGCTGGGGTACCTTACAGCTCCCTGCCACTGCAGGAGGTGGCGGGACTCTGCAGGTCCCAGTCGCCGAGGCTGAAGTCATGGAGGTTTTTGGAAGTCACGGATTCCGTGACTTCCGCAACCTCCATGACAAAACCGTAGCCTTACTTATGACTCCCAAGAGTGCTCCCTTTCCAGGACACTCAGAAACATATTTTAGCTCCCACTGTTTTGGGTAATGTGGCTCAAGCATTTAAGCATGACTGTATCATGGCAAAATTGAGAGTTAGGAGGTCGAACTTGGGAAAATAGAGCCAAGTAAATGTGCCTATTTTTCATTCTATGTGATCAGCTGTAATTTAGGTTTGAGTCTCTTGATTCCACCTATCCAAAATGAACAGCTGCAGTATGACCCTAATTTAACTATAGAGAAAATGGCACTCTGGTAGCCTCATCACTTTAGATCCATCTGGATAGAACCCTGCTACAGATTCAGGGCCAGCTCTAGCTTTTTTGCCACCCCAAGCGGCAAAAAACAAACAACAAAAAAGCCGTGGCCGGAGCTGCCGAAGCAAAAAAAAATGGCTCTTCAAATTTGCCACCCCAGGAATGGCCAGAATGCCGCCTCTTCAGATGTGCCACCCCAAGCACCTGCCTCCTTTGCTGGTGCCTGGAGCCAGCCCTGTACAGATGTATAGTGGAAAGAATCCCTTGGTTGGCAAATACTACCTACGAGTGGCTTGATTCACATTTGATCTTCATTTTATTTCCCAGTGAATATAAAAAAGAGAGTAATCAAAGTTAAGTAGAATAGGGCAGATAATATACAATAGTTTAGCTCCACAGAGCTGAAAGGCTTTCAAAGCCCTCTCATGGACATTTGAATCACGAAGGCTAAAAACAGACCTCTATCCATAGGAAAATGAGTGGCAGCTTCTGAGCAAATTTTTTTTTCCCTACGTGCCACTTTAATTATTTTGTTAGTTTTCCCACTGAGCTGTTTTGCTTCAAATGGTCTCCCTGGAAACAAACTTAGGGCATTTGAGAGCTTTCAACAGAGTGTATAATATGCAGCAGAAAAAATAGATTGAAGGGGAGAAAAACAGTGACAGGTCTTGATTTAAAACTAGTTTTGTGAATGTAACTAGCATAAATATTTATGGCATACAAAGTCTAAAATTACTTAACAAACAATTGCTCCAAACTACCAGCCAAACTGAATAAAACTTCCTCTTTGGAGGCTAGTGTATAGTCTATAGTATGGTTGCATCAATACATATTTTTAAGAAAACATTGTCCTGCTTCACAATATAATTGCACACTGTAATATTTCCAGCCCCATACCAAGTAGTGTACAATTGCTTATTGCAATCTCTTTCTTCACATGCTAAAATAACACATTGAAAGGGGATAAGAACAAAAACAACATATGGGCACTGCTTTCCTTGTATTACAGAAAATTCAGTTAATTATGTGAATACCTTCAGTTACTTTACAGTTTTCAGCTGGCAAAGAGAGAACAGAATTTACACTAAGGCCTCTTTTCACCATTCTGGCAGTGTAAAAGGATCTTACAGGGAGTGTGAGTGTAATACTCTGCCAGAATGATTTAAAGTGCAATAGTATACATGCAAATCAGGCTCAAGAATTGTAGCTGAACTTCACAAATAAATTTGGCATTGATATATTAAGACAAAATTGTGATATTTTTGGTACAGATTTATTTTGGTTAATTTCTATTTTTAACATTTTAATTTATAAGGGACAAAGAAGAATGCTTTATGTTGTGATGTACTGAAAAGAATCTGCTTCATATATATGAATGTTTCCCATTGGCCGGGAACGGCAAACCGTGGCCAGTGGGAGCCGCGAGCGGCCGTACCGGTGGAGGCGGCAGGTAAACAAACCGGTCCGGCGCGCCAGGGCTTACCCTGAGCAGGCCACGGACCAAGCTTGGGAACCACTGATCTATACAAAGCTATTCTGTTCTTGGCTCTTTTCCTCATCTAGTGACATAGAGGGGACAGGCTAGTCTCCTTCTTTACCTCCTCCTTTTAAATCTTGTGGGCTTTGAAAAGGTTCAAAATTCAAAAAGCTCATCACTTGACAGCTATGCTATATAACTACTGGGTTTTGCCTGATGTTAATAACAGTGTTGGTACCACACAGCAGAATCAGATCTGTGTATGCAAAATGAGAGAGAATGTATGTCATGAATAGTGTAAGTGAAATGAGATGTTACTCTTGCGAGTTCCTGTTGAGACTGCATGTTGATTGTGATTCAGCTACAGAATGAAACCAATTTTGCCCTGTGAAACCACCTCAGCCAGCTGTCTTTAAGAGAAATATGTCATACTCACTATATTTTATGTTTTCCAGGAGGATATCGAGAGTGATCAGCCTAAAAACAAAGATGACTCAGTAGCTGAGAAAACATTCTTAAAAGGGTACTTTTTTTTTTGAATGAGCAACTTTTCTACCCATTTCACCCCCGCACTCCAAGCAAATATTTGCCAATGTCTCAGCCTCCTGCATGACAGACCAAAATTCAGCTGCCATATTACTAACCCAGGCAGTCCTTTGTATCTTCTAGTAATCTGTGTATTGAAAAAACTACATTATATTTAAAATTATTATGCCTTGCAACTGACGTATATGATCATGGAACTGAGCATGTGATTATGATCAGGAATCTTTGCAAATTAGAGAAGCTAATATTTTTACATGAACTAGATTTGCCCATTTGATCCAACAGCACCACTTTTGCATAGTAGCTTATATAATAGTTGAGCCTGTTAATGGATTCCTATTGGCAGTTCAAGATTCATCATTGCCATGCATACCGTATAGTAACTCACGTCAGTGCAAAGTAGATATAAACCACCACCATCCTGATCTGGTAGTGTTTTACACTACTTTGCAACGGCGTTGTTACGTATTGTCTTTGCAACTTTCAGTTTTGAATCTCAGTCTTCCTGTTTTATAGTTCAGCAAGCTCTAGAAACTCAGCTGCTGGGTAGTGAGGTACTTTGAATTTATCTCGTTCAAACTGGGTTACTTGACCTGGCCATGTGCATGTAAAATGTGCATATAATTTGGGTAAAATTGGGAATTTGGATCCATAAATTAAGCATATGCATTACATACTTAACTTAGAAAACTGGGCCTATAATTTGCTCAGTTTCACAAGCAGTCATAAAATTTAAATATTTATCTTAAACAGTTAGCATTAGTTTTTATGCCACACAACTTGTTGGAAATTTGTGGTTTTACTAGCATTTATGAAACGATTTCCCATTTTAAACCTTTAGGGACATGTTAAAAAAAGGGCGGAAATCACTGTAATTGTGAGTGCGAATTAAGCTTTTGAGTGTCTAAATAACCATTTGCAATTACCATAGTTGTGTGTACAAACTAAGCATCTGCAAACACGCAGTTGTGTGCACCATTTTTGAGCAGAGACTCCCATTCTCAGAATTGGGCCCTTAAAGTTTAGAATGTTAGTATCATAGAACTGGAAGGGACCTCAAGAGGTCATCTAATCCAGTCCCCTGCACTCGTGGCAAGATTAATTATTTAGACTATCCCTGACAGGTGTTTGTCTAACCTGCTCTTAAAAATCTCCAATGATGGAGATTCCACAACCTCCCTAGGCAATTCAGTCCAGTGCTTAACCACCCTGACAGTTAGGAAGTTCTTCCTAATGTCCAACCTAAACCTCCCTTGATGCAATTTAAGCCCATTGCTTCTTGTCCCATCCTCAGATGTGAGATCTCAGAAGTTAAGAAGAGTAATTTTTCTCCCTCCTCCTTGTAACAATCTTTTATGTACTTGAAAGCTGTTATCATGTCCCCTCTCAGTCTTCTCTTTTCCAGACTAAACAAACCCATTTTTTTCAATCTTCCCTCGTAGGTCATGTTTTCTAGACCTTTAATCACTTTTGTTGCTCTTCTCTGAACTTTCTCCAATTTGTCCATGTTTCCTGAAATGTGACGCCCAGAACTGGATACAATACTCCAGTTGAGGCCTAATCAGCGCGGAGTAGAGTGGAAGAATTACTTCTCATGTCTTGCTTACAACTCTCCTGCTAATACATCCCAGAATGATGTTCGCTTTTTTTGCAACAGCATTACACTGTTGACTCATATTTAGCATGTGGTCCACTATGACCCCCAGATCCCATTCTACAGTACTCCTTCTTAGGCAGTCATTTCCCATTTTGTATGTGTGCAACTGATTGTTCCTTCCTAAGTGGAATACTTTGTATTTGTCCTTATTTACTTTTATCCTATTTACTTCAGACCATTTCTCCAGTTTGTCCAGATCATTTGAATTGTAATCCTATCCTCCAAAGCACTTGCAACCCCTCCCAGCTTGGTATCGTCCACAAACTTTATAAGTGTACTCTCTATGCCATTATCTAAATCGTTGATGAAGATATTGAACAGAACCGAACTCAGAACTGATCCCTGTGTGGCCCCACTTGTTATGCCCTTCCAGCATGACTGTGAACCGCTGATTACTCTCCAGGAACAGTTTTCAACAAGTTTTGCACCAACCTTATAGTAGCTCCAACTAGGTTGCATTTCCCTAGTTTGTTTATGACAAGGTCATGTGAGACAGTATCAAAAGCTTTACTAACGTCAAGATATACCATGTCTACCACTTCCCCCCATACACAAGGCTTGTTACCCTGTCAAAGAAAGGTATCAGGTTGGTTGACATGATTTGTTTTTGACAAATCCATGCTGACTGTTACTTATCACCCTATTATCTTCTATATGTTTTCAAATTGATTGCTTAATTATGTGCTCCATTATCTTTCCAGGTGCAGAAGTTAAGTTGACTGCTGAGTAATTCCCTGGGTTGTCCTTATTTCCCTTTTCATATATGGGCACTATATTTGCCCTTTTCCAGTCTTCTGGAATCTCTCCTGTCTTCCATTACTTGTCAAAGATAATCGCTAATAGCTCATATATCTCCTCAGTCAGCTCCTTGAGTATACTAGGATGCATTTCATCAGGTCCTGGTGACTTGAAGACATCTAATTTGTCCAAGTAATTTTTAACTTGTTCTTTCCCTATTTTAGCCTCTTCTGGTCCTACCTTGTTTTCACTGGCATTCACTATGTTTGACGTCCAATCACCACCAACCTTCTTGATGAACACCAAAACAAAGAATAGTAATGAAACTATAATAGGTAGGACTGGAAAGATGAGTTAGGGCAAAGAAGATGAAGGGCACATGTTAGGCAGTTATTAATTCTGATTTATTTATAATACCATTGAGAGTTCCAAAATAATTAAGGTTTATCCACAGTGCTTTATTATGGTTCCCCAGGTCATTTTGTTCTTCCATCAGCAGTTCAATATAATTACTCACAGTAACGAAATCTCTATTTACACAGTAATCCAAAGAGCACTTTGCTTCACTTGAATTACTCTAAAGCCAGCTTTTGATGTCACTGAACATGGAGTGGGAGTAGAATATCAGGCATACGGTGGGGGCAGTGGTATGTCTATAAAATTGTTATTCGTGAATTAAATCTTCATGATGGACCTAACATTTAACCTATTTTTTCCTGTGTTCTTGAAAAGTCCAATAGTTGTGTCCTTTATTTTGAAGACAAATGCCTCATTGATTTATTTAAAAATAAAGGCCAGTAGCCTAGCTTTGAAACAGATCAATCCATTAATAAGAACATATACAAGGAGGAGGAAGAAAAATTGCTTTTCTTAGCCTCTGAGGATAGGACAAGAAGCAATGGGCTTAAATTGCAGCAAGGGAGATTTAGGTTGGACATTAGGAAAAACTTTCTAACTGTCAGGGTGGTTAAGCCCAGGAATAAATTGCCTAGGGTGGTTATGGAATCTCCATCATTGGAGATTTTTAAGAGCAGGTTAGACAAATACCTGTCAGGACTGGTCTAGATAATTATTCTTGCCACGAGTGTAGGGGACTGGACTAGATGACTTCTCGAGGTCCCTTCCAGTTATATGATTCTATGATTTCATAGACTGTATAAGGTATACTCCATCAGTTAGGCATTTTATGGATTATATTCCAGCAGGACAGTATTGAGGTGCATCTTCTAGGAGATGAATGCAAGTAAGAATAGTGATTTGTACAGCTACTGATAACCTTAATTTTAACTATGTTCTAAAAGTGCCTTTTTAAAAAATGACAATTCTTATTCAATAGATCTGCTCCCTGCTCGAAACAAGGCAAATACTTAAGTACATGCTTAACATGCTTGATAAGGAATCATTTATATACGGTGATTCCGAGATTATCACTCCAAGTGTCAATGTGAAGCAATGGAAACAGCTACTAGTATGATTGAGAGCTCTTTTTGTTCAGAATATCAACAGGTTCAGGCATCAGTGGGATTCATGGTCTATTACTATTACATTTTTAATTTCTCAGTTATTTTGGCTTTTTTACACTTTACACCCATACAACCAGATGGGCTTTCAGTTCTTTGAGAGATAACGAACTAGAAACCCAAGATGCTGTTCTTCCAAAGGCACATCTCAGAGTAAAATTACCCATTTCTTATCTGTGTATTTGTTTAATATTGAATTGTTGTAAGGAGCCTGGATGCTAACATGATAGGCACTTAAATAAATAAATAATCAAAATTAACCCATTAAGCAAATGATGTAGGGGCAAAAGAGATTGTAAGAAAATACAATTCAATTTTAAGATCTCAGAATTAGAATCAACAATAAGGATGATTTGTAGAATTATACAAAATATCTTAAGAATATACTGTAACAGAGCAGCTTATGTTCCATTATACAATAAACGAAGAAGCATAAGAATGGCCATACTGGGTCAGACCAATGGTCCATCTAGCCCAGTATCCTGTCTTCTGACAGTGGCCAATGCCAGGTGCCCCAGAGGGAATGAACAGGACCGGTAATCATCAAGTGATCCATCCCCGTCACCCATTCTCAGCTTCTGGCAAACAGAAGCTAGAGACATTATCCCTGCCCAACCTGGCTACTAGCCATTAATGGACCTATCCTTCATGAATTTATCTAGTTCTTTTTTGAACCCACTTATAGTCTTGGCCTTCACAACATCATTTGGCAGAGTTCCACAGGTTGACTGTATTCTTTCATGACCATACCCTATCTTAACTATCTATTACTAAATTGTAAAAAAAATCTGTCCATTACTATATCACTGTAAGAGTACACCATAGCAGGTAATTGCTATTAATCTTTAATTCATTCACCAACAATTAAAATTGATAAGGCTGTTCTGTCTTATATATACGTCTTTCCCTTCAGCTTTCTTTCCTTTTCCTTGTACCTAATCTCTTTGCAGAGGCTTACTGGGTAACTTAACGTCCTATCAAATAAGAGCTATAATTTGTATGGCAATAGAAATTCCAGTAACCAAAATTGACATGTCAGAAGCAAACAACATTTATCAAAGACCTGTTACTGTTTGACCTGGTGAGCAAACGTGTTCCTAGTCTGTTGTTTGAGTGCTAATCTGAACTAAATAAAAATTAATCACATTACAGTGGCATGTGCCATTTCCTGTTTCTTTAAAATTAATCATTATTTACCACAGCATAAGGAGGAAGCTCATGCTAAATTTCACTGCATATTTGACTCCAGCTGTTTACCACTCCAGCTGTTTACTGAATACAGTTTGGATAATTATTATCCTTATATCTTTGCTTTTCTAGTCTAAAGGTTGTCAGGAACTGACATAGAGGGTCATATCTGTAGCTGTGAATTCTTTCCAAGCTTACACAAAGTTTAGGTGATTGTCTAGCTCAATGATTCTCGGCCCACAGGCTGCTTGCAGACCAATCAGCATGCATCTGTAGCCCCATGACATCCTCAGGGCCATACAGGTAGTATATATGTTCTGTGGTGGCACACACAACACACAGAGAGCTGCACCACTGGCCTAGACACACACTTTGTACCAGCATATATCATATTAATTAAAATCTGAGGTGAATTCATTCCCTTACTCTGTTCTTCCCTTACATCTTAGTGCACCATGGTAAAATCCCATGGCATTCCCTACAGATATGAAAAAAGAACCAAAAATGGTTCACTTAACACCTGGGAAGGGCAGATGCTAAGATACACTTACAGTAGTTAGACACACTAGATAATTTTAGCTTCCATATAATCAAAAGTTTGATAAATGTTGAGTGCCTGTATGATGGGCTATATTGTCAAGAGATCCAGAATTACTACAATGATTCTGTGCGTGGACCTTGGCATGCACAAAAAACTACACCTTTGCAATAAAGCTCATGATTATTGCAGATGTGCATACAAATCTGGTAATGAGTACACTAATGACTAGTTAAGAGCCTAACTAGTTTATGTTAATTCCATTATCTAATTTCCACACAGTTACAGTAATTGCAGACACAGTGCCGTTGTACATTTACATGTGCATTTTGTGTGGACAGACCCACATCTTAATCTTTCAAAATTTTGGCCCTTTAAGGGTCTCCCAAATCCATTTTCATTCTACTAGTTCAAAGTCAAACAACTAATACTAAAATAGTTCCAAAAAGATAGCCAAGACTTTCAAAGAAGTTTTATTTTGCACTTTGGAATGCAAAATTAACTCTCTGGCAGTCCAGGAGCTATATGAACTACTCTTCTTTCTGCTTTGGTGGAATTTATTTCTTTGTTATGTTTGCTTTGATTGCTTGTGTGTACTTCTAGGTATCTGGAAAGGAAATATGATGAAGTCTGTGACTTTTGCAAGAAATACAAAACAAGAATTCGATGTGTGATATATGGAATTTTAATAGCAGGTACTTTATTTTTTAAAACCATAGGAAATAACTGTACCCTCTTTCAGTTTTACTTTGATTTCAGGCTATGCATATTTTGCATTCAATGTTCAAATTAAATAGTGTGAAATGGAATTTAATTGATATAACATACTGGAAAACTATCAGACATTTCTACAGATAAGAGTCCCTCAAATCTTTCTGAATGTATTTGAGAAGATATAGGAGATAAAAGTGAATTCTAGTCCTGGATAATGGTTCCAGACTGAAATTCTCCATTTATTAATCAGACAAGTACAGCAAGAGCAACAATAGTGGAAGCTTCCCTATGCTGTGCCACCAATATGCTTCATCTCTGCCCCGGACAGACTACATTTAGGGATGAAAAGGGTAGTTCAGTTACCATGTCCATTCAGTGATCAGCTTCTCTGCTGAGATAGTGGGGTCACTTATCTTAAATTATATCTTCTAGGAGCTTGCTGCAGACTACAAATTCATGTACTATACACCACTAAACAGCAATCAGATACTAATGACTTTTAGTTAGTACCAATTTAGACTGGATTCAAATCAGTGTTCTAGAAGTGAAAGACTCCTTGTCCTATTAACGTTCTCCTACCTGAGCCATTCAGTGCCCACGCCAGAGTTTTCATTATGGAAAGGTCATGCCACAAAGCCTCAGCATTCCAGCATACGTAGAGAACTCATTCAAATGGTCCTGTTTGTCCCTTTCCTGATTGTGCAGTAAATTGGGTTGTTCCATTCTGTCCTTTTATGAGCTTCCTTTTGAGGTCCTCCTACCTAAACTTTTAGAATAATTTACAGAATTACTCAAGAGAGAGGCTCCCAAGAACATGTCAATGTTTAATATATTAATTCTACAAGTAACAGCTTGCCTTACAAATTACAGTACTGTTTCATTGTTATAGGCATGCAAAAGCAGGTAATTATTTATGTGTGTTAAGTATTCTGTTGCCCCACATTTTATCTAGGAAACTGTCATGTGCCAAATCCATTTGTAGCTAGTTACTGCAGGCAGCAAATTTGGGGCCTAATCCAAAACCCATTTAAGTCATTGGAAAGACTCCTATTGATTTCAGCAGGCTATGAGTCAGGCTCTTGTTGCATAGCCCAGTTTACAGAGGCAAATCTCTGAATGCTTCTCCTTATTTCCGCTAATATTTTCCACTTTCATGCATATCGTGGAAGATGGAATAGGCACCATTATTTTGAAATCACTCAGTTTGTTCACAGAACACATGCTGCTCCATAGTATGTTTCACTTTGCCCCAGTGGTCAAAGAAACTGCCTTCTTCTAATATATGGTAGGCTTTATTCAGCCAAAAATACATAATGGAAGCCCATTTTTATTTAGATTATTTTAATACAGAAGCAGAATTATTTCTTGTTTAATCTGGGGATTATTGTTTAAGGTACACCTTAAATCAGTTGTTATTAGATTCTTCTCTGCTGGTTTCTTTACTTATCCATTCCTCATCCCTGCCCGGTGTCCGTGAGCCAGGTCTCATCTCATCTCTCCTCCTATCCCATCTGCTAGCTATAGGTTCCAACCATTCTTATTTAATTGCATTGCTTTCCCCTTCCTCAGAACTATTTATCCCTGAAGTGTTTATAGTGCGCACATCAATGTAGTAGCTTTGTTATCTACTGTTACTTCAGCAAAGCCTAGAAATAGTGTGATGTACTAGAAATACTTCCTGCCCTCTTACTGGCTCTCAGCCTTCAAAACTCCCTTAACCCAACTACAGGGCATTATCCAAATTCCATGTCTACTTTTGACAACTATTTGCATCACATCACCCCATACTTCTGGCACCAGGCCTGTAATCTGAATGAACATTCACCGGTTTTGTTTTTAATGAAACTGTGGACATTACTCTACTACCATATGTAACACTACTAGTAGTGCTTACCTCCTTTGTAAAGTTCTTTGAGATTTAAGGATGAATAGTGCTATTCATGAGTTTGGTTTGTTATTATCAGGGCCGGCTCCAGGCACCAGCCAACCAAGCACGTGCTTGGGGCGGCACCTGGAGGGGGGCGGTGCTGAGGTTTTTGTTTTTGTTTTTAAACACTCTTCCCAGCTAGGGCAGTGGGCCCCAGGCGAGCCCCGCTCCCCGCCCTGGCTGGGGCAGCAGAGCCGCGGGCCTGCCCCGCTCCCAGGCGGCACCCTGGCCGGGGCTGCGGGGAAGATGCGCTCCCCGCCACGCCCCTGGCCGGGGCAGCGGGGAAGCCGCCCTCCCCGCCGCCGCCCCAGCCTGGGCGGCAGCAGGGATGCCGCACTCCCCGCCGGCGCCCCGGCTGGGGCAGCGGGGAGCGGCATCACCCCGGCCAGGGGACCGGCCCCCCGGCCGGGGCAGCAGAGAAGACGCGCTCCCCGCTGGCCCCCCGGCCGGGGCGGCAGGGAAGACGCGCTCCCCGCTGGCCCCCCGGCCGGGGCGGCAGGGAAGACGCGCTCCCCGCCGGCCCCCCGGTCGGGGCGGCGGCGGCGGGGAGCGGCATCGCCCTGGCCAGGGGACCGGGGCCGCGGGGAAGCCATCCTCCCAGCCAGCGCCCGGCAGCTGGGGAGCGAGACATCGCCCCGGCTGGGGGAGCGGGGCGGCAGGCATGCCGCCCTCTCCGCCGGCGCCCTGGCCGGGGCACCGGGGAGCGGCATCGCCCCGGCCAGGGGACTGGGGCTGCGGCGCCCTGGGGAAGCCGCCCTCCCCGCCAGCGCCCCGGCTGGGGCAGCGGGCCCATGGGAATGCCGCCCTCCCCGCCGGCGCTCCGGTCGGGGAGCGGGGAGCATGGCATCACCCCAGCCGGCAGCGGGGAGGCGGGCATGCCGCACTCCCCGCCGGTGCCCCCGCCAGGGGAGCGGGACCGCGGGCATGCCGCCTTCCCCGCCGGCACCCGGCCTGAGAGGGGCAGCCGGTGGCTTTTTTGCCTGGGGCGGCAAAAAAGCCAGAGCCGGCCCTGGTTATTATTACCTTGCTGCTACCTTAAAAATGGACTTTATTTGACCACACACCAGAACCCCTTTCTCTCCCCACTTCCCAGTGATGGGGTTTGATAGTGACTGAATATGTTGTATGTAATAGCACTGTCCACATTTTAGGCAGGAATCAGGAAGCTATCCTTCAGGACAGCACTTAAACACATGCTTAGCTTCAAATTCATCCTTAAGTCTCATTGAAATCAAGTGGAACCTAAGTACATGTTCAAGTGCTTTCCTGAATCAGGGCTTTACTTTCCTATTTCCTAATTAAAGCTCAAGTAAGTAAATAGCCATCTGTTGTGTGTTTTGCTTGTTTGCTTTTTTTACAGAACAGATGTAACTGACATATACATATGCTTGTTTCCTTGACAGTTTACCTGGTGATAGTCATTGCAGCATGTGTCCTGAATTTTCAGAGAGCCCTGGCGCTTTTTGTACTCACTGTTCTAGCCATCTTCTTCATCTGCTGGGATTTTTTAATAGCCAGATATGAAGACAAAATTGCTGAGTTCTTTTCTCCTTCTGAAAGGTTTCTGAAACAACGGTGGTTTTGGCTAAAATGGTAAATGAAACTGGCTTCTTACTTATGCAGAGGGACATAATGCCATTAAGTTAATTTAGCCTTTTAGCTGTTTATAAATGTTATGACTTCACTGGGACCATTTTTTAAAAACCATTTACTGTTTTCACTGGGAAGTGAATGTAAATGCAAGTTAATAAGCACCCTGAATGAATCCTTCTCCGATATTAGATCACTGCTATTCAAACCATTACTTAGCACTCAAGTTGTGTCAGGTTCCCCATGGTAAAGCATAATTCTCAGGGCTTTATACATGTCTAAGATGAACAAATTGCTGAAATCTTAAATGTATTGTATCTATATCTAATCTGTCTAGGTACTTCTTTGGCCCCATCACTGTGGTATCTGAACATAATTTTACCCCTCAGGAGACAAACATGTCTACTGTGCAAAATAACATGTTATTAACAAAGTGGTTGGTTATTTGGAGCAATTAGGATCAACTCCTCCTGGCCCCTACCTGGCAGCAAAAGGAATATCACATTAGAGTGATGTGCCAGAGGGGAATCTTAAAGGTTCCCATCCTGTTAAAATTCCGACACAAAAGGGAAAGGAAATTGGCCAAAATTCCTGCCTTTAATGCAGTTCATACCCCTTTCTCGGTTATTCGAGGGCTCAAAAATATTTCTGAAGAGCAATTTTTTTTGTCTTTGGGAGGGATCTGTTTGCACTTAATAGCGGGGATTTTCACATGCTTTTCTGTGGAGAATGCCTGTGTGCTCATAAAGGGCCTGATTCTTCTCTCACATATACTGATGTAAATCCAGTACTTCACTGGAGTTAATCCTGATTGACACCAGTGTATCCATCCTGTGGCTCTTCACACACACCACTCAATTCAATTATAGAAATTGAACATTATATTGTCTCCGGGCAGTAAGAACAGAAGTAGTCACAGTGGGGGCATGTTCACTGGGAGGGAGGGGCAAAATGGGAACAAGCTGGGAACACCTCCTCTGCCCAGACTATCCTGGACCCAGAACTGTGCAAGGGAGACCCCCAAACACATTCTAAGGGCAGTAGGATGCAGATGGTGCACATGGTAGAAAACTGCAGAGAGGAGCCAATCAGACACTCTAGCCAGAAGGGACAGAAGCAACCAAAACCAGGACCTCTGGATGTTCAGAGAATGTTCTACAGTTATAACTGGACTTTCTCTGCCCTGGGCTAACTGGCTGTGCTCCAACACACCCCTCACCCTGTTTCTTTACCTTTGCCACACCTGCCCCTCTTATCCCCTTCCCTGGCCCCCTAACCTCCCTTCCCTTCCTGATCCCCTCCTAAGTAAACCCACCCCAAAAATAATATGCCATTTTCCTCCATCACTCTGCTTGTGCATTCTACCCCTTCCCCCACACTGTGTCTCATCTGTTTAGATTGTAAGTGCTTCAGGGCAGGGACCATATTAGGTACTAGCATAATAAACATGCTATGTAATAATACAGAAGAAAATTAGTCTAGTGGTTAGGGTACTAGCTAGGGACCTGACAAACCCAGGTTCAATTTCGTGCTGGTGTGGGACTTTCAGCTTGACCATTGACAAGTCATTTGGTCTGCGTGCTTCAGTTTGGGATAACAGTATTGCCCCACCACAGACAGGTTTTACTAGGATAAATACATAAATGTTTGTGAGGTGTTCAGATCATACAGTAGTGAGAGGCATATAAAATAGATTATCAATATACTGTGTTGATTTCCAGTAGCTGAGGCTCCATCCCTGCACATTTTTTCATGACAAACTATACAGATTTCCAGCCAAGTGCAACTTGTTTGTTGCTTCCTTCTTTGGTTATAGGTATGAGAAGTTATTGTTGTTAACAGATTCATCAATCCCTCCCCCCTCTGCAGGCAGGCTTTGTCCTATATAGACAACTATTACCCACCCCCAACATCCTGATTTTTCACACTTACTATCCAGTCGCCCTATGTGTTTGACAGATTGTTATTATATTCATATTGCTGGTGGGGTAAAGTTATCTCTGGGTAATTGCCTGTTTATGCAGAGATGCATTTTTAAGAATTTGCCACGGGTGCTCAGAGCTTGGGTGGTCTTTGATGTAGCAGTATTGGTCTGAAAAAAATAAAATAAAATAGAAATTGGAGTAACTGATATCTCTTCTTTTTATCAAGATATTGTGTATGATATTATATTTGTTTCCCTTTTGATAGGGTGGTGTGGGTATCTCTAATTGCAGCTATCATTTGCTGGCTCATCTTTGACACTGCCAAACAGGGAACCAATCAGCTCATCTCCTTTGGTGGGCTTGTGATGTTTGTTTTCTTGATGTTGATCTTTTCCAAATACCCAACCAAAGTAAGTATTTGGCTAATCTTGATTTTTTTCCTTCATTTTGACTAGGTCTTAAGAATGTACTCACTAGGAGTGAACAGTTCCACCCAGCCAACTGCAAATTTATGCGTAATGATATAAATTTTCTAAAAACCTAACTGTAGTTACTATATTTACTGTACTGCACAGGCAACCTGAATTCTGGCATTTCCTAACTTGAGTGCTGGACTTTGCAACTTTATTTTTTAACGTAGTATTGAAAGATACCTATATGGTCATATGCATGGATGCATTTGGTCAAATACTTGTACACTTACAAAAATCTTAATCATTGTTCTGGTATCCAGCAGTCACAGTCGGCCTGACTCTGAAACCCTTACGAATACTGAGTGGTACTTCCTGTTAAGAGTTCCACTGAAGTCAGTATGTATTTTGTGAAGTCAGTGGAACTGCTTACATACAACACTACTCCATTTGAATACGAAAATGAGTGGGAGTTGCAAAATTGTGCCCAATAAGAGCAATAGAAAATCCAGGATTCTCTAGATTTAGACTCTGACTATAACATTTTCTATGTTCTGTAAAATTAAAATACAAGTTTATACAGTACATTTTCACCATTTCTCTATAGTAAGAAAAGAAACCATTTCACTCTGACTTCATGTAAAAACCACAGTACATGTTACGCTTCATAGCTCAGGGTCAAGTAGTGAAAATTATCTTTGTTGTTTGGCTGGCACTCAGGCTTCAATGGTCTAATTCCCTTTCTGCGTATGTTCAAATAATCCTATTGACAATGAAGACACATTTGCTAGAAGGGTATCAGCATGAATCTGTTTTAGTGGTATCCAGTAAAAGGGAGAAGGGGAGCATCAATGGAAAAATGGAATGAAGTACACTTCAGTATCTCCTAAAACTTTAAAAAACAATCCTACAGTCCTTATTCATCTTATGTTGTCCTTAATCAGATGAAACTCCTATTAATTTCAGGATTTGCCACAATGGGAGTTTTGCCTATTTAAGGACTGAGTACAAAATGAATCTGTACTTTAGAGATGTTGTTTTTCCTAGTAGCAATGACCAGGCCTATTAGAGCATTAGGTAGAGTATAACTCCATGGAAAGAGGGAGGAAGCATGTAGGGTGCAAAATATTAATTCAAAGGCCCTCAGAGGTGCAAGGCTTCTACTCTAATTCACTCTGTTTACCCCTTCACTATATTTTCTAAATATGCCTGTTGGTTTATTTATCTTTGTTTTCCAAGGAGTTGTGATAGCCGCTTCAGTACTCTGCACTGGAGAGATTTTTGTAAAGGTTGTGCTCTGATTCCCACAAATCCCTGTTCAATTTTTACTTGCTGTTTTTATGCATAACATTAGTGTTTTTCATCTGAGTCATACTGTCTGGTTCATTAGAATTCACAAAGCCTCCTGGAACATTTCTATATCTATGCTGAAGCTTTTCATAGCCAAGGGAAAGAGCAACACATAGAACTCCGTGAGGATGCTTATTTTGTCGGTCTGTCCTCCTGACAGCCCCTTCCATTCCTGAGTAATGACTGTTTGACTTTTACCCCGTAATCCTTTGCAAAGCATTACTACCAGCAACTGAAGTGAGAATTAGTAAGTGCCAGATCTGGTGTTCTCCCATGGGTCTTCATTACATCTAATTGGCCTATTTTATTAAAGTGGGAGCAAATCAGCAAGGCTGCACCTTACTTCAGTCCTTGTAAATAGATCAGATTTACAATATACAAACTGTGATAGCAGTGCAGAAAGCCTGAAGTATAGGGTTATAGTCATCAATTCACATTTCCAGATGGAATAACTCAATAATGAATGCTTGTATATTATTATAATCATAACATTTAACACTCATGTAGCCCTGTCAGGGCCAGGCCGTGGGCAGCCTGTGTACACCAGTCAGTTAGCTAGTTGCAGTCAGAAGAAAAAGTAGTAGGGTCAGGGGCAAGCCAGGTCAGGATACCACAACGTTAGGCTCAGGAACAACTTTCAGGCAGGAAGGAAGTAGCAGTCAGCATCAAGTTGGGTCAGGATACCAGGAAGTCAGAGTTAGGCACCTAGTTAGAGGCAGCGGGCAAGTAGCTGTCAGGGATGAACCAGGGTCAGAAGTCAGAATCTAGGGTTTGCAGCAAGGTAAGGCCTAGAGCACGAGTAAGCAAGCATTGTTGCTCAGACAGCTCCCTGTGTTGGCTTCCTAGTTTATCGGTGGGCTTCAGGGGCAGCCACTCAGGCCCTGCTGGGTGGTACTTCCTGCAGTATCTAGCTTCAGGGGCTCCTCTAACAAAAACCCAGCCTAAACTTCCTATGCAGAAGAATCAACAGCCTAGAGCCCACAGGTTCTTATAAGCCCTTTTTATTCATAGATGTTCTAGCACTTTACAAAGTTGAGGAAGCATTATTCTCCCTATTTTACAAATGGGGAAACTGGCATAGTGAATAGTAGTCTCCTATTTCTCAACCCAATGCTTTATCCATTTATATGAGCAACATCATGATGTTATATTAGCATCTAGTGATATATTCACTGCTATGATGAAAGCAGAATCATTTGTTAACATTTTTGTTGTCTGTTGCATTCACATAACAATTATTTCACCTCTGTACTATACACAGGGAGGAATGTGTCTCTTGTTCTTTTCTTATTATTGTTCATGGTTTGTGTTCTTCAGGGCTCAGCATGCAATGCTCCATCTTTATCTGAGCAATTCTAACTTGGATCAAAAGGGAGCATCACATTGAGGGATTTGGTATTAGTCCATCACTCCATTGTAAAGAGGAGGGCAGCTGTGGTAACCCAAAGAGATGAAACCTCCGTATGCTCCATTTTGGCAGCCCCAATACACTACAATGTAGCTAAATGCATCATTAATTATATGTATGTTAAACTAACATTTTTTTTTCATATCAAGTGATTTCTGTATTTTCATTTTTCTATATGGCTAGGTTGTCTGGAGACCAGTATTTTGGGGAATTGGAATGCAGTTTATTCTTGGACTTCTTACTCTGAGGACTAAAGCAGGATTTGATGTATTTAATTGGCTGGGTAGGCAGATACAGGTAAGGCATTAGCCAAAAAAAGTTATTTTCTTTTTAACATTTTGTTTATTAGGGTATTTATATTAGAACAGAAGCATGTTGACTGCAAAAGTAAACAAGACACTAATAAGAGAAAGTTTTATAAGTTCTACGAGTACAAGTCTGCAGGCCCCTATTATTCAGAAGAGCTACATTCTGTTACACATGAATACGGCACTAGAAACAGTCAATTAGCCAGATTATCAGAGTCAAACATTTGTTTCTTGAACACAACTGTTACCCTCTTTTCCTCTTGGGGTGAAATGTGGCTTTGTTCCCAGGCTAATGCACCTGGTGTTCCATACAGTCAATGGGAGTTTTGCCATAGACGTCAAAGGGAGCAGAATCAGATCCTTCCTGTTTTGGCTTCCTGGGATAAATAGGGTCCTCTGTGGGGTAACCTGCCCAGTAATCAGATCCAGTCACCTCATTTTTCTCTGCATACTGTCTTCAAATGAGCATCTTATTCTTATGCCAAATTGTCACGCCTAGGGCTATGCCTACACTACAGAATTACGTTGACCTAACTTACGTTGTCATACAGCCACCGCCATTATTAAATCACTTCTGTGTGTGCTCAGTTTCTTGTGTTAGTTGTGCACGTCTTCACCAAGAGCACTTGTATCATTTGTATTGTCAGTGTGGGGCATTGTGGGATGGCTCCTGAAAGCCAGTAACAGTCGACATAAGCAACATAGTGTCTATACTGACACTGGGTCAACGTTATTACATCAACCATTACGCCACACAGGGAGGTGGTGTTACTAAATCAGTGTAGAGAGGCACTTACATTGCTGAGAGTCAAATTTAAGTGAAGACGTTGACACAAGGCTGTTTACGTCAATCAGCCCTGTAATGTAGACCTGGCCTAATAAATAACAATTAGAACACGCCCCATCCTTGATTGACCATCCCCTCATTTGGGCTGAAATCAGAACCCACCCAATCACCAGGCAAGAGTATCATACTGGTCCACTCACAGAAGCTCATGGTCCAATTCTGAAACATCCTTGCAAAAAACTCTGTCCACTAAAATGCCATGTAATAGGAGATCTAATGAGACACTATCACCACAGCCACTGTCTCTCTAGCACCAAAGCCTATACTCCTTGCCCCCACCGACCCCAGGGTTCTCAGATGACCTGCAATAGAAGAAACAGAAGGAATAAAATTCAAGCATTGGTGGCAGAAACACAAGTGGAGATGGAGATAGCTCTTTGTGCAGAATTCTGCTCATTGAAACTAGCATGACTTTGTAGCATTGCCGGAGCGGAGGCTGCATCCAATGTGAGCTCCTACATGTAGCCAACCTGCAAGACTTAGACAACTGATGTAAAAAATCATCCATTGCTGAAGAGTAACAGTGGAAAAGGTGGGCAGAGTGTTATACAGTGAGGGGAATTCAAACTTTTGGCACAAAAAGATACTGTGTCCCTCTGCGATAGCTCTTAAAAGTTACAGGTGAATAATCCAATGTAGACAAATAATGTGGCACTATTCCCACATAAAAATGTTATTAAAATATAATTATCCCCATTCAGAAATGAACCCTGACATATGGCCACTAATCTCCAGGAAACAAGAGTCCCTGGTATTTTCAACCTCAAATATCCTTTCCTTGCCATTCTGATTCAGATGGGGCTGGGCCGCTCAAACATTGATCCCACCTGGCACATGGCCATTCTTTTGACAATATCTTCTTTTTGCTCTCAGGCTTCAATCTGAAAATGGTTAACTTATTGCTCATAGTTGCCCTGTGAAGTTCTGCCAACAGGAAGAGGTTTATGCAGAATTTGCAGATGCACCTCAATGGTATCTGTGTGGAATGAAAAGTAAACACTTCCTTTGGACTAGCATTTCGCCACTGTCCTGGGGCAGGAACTGTCTCTTACTACATGTTGAATGGGTCCCCAATCTCAGCTGGGACCACTAGCCACTACTGTAACACAAATACTAAATAATAATAATTAATAATGAGCAGTTGGCTGGGTGGTTCTGCCTCACCCCAAGGGAAGGTTTAGGAGGGTGCACACTACTCCCCTTTCCACAGCTGGTCAGCTCAGTAGTCTGGCACAGATGAGCAAGTGTGACTTATGGCTATGTCTCCCCTCTGCTCCCTTTGAGGCAGTGTCCACCACTGGGTCCTAGAGAGCAGATCCTGAACTACAGTTGTACTTGTTCATTGGACAAGATGCAGAACAGAAGGAAGTCGCTTCACCTCCCCACAAGCACCTGCAATAGGGCCCAACAGCCAATCTCACCCTTTATGAGTTTTTTAAATCAGTGCAATAGTTGCTTATTATTTAGCAGTGACCTCTGCTTATAACAGATGCTTTGTTTGTTTTTTCTCTTTAGATTTTCCTGGAATATTCTGATAATGGTGCTAAATTTGTGTTTGGTGAAAAATATACAGATCATTTCTTTGCCTTTAAGGTAAACAGCTATTGTATATGTTGTATTTTACATATAGTTGACCAAAGAGTTTCATTGGAAAACATGTTCCGTGTATGATTTACAACATGTATGCAATTACCAATAGGAGAGGAACTGTCCAAGAGACAATCTCCACATTAAGACATGACCCACACTATGAAAAAGTTGGGGAACTGGGGATTAAACTTGCCATTTAATGTTATGCATTTGTTTGCTTTAAATTTATTTAACCCAGCTGCAGCAATTTATATTTTTGACAGGATGATAGTATTAGCAGACTCATTTTCAAAATGGAGGCATGACAGGATACAGGGTTCTTAACTGGTCAGTGGTAACCACAGGGTTAATGGCTGCCTATCTTATCCTCCCTCCCACAAGTACTCAGGGAAAGATGCTAGTACTGAGATACCATGGAAATAGGTGTCTCATAAATACCATGGATAGGTGGAAAGAATTAAGAGGAGCTTGGGCTGGAGGCTGCAGGCCAATAAGGTTCACCAGTAGGAAGGCAAGAAACTCCGTAAAAATAGCTGTTTACGGGACAAAATGAGCTGTTTTGAATTAAGCATTTATTTACCCAAGGCTTTCTCTGCAGCTTATTACAGATCAACAGTACTTCCTTTCTTTGAAAGAGCTGAGGAGCAAGTTCTTTCTCCTCTCCCTTCCTGAGAAGATAGATTGGGAAATGGGCCATCACTGATCCCATTGTTCCAGGAGATAAGAAGCTGAAATGTCTCTCTATCCAAGCTCTTATACCTTCTCTCTCCCATAGACGCAGGTGATAGTCCAGACTGGAATTATTCTCATTTAGCTTCCTAGCTATACAAGACCAACCTGGTTTGTTTCTTTTGTAGAAGTTAGTGCACTTTGAACACAAACACTGAGTGATAAAATCCAGTCAGGGGAACACTGTGTTTTCATACTTCACCTGCTGAATCACTCTGCCACCGTGAAGGCCCAAGGCACAGGTAGTACACAATTCATGAGAAATGGTAAGCCTCTGCTTCCATGCACAAGTCCCAAGATTGAGAGGATAGTTAGAAAAAAAATATTTGAAAGGGGGAAAAAAATTCCCTTCTGGTTTTTGGTGAAATTTTGGGGTTCTTTTGCTGATATTTTTTTTTCTTCTAAATGTTTCTGTTTTCCAACCATCTCTCACTTTTACAAGTCAGGCACCTAAGTGACCATTTCTACGCTCAGTCACTGTATGTTTTGTGAAAGCATGATGAGTGCATTGCACAAATAAGAGTTTGATTACACATGGACCTATAGCCTGTTTTTAAAAAAAATGCTCCAGCAGTGATAAAGACATGTTGTGGATTGATATGTTAGCTAGGGCGACATTTTCAAAAGTTTGCA
The DNA here is from genome assembly GCA_033296515.1 of Macrochelys suwanniensis. Taxonomy (NCBI): domain Eukaryota; kingdom Metazoa; phylum Chordata; order Testudines; family Chelydridae; genus Macrochelys; species Macrochelys suwanniensis. Next base: position 43,181,656 of record CM065780.1, on the reverse strand, counting down.
TGTGTTCAAACATCCATGTGTGCCTTTTTCTATGGGATAAACTGGAGAAAGACACACACGGAAATTTTAAAGTGGGATTGGATACTAGCAGAATATGTTCACACTGAAGGACAGACAAGTCAAAATGGGGTGCATGGTTGATGTAGGCCTCAAAACTGTGCGTATGCTGCTTTATTTTCAGAATTACACATGGCTCAGTTTAGGAATATGCATGCTAATCATGTGTCAAGCAGGTGCCAGCCTGAAGGTGATTGTGTCTCCCATCAGCCTCCCATTGGCCGATGGGCCACCTACTGTAGGCCAAAAAAAAGCAGCAGGTGCATAAATATTGGTGCATAAATAGCTTCTCATCCTCCCTCTGGCTGATCATCAATATGGTTTATCTTGGATTTTGACTTCCTCCAACTTGAGTAAAAGATACATTTAAGGAGACAGACACAGCCAGTCCATTTACCTCCTGCGTATTCCAACTCTTGCAATACTTTTTCCAGTGCTTGGGTATCAAGCCAATCAAAAGTGATATTACTATCTTCCATTCTTTGTAAGTGGAACTCTAATGCACTGTATTTTGCGGTAGCTTCAAAGAGATAATGAGGTACCACCCAAAACTGTGTTGGCCCAGGAGAAGGGGGGAATGGGTAGGATAATTGGATTGCCCCTTTGCCATAACCCAGTGCCTGCAATGAGACTCAATGTCCACATCCCAACTTTGGCTGCACACAGTTATAATCAGAATGATAATTAGAGTAAGTGCATGCATAAAACTTTGTACATAGCCATCCTCCTGTGCACACAGAAGAGCACATCCCTATATACATAGGCAAGTGTCTTTGAAAATGTGGACTAGGATTTATTCTCTGCAGTCATATTCATTAAACAAAGAGCAACATTTTCAAAAGCAGGTACCCAAGCTGTGCCCACAAAATAGGCAGCCACAGGCAAAAGCAGTAATTACCCATGCAAAATATGTATATGCATGCAGAAAATGGTTAATTTTAAATGCATACTATTGCATGTTTGTGTGTGCACATGCATATTTTTCAGGCACAATGTACACCTATTTTTGAAAATATAGCTGAGATAGTCAGGATTAAACCCATTATTTTAAATACTTATTCTCACAAACAGAGATGTTATAAATATCATCCCTGTAGGCAGGTGATGCTACCCTTTTCCCAGCTCCATAAAGTCAGATGATCACACCCAATTGCCTCTTGACAAAAGCAAAGATAGATCAGCTAAAACTTACTTGTCAGAATTAAATCTTTTATGCTTCTTTAGAGATTAAATGTTATTGGATTTTGGTTATTTTGACTGCTTGTTCTTTATTTATGCCAAGAGGTTTCTGGTTCATTAAATATAAGGGTCTTGTATGAATGGTTGAGGTTGGAGAATCTTCCAAAGGTTTCAAACCTAGAATGCACCTATACATCATCTGCCGCCTGCTTCTTATTTGGGGTCTTATTGTACCAGATGCTGAGCACCACAATGCCAGGCTTCTGTGGGAGTTCTGAGTACTCAGCATCTCAGAGTCATGCGCTACATACACAGTAGGTGACATGGCAGAGAAGTCAAATGACACTTCTATAGGTCCAAAAGGTGATTTCTCATATTTATCAGAATTAGTAGTGGATGTGTAACAGTGTGGCTAATCAAAAACACATTATAAAGGCATAACAATGAGAGAGTTCTATTTTCTTTGGGGGGTTATTACACTAATAGCAATTAATGTAACATTTGTAGCTGACAGACATGAAATTGTAAAAAGCTTTTTGACACTTACTTTTTCCATTTAGATGTTCTCTTTTATTTAATTTATTCCTGGTTTAGGACTTGTGTGCACAAGGAAATTATTCTGGTATATGGTAGAAGTGAATTTAAAGTGTTATATTTATACCTACATAACTCCTTATGAGGACTCTTGTATTCTGATAGATGAGTGTCCACGCAGTGAGTTATACTGATTCAGGTAGCCAGACACCTGCAGAACCACAAATGAGTGGTGCACGGGAAGAAGAACTACCTGGGGGCCCGAGAAGCATGAGACTTGGTGTCCGCCCTACTCCTTCTGCTTTTTCTAGCCCAGTTTCATGCAATCAGTGCTTGTTTGCTCCCTGGTGAAGAACAGAGGGGAGCATTTGACCTTTTATTGTCAAATACATTTCACAGTCTAACTAACCCAACAAAGAAAAGGAAAGGCTGATACTGTACCCTTAACTTGGCCTGCTGTGCATAGATTTTTCTATATCTACAATGTGTGTGACTGCCCCCTATTTAGAGAACGCTGCAAGACCTAGGCATATTGGTGAGAATTAAGGCTTTTATTCCTTCATTCAAAACAGCTCTGCTTTTGCAGCCCCCCTAATGTTAACTTAAAGGCTTTTTCTTTGTGTTTGTCTAATATGGGCCAGTGAGCACAGCACAACTGAGAAATCAGGGTGGGTGCAACATGTAAAAATAGTTTATCACATGCTGCATGCAGTTCAGTTCTTCTGGGTCACGCTAGGGAAGGAAGGAAAGTCTGACATTTTCAAATTGACTCCTCCATGCTCTAGATAAAAGCTAGCCTGGGTATGACAGGTCATCTCGGTAATTAGATACATGCTAATTGGTTGTGTGCCACTTTCTGTTGAAGCCATTGACACAAAAGTTGCTATCATGTTAAATAATCAGGGGGTGATTTTAAAAAAAATAATTCCCTAAATTCCATACCCAGTCAAGGGTGCAGATGATCACAATTGGAACATCCTGACTTGTGGGAACAAAAACTGCACCTGTAATTGTCTTCAGGTGCACAACGGGAAACCACTTTTAAAATTCAGTCTCTTAAAGTCAGTTTGTAAAGTGATTTTATCAGGGACAAGCCTGTAACAGTATCGGCCACTGACCTGTGTAGTGAGAATGACAGAGGGGTAGCAAGTGTCACATCTTAAATGGCACATTCTTTCTTTCCCTCTCCAACTTGTCACACACTCCCACAGCTACACTGAAACCTTCTGCCTCCAGTTGGGCTGCAAGAAGGGAAAGAATATTTGCTTGTAATTTTGATCTTCTGCTACTTGAGGTTGGTGGCCACCAGTCTTCTTCCTCTCCCTGCAATGTTTTCCTGCTGGATAACCATGTTCCTTGAATCTGAGGAATTTCCATTTAGCTGCATCTCTTGTAGGGATAGAAGTTTAAGTATGGGATATGGGATAAGAAGAAAGTTGGGACCTATTGTAAGGATTATGCCTAGAAAAAGAGAGTGGTGGCTGTTTGATGATTTATTTAATCTCACTTCTGTGATACTTCTCCCTAATTCCTGAACCCTCAGTGCATCACAAGCTGATGCTAAAGGTTCCCCTGCCTGTCAGCTAGTATCAATTTAAATGATTAAATGCATTAGAGGAACAGGGTCAATCTAGAAGTATCCCAATAGCAACTCTTTTGAAGGGCAGAGGCAGTTATGGCTACGAGCCACATTAAAATATTTTGAGAGAGGGTGTTTTTCAAACTTCATCAGTATAAATTATCATAGAATATCAGGGTTGGACGGGACCTTAGGAGGTCATCTAGTCTAACCCCCTACTCAAAGCAGGACCAATCCCCAATTTTTGCCCCAGATCCCTAAATGGCCCCCTCAAGGATTGAACTCACAACCCTGGGTTTAGCAGGCCAATGCTCAAACCACTGAGCTATCCCTCCCCCCAATTATAGTAGTAACTTTTCTCTGGAGAATTAAGAATTGAATTTATTGACAAATACTTTAGTACTGATGCATTTGATTTTTTTATAGTTTTTTTATTCTGTTCATGTTCATTATTTGACGTGTGACTCCTTCAATTGCACAATTAAAAAGCTTTCTGCCTTTAGAGGGTATTGGTTTAAATATTACTAATCTCTCTGGCTTATCGTGAACCTGTACTGAGAGGTTTTTTCCCCATTACATAATAGCATAGAAATGTTGAGTTCCTGTGTGTTTAAGATATACACGTACCAAATGATCCAATTTTAATTCAGGATGAAAAACAAAAAGCAACTAATTACGTGCCAGACTGTGGGCCATGCATGTGTTACTCCATTTGTGATTCTTTTAAACCATATGTTTAAAGAACGTTCTTTTCCTTCAGTTTCACTGCCATACAACGAATAGATCCCCGTGGAGTTACTTTTAAGGAATTTAGCCCTGGTCTACACTATGAGTTTAGGTCGAATTAGGTCGATTTAACCCTGCACCCATCCACACAACAAAGCCTGTTTTGTTGACTTAGACAGCTCTTAAAACTGATTTCTGTACTCCTCCCTGGCAAGGGGTTTAGTGCTAAAATCAACCTCGTTGGGTCTATTTTGGGGTAGTGTGGACACAATTAGACGGTATTGGCCTCCGGGAGCAACCCCAGAGTGCTCCATTGTGACCGCTCTGGACAGCACTCTCAATACAGATGCACTGGCCAGGTAGACCGGAAAAGCCCCCGGGAAATTTTGAATTTCATCTCCTGTTTGGCCAGCGTGGCGAGCTGATCAGCACAGGTGACCATGCAGAGCTCATCAGCATATGTGACCATGCAGTCCCAGAATCGCAGAAGAGCTCCAGCATGGACCGAACGGGAGGTACTGGATCTGATCACTGAATGGGGAGATTAATCCGTGCTGGCAGAACTCTGTTGCAAAAGACAAAATGGCAATATATTTGCCAAAATCACCAAGGCCATGATGGACAGAGGCTACAACAGGGACGCGCGGTAGTGTTGTGTGAAAATGAAGGCGCTCAGGCAAGCCTACCAGAAAACAAAGGAGGCAAACGGCCACTCTGGGTCAGAGCCCCATACATGCTGCTACTATGATGAGCTACGTGCAGTTCTTGGTGGGGACCCTACCACTACCCAACCATTGTCCATGGACACCTTCAAGGGGGGAGTCTCACGCAACGGGGGTGAGGATTTTGTGGATGAGGAAGATAATGAGGAGGAGGTTGAGGATAGCGCACAGTGGACAAAAGTGATCCAGTCGATGCAGTGTACTTGGACTTTCAGAAAGCCTTTGACAACGTTCATCACCAAAGGCTCTTGAGCATACTAAGCAGTCATGGAATAAGAGGTCCTCTCATGGATCAGTAACTGCTTAAAAGATAGGAAACAAAGGGTAGGAATAAATGGTCAGTTTTCATAAAGAAGAGAGGTAATTAGCAGGGTCCCCCAAGGATCTGTACTGGGACTTGTGCTGTTCAACATATTGATAAATGTTTTGGAAAAGGGAGTGAACAGTGAGGTGGCAAAATTTGCCAGAAATACAAAATTACTCAAGATATTTAAATCCAGAGCTGAGTGTGAAGAGTTACAAAGGGATCTCACAAAACTGGGTGACTGGGCAACAAAATGGCAGATGAAATTCAGTGTTGATAAGAGCAAAGTAATGCACATTGGACAAAATAATCACAACTATATATACAAAGTTGTGGGTTCTAAATTAGCAGTTACCGCTCAAGAAAGAGATCTTGGAGTCATTGTGGATAGTTCTCTGAAAACATCCGCTCAATGTGCAGCAGCAGTTAACAAAGCTAACAGAATATTAGGAACCATTAAGAAAGGGATAGATAATAAAACAGAAAATATCATAATGCCACTATATAAACCCAGGTTACACCCACACCTTGAATACGACACACAGTTCTGGTCACCCCATCTCAGAAAATATTAGAATTGGAAAAGGTGCAGAGAAAGGTAATGAAAATGATTAGGGGAATGGAACAGCTTCCATAGGAGGAGAGATTAAAATGACTGGGACTGTTCAGTTTAGAAATGAGATGACTAAGGGGTGATATGATAGAGATCTATAAAATCAAGAATGGTGTGGAAAAAGTGCATAAGGGTGTGTTAATTAGCCCTTCACATAACACAAGAATGAGGGGTCACCCAATTAAATTAATGAGCAGCAGATTTAAAACAAACAAAATGAAGTACTGCTTCTCACAACGCACAGTCAACCTATGGAACTCATTGCCAGGGGATTTTGTGAAGGCTAAAAAGTATAAATAGGTTCAAAAAGGAATTAGGTAACTCCATGAAAGATAGCTCTATCAATGGCTATTAGCCAAGATGGTCAGGGACGCAACCCCATGCTCTGGGTGCCCCTAAATCTCCAAGTGCCAGAAGCATCTGGCACTGGCTACTGTCTGAGACAAGATACTGGGCTAGATGGACTATTGATCTGACCCAGTATGTCCATCCTTATGTTCTCATATAACAATGGGTAAGTTTGGTTCCAGATCTGAACTTTGCAATGCAGGTCCCACATCTGAAACACGCACAAAGTTTACAGAATTTTGATCCAGATATTTGCAGATGCTAATGTCCAGTAGGTATCTGAGTGGCTGATTACTGAGCTGCTTTAAACATAGCTACAGCCAACCTGCAATATACTGTTGGGAAACCATTTCAAAACTATCACAGTTTGATCTGGAAAGTATCCAAATCCATGAAAAGTGATTCATCCAAATTCAACACATCTACGTGGAAAACAACTCTAGGAGTTCCAGAGTAAAACAATTTCTGAACTGAATAGTTGAGGTTGAATGATTGAGCTTCCAAGATCTTTAAAAGATTTCAAAACCAGAATATATCTCAAAGACATTGGCCTTTTATTTTAGGCAGAGAGAAAAGAAAAACTCTTTAAAAGTTTAAGTTATTTTATTTTGTTTCCCCAAATTAGGTCCTGCCAATAGTGATTTTCTTCAGCACAGTCATGTCTATGCTTTACCACATTGGATTCATGCAATGGCTCATTAAAAAGGTACCACGGCATGGAATTCTGTTAATGCTTTTTATTTGAGATATTCAAGTATTACACAGCTGTTGCAACCATAGAGTCCAATTGTGGCATTTTTTTAAATTTAATATTTATCATTTTTAGGTTGGTTGGATAATGCAAGTTACCTTGGGGACATCTCCTGTTGAATCCCTAGTAGCAGCTGGCAACATATTTGTGGGACAGGTGAGTTATGAAATAGAAAAATAGGCTAGTACCCTTAATCACCACCTATTAAAAGACAGAAATCCTGGACAGTGGAAAGTGAAATACCACTGTTTAATGAGCTTCTGTTTCCAATAAACATCCCTTCTGTGTGAAGTTAGGACTCTAATGCACCAGGTCAGGTGCTTGGTTTTTTGGACACCAGAATTCCATCAGTTTATAAATCAACAATGACACACAATCAGGTAAGTTCAGAAGGTTATACAGGAACTCCTCACTTAACGTTGTAGTTATGTTCCTGAAAAATGCAACTTCAAGCGAAACAATGTTAAGCGAATCCAATTTCCCCATAAGAATTAATGTAAATGAGGGGATTAGGGGTTCCAGGGAATTTTTTTTCACCAGACAAATTACTATATATATATATATATATATATACACACACACAGTATAAGTTTTAAACAAACAATTTATACACAATAATGATGATATTGAAGCTTGGTTGAGGTGGAGGAGTCAGAGGGTGGGATATTTCCCAGGGAATGCCTTACTGCTAAATGAACTAGCAGTTGGCTGAGCCCTCAAGGGTTAACTCTCACACTCTACAAGCCAGCAGAAAAAGGAGGGAGAGCAGACAGAGACGGATGTGTTGTGCATTGGATGTGTTTGAGATAGAGATGCGTATTTCTTCTTTAAGTATCGAGTGGGGTCAGAAGTACACTGCCTTGTTAATTAGATCAGCAAGCCCGGCAGCTGCAGCTTCTGCCTAAGGCAACAGCTCCCTCCCTCGTGCGTCCCCCCTGCTCTATGGAAGATGGGGTAAGCGAGGTGCAGGAGCAGGGGGACATTAGCCCCCCCTTTTCTTCCTTCCCCCCCCCACACAGCAAGCAGGCAGGAGTCTCTGGGAGCAGCACATGGCAGTAGGGGAAGGGACAGCTGAACTGCCAGCAATTGATAGCCTGCAAACGACATTAGAAAGGAGCATTTCACAACTTTAAAGGAGCATGTTCCCTAATTGATCAGCAATGAAACAACGTTAACCGGGACAACTTTAAGTGAGGAGTTCCTGTACTATGTTCACACATGAAACTCTGTCATGAAGCTGGGAGACAGACCCCCTCAAGTGGGCACTAGACTAGTCTAAAAATAGAAAGAAAGCAAAAAAATAAAATCTGATAGAAAATGAAAATAGGATAAGAAGGAGAGGAAAGTGAACAGAAACAGAAAAGGATAGGAGAGAGAATGGCAGAAAAATAAGATAAGGGGTTAACTGTGTGAGGACATGGCTCAAGGGCATACAGGACAATGGGGACTCCAGTGTAAAAAAAAAAAAAAAAAAAAAGATTAGGAACCACTACATTAAAGCAACCAAGAAATGACCTTCAGCCAGGTGGGTGTCCAGCATAATTGCACTACCTGAAAAACAGCACTTAGCCTTGAGAAAGCCCCATGCATATTCAGAGCACTCATCAGCACAAACAGTAACTGTCTGATAACGCCAAAGACACTGTGATTGAACTGTGTATAGCGTTAATTCATAAAATAACTGGTCACTGTATGAGGGTTTATACAGAAATTATTCATTTAACTGTTGCTTCTCATTTTCAGACAGAATCTCCTCTTCTAGTGAGGCCCTATTTACCGTATGTCACCAAGTCTGAACTCCACTCGATCATGACTGCAGGGTTCGCAACCATCGCTGGCAGTGTCTTAGGAGCATACATTTCTTTTGGGGTAAGGAGGAGAAAATAAATCATGAAAATATAGTGTGTGTTCAAATCCCCTTTACATGTTGTACCTGTAGCCGTCCTAATTCCCTTCAGGGTATTATGGATTCAAATTCAAACAGCACTTTGAATCTGTAGCTGAGATTCCTGACCAGTAGTGGGTCTAATGCTTCCATCAATGAGTCCAAGGTTTATATGTGTAATTCCCATTATGACCACAAGGAATTATCTATCTTCATATGTGTATGGAAGACTAGACCCATTGATTTGACCTTTAGTGCAGCATTCAGTAGCAGAAATGTTTACCTCGCTAATTTTATAGAGATTAATCCAGCTCTAGTGCAGAGGGAATAATGGGTGTATTTGTGTATTTATATTTATAGTTTACATGCAGTAGGAACTGGCGTAGTTGACTATACCCATGGTTCAACTGCTCCAGGATCCTGGCAGTGACCTCAATCAGATATTTCAGAGATTTATTATTATTTAGTTACATGATGGTAGCACCTAAAGGTCCCAGTCAGGATTGGGGCCCCTTTGTGCTAGGAAATCATGTAATAAGACACTCCCCACCCCAAATTGCTTACAGTCTAAACAGACAAGACAGACAGATGAGGGAAAGGGATACGACATACACGCAGAATGATCAGGGTGACTGTGGAACTAACTTGATGTTTGTCAACCCATTAAAAAGATACATTATAAGGGCTGGGACAGTGTGAGGGTAATTGCTTAATAGGACCAAGGGAATAGGAAAAGGAAAGAAGAGATGCAAGACATTGCAGGAGGTGAGGGATGAAAAGATGCAGGTGGGGCTTTGAGGAAGAGGGTGGAAAGAATATAGGCAGGAGGAGGTCAGGCCATACAATCAAGAAGGAAAGAATGTCCAGAGTTCCAGCTGAGGAATGCAGTCTGCTGACATCACTGCTGTCTAGGGGCTTTGAGGCTACGGGGTCTTATTCTCACTCCATTGCTGCTTTTGCCACAGCTTCTGCCAGTGGGAGTCGCTGCTCCTGGAAGCTGGCTTCACCCTCAGGAGTGCTACTCTTCCTCTCCCTAGCCCACCTCGGTATTTGGGACGTGGTGCCACCAGAGTGGGGAGGGTGTTATCACCAGAGGTAAACAGGTGGCCTTCTCCATACTATTCACTATTTTGTATCCCTGTATCATACCTCTGCTTACTCTTCTCCCATATAAACAATGCTGGTTCTTTCAAGCTCTTCTTGTAAAATCCTCCAGGTGTCTAATGATTTTCATTGCCTTTCTCTGGAATTTTTTTCTGTTTCTATGTTCTGTTGAGATGAATTGACCAAAGCTTATTTTCTGGCATCTGGAATTCCAGGTTTCAGCCTCCCATTTACTAACTGCTTCTGTGATGTCAGCACCAGCATCACTGGCTATCTCCAAACTATTCTGGCCTGAGACTAAAATACCTGAAGTAACTCTGAAGAGTGGTATAAAAATGGAGAAAGGGTAAGTAGATCTATGCCTAGAAACAGCAATATACATAGGTGCTCAAATATTAGATTGATGAGAGCTGTACAATGCTTTTGCACACATTACCCTAATTACACACTAAGGAAACCAAAAGTAAGTAGTTTCTGAACTCAGATGAAGAACAAACAGACCGAGTTGTACAGAGGTGTAGCTGTCCCACTGGCATTTTCACAGAGACAGAGTTGCAAACGTCCAATGCAATTCTATGGGATGTTTTTCTATTTGTTTATTGTTGCCTTTGCTTTACTCAGAAGCACTTACTAAATGCCCGTAAGTAAAAGTGAAGGCGGGTGGATTATTTTGCACACAAAAAATCAGATAATTCGGTGCATATAATTTTTGATCAAGAAAATCCCTGTGGAGGAGTGCAAAGAGGCAGAAAATGCAAGGAGCCTCTCCTCATCAGCTTGCACCTCTGTGTAAGGCCTGACCTTAACCCTGTGGTGAACATAGTGCCTACAGCGTCATTCCGGCAGGCATGAGCAGTGCCCAGGCCTGATCCAAAGTTCACTGAAGTCAATAGAAAGAGTGCTGCAGCTGACTGCAGTAGGCCTTGGATCAAAGCCTCAGAGCCAGGGAAGAATGAAGAGCATGTTCCCCTCTTTCCAAGGATGGCAAAGCCTGAGGGCATCCTCAAGGTCACTTCCTAGGATCTCCAGGGAAGAATTCTGAGTCTGCCAGAATTTCTCTTAGAGGCTTTATTCACATGGTGGTCCTTTTGCACCCCCTCCAGAACACCTGAGAGTGCCAGGTGGGTGTCCAGTGATGTAAATAGCTAGTTTATAATCAACTGTAGTGTAACCTTTACTGTTTCTCAACTTGTCCATGAACTGGAAAATGTCTCTCTAGTTTTCAAATTCTCTTTTTGTTTTCCTTGGTAAAGAGACTCAAAAAACCTGCTGGAAGCTGCTAGTCAGGGTGCCTCTGCCTCCATCGCATTGGTGGCGAACATTGCTGTGAACCTGATCGCCTTCCTTGCTTTGCTCTCTTTCGTTGATTCAGCACTGTCTTGGCTGGGGAATATGTTTAACTACCCACAGCTGAACTTCGAGGTATTGTCCTCATAACTTTTTTTCATGATTTGTCTTTCTTAAAGAAAAATGCCAGTGATTTTTTTAATCAAACATTGGTTATTTAAGTATATATTTCTTTTAAAAAGAACAGCTCCTTTAAATCCCTGTATAATAAGATAATCTGCAAAAAATACCTGTTGCAATGTAAACATTCTGTAGCCATCAATGTCTATGACTTCACCCCAAAGAGGCTGCCATTTTGTGCAGAGTGAGTTTGCTTTAGCTCTAATCTGTGCCAGAGCTACCTTCAATGAATAGAAAAACCAGAAGAGCTGTTTGAATGCATCAGCCAAACAATTAACACTTCACTAAACACCCACAATGGCTTTCGCTTCAGACCACTGCACTGAATCTTTTATCCTTACCTAGGCAAAGCTTGTGAGGGTTATGTTACACAAAAAATGACACAGCAGCACAGCGATAGCATTGTAGTGTAGACATTTACTACAGTACACTGTAATAAATCCACCTCTTTGAGAGCGGTCAATGGAAGAATTCTTCTGTAGACCTAGCAGTAGCTACACCAGGACTTAGGTCAACTTAACTACATCGGACAGGGTGTGAAATTTTTCATACTCCACAGCGGTGTAGTTAAGGTGGCCTAACTTTGCAGTTTAGACCAGCCCTTCCAGAGGGAAAATCGGTTGTATCAAAAACTGTTCTAATTGGCATGGTTTCTAACAGCACTTAGTTCCTAGTTTAGACAAACTTGTGTTTAAAAATGTGTTAGCTGAGTTTGTAGATTTTTAATTGTAAGACATACCTATATCTTTTTGCTGGGCTAAGAAGCTTTTTAAATCAGACTGTCTCTGGCCTGGTCTACACACAGTTTTTGTGTAGGTATAGCTGTTTTGGTCATGGGGGTGATATTTTTTACCAAAATATTATCAGCCTAAAAGTGCACAGGTATAAAGGTGCCTTGTACTAGTATAGCTTATTCTTCTTCCCATACAAGAAGAAGAAGAATATATCGATACAAGGAGGGAGTATATGGCTTAACTATACCAGTATAGCTAAAGCTGTACATCTTATGTATAGACAAACACTGTGTCTACCCTAGGTGGTGGTCAACATGGTAATTAAAACATGTTAGTTAACATATTTTTTAACACTAATTTTCTCAGTGTAGCTACACCAGATTATGTCAGATGAGAAATTAACCCTCCATCTCTCTTACCAATTCCCTGAACCACAGCCCCCATTTTAGGCCGCAAGCCAACAAAGCTTTTAAGCATGTGTTTAACTAAAGGCATAAAATTAAACTATATGCTTAAATACTTTGGTTGGATCTGAGCCTTAAATTGCTACTTTTGTGATAATTCAGGTAGACCTTACCATTAAAAATCCCTAGATTATTCGAGAGATAGCAGCAAGATGCCAAGAACTATTTTATATACTTTAAAAATATATATACGTTTATTGTAAAGACATTCTTTGATTGACGTTTTCTCTTGTGATTAGCAAATATTTGGGCTTGTGCACCCGGCCCTCCTCTTTGTCTTGTATATTTTGCAGATCATTTGCGCTTATGTCTTCATGCCATTTTCTTTTATGATGGGTGTAGACTGGGAAGACAGTTTTATTGTCGGTGGACTCCTAGGTTACAAGACTTTCTTCAATGAATTTGTGGCTTATGAGCGTCTTTCAACGTTGATCAAGTTGCGGGAGAAAGGTGGGCCCATGTACATTGATGGCGTGAAGCAATATATGACTGTGAGTAACATTTTATAGTCTACTGATTTACTGGGCCCAATTCTTACCTGATGGCACTCCACTGATTTTAATGGAATCACAACAGGGATGAATATGGCCCATTACTTTGACATTTTCTCTTGTGTTAAACCTCTTTTGATCTTTCCCCAATGGCCCTCAGTTACTGAAGTTCATTCTTCTCCAGACCCGGCTATGTCCTTGCAGCCATGCCATCCTGGGCTGTGAGCATGTCAGATGTCACAAGCCAGACAAGGTCAGGCCTGGTCAGTTCTAGGATTAAAGAACTCCAAGGAAAGCCCAGTGTGCTGCAGGAAGTGGTGTTAAGGACTAAGGTCTTGTCCCTTTCGGGAATTTGTCCTGATTCCAGTAATGAATGGCCAGGCACAAATGTAGCTACACTAGTTGGAAGCCCAAGCTCATGATTTTCACAAATAGGGCCTGGTTTGCTTTTGATTGGTGGAATTAGGGCAAATTGCCCAGGTAGACAAGACCTAGTTAGGTGGCATTCTTCTTTCTGAGTGGAGCTGGTCAAATAAATTTAGACAAAAAATTTTCCCATCAAAATTTTCCCAACAGAATTTTTGGTCAAAATGAGAGAGAAAAAGAGAGCCCCAGGCACTTCAGAATAGCCTGGTGATTAGGCATTCACTGGGGATGTGGGAGACCCAGGTTCAAGAACCTGCTCTGAATCAGGCAGGGCTCTCATGTTTTTTTAATGAAAAATTTCAAAAGTCTCATTTCTGTCCTGCATGGGAACAAAACCATATGTCAAAAACGCAAAATGTTTTCAACAAAACAGAATCCTTGTTTTCTGTCCGTCCATCCTCATGAGCCAGTATTGAATCTGTGACCCAGTGTTGTATGATACTGCAGGTGCCCTCTCTTCAGATAAAAATTAAAATTGATATCCTAACCACTTATGGTCATTAAAGATCCCATGGAATATTTTTCAACACCAGAGTTATTAACCCATTCTACCCTAGCAAAGAGCAGTATGTGGCTCTAAATCTCTGGGTGAACCTGAACTTTGAAAGATGGATGCTGTTGGCTACTTGGTCACATCTCACTTTGTTATTATCCTCTGTAGCACAGAAGAGCTGCTTTCATGGTTATTGGTTCATACAGGGAGTTAGACTAACTCTCCTTGGTAAAGAGCTTGAGATCCTCACATGAGAAAATAATAATCATGCACAGCACTCATAATAATTTGTATCCATAGGTTTCAAAGCACTTTGCAAAGTATCATTTTCCCCCTCACTGAACGTAGCTTTGAGTAAAATAAATATCACTCTCATTTTACAGATGTAGAACATGGGAGGCTCAGAGGTTAAGAGATTTTCCCAAGGTCACAGAGGGAGAGAGTGGCAGAGTCAAGAATTAGTGCTGCAACCACATACAAAGGTTGGAGGGAAGGTGGGAATCAAGGATGGGACTGCATTAGTCTTGCGTCTGCATTGAGAGGGACATGGCTCCTTCATCCTCCTGCACCTATGCTGTGGTGCAAAGGATTATCATTATTGCAGGAGCTGGACATTGCCAGTAGCAATTTTAAGTGTGACCTGATGGCTTGGACATGCAGGTGTTTGGGATTTCAGATTTAACTTCTATTCAACCTCAGACCCCTCTAATATAGCTATGTGCTGTGAGAGAGAGAGAGAGAGAGAGAGAGAGAGAGAGCGAATGAGCACTCTGATGGATCCACCCCCACAGCCTATAACAACAAGGCTTCCTGTTTTTCAAAGCTAGGAGAGTACAAGTGAAGGCAGGGAAATCACAGGAAACAAAGCCGTTTCTAGGGAAAGCAGAGAGAGTGAGTACTTGACAAGCATTCTCTTGCATATGTGCCGCATGACTGCAAATATCTACAAATTGGTTCTCAGAAAACAGGAGCAGGAACAAAGGAGCTTCTAATCAACAGGAAACCTATGAGAGCACTCAGACTGCAGTGTGGGCTTAAAATGCAGTTAATGGGGAAAGGGATGCAGGAAGCAAAGCTTTCCATTTTCATGTTCCCTGCTTTCCCATACCTTTCAACTAGGTTGGCTTCTTCAAGGACTGTAGCCTAGTTTCACCCTCAGGAAGCTATCATATACCCTGCAAGAGGCTCTTGTCAGTGGAAAGTCCATTGAGGAAAGAGGTGAGCATCTGGAAATGGAAAGCAATACAACCTTCTCTCTGCTCTGAGGCCCATAGTGAGCAAGAGGTTCCCCAAAAGAAGATGGCACTGGCCAGGGAGCAGGTATGGACAAGGGCAGCCAGGGGATGCTCTGATCCTGACTCTTCCTCTAGGTTCCTGGGGAGCCCCAATAACAATTTAAATGTCCTCCTTTCCCCTGAAGGAAGCATTCAGCGAGTACCACCACCTGTCAGACCTCAGAGTGAATGCCTCCTAAGGTGCAGCATTTCCAGCTAATGCAGGGGCCCTAAACCATCTTGGATCAAACCCTCTGGGATTTTCAATCCTAATCCAGACAATCCCTTTTAATCATCTGAATTTGAGCTGGGATGCATAAAGAGGGAAAGCTCAAGAGAAGTAGAGAGGTTATTTTACCTCAGCATTTGGCACTGGTGTGACCACTGCTGGATACAGTGTCCAGTTCTGGTGCCCACAATTCAAAGATGAACTGGAGAGGGTTCAAAGAAGAGCCACAAAAATGACTAAAGGATTAGAAAATCCTTACAGTGATAGACGGAAGGAGCTCAATCTATTTATCCTAACAAAAAGAAGATTAAAGGGTGACTTGATTATAGTCTATAACCGTACGGAGGTATAACCTTTATAGTAAATTAATTAATTAAATTAACAGTTAATTTTTGTACTTGTTTTGCTAATTTAAAATGCTTTTCATAGACATTTGCCAGTGTTGAAATGAAAGGTACCATGTCAATTTTAATTGTATGGCTGTCATAACAAATACTAAGCCTTTTTTTTTTTTTGGTAGATGTACAGGTAATATATATGTTGTGTTGATGTGGCCCACATAACACACACAGCTGCATATGCGGCCCACAATGGTAAATAGGTTGAGAATCATGGGTCTGTAAGTACCTACATGGAGAACATATATTTATTAATAGCCTCCTCAGTCTGGCAAAGAGAGGTATGACACAATCCCATGGCTGGAATTTGAAGCTAGACAAATTCAGACTGCAAGTGAGACATACATTTTTAACTGTCAGGGTAATTAGCCATTGAAACAATTTACCAAGGGTTGGTAGATTCTCCATCGCTGATAATTTTTAAATCAAGATTGGATGTTTTTCTAAAAGATCTGATCTAGCTCAAATAGGAATTATTTTGGGAAAGTTCTATGTCCTGTGCTCTACAGGTCAGACTAGATGATCACAATGGTCCCTTCTGGCCTTAGAATCTATGAATTACTAGAATTCAGTTCAATGAGACCTGCTAATAAACAATCATGATACTTAGAATTTTATATAGTGCTTCAACAAGCGTAACAAACATCAGCTGATGAATCCTCACAGAACGTCTAGAGGTATGAGAGTATCCAAATTTCTAGATAAACTCTTTCTCTCTGTTAGTTTAAGTGTTTTGCCCATAGAATGAGTTAGTGGCAGAGCAGGACTGAGAGAATGCAGGAGCTCTTAGCTCTAAGTCTTGTGTTTAGTCCTCTAGACCAAGGTGCATTTTTCATCACATACTTGTTGTGAGTCAGCAATGGACAAGTAAAGCCCATAAACCATGGCTCTATTATTTTAAGAACACAAGAACAGCCATAATGGGTCAGACCAATGGTCCATCTAGCCCAGTATCCTGTCTTCTAACAGTGCCAATGCCAGATGCTTCAGAGGGAATAAACAGAACAATCTTTGCATGATCCATCCCCTGTTGTCCAATCCCACCTGCTGCCATCAGACACTTAGGGACACCCAGAGCCATGGGGTTGCATCCCAGACCATCTTGACTAATACCCATTGATGGACCTATCCTCCATGAACTTATCTAATTCTTTTGAACCCAGTTATACTCTGGCCTTCACAACATCCCCTGGCAATGAGTTCCACAGATTGACTGTGCATTGTGTGAAGTACTTTCTTTTGTTTGTTTTAAACCTGTTGCCTATTAATTTCATTGGGTGACCCTGGTTCTTGTGGTGTATGAAGGGGTAAATAACACCTCTTTATTCACTTTCTCCACACTATTTGTGATTTTATAGATCTCTATCATAACCCCCCTTAGTCATCTCTTTTCCAAGATGAACAGTCCCAGTTTTTTTAATCTCTCCTCATATAGAAGCGCTTCCATCTCCCTAATAATTTTGATGCCTTTCTCTGTACCTTTTGCAATTCTAATATATATATATTTGATATGGGGCAACCAGAACTGCATGCAATATTCAAGGTATGGGTGTACCATGGCTTTATATAGTGTCATTGTGATACTTTGTTTTTTATCTATCCCTTTCCTAATGCTTCCTAACATTGACTGCAGCTCCATATTGCGCAGGTATTTTCAAATAACTATCCACAATGACTTCAAGATCTCTTTCTTGAGTGGTAACAGCTAATTTCACCCCATCATTTTGTATGTATAGTTGGGATTATGTTTTCTAATCTGTGTTACTTTGCATTTATCAACACTGAATTTTATCTGCCGTTTTGTTGCCCAGTCAACCAGTTTAGTGAGATCACTTTGTAACTCTTCACTTTGGACTTAACTATCTTGAGTAATTTTGTATCATCTGCAAACTTTCAAACAATTGAATAATTTATTTTCTGTCTGAAGTGTGTATTTGTTTGTTTTTAGATCCGTTCTGAAACCATTGCCACCTATGCCCTCTGTGGATTTGCAAATTTTGGATCTCTGGGACTGGTGATAGGAGGACTCAGTAAGAACAATATCTAGTTCTCATTTTGACAATTTTTTGGCGTGTATAATTTTTTTAAAAAAACCCCGCTCTCTGAGATGCAGTTCATCAAGAATGTAACACATCAGCAAGGCCTTGATTCTCAGCTGCATTAGGGCGACTTTTGCCTCTCCCACAGGGTAAAGCTGTCCTAAACCTGAATGAATCAGACACTGAAGAGCTCCCCTTCTTTAATGGGATCCTTGGGTGGTGTAAAGCTGCTGTGGCAGTCCCTACGCTCCACTCCTGTGCCTGGGGGTGTGGTCAGGGCATTCCTACGCCCTGGCGGTCCTCTGCTGTTGTACCCTCCCTTCTTGGCCATTGACAGCCAGTGCTACGGAGCAAACCCTCAGGCTTTGCACAAAATAAACCATTTCATTAGATTCATTGTATTCTTGCTGGTATTTTGGAAAATATTGGTTTGCCTTCTCTAAGAGCGCCACATAAGTGAATCAGTTTATAAATAACTTCCAACTTCCCTGTTCTTCAGGAGCATCAAAAAATTAAAAATGAACTTTGAAAAACAGAATATACTTTTTAAAATAGTCTTACCTGATCCCATATAGGCTGTCTCCTGTCTGCATTGGGTTCTGTGACAGCTCTGCTATCAGAGAATGGTGTGTGCTGAGGCAGCACAGATGAGCAGGAGTCAACGGGTGTGACAATCTGATACAAGGGAAAAATGTGGTTTGACTGTAGTTGGTACCTGTTAGCCAGCTTCAGTCGGGTATTCAGCAGATATTGTAGAGGTAAATGGAAATTACATTTTTTATTTGCAGGTCACCTTTTAGTAGAAAGAACTATGCTTTGTGTTTGCATACCTCACTGAGACTATCAGATTTATTTTACTTGTCCCTATTTGTCAGTACCATGATTTGCAATTTGCTTCTCTAGAGGATTTGCTTCTAGGAATGTCATCCCCTCTTTATTTGATTTTTTTCTAATTTTCTTCCCAGCATCTATTGCTCCTTCCAAAAAAAGGGACATTGCGGATAGTGCCTTTAGGGCGATGATTGCTGGTACTGTCGCCTGCTTCATGACAGCTTGTATTGCAGGTACTGTGTCTACATTTGAAAATAAGAAAGAAAAACTTGTAGCACCTTAGAGACTAACAAATTTATTTCAGCATAAGCTTTCGTGGGTTAGTACCCACTTCATCAGATGCATGGAATGAAACATACAGTAGACAGATATTTATACAGTCAGAGAAACATGATAAGGTGGAGGTGCATAGACCAACCTTAAGAGGCTAATTAATTGAGAGGAACCATAACAGCAGGGGAAGAAAAACCTTTGAAGTGATAAACAAGATGGTCACACAGGTGTGTCTAAATTTGTAATATCTCTGACTGACCACGAGGTGTCAGAACACTAATTTTATAACTAGATCATTCATTTCAGTGTAGTAGCTGTGTTAGTCTGTGTCAGAAGAAAGAAATACTTGTGGTACCTTAGAGACTAACCAATTTATTTCAGCATAAGCTTTCGTGGACTACAGTCCGCATACTACCTACCTGTAAGTACTCCTCGCTTTGAGAGGGTTAAAAGTTATTAGTGAGGAAGAGCTCCTGGAATTTGGCATCTAAAAAGACTTTGCCTCATTTGTCTTTTACATCTAATTTATCAATTTTAAAATTTGTTAGTCAATCTATAATTACTGATACATCTAGAAGAAATGATAATTACCAGTTACAGGTGAGTTATAGGACCTCCCCCACATCTTTATCCTGGTTTAATTTAGAACTAGAAGGCAAAGAAAAAGGACAAGAAGGGGAAGGGTGCGGGAAAATGGAGTACTTTTCTTTTTAATGGGCCTGATTCCATTCTCAGAGTGGGGTAAATCAGGAGCATAGCAGTGAAGTCAATGAAGTTACTCCAGTATAAGTGAGATCAGAAACTAGGCCTTTATTTTCAACATCTCATCAAAATGTGGGTAAAAGTCTCAAGTCGAGTCATGAGTTACAAAGAAATTACTATCTCAGAGAGGAAATGAAAACAGGATGTAATATCAGGAATCATACCACTGAAGGGGTTAATTCATTAGCCAGTTAGTGAGATTTCCAAAAAAAATCAGCTGTGATTCATTTGTGCAACAGTTTTTTCCCCTAACTGTCCCTCTTGCAGTTTCCTTTCTGAGCATGCAATATCCAGAACTGTCATTATCAAAATCAAAGAATTGATGCTTCCTTAGTTTAGACAGGATCTTGGTGCATAAATAGGACAGCCAGATCATGTCCCAGATCAGAAAAGTCCACTTTTAAGTACATCAGTTTTTTCACTATGGCCCTATGTAGCTCTTTCCATTTTTTGAAAGCTATTAAATTAGTACCCTTGACATTACATGAGTTCCACAGCTCTCTGAGTTTGACAAATGACAACTTACCTTACATGGAAAAACTGAGGCATTAGAAAATCTTAGCAAATAGTGTAATTTTAAGGTCCTGGGTTGACTAGGAACTCAGAACATCCATAGGCAAATCTTCTGTATATACTAAAATCTGTTGTGGAAAGAAAATTGTATTCCACCCACTTCTGCCATAATTAATGCTTTTCTTATGCCTAGAACAAATTCTGAGATCCAAATAATTTCTGGTAACCAGGGCCGGCTCCAGGCACCAGCCTACCAAGCATGTGCTTGGGGCGGCACCTTTAGGGGGCAGCACTCAGATGTGTGGGGTTTTTTTTTTGTTTGTTTTTAAACATGCTGCGGGGTTGTTGGGGCGGGCGGCCATGCTGGGCGCTCCGGCCAGCCAGGAGAGCGGGGCCGCGGCCGCGCTTGCTGTCCTACCCCCGGCGCTCCGGCCGGCCGGAAGAGTGCGGCCGCGGCCGGACTTGCCACCCAGCTCTCCGGCCGGCCGGGAGAGCGGTGCCGCGGCCACGCTCACCCCCCTGCCCCCAGTGCTCTGGCCATCCGGGAGGCCGCGGCCGCACTCCCCCCAGTGTTCCGGCCGGGAGAGCGGGGCCCCAGCGGGGCCCCAGCCAGGCTTGCCACCCGGCGCTCCAGCCAGGAGAGCGGGGCTGTGGCCGGGCTTGTTGCCCGGCGCTCCGGCCAGCCGGAAGAGCGGGGCCATGGCCGGGCCTGCCGCCCACCCTGCAGCGCTCCGGCAGGGAGAGGCAGGGGGATTGTTGCGGCGCAACAAGGGGAGTATTCTGGGGGGGCTGGGTTTTTTTGTGGGGGGGGGGGCGGTAAAAACTTAGAGCCAGCCCTGCTGGTAACCCACTTTCTGAGAACATATAGACATGGGACCAACTCTTGAAACTCCATAGATATAAATGAATGTGGTTCTCCTCAGACTATTTTATATCTGTGTATTTTATATTTTGGAAAATGCTTAGCAAAACTTAAAATGTATGCCCAAAGCTACCAAAACAATGGGCCTGATTCTTGGCTTACTTAC
Source organism: Macrochelys suwanniensis (assembly GCA_033296515.1). NCBI lineage: Eukaryota > Metazoa > Chordata > Testudines > Chelydridae > Macrochelys > Macrochelys suwanniensis. The sequence goes on along the minus strand of CM065780.1, from coordinate 43,160,432 downwards.
GCTGATGTAAATCAGGAGTGACTCCATATTAGTCAACAAAGTCACACTGACATGAAACCAATATGAGAGGAGATTTTAGGGTAAAATTTCAGACGTGATTAAGTGACCTAGAATTTTCAAAGGTATTTAGGTGCCTAAAGATGCAGATAGTCACACAGTGGAATTTTCAGAAGTGCCTACGCAGGTTAACCACTGGACTCCCATTGAAATTAGGCACCTAAATACTTTTGAAAGTATTAGATTCCTAGGTCACTAAGGGCTGGTTCACACTAACCCCCCCAGGTCGAACTAAGATACGCAACTTCAGCTACGTGAATAACGTAGCTGAAGTCGAAGTATCTTAGTTTGAACTAAAAAGAACTTACCGTGGGTCCAGACGCAGCAGGCAGGCTCCCCCGTCGACTCCGCTTACTCCTCACGCGGAGCAGGAGTACCAGTGTCGACGGCGAGCACTTCCGGGATCGATTTATCGCGTCTAGACAAGACGTGATAAATCGATCCCAGAAGATCGATTGCTACCCGCCGAATCAGGCGGGTAGTATAGACGTACCCTTAGACACTTTCAAATATTTTACCCTTAGGCTCAAGCTCCCTATAAATTCATGGGCCACTGACTGCCATGCTCAAACTCCAGTCACTGTTGGTCTCTCAGAGGCTATGTCTACACTTGGAAATAGGTTCATATGTCCCAGCTCATGTAGACATATTTGCACTAGCTCTCATTGAGCTAGTACACTACAAATAATAGCGTAGCAGGGGTCGCACAGGCAGCATGGAACAATGGCATGGGCTAGCCATGCTGAGTATGTACCCATGGGGGTCAAGAAGGTCTGTACTCTGCATGGCTAGCCCTTGCCGCTACTCACCACTGCCCATGCTGCCCCAGATACACTACTATTTGCAGTGCATTCGCTGAATGAGAGCTAACGTGAGCATGCCTAGGCAGGCTGGGAATCACACCCCAAGTCACAGCTCAAAGTGCAGACACACCCATACAGACCTGATATCACCATCACTAAAAAGGTTTTCCCTTACTGGTTGGCAAGAGATAAACTCTTGAAATGTCAACCGATATGTAAGAACTTATTTGAAAAATGACATCAGTCAGTGCCTAGCAAGAAGCGTGAGAAAAGCAGACGACTGTCCACTAATTTTTAAAGAGAGGTTATTTCAGAACTGGAACAAAGGATTTGATGTGTCTGAAATGAATGAGCTTCACCCAGAATCTGGCTTCTCATGTTTCAGCGGCGTTGTGTGTCATATGATATGAATGGGAGAAACTGTCCATCACTCTTCTCTGAATTTAGTGTGGTATCTTAGGCCCTGTATTCAGGAAAAAAAGGAATATTCTTACCTTGCATTAGCTAACGTGTGGTAACTAACACGAAGTAAAAAATCCTAATGAAGACACAGCAGTTTATAATTTCACATGAGTTAACCTTTACCTTGACCTGCTAATTCCTATTTAACCTACAACTTGCCTTGTAGTCACTATGATTTTACCTTGTGTTAGATACCATGTTAGCTAAAATGAGGTAAAAACACATCTCTTTTCCTAGTGAAGAGACACACCTAGAGATTTCTATTATTATTTAAGGAAACTGACACCACTGTATTCAATTTCCAGGAATATTATCTGTACCGGTTGTGGAGGTTCCATGCCACATTTTCTTAGGGGATGCCTTCAATGCAACAAATTTGCCACGCAACACCACAAAAGTAGTTGGATGCTGCCAAGATCTCTTTAACAGGTACTTAGGAGCGTGTCATTCTCTCTCACAGTCATTCTGTGAAGTCAGTTATTCCCCAGGGCTGCTCTATTTTTACGGTAATCTTTTAGGAAACTGTGGTAAATAAAGGCACAAGTAATAGAAATATAAGGAACAAAATCAACATCCACAGACATTGCTTTGGAGCCAAAATAACATTTTCCATTGTAAATAACCAGAACAATGCATATGGTGCCTCAAAAGTATGGAATATAAAAGTTACCATCCAGAGCATGTGTGTGTCTGGTTAAAAAAAAAAAGAACATCTTTTCTTTAGAATATATTGTATACATTTGAACCAAAACAGGTCTAGAGGTAAATTGTATATTTTTATAACTTTCCATAAAATATTTAGGGGGACAAATTAAATAAAGATATTAAATAAATAAGGAGTATATTAAACCAAGTTTAGATTGTGACATGAGGCAACAAAGGTCTGTTTTCTGAGTTATGGCAGGCACATATTTTATTCACTCTAATATGCCTTTCTTTCACTTCCACAATAAATATATTATCTGTTAAGGATCAAGGGTCTGATTCTTCTTACTCTTACACAAATATAAATCAAGGGAACCTTATGGAGTTTTCCATCCCCCTTCATCGTTCACTCCAGGTTTCTCTGGGGGAGGAGGATGTAGCCCTTGTATAATTGCAGTGATGACTGAGACAGACTGTAGGATAAATCATAGAAATACTTCCATAAAGTTGGTTTAATATAGTCATTTATTTCATATCTTTATTTACTTTGTCCCTCTAAATCTTTTATGGAAAGTTATACAAATATACCAAAAAAACCCAACCCAAAATATACAAAAAAATAATTTATAAAGTAAATACAGTACAGATGCTGTAATGTAGCCTGGCTGTATTCTCTGGCACCGATCCTCAGCTGGTGTAAACTGTACTAACTCCACTGACTTCAATGGAGCTATGACAATTTACATCATCGAAGGCTTTGCCCCTCTGTCTCAGCCTCTGCTATTCATTCCTGTCCCTGCACGCAAGATTCTGGAAATGTGATCTTGCAGCGCGTCCTGCAGGATTTGTGGCAACTTTAAACTTCCAGCTGAAATTTCTCTTTCTAATACAGATATAGGTCACAGTCCTAACGTTAATTTTCTATTTTTGTTATTTTTAAGATTTCTAAATATGTTTCTAGCTTAGATGACTTTATGAGACGTAGCTTTCAATATTGCATATGCAGTGGGAAAGAGGACCATATTTTCAAAATCAAAACCCTGTATGCTTTTATGATGACATTGTTATGGTTACAAAAACTCATAGGCAAAAGAACACAGTTTTGGTTTTTTAAACTAGTATGTTGGTGCCATTACCACCAGCTTCTTCTGACTAAATGCAAATTACTTGGAGTGGAGGACTTTTTCCTGTAACTTAGTGTTTTGAATGAGTTTATCATAAAACAGTGAACAGATGTGGCTAACATTTACTTAGAGCAAAAAATCTAGTTCTGCTGGGGTCCTCCCTCATTGGCGTATTCCATTTACTCCAAGCAATGTTCATCACTCTGAATGTTCATTCCACTTGATTCTTTGTTCCTGGTAACCACAGAGCAAGTTCTACTCAGTATAGTGATATTGAGCACACAGTTTGAAGATTTAAAAAAAAATATATGAAAAAAATGAAACAGTGGAATATTTCAGGTGTCCTGGAAGAATTTCCTGGGGCACAGGGATTTCATATGGAAACCAGGACTGCCCCAATAAAACCAGGACGTATGGTCATTTTAGAATTGCAGGGGTTTAGAGAACTGTCTATTTTAAATCCCATTTCAAGTATGATAATTTAACATTCTAAAGCCCCTGGCCAAAATATGTATATTGTGAAAATAGACCTGACTTACTTTTTTTCCCCCTCCTTCACCAGCACCAGTGCAAACAATTCTCAAGAGATCTTCTTAGGAGGAAACTACAGCCTACGCTCCTTGAGAGGATGTTGCCAGATACTGGACTCTTCCACTTTTAATTGCAGTTGGACCACTCCGTTATTTTGAACTGGGACTAGTCATACCCAAGAGACTGGAAGAAGGTCACATCTTTGTTGGACAGGGGGAAAGAAATTAAGAGTGGAGAAATCTTTTTCTGCTTAAGGAATGTGCAAAAGTTTGAGCCTTAGTTTCCTTTCACACCAGTGCAACTCCTTTGATTTGAGTGGAATTATTCCTAAATTACTCTGGGGTAAATAAAAAGACAACCAGACCCAGACAACCAGATCAGTTCTCCAGTCATGAAATCGGCCTGAAGAGAACATGAGAACTACCATCATGGGCCTAACTACTGGATCTGATTCCCCTCTCTCTTGCACCAGTATAAATCAGAGTAACACCACTGAATTGGAGTCTGTCTAGTGTAAAACTGCTGTGAGGGGAGAATCAGGCCCAGAGCATTGGTAGCTGTTCAGGTTTGAGTGATAATTTTCCCTTGTGTTCAAAATTATCTACTGCCATTGGTATTTCTTCTTTTTATAATATTGAGTCTAAAGTTTTTTTACTATGCTAAGACAAATGACCTCGTTTGTGGTCTGAAATCTCTGTACCAGGATTCTTCGTGCTCTTGCAGAAACATGGTAACTATATAATTGGAAAGGTCCACTTGTGACTTAATTTCCAAATCAGATGAGATTCCAGGCAAAAGTCATTGTATTATCACTACTGGTTCCTTTGTTATTGCAATTCTGGGGTCTGATTCTGGTATCACACTAGGCTAAATCAGGAGTAACTCCATTGATTTCAATGGAGTTAAGTTGGTGTAAATCCTGTGTGAATGATACCAGAATCAGGCCTCTGCTCTGTAGGGCACTGACATGGGGAGAACATCTGTGAGCCTTGAACACTGGAATTAACCATGAAAAAAGAATAAATCAGTCAGCATTACAAAAATCCTTCTTTTGGGAGACCTAGCTCATTATATTTGTCATCCGACTGTATATATTTTATTAAAATGTGTTGAGATTAAATTGACAGAGCAAACTAAAATATATTGTGCCTTTTCATAATAAAGCTATTCTGTATTTTAGAGATCTGAATTTTTTTACTTGTTATTTAGAGAAAATATGATGATTAGCCTATGTCAAGAATTTTCTTTAACAATACTGAAGAGTATGTGTGTCATAATTTAGCCTCTCTTTTCACATGATAAGTTACACCAAGGTCTTTTGAGCCTGAAAACATTTTCATGGAGTTTACTTTTTTAAAGCCTGTAGTATATATTTTCACAGCACAAGACCATATTAATGCTAAAGATGTTACCACAAAGCTAAAATGAAAAATTTAAATATGAAAATCTGAGGAAATTGTTGGTTGGGATTCCCACGCCAACCTTAACTCATATAGGTATGGGATAAGTCAACCAGTTCTACCAAAATAAGAACTAACAAACCCTTCACTTTTCCATCTAAACACCCGAGAACCTGTTTTTGGCAATCCTGATTGGTTCATTACATTTTTATCCTTACATGGCTGTGTCAAGACCTTAGGCTATTTTCTTAGGATTTATGATAGTCACTTCTGATTCTAGGTTCCTTAAGAAAAAAGTGTCCACATTCTGTAAAACTGAGGAGGAAGAGTGTGTACAACAGGAAGGATGTTCATCACCTCAGCCCCAACACAAACAGCAAATGCCAGTGCTGTCATCTCTCATTTTATTGCAAGGCTCACATACTGGCTGGTTTGGTTTTTTTAGCCCCAACTGCTAGAATCAGGAGATTGCATGACAATCTCAGCTTTTTCTTTTTTAAGGCAAGTTTATAGCCCTCATGGTTGCAGATGAAAGCTTGAAAACATGAAATAAGCTCACCCTAAAGGCTCAAAAAACAAAAGAAAGAAAAAAAACCCCAAAATGTTTTTATCCCATGACGTTTAGTCAATCTCATGATTTTTGGTGGCGCCTGACTTGTGATTTTTGAAAGTTTAGGGTTACTGAAATGCAGAAACATATACTCTTAATAAACAGTAAATCAAAAACATTAGCTATACAGAAAAGCAAAGTCAGAGCTATTCCTGAAATCTCTTTCCTAGGTAGCAATGGGACTTGGGACCAGAAGTAACATCCCTCTAAACTTCCCTGGTGTATAACCTCTTTTCCTATCAATGAGAGAGGGATCCTGTTTAATAGGACCCACAGACTCTCTACCTCTCATTATTTCCTAGCATGCTCCACTCCAGTTCAGCCTTCTAAAATGGCTGCCATTGCTGTGACAGCATTTCCAAGCCTGGCTTGCAAGACCACTCTCTCCAGTAAAAGTACACAAGTGGTAAGTCCTTTCCCACTTTCAAAAATGACTCCAGTATGACTTAAGGGACTAATCTTTTTACCACCTGGTTGAGTTGGCATGTCCCCTTCCTAGAGGAGTTTTCTACTGTTCTGCTTGCTTCTGGGCAAACAGGTCAGCTACCTGGCCTGTACATTGAATTAAAGGAATAAGGTGTTCAGCCCACCCTGTTCCTAGAGCTCTTAAGACAGAACAAGGGAGACAGAGAGAACAGAAGGAACTTGTTATCAAGGACCCTCATGCTTTCCAAAAGACCACTTTCTGTCAATGACAATCTCCACTGTCAGAGCTTTCTGTGGTAGTGGTGTGACAACATGCTAAGGAAGCTCCAAATCTCACATCTTCTAGGGCTAACCCAATAAACTGGGAAAGCCCAGAGCAGGCCAAATTTCTAACAGCATAGCTACCAACAGTCCTGCTTTCCCCAGTCCAGAATGTAACAAACAAGTGGTGCTGGTCTCCTAACCACAGTCCCAGGATGTTTAGAAGCTCAGACTCCGTTGGTCATAGCATTTCTTGAGTCATTCAGCATGCACATTGTCACACAGCAAACAGTCTGCAGGTTACCTTCTAAAACAGAAAGAGGAGGAGGGGGAAATCAAAGTTTACATAGTGTGTGTGTGTGTGTGTATATATATATATATATATAAAAAATACACACACTCACAGCATATATCCCTGTTTATTGCCATACTGTTCCTACTTTTTTAAATGGTTGGTGTGAAAACCAGTGATTGTTGTTAATCATTAAACCATGGCAGTGTATGAATTATTGTGGAATAATTCACACTAACTATGGCATTGGTAGGCACAAAGCTGAATAATAATACCTCACTCTTACACAGCACTTATCAGTGGCTCTTAAAGCATTTTACAGATGAAGAAACTGAGGCACAGAGAGGTAATAAATGTATTTTAAAAAAAACAAATTGCCAATAATACTTAGATGAACAATGCTATACAAAGTATCTCAAAGCACTCTCCAAATGACATCTAATTAAGTATCTCAGAGGATGCAATGAGGCCTAAGTAGTAGTATCCCCATTTTACAGTTCCCACACACAAGGGAAGGTTGCAACTTTATCCTTCTGTGTTACTGACAGACCAGAATATAAAGTGTTGGATCTAATTCAAGTGCTTCATTAAAATAGGCTCAGGTATATCATGTATGCTAACTACCAGATGCAAGAATGTATTCCAAAGCCCTGAGTTCTGTTATATAGTAGGGTTAGGAAATTAGCTAAGCTAATCAGTTGAGTGACTATAATTCCAGATAGGTTTCAGTGTAGTAGCCGTGTTAGTCTGTGTCAGCAAAATGAAAATAAGAAAGAAAAACTTGTAGCACCTTAGAGACTAACAAATTTATTTCAGCATAAGCTTTCGTGGGTTAGTACCCACTTCATCGGATGCATTCATTCCATGCATCCGATGAAGTGGGTACTAACCCACGAAAGCTTATGCTGAAATAAATTTGTTAGTCTCTAAGGTGCTACAAGTTTTTCTTTATTATTTTCATATAATTCCAGAAAACATATTAATACTTTTTATAATGCAAAAGGAATATACAATCAAAGGAAATTTATTTCATTTTAACACAAGTTCTCTCTGGGCACAATCTAGCAAAGCACGTAAGTGTCTCTGTAGCTTTAAGCACATGAATAATCCCATTTTAAATCAAGTGGACTATTCACATCCATAAAGTTATGGATGTGTTCAAGTGTTTTGCTAGATCAAGGCCTCTGTGAATATCAAAAACCAGGAAATAATTCATATTAGCAGCATAATTGTTACACAGAAAAAGATCTGAGTAAACCAACAAATGTTAACATTTATTTTTTGCGTTAGACTATTGCTGGCCCTTTTTGACCCCAGCAATTAGCCAATTTGGGGGGACTGGCAGGTTGTTTTAGTTAGTAGGAGAGATTCAAGGTGGAGTCAGGTATTTCTTCAAGGCAACCCTGTTCGTTTACAAAGAATGTACATAAAGTCCTATTTCCTTCAACACAATAAGAAGGAAACAACAAGAGAGTTTCTTCACGTACACTTCCAAACATCTTTCAGCCAAAAGCACTCTCTCTAACTTATCCCACCCAGTAGCGTAGCCGGGGGGGGAGCAGGGGGAGCGGCCGCTCCCCCTGTGAGGAGAAGCAGTGCTAAGGCGCCACCCGAGCCCCGCTGTGGGAGCCGGGCTCGGGGGCGCTTTAAAAGGCCAGCGGCTCCTGCCGCTGCAGGGAGCCATGGGTCCTTTAAAGCGCTCCCCCCCAACCCCGCTGCCGGACCCGGGCTGGGGCGGGGGGGCCGCTTTAAAAGGCTGGCGGCTCCTGCCGCTGCGGGGAGCTGCGGGCCTTTTAAAGTGCCCCCCCAGCCCCGCTGCCGGGCTCAGGTGGGGATTTAAAAGGCCCGGGGGCTCCGCAGCGGCTGGAGCCCCGGGCCCTTTAAAGAGCCGCCGGGGTGAGTACAGGGGGAGCGGGGAGGTGCCTTTTTATAGCGCTGCTCCCCCTGTGCTCTAAACCTGGCTACGCCACTGATCCCACCATCCCTCCTCAGGATCACACTAACAGGGCTGTGTCTTTGGCTTTCTGCTTCTTCTTTTGTGTTTCAGCTATCTGATTCAATAATAATTTAAAAAAACACTCCATTACTTTTTACATTTAACCTGTATGAAAGGCAGCTGTTGCACCCACGAAATTAAATGAAGTTTCACCCAACCCATAACAATGTATTGTATCATCATATAAGTATTGTGTACTACAGACGCTTTTAAAATACCCTTGTTGTCAAAACTTTGGGCCAGCTCTTATAGTTCTTATTCTTGGGTGAATTATGTGCCCAAAAAATTAAGCACACAATATTTTAAAATTCTGCATATTTTATTTGTCAAAATAACACACTATAATCACACCAATTTCAATTATTTTGGTAATTTATTTCAATATACCTGTCAGCAAGTATGTCTGTAACAATACAGACAACAAAAAAAGATTCAGGAAATGTTTTTTGACAAATAGATTCCTTACTAAGCATGTTAATACAGAACTCTGAGTAATAATTCATTTAAACTACAATACAGAAGTGTATTTCCTGCACCCCTCCGAAGCAGTGAAAAGGCTTGGGGGGAGTCATGGGTAACAGAGGAGCTGAGGGAGAGGGAAGTAAATTGTTGGGAAGGAGCCTGGGTGTGAACTTGGAGGGCTGTTGGGTATGGGTGGGGAAAGTATGGAACAGGGTTTTTTTGGGGGGTGGGGAGGGATTGTTAAGGAGCTTCCCCCATGCAGACCCTGGCTGACCCCCAGCCTCTCCCATTCAGTCAGGCACATCTATCCCTGTCCCCATGTGTCCCTGCACCCCCCATGTATCCTTGCACCTCCTGTCCACATGTATTCCTCCACTCCCACTCAGACACCCCCCTCCCCATGTGTCCCTTTCCCCCCTCCCCTCTGTCCCCATGTGTCTCTGTGCCCCCACTCAGCCATCCCTCTTCCACCATGTGGCCCTGCACCTCCCTCTCCCACTCAGCCTCTGCCCCAGTCTGTCCTCCCCCATTAGCCCTTATGAGCCCCTGTCTGCCCCCCCAGAAACCCCATGCTCTCTGTCTCTCCATATCCCCTGTCCTGGCCCAAGAGATGCTGTGAAGAAGGCACTGCAGGCTCTCTCTCTTCTCTAGCTGGCTGGGAGCAGCTGCTCTGTTCTAGCACCATAGTGCCCTTTGGTGGGCAAAAGGTGGAACTACAGCAACTTTCCACTAGATGTGATGTATTAATTATGCATGCACAGGGTGGTGCAGAATTCCCCCAGGAGTACTTTTCTGGCAGAACTTCCATTACAATTAAAAGGACTCCTATTGCCATTAGCATGGCAGTTTGGCCTGAGTTAGAATTGCAGGAGTAGGCTGTTTTGTTTTAAATTGACAGTCTATTTAAAAATAAAGTAAAGATAGCTTCAGGTACTATACCTGGCACTGTGTCCTCCTGTCACTTTGAGTTTTTGCTAATCCCATTTTCTTAACTTTTTAATTGTCTTTCCCCCAGACTATCCCTCCCTTTATTTTAAAAAGTAGGAAAACATGATTGTAAAACCACAACACTTAGCGGTGGAACTTAGGGGCAAGTGCAGTACCTGAAATTACTTTTAACATTAAAATAAATTGGCTAGCTTTCAAGTTGATGGTGTCCCTTTAAAGAGGGTGAGTATCTTGTATGAGAAATTCATTCTTACCCACTAGAGGGTACAAGAGCTGTATTTGTGTATATTTAACAGCGTATATTAAAGTTAAATATGGAGAAGTTGCTACCCCTGTAACAGGTACGAGTTTAAACAATGATAAGATTCAAGGGCATTTATTAAGCAAACAGTTTTCTTATGATCTAAGACTGGAGCTGTTGAAATGACTGCCAGAAGACACTGGCAGAAAGCGGAATAATGAAACTAGAGGGAATGGCATGTAGTATATAAAGTAACAAAAATGAACACAGGGTTTTAGTTAAAATGAGCCACTTTTCCTTCATAAGAAGTGGAAGGGAGCTCTGAACTGCCATGGATGAGAAATATGCAGTGGTGCTGTAACACTGTTGATCCCAGGATATTAGGGAGACAAGATGGGTGAACTCATATCTTTTATTGGCCCAGCTTCTGTTGGTCAGAGAGACAAGCTTTTTGAGCTTACACAGAGCTCTTCTTCAGGTCATGGATGGGAAGGTTAACTGTGCCTGATCCTGCATCTCTTACGGATGCTAAAAAAGTAGTTACATGAACAATGCCATATTCAATTCATTGGGACTGTTGGTGTGAATAAGGTTGAAAATTGAGTCCCTAAACCCAGACCTTTACTCACATGGAACAATGTCGTACTCTGCAAGTAGCCCCATGGGATGAATGGAACTCCTTGCAGAATAAGGCAATACTCAGCATGAATGTGAACAATGGACTCAGGCCCAAAATGTAAATTCTTCAGGTCAGGGACCCTTAATTAAAATCTATTCCCATTGACACCAGTAAAATTTGGAGTAATTCTACTGAAGTTGGAGTTACTCTGCAGTTACAGCAGTGTAAAGAAGGGTAGACTTTGACTCACTGGGCTTGATTCTGATTTCATACTGGTTAAAAACTCATGTCACTCCATTGAAGCCAGGGGAGTTATTCCTGATATTACAATGCTAGTGTAAATGGGATCTGAATCAGGTCCTGTGTAGTTATACACAGTACTGTTTTCTTTCCTTGTGTAGCTAAGTAAATGCAACACAACAGAATGGGGAGTAGCACCAAGTCTTGGCTCAGGATTAAACAGGCTCTTTGTTGCCTTGTAAATAAACAAGAATTATGGCATTTTCTTGTTGTTATAGTATACTGCAGCATAGGGACTCACTATAGCAACCAGCATACAAACCAGAGAGACATTGATTACTATGCATGGGTTGCCATGGTGAAAATAGACCCAGGGATTTTTTTCTCCCTCTTGACTGATGACTTTGGTGTCAGGTAGCTAGAAATGTCAGGCAGCTACAATAGCCTTTCATCAAATTGTTAGCATGTAGGTTTGAGTTCAGTTGTTGTGAATGTGGGTTGCAGCTCAGGACGGGGTTTGTCAAGAGGAAACCAGAAAATAGACTTCATTTTACTAACAGTTCAGAAAAATTTAATAAAATAATTTAATCTTTAAGAAATGTCACGTTCTTAGCTTTTTCTTTGAGGATTTTCTTAGGTCTAGGAGACTGTCTCACTCAGCTTCAAATATCATATGACCTAGTAACATTAGGAAAGTGAGTTCCCATTTAGGAAGAATGGTCTTGTGGTAAAAGCACTGGACTTAGACTCCAGGACAGTTGGGTTCAATTTCTGGCGCTGCGCTAGACTTCCTCTGGAACCATGGGCAAGTTATTTAATCTCTCTGTCCTTCAGTTTCCCAGCTGCAAAATGGGAATATGGCCCTGTCCCACAGAGGTGTTGTGAAAGTATATTCATCAGTGGTTGTGAAGTGGTCAGTTTGTAGAGTGACGGGGACCATGCCATTGTTAGACAGATGAATTATGAGGGCAGGATCATTGTAGGCATATGATCATACAAAGGCACTTCCTCGGGTCTGACATTGTACCTAGGAGTTAAGGAAGAGTTAGAAACTACAGAGCACATAAGCGAAGGCCCAAGACAATGGAGTTGCCTCTAACTTAGCATAGGACCACTCTAGTCCACAAAAGGAGGAAGTAAATAGTCCTTTAATAGAAAAAATAATACTATTGGTGATCTATCTAATGCAACACCAACCAATTACTATAGCACCTGATTGAAAATGAGGCAGGAAATGAACAGGAGATGCATTTAAATTCATGCAGTAGCAAGCAGTCACTGTTTGCCATCATGTGATCCACAACTGCCTACTCTACCTAGTTTATTAGCTCTGTGGCCCAAGTGTTCAAAACTGGGTCCCATTGTTTGCATATACACTTGCATGCAACTCATTCAGTTTTGCCCTAATCTACCACTGATTACACAGTTGATTAGCTCCATAATATCTCTTCCGTGTATCTCGAATCATTTATATGTCTGTTGGATGCACCACCCCAGGAGCCCACTGGAAAGATTCAGTGACAGTGTGGTAGGTGTACAGTATTGTATGAATGAAACATAGCCCCATAAATTCTGAGAAAGCTGCCCATGGATTTTGCTCAAACTGTTTGAGAGCAGAATTCAGCTGTATGCCATGCAGTTATTCTAATGGAAGTCCAGAGCAATGCTACTATGTAAATCAAATTACTCCAGATTTACCACAATGTAACTAATGTAGAATCTGGCCCAGCCAGATTTTGATCTCAATTATGCTGACCTGACCCCACCCAGGGAATCCCCTGCAACAGAGGGATCCCCTCAATCGTCAAGCAGCTCTTTGCACCCTATTTAGGATGGCTGAGCTGCCATAATTAGTCCACAGTGGAGCCCAGAATGAGACCTGCGGTTGCACTTTTCTTCTATGTTCATGTGACTTTCATGCTACTAAGATTGTGGCTTCCTTTCTCCCAAACATCTTTTCCTTTTTCAGAAAAATGTATTACTTTCATGTATTGCGGAGCAGCCAGTACATGGTTCTGGGTTATTTTTGCTTTGATTCCCACCATCCCTACATGATAGAATGTTTCCTTTCTCAGATAAGAATCACTAGATGGCAGAATATCATCAGTGAAAGTTCTTCACAAGAAAACCTGCATACTGTAACAAACCAGTTCGCTGTATTACTCAGACAAATGGTCTCTGTCTGTTGCCCATGATGAAAGCATAAATATTTTTATTAACTCAGCCCAATACCAGCTTAATACAAAAATACCATTATTTTTGAACAACAATTTTTAAGAGTGACTAGTCATTTTGGGTGCCTCACTTTTAGGATGCCCAATTTGCGACTCTTTTAAAGGGCCTGATTTTTAAAGTGCAGTGCATCCACCCTCTGAAAATCAGGCCCCTCTACAATGACATTCATCACCCACAATCACTAGTCACATTTGAAAAATCTTGGCCAGTGATGTTAAAAACTGTTTTCACGAGGTTGTTGTAGAATTATGGAGACAAGTGATTAATATTACAGTTAAAAACAATGAGGGTGAGATTGTGTTATACTACTTAGAGACATAGCACAAAACTTGCAAGTAAGGAGGGGATGGACAGGAAAGTTGGTTTTATGCCATCTTTGCATCCTCCTAATTCTGGGCTGCTTGTAGGAGCCAAAATGGCCCCCAGTAATATTAAGAAGCTGGGGAGAGGGTGAGGGTTGGCTGAGTTACAGCAGCCCTGCCACACTGGCTATATAGACAGTTATATGACCCAAAATAACTCTAGCAGCCTCTGCTGGAGTCCCACCCTCCATTCTACTGCCACCAGGCCTCAGCATTCCCCCTACAATGGCATTTGCAAAGGGGCCTCATAAGACAACCTAAGGTGCTTATCGAGTTTGTGCACTGGGGAGTTCTCCCCAGCTGGATTCTAATTGTAAGGGGAAGCGGATGTGGTCAAGCCATCTAAGAAATGGAATAAGATCTTAAAGGTGGCAAAGCTAGTGGTGCTAGAAACTAGTAGCCTGGGCAAAGAGAGGGAGTTGGAAGTATTGCAGAGGGGTAACAAAAAGTAACTGTAGAAAAAAGTATGATCATTGACCTCCACCTTAGTCCAGATGGAAAGTGTCATGTTTCTTGAAAAGTATTAGTTGTCAATGCTGGTAAACTTTTATATAGAAGGCTGAAGGAAACACAAATAGCCTTGCCCTCCAAAGGTGCTAGAAACCCTACTCATGGGTTTAAATACTTATCACTGCTAAATATGGAAAAGTAATCCACTTCACGGAACAGTAACCTGTTTGCAGTAAGATGCAAGAGCTTGTACAGTACAAAGGCGGCTCTTTAATTCTTATCAGATTTTTTCAGAATAGAAGTAAGATGTCCTTCATTTTTCTCTTGGAGAGAGACTGATATGTTCCACTTTCTAACGTGTGACAACAAATCACAGTGTTGCTTAGTTGGCTGTTTTTGTCTCTCATAGCTGTGGCTGAATTATTTACAGCGTCAAGAAAAAGCATGCTTGGGGGTGGCAGTATTCTGAGAACTAATTCTTACCTCATGGAAAGTTGACCTGAAACCATTCCCAAAACACCCTAAAAACTTGGAAAGGCTTAGAAACTGGAGGTGGTATGGCTGAGATACAAAGCCTACAAGCTTCTCAAGCTGTTGGAGAAATATATATCACACAAGATCTGCTTAAGTGAGCTGTTTTCATTTTCTAGTACTGTTCTATCTAGGTTCTTACGCAATGCTCATCACCATGGTAACGGAGCACCTAGTTTTTGTAACATAATTTTCACTCCACTTACTTCAGATGCACTGATTCAAGATGGCTACTTTACTGGACCATCTCCCATTGCAACAATTTAGCCTCAAAAGGGCTCTTTTGCATACACCCTTTTTTTTTTAAGCTGGGCCCACCACTTCTTGGTGCAGCTGAGACACTGGTACCTAATCCACTCCATAAACAGTTTGGTAATGGCTTCTCTGTCCTGTATGATTAGAAATGTTATGGCTTGCCTATAGATATCTATTTAATCAAGACAGCATATGTTCTAGAGATGCTTTCAGTTGGTATCAAATGGTGCAGTTCTGAGCTGCAGGCTTGCAGACTTTCAGTGCAGAAGCTGTCAAATAAAGATTAAAAGAAAAGATCAAGTAAAAATAAAATGGAGTGACTACCACACTAAGCCATTGCAGTATTTTTTCCTATTCCTTTTGTTTTCAGAGACAGTACAATATCTTTCCCTTCCATGAAGCATAATGCTAGAAAGTCTTTCCAGAATGTGTTGCACATTGGTGCTAATGAGATAGACTTCCCCCTCCAGGTCAGGCAAATAAAAAAAATGTTCAGCTAATCATTGCTATTTTCATCAGTATAGTGAAATTCATCACTGTTCAAAAGGCCTATTTTGAGGGTGTAAGCAGGACTTCAGAGCTGCATATGCCTTGTTCTGGCCTTCTACCTAGGAGTGAATTTTATTCTACTTTACTTTAAATTACTGATCCCTAAAGTCCAATATTTGTATCCAAAGAACAGCTGTGCTGAAAGATAAACAAAATGTGGTGTTCTCTGAAAATAGATTGTGCCTTAAGAATAATACAGAGAGCTTGCATTTAAGAATTAAATTATTTAAACTTTCCCTAGTACAGCAATGAGAGCCAGCTATAAGCACCCAGCAGTCCAGAACCCCTCTTTAAAAATAGAGGATGACTATAACAGGGTTCACTCACCATTTTGGCACCTTCTGCTGGCTGTCTTTGGGATTAGTACTGCATGTTAGTGCACCCTCTTTGGGTGGTGCCTTGCCACCATCACTGCTCCTCTAGGACCCACATCTCTCCAAGGACCACAGCATCCTCTTCAGCAACACAGCCCTCCAGCCATGTCGCACATTGTGCTCCCCCCTTCCAGGGGACCCACAGTCCACTGTTCAGCCACTTCCCTTAGTGGCTACTGCAGCAAATTGTCTGGCCATTTCCTCATGGCCCCAGCATCCTCCTTGCCCTTACCTCAGCCTGAAAACTCCAGCAGCCAGCCAGGCGCTGTCTCTTACTCCCCCAGTCCCTGCTAGCAGTACTGCTCTGTTCAGGGTGCTGGTAGTTCTCTCAGTCCTCCAGAGACACAGTCCTTCCTCCTTGGAGCTCCAGCGGAGAACTGCCTTCCTCTGCCACCCAGCCTCCTTTTTATATGGGTCTGCATGGTCCTGACTGGCTGCTGCCTTCAGCCCTCCTCTGATTGGCTGCCTCCTGCACAGCCTCCCAAGTGCTCTATTAACTCCTTAGAGACCAGTGTGGGGCAGGCACCTCACCACAATGACCTTTGGTCTCTGCAGCTGCACACCACATCCCTACCTAACAATATTAGCTGGTCCACAAAAGGACTTGGCAAAAATGGTCTCTTCTCACTCAGCACAACTGTTCCTTGGGTGTATTCAGTCATATCTTCTTATTTAGGTGGCAAAAATAATAGTTTACTGCTTTTTACTCCCGCTAGCACTACAGATTCAACACAGCAAAGAGTCAGTGAGCTAGATTCTGTTCCTCCTTGTGCATCATCAAAAAGAAATGTTCCAGGCATCTCTGTGCACACCATTAAGGTAATAATAGTTACACGGATGTCACTGGTGATGTACAAGAGTGGAAGGACCTAACTTGATTCTCAAAACCCTGTTTGAGTTTGCAGCACTAGCAGTTAGAAGAAACATCTCTTTTTTTCTACATGTAAACATCTAAGACCACCAAATAGTGCACCAGTAAGACCTGATCTGATATTCCTAATGTAAAAAATAACCAGAGGAAAAAAATAACATGAATATTTGATTTTAATTTGTTTTGAGGGGGAAATGTTGAGATTTACATTTTATTGAAAGGCACAGCTCCCTTTTTTTTTTTTTTTTTTTTTTTTTTTTGCAGGTCACCTTTCCCAGTATAGAGGAATAAAAGAGACAATACTTAAGCCAGGTCTATACTCAAAAGTTAAGTCAAACCAGCTATCTCACTCAGGAGTGTGAAAAATCCACACTCCTGAGCAATGTAGTTAAGCCAGCCTAACCCACAGTGTAGACAGTGCCACATCGATAGAATAATTCTTCCATCAACTCAGCTACCGTCTCTCAGGGAGGTGGATTAACTACGCCAATGGGAGAACACTCCCATCATTGTAGTGAGTATCTAAACTGAAGCTCTGCAGCTGTGCTGCTGGAGTGTTTCAAATGTATGCAAACCCTTAGCCCTGAATACAAATGAAATGAGGATTATCCAGGGCCGGATTTCCAATTAGGTGCCGTAGACGTGCCATGGGGCACTGGCATTCTAGGGCTGCCTAACCTCTCTAAAACTGTGTGCAACACAAAGGTCAGCTGTAGACATGGGGCAGGGGCGTGGCACTGAAGATGCTGTGCCTATGGGCACGTACGGTGTAAATCCAGCCCTGGGGTTATCTTGGTGGCATTGTAAATTATTAAATTTTCCCACTAGAAATAATCCACTCAATACTATTGTTATGATTTCAGTTGTTGGTTCTGTGGGATTCAGCTACATCTGGTAAAGAGCCCCAGGTAGTAATATATCCCAGCTCAAAATGCTGCACTGAGACCTTTCTTCCTGAATAGGCCAAAATAAGTCTGTGTTGGTCTTGACACCGTTCTGTTCAGCAGCAGTGTTGGAGGCAAACCTTATCCCAAAACACATTACAAAAATAATACACTATTATTATTTATTCCTAAGGACCCCAAATAGGGACTAGGCCCCACTGCACAAACAAATAACACAAAGACAGTCCTGGCCCCAGAGAGCTTTCAATCCAGTTGTTAGAGCAGAAAAAGCTAAAGAAGGTGTGGTGGACAAGGTAACGAGAGACAGATGTGTTTGTGTAAATTAGTAATCATAGTGGTGCCTTCTTGATTAAATTAAAAACAGTACAAATGAAGCAGCCACTGATGGTACAATATTGAAGTGCAGTGCAAATATACCCTAGCCTCTTTCCAGTCAAGAGAATGAACATCCAGCATTGTTTTAAACTAGTTCTATGGCATATTCCCTGGATTTTAATGAACTACGACACTGAGCCAAATAATCTCTCTCATTTACTATTGTGTCAAGGGTATAACACACCACTGTGGCTGTGCCTACACCTTTCATTCAGCACTGGTGGTGAACTGCAGCTTCAGTTTGTTAGTATGGACAAGGCCATTGAGACTCTGTCCATGCCAGACAACTCACCATGATGATACACTATAGTTTGCAAGTGTAGACAGACCCAGGGTTAAAGCAGCTGGTGGCCATTCTACACTAGTAGTCCCATTCTTGCTTGCACTGGGGGAGCTGGAGTGGGTTGGGTTTTTTTCCAGAAAAATTTCATGTAGACTTTAACCTATGGGTTTCATTTTACAAATATTTGGTTCTGTAGGGTTTTAAAATATACATAGTGTTGTTGTGTGCTATAGTTTTGCAGAAAATGCAACTTTAAACATACAGCCAAATGCTAAAATGAGCATTGGGCCCAATTCACTGGTCCACTAGTGTGGTTCTGCACCAGTCTCCCATCAAAAAGCTTCCTTAAACCTGGCAGATCTGGCCAGTGGAGGATTCTTCCTACATAGATGGTGTAGAACTGCCAAATGAGCTCCAGTACCACCAACCAGCCCTTGCCCTTGGAGTATGGTGTATGCCATTGTTTGCGACATCACTATACCCCAGAGATCCCCAACTGCCAGAACTGCCCCTGGAGTCTGTCGTCAGCCAGCATAGCTTAGAGAAGCCCTAAGATTGTTGCTTCAATCTACATTGAGGACCATGTCAGTGTAAAATTGGACCCAAGACTGGAGGTGGGGGTGCAGAGGGCTCTTTTGCATACACCCCTATTTTCAGCTGTGCCCACCACTTCTTGGTGCAGCTGAGACACTGGTACCTAATCCACTCCATAAACATAGTTTGGTCATGGGCTTCTTCATCCCATAAGATTAGAAATGTCATGGCTGGCCTATAGACTTCTCTTTCAAGGACCTGAATCTGCAATCTTCATTCATGGGAGTAGTCCTTAGCTCATGTCTCAATGTGCCACTCCTGTATGTAAATGTTTCCAAGGTTAGACCCTAAAAGGTTAGGTCCTGAACACTGGAATTTAAAACTAACAGAACTCCAAAAGCCTAAATGCTACATATTAAAAAAAGTCACAAACACTCTAAATGACTCTAATAGAAATATCACTGAGTCATCACCTTAATTTAACTCCCTGCCTAATCAGAAATACAAAACTACTTTATTTGACTATTAGTTTCATAAAAATGAGGTACAGGTGCAGACCTAAGGCCTCTAGTTAGTACAATCTCTATCCCTGTTGTTTTCTCATTACTCTGACACAAACTATAGGAGCACTTAAGGATAAAATGTATTCTTTTTAATCTTGGTTACTTAGTTACAGTGAATTTCCTGACTAGGTGAAATCCATTTGTGAGGATCTGAAGGGGACAAGGCACATCTGCACAGATGCCTCTTGTTTCCACTCTGGTGTCCAGCCTCCTTGCCCTGGATAACTTGTCTATGCTGGGTTTTATTTTTACTAAACTGATATAACCCCTAATGCAGTCATACTGCACCAGTGTAAAAAGTGACTCACCCCAGTGCAGCTCCACTGGTATATTTTATACACCAACAACGCCGCACCCCACCCAGCCAGCTCCCCCGCGGGAGCTCAGGCCCCCGCCCGTGGGCCGCGGGAGCTGAGCGTTGAGCCGGGAGGCAGGGGGGCGGCTCGCTGCGGCTGCCTCCCTGCTCCACACTCAGCCGGCAACCCGCCCGCCTCCCCCCAAATCCTGGCACCCTAGGCGACCGCCTAGGGTCGCTTAGTTATAGCGCCGGCCCTGGTCCCAGCAACTGGCAATGTGATACTTGTGGCCAGATATTCAAAGAGCTCCATACCAAATGAGCTGAAGCCTTCTGAAAATCTGGCCCTTATTTAGGGAGCTGAGTTATTTTGAAATTCTGACCCTCACACCCCAAAGCCACAGTGCAGAGAAGCCCTTAGTGACTCTGCAGCCCCACTGGAGGCTGTCACAGTCCTTTTAGAGTGGTCACCTAAACCTACAGAACCTTTGTCACGGAGTATAGGGGAGTCTGGCCCTGCACCCCTCTTCCCCGGATTCACTGGGCGTCTCAGCCAGCCAGTAGAACAGAAGGTTTATTAGAGTTGCCAGGAACACAGTCCAAACAGAGCTTGTCAGTACAACCAGGACCCCTCAGTCGGGCCCTTCTGGGGGGCAGGGAGCTTAGACCCCAGCCTGGGGCTCCCTGCATTTTACCCCACAGCTCTAAACGGGGCAGGGAGGCCAGACCCTGTCTGCCCTCTTCCCCAGCCCGGCTCCAAACTGAAACTGTCCAGCCCCTCCTCCCCCTTTGTCTCCTTCCTGGGCCAGGAGGTCACCTGATCCCTTTGTTCCAACACCTTCAGCTCTCACCTTTGCAGGGGAGGGGCCATCAGTTGCTAAGAGACAGAGTGTCAGCCATTCTCTGTGTCCAGGCCCCTCTGTAACCATCATGCACCCTTGTCCCACCACCTAGATACTCAAGCACTGCATAGGGAAACCGAGGCACCCACACAGTACTCAGGGAAAACATTAACAGTCCTAGTTCGTCACATCTCTCCCCCCTTCGAGACCGAACTGAGCGGGGTCACTTTAGCCAGTGACCTGGGGAAGTTCGAACCTGGTCACACCAGGCCGTTCCAGTTCCACATGCTCCCTTAGGTCGGGTGTGCTTGATGGCACCTGCAGGCCGCATGTGGGAAGGTTTATGCGGCCCGTGCCCTTTTTCCATCCCAAAACCCCTGGGGTTCAAGCTGAGATCAGGTCTTCTCCCAGCGCTCCAGTCTGGAGGGCTGTAATTCGGGCTCTCTTGGTTAAGAGCCTCCCTCTTGATCTGGTCCCCTCTCTGACCACGTGTCTGTGTCACCAGCCGCTCGGCATCGGCCCCTTTTCCTGGATGCAGCCACGTCGGGGCGAGGTGGTGACTATAGACCGTAAAGCACCACCCAAATAGATCCGGCTGCTGCTTCTTAAGGGCCTGCACCATGGCCAGGCATTCCCTCTCTATGGCCTGACCGTTCTGCCTCCAGGGCAGCAGCTCCTTGCTCAGATACCCGATGGGGTGTCTCTCCCCCTTAGCATGGGCCTGCATCAGCACCATGCCCAGCCCTGTGTCTGAGGCTTCGGTGAACACTGTACAGGGCTTGGCCCAGTCTGGGTTTACTCGATCTATTGGGCCCTGGATTAGAGCCTCGTTCAGCGCACAGAGAGCCCTCTGGCCCTGCTCGGTCCAGACTGCCTCGTCTGGCTTCCCCTTCTTACCTAGCTCTGTGATGGGGGCAGCTAGGGAGCTAAAGGGGGGTACAAACCTCTGGTGGTACCCCGCCATCCTGCTAAAGGCCTGGACCTGTTCCTTGGTCTGGGGAACAGGCCAATCTCTGGTCGCCTCTACCTTGGCCAGCCCTGGGCTGTTGAATGACTGGTTCACCTCTAAAGCCAGCATGTCCTTGGCCTCTCTCTCCAGGTTCCGGGCTGTTTTCCCAGTTACTCTGAATGGGGGACACCTGATGGGAGGATGGGCTCCCATCTCAGGGGAGAGATCCACCAGGGGGTCTTCCCCCTTCTCCTCCCAATCGTCCCTTACCAGTTCTAGGGGTCCCCTTACTCTCCTCCCATACCACAGCTTGAAAGGGAAGCCCCCTGGTGATTCCTGGGGCACTTCCCTGTGCCATCGGTGGGGCAGGTACTTGTCCCAGTCCTGTGGATGCTGATTTATACAAGTCCTCAGCATCAGCCTCACGGTCCCTTGAACTCTCTCCACCAGCCCGTAGGACTGAGGGTGATATGCAGAGGCCCAGGTGGGCCAGACCCCACCTTTCTCCCACACGCCCCGGAGCCGGGCTGAGATGGCCTCGGATCCCTGGTCTGTAAAGACCTCGCTGGGGACCCCCATTCTGCTGAAGATGGTCAGCAGCGCGTCTGCCCCGGTGGAGGACAGAGCCACCACCTCTGGGTAGCGAGTGGCGAAATCCATCACCACCAGGATGCATTTCTTCCCTGACCAGGTTGCCCTGCTGAGGGGGCCCACCCTATTCATAGCCACCTTCTGGAAAGGTTCCTCTCTGATGGGCAGGGACCTCCAGGGATCTTCTCCCTTACCCCGGGCCAGGTACAATAGCCGGTGATGATACTTCTGGGGCCCCACCAGCTGCCTCCTGATTCCCCACCGTTCTACTTCCCCTGGGGAAGCCCATTCCCGGCGCAGGAATCCCTTCTCCCACAGGGATCTGTCTCTGCAGCCTTCCCCAAGGGGGTGTGCAGCGCTGGGGCCAGCAAGTTCCCTCAGCTTTTCCAAGGCAGGATCCTTCTGCAGCTCACTGGCCAGGCCTGGGGTCACCGCCCCACTGAGCCCTGTCCCTGGTGGCTCCCTCCCTGCCATGGAATCACTTCCCGGCAGCACCTCTGGACCAGGCAAGCCTGGTTGGCAGCTGTCCTGCCCTGCCTGTGTGTCCCCCCACTCAGCTGGGGTCTCCGCTCCCCCCGTGCTCAGTGCTGCCCTGGCTGTCCCTGTGGGGCCAGGCAGCGAGTTCGCTGCTTTGCTCTCTGCATCAGAGCCAGCGTGAGCACCGTTTCCATTGTGCAGGGGGGTGGGGAGCATCTCTCTGTCCCACCCCGCCCTAGGGGTCTGGTTACAGGCAGGCAGGTAACCGGGGCCTGGCAGCTCCTCCCCTCTGCCAGCCAGGTCATTTGCATTTTTACTGACCATTTTCCTCTTAGCCAATTGGTTTCCTGAGTCCAAATTCAAATCCTTGGCTGTTACAGGGCCAGGATCCTGTCCCAAAGATACACAGTCACCCCCCAACAGCACCTTACAGCCGATATCCTGGAGAACCCCAACCACCCGCCAGCCCGACCCCTCCTGGGTCTGTACAGGGATCTGGGCCATAGGTAGGGCGAATGGTTTCATCCCTGGGACCCTCACCCAGGTCACACAGCCCCTCAGCATCTGGTGGGGGTGCACCACCCGGGGCCTGACAACAGTTCTCTCTGTCCCGGGGTCTTGCCACCCCAAGAATGTCTCTTCATTGACCATCACCTTCCACTCCCACTGGGGGTCCGTAGGGCTTTAGCCCAGGAGACTCCACGCAGACATACAGGTTGGGGCCAGGAGTGGAAATTCGTCCACCATCCCACCCATCTGGCTGACGGAGTTTACGGCCTTGGGACCCAGCAAGGGAGCTAGATCCCGGGGCTTTTCCGCAGGGTCTCCCTGGTTCAAATCGCCAGCCTGCTCAAAGGCAGTGAGGTAGGCCTCCACATCCCCACTCACCCCTGGCCAGTCCCCTATGCCTCTCCGTTCCACCACCGCCAGTTCATGCTGCTGCTGCTTCTCCTGTAGCCCTTTTTCGGGCTCTCACTGTCTCTCACAGTCCTCTTGCTCTCTCGGACTCAGCTCCAGTCCCATCCATCTCCGATCCCCTGCTGGGGAACCCGATCGTGAAGACCCCCATCTGGTTGGGGACCAGACTCTTGGGGATGCCAGGCTACCGCTCCAGCTGCTCCCAGATCCTGCTGTAGCCCCAATTGGGGTCAGGAATCTGTTCCTTAGAATGGTCATCCTCCTCCAGCTGCACGATTAACTGCGCTTTAGTGAACTTCCCAATGCGTATCCCTCTCTTTTTGCACAGGGTTACAATGCTTCTTTTAAGGAGAAGGCGATATGCCATCACTTCACTGCTCCCAAGTTGCTGTGGGTTCGCAGGCCTGTGTGCTCTTAGCTCCCCACGGTTTCCAGGAAGAACCCCAAGTGTGCCAGCCCTTCTCCAGGTCACCGCCTCTTTGCCAGGGTCGAGCCGCAGCTCCTCCGCCCCTGGGTCCACTCACGGCACCCCCAGGGGAACCCTGTCACTGCAAAAATCCTTCTCTCTCCCAGGGCCAAGCCACAGGCTCCTCCACCCCTGGGACTGCTCACTGCAGCCCCCAGGGGGACCCCATCATTGCACAGTCCTTCTTGCTGGTCACACACTCCCAGGGGTTAAGCGTAGCTCCTCCGCTCCCCCAAACCGCTCCTCTGTGAGCCTTCAGCCCGCCTGGTCCTTGTTAGCCCCCCTTCGTTCTACTGCTTCCCAGTTACTTACTGCAGGAAGCGCCATTCCTGGGGTGCAGAACATCCCACCGCTGCCACCAGTTGTCACGGAGTATAGGGGAGTCTGGCCCTGCACCCCTCTTCCCCGGATTCACTGGGCGTCTCAGCCAGCCAGTAGAACAGAAGGTTTATTAGAGTTGCCAGGAACACAGTCCAAACAGAGCTTGTCAGTACAACCAGGACCCCTCAGTCAGGCCCTTCTGGGGGGCAGGGAGCTTAGACCCCAGCCTGGGGCTCCCTGCATTTTACCCCACAGCTCTAAACGGGGCAGGGAGGCCAGACCCTGTCTGCCCTCTTCCCCAGCCCGGCTCCAAACTGAAACTGTCCAGCCCCTCCTCCCCCTTTGTCTCCTTCCTGGGCCAGGAGGTCACCTGATCCCTTTGTTCCAACACCTTCAGCTCTCACCTTTGCAGGGGAGGGGCCATCAGTTGCTAAGAGACAGAGTGTCAGCCATTCTCTGTGTCCAGGCCCCTCTGTAACCATCATGCACCCTTGTCCCACCACCTAGATACTCAAGCACTGCATAGGGAAACCGAGGCACCCACACAGTACTCAGGGAAAACATTAACAACAGTCCTAGTTCGTCACAACCTTTATCTTAAATCCCCTAAAAAATTGCCCTTACCATTGTCTTTGTTTGATCTTTCCAGATGGAAATCAGGTTCTCTGACTATCACAGCATAAGCATTGTGGAAGAGCTAAACACTGAAAAAATATAGCAAGGTCTGAAATAGTGATTTAGAGACCCAGTACGTGGGATGGTAGGAAGGGGAACACTTATTTCCTTAGCATGAAGTGTGTGTGAATATCTCCTGCATCTAGCCAATCAAGAAATAGTCTTGTCCACTCTCAGTTGAAGGGATAGTGATCACATGAAAGACTTTGATACTAGATAAGGAAAAACAAGCAGCTTCTAAGAGTTTTGAAAGGGGTGTAGAGGTTGGCCGTGGTTGCCACTGTATTAAATATTTTCCTGGGACAATTTTCCAAGAAAACGGGGCTGTGAGGTCTCCACTCTCCAGCTTGCAAAAGGTTATGTCCTCGTTATGTTGGATTTATTTTCTTTCCTTCGAAATACCAGTATTTTAATTATCAGCACATCAAAAATTAAAGTTTTCAGACAGTTCTTAAAAATTTCCCCAAAAAATTTACAAACACCTTCATTCTATGCTTCTTATATTGCATCCTGATATTGCATCAATGTACAATTTTTCATAACTATGATACAGTGTTGTGGAAACATATTGAGCCTCATATGAGCCTCAAAACTCCATCAGAGGACCAAAACATGCTTAGTGATGTGGATCATAAAGCTCCAAGAGTATCCTAATATTGGTTGCTTATCTGAATTTATGGCACCTACCATCAGGTCCTGTGAGACTCTCCTTTACCTCTTCACAAGATATCATCTTGTGGAGAAGCCTCGTGGCTTGCTATCCCCATCTGGTGGGATTGTGGGTGAGCTGCGCCACAATGTTTGGACTTCTCAAGACAGATAGGAGACTTGGAACATAGGCCAAAAACTCAGGACTGTCCTACTCAAAACAAGTCTGTTAAAAAGTTTTATCTGCCCCAAACACACACTCCCCACTACTGGCCCCATAAACACCAAAATAAAGGATGAATTATTTTTTAAAAATGAGTGGAGTTTTAAAATATCAGCTATTAGGAAACCGTCAAAGTATAAAATATTTTAGAATTGTTGGCAGAATTTCCGTATTACAGCCATTTTCTAAAACAGGAGAGTTCTTTGTTGTCCTGGATTGACTGAAGCTTTGCATTCATTAATATTATAATTCTGACTTTTACTGATGTTCTGTGTTTGGAATATCTAATATTAAGAAATATACATATGTCATAAGTCTGAAATACAATAGGTTCTCTAGGGGAATTACACTAACTGATCAAATCAATTTGCTTAAACCTGTGTTTGTTCATGAGCTAATAAGCACATAGTGTTTGCATTTAAAACCTAGTTCACTGAAAATATTTTAACAAGATTTATGCTCATGAAATGTATATGGGGTCAGACAAGTGTTACAGTCTGACTCTCCACCATGAAACTCTCATAAGTTCACATACATTTATCATTCATTATGTTGTCAGGCAACAACATTTCCTCCTGGCCTCTGGAATTTACCCAGTTTCAAAAACGTCATTGCTACAGTAAAAACTTGAGAGTGCCTTCTGTGGAAATTTTTCAAGACTGGAATTAATGTTCCCTCTTTAAACTTTTTCAACTTTGGAGAAACTTTTAGTTTCATTTTTCGGCTGCCACAGCATCTCCTCAGTTAGCTAGTGCTTAGATACTATGGTGATAGGTGCTCTAGAAACAGTTTAGATTGATTTGCACTTATCCCCCAGACCAGGCACTCTATGAGATGGTGACCTCATTTTGAGCTTCCTGGCATTCCACTGTTAATAGTCTCATCTGGCTTTATCCAGTCTAGGCATAAGAGGATTCTCAGGACTGAAATGACAGAACATTAAGAGTACTCTAAGACCCTAGTTTTCCATTTCATGTGTTTGCTGGACTAATAATACTTGATTCCAAGGTGAGCTACTATTGTGCAAGCATACCACTAGAAAACATGCATCATCATGACCTTTATCCAGGCTTTGATTGTCTCATGCCTCAACTATTGCTACCTTCTTTCTAGCCTCACTGAAACTCATCTCAGCCTTCTCTAATGTGACCGGATGTCCCAATTTTATAGGGCCAGTCCCAATATTTGGGCTTTTGCTCATATAGGCTCCTATTATCCCCTATTTCCTGTCCTGATTTTTCACACTTGCTATCTGGTCACCCTAGCCCTCTCCAGTCCCTATTCCACGAGTACAAGTGTAGGGCAATGGTTTTGAATACTGGAATTATTTTCCACAGGCAGTAATGGTTTAGTCTGGTATCTCATTTCTAGGGTTAACAAAGGCACAGGGAGATACGACTGGTGTCCCAAAGCTTCCCAGGCCCATATGCTGTTAGCCTGTTTACTTCAATGGTGCCAGCTGAATTCATCATGGAGTAGCATAAGAAAATGACCCATCGCACAGAGAGAAATACAGCTGCTACCCCTAAAAAGCTTCAGGAGAGAATTGCAGAGTATCTCCATGAAAGTTTTGAGCCCTCTCAAGAGGATACAGCAAACATCCCTGTGTACATAAACAAACTGCTCTGTATGCCCCCCTAGTCCAACAGAAGAATGAAAAGCAGATGCCAACTCTACCTTTGTTTGCTGCACCTCTACCTCTTCTCATAAAAGTAAAACAATGAAAAGTTGATACCCGTAACTTGGGGGTGGGCTGGGCAACATCTTTTATATTTAAACTTTGTAAGGAAAAATGCATGCACACAATTACCCAAGGTCCTTCCTCTTCACCGGGCTCATCTGTATTTGGCTACCAGGACTGGATAGACTTCAGTGGAGCCTCAGGACCTGGCTTATGGCATTTCTGGAGCTACTGCAGCACTTCTGCTCCTCCTTCTTCTGACTGTTCATGGCAAGGGTCTGTGTCTTAAGTTCCTCTAAGCTATCCATGGTGGTCTGTGGGAGCTGGAGGGCTCTCCGCCCAGTATGACATGCAGCTCATTGTAAAATAAGCAAGTCTAAGGCTCAGCCCCAGATTGATTAATAGCCTTCCTGAACTTGTCGTATTCCTGATGAAGTTCCTTCACTTTCATGTGACACTGATGATGATCCTTGACCTAACTCCTTTGCCTGAATCCCCTGTGCAATCTTTTCATAGATGTCCAAGTTTCTATACCTGGTCCATAGCTCTGCTTGCACAGCCTCTTCTTCCCACAAGTCTTGGAGATCCAATGCCTCTTGGCATTGGAGAACACCTAGTGCATGGAGGTTGCCAGGTGGGATGGGCAGCTGCACGTAACATAGGAAAGCTGCCAGATGTGCCTCCCAAGATGGGTAATCAGGAAAAGGCATTTCAAAAATACATAGGGGGCTTTAAAGAGGATGGAGTTTTCCAGTCTCCATGATTTCTGGGCAGGGGCATTTACAGTTATGACTACAGCAGTCACTGTCCCAAGGAACGGGGCATTGTGGGACAGCTGCTGGAGAACAGTTAGGGTTCACACAGGTCACACTCCCTCAGCAGGTCAACCATAGCTCCACACCATTCAGTGAGACTGTTTTACTGTAACAAGGCACTTACATCAGTCACAGACAAGTTTTAGAGTACATACTCACAAATAGGTTGATGCAAGGTGACTTACGTCGACCTAACTTTGTAGGTTAGAGCAGGCCTCACTTTACTTTATTTCACACAGCTCCCTACTCTTGGAATGGTTTTTTGATCCCATCAGCTACACTGCATTCCTCTCCTCTTTTAAATCCCATCTCCAAATCCATGTCTTCACTTTAAACTTAATCCTTATATATAACTGAGAATATTTTAACCATGTACTAAACTTCCAAGTGACTGCATTAT
Source organism: Macrochelys suwanniensis (assembly GCA_033296515.1). Taxonomy (NCBI): domain Eukaryota; kingdom Metazoa; phylum Chordata; order Testudines; family Chelydridae; genus Macrochelys; species Macrochelys suwanniensis. Next base: position 43,131,727 of record CM065780.1, on the reverse strand, counting down.
CATGTTGTCCTCTTCCTTATCTGACCCCTCCCCAACTCCTCCGTGTGGTGTCTCTTCCAGTTGTTCTTATCTTAATTTATAAGTTCTTCTGGGGAGATAATTCTTTACCTTTTCTACAAGGTATTCTAGGTACCTATAGATTATATAATGCCATAAAGACTAAAATATGAGTATACATAGTACTCAGAATCATTCCAATCTAATGTATTATTAAAGGATCACAGCATTACTGTCTGAGTAGTGTGGGGCCAGATCCAAAGCTCACTGAAATTAATGGAAAGGCTTTGTCCTCTGTTCTTGGTGCAATCTCTCTTGGGGTCCCAGCTGGTCCCCTTCAATTCATCTGCAATTAGATCAGTCCATAAACTCTTAACTTAATTGAGTCTTTCAGCCCTTAAGCTCCAGGGCTACAGTCTCATTTTGTCTCCTTGCTGGTTTCTCAGAGGCAGCATGATATAGGGTTGTTACTTTTCTGCCTCCTGTTCCCTCTCTGTTCCCCCTCTCCTATAGCTGGGCTTGTTTTCTTTATTGGTCACAGCTGTGGGTGCATGTCTCCATGATTGGCACTTCTGGCAGCTGTGCAGGGGTGTGATCAGCCTGATTGCCTGTAAACATGGAAGACTCTCCTCTATCTTCTGCCTATGCCCAATATGGAGTCTGTTAACTCCATTACAGGCTCCCACTGATTTCAATGGGTTTTTGAATCAGACCCAGAGTGTATAGTGTACACATGGCATAAGGAAGATTTATGGGCATGAAATATTGGTTAAGGGTATGCATAAGCTATCCTTGCATTCTGTAACACATACAAATATACAGTATGAACAATAAAAGAAATACGCATAGACTCTACCAATGTTGCTTTCAGGAAAATATAATGCAGGAATGGGTTTAGTAAATTGCATGTGCTGTATATATGCTATGCCTGATACAGGAATTCTGGAAGGGGATCTTAAAATACAATTGGTACATGTACTTTATTACAGAAATATGTACTGCACTAACCAGGCCAATGGGCAATTCAGTATGCAAACAATTAAAAACTTCTATTTCTTCTCCTTTTAGGGTTCTACTAAAATGGTACCATTCAGCTCCTGTGTGATGGCTCAGAAGATGCCGCCAAAGACTGCAGAGCCAAGCAATAAGGGCTTAGGTAAGTGACTGTTTCTGTCGGATGGGTTGGCTTTATTATTTGTTTTTGCTGTTTCCCAAAGGGTATACATTAGTATTTTATTCAGCCTTGTATCTTGACTCTGTTGCTGGGAGACATTAAACTGAGGAGAGTGTAGCAGAAAAGTGTGTGATGTCTCCACTGAAGTCCAAAGATTCCAGTTGATTTAATTTGTTATTTGCACTACAATAGTAGCTAGTAACCCCTACTGAGATCAAAGCTGCAGAGGCTGTTCAAACAAAGTGAGAAATGGGCCCTGCCCTGATGAGTTTACAATCTAAAGGTCAGATTCTAATACCTGTACTCACATGGAGTAGTACCTTAATCCAGGTGAAGTCAGTGAGAGTATTCACAAACAAATGTGATTTCAGTCTGGCCCATAATAGACAAAAGATAAGAGGGAAAACAGAAAAGTGGCTTTCCCAAGGTCAAAGCTGGGAATAAAACCCCTCTCTCCTGAGTAGCTACACAGTGCTCTACCCATTAGACTGTGCTGCCTCTTTTCAGCATGCTTTGGATCAAGCCCTATGTGAATCAATGTATTGCCACCTGGATTTATTCTACTAGCTCAACGTGCCACCAAAAACCAGGCCTTGCTTCAAAAGGAAGAATTGAAGTTAATGTGGGAAGCTTGACTCTGAATTTCCTGGCTATTTAGGGATTAAATTCTCAAATTTAATTCTGCATTAACTGAGTGTGTTTTGTGGAGAGAGAAAAATCCCTGCTGTGAGCTATAATTCTGTGAAAACATATCAAGGGTCTGATGACATGGTAACCAGAAGAGTGATTCTCAAGTGGCTTGAAATATTAGCAGGACCCCGAGGGGGGTATGTGCATGTAACTAGCTTTCATCACAGTTTATTTGCATTGTGGTTTATATAGAGAGGCTATCCCAATGTTTTTAAGGAGAAAAATGTGTCCCTCGTCTCTTCAAAGGACATTGTATGCACACAACCCAAGTCAGAATTTAGTCTTGTTACTATGTTTTGCTTTGTTTTGGGTTGGTTTTTTTGGGGTGGGGGTGGGGGTGGGGAGGACTATGAAAATATATGACTGGACAGCTCAAGGGACTGTTGGTGGGCTACAAAGTCATTCTCCTCTAGGTAAGATCCTCTTCAGAAAACTTTCATGCATGATTTGCATGGGATTTGGGGATTGTACACAATCTGGATGTTTCTGCTGAAATGATCAACAGCAAAATAGTTAATATTGTAAATTGTCATCATTAGTTTTCAGAGTTCACCTCCCACTGAGATAGATGAATAACTCACATTTCTGAGCTGTTTCATGCCATCTACAGACTCACTGCACTGGTTATACATGGTTGATGTTTTAAATGTTTTTTTCATTACAATAAGGGCTAGAAAAAAAATTGAATAGAAGTTTGGATTCTGGGGCATTAATCTGCAGCCAGGGCTGTATAAATGTGCCACACCCTATGTAGCTTCATGGAACATGTGAGAGAGCCTGATTGTGGTACATTTAGGAAGCTAGGAAATGGGCTTCTTTTAATATTAACTTTAATATTTAATAATCCACCAAATATGAAATGCACAGATACGGTCACCTGACCAGTCTTAACTCTGCTCTCTTTGTAATGCACTAACTACCCTGAGACAAACAGCAACTACTGTGCAGCTTTATAACTTACAGGAAGCCAGAAATAGCAGGGAAGGGAGAAGTATGGAAGCAAGAGAAAATATGGGAGCTAGAGGAGAAGAAAATAAATATTTGGCGAACCAGAAGAGAGGGAGAAGAATGAGGGTAGAAAAGAGAAATCAGGGAGCCAGGAGAAGAGAGAATTGGGGAGGAGGAGACAGAAGGGGGTTACTAGAAAAGGTAGCAGGAAAGAGTGTAAAGAGGTAACCTGGAAAAGATGAGAGAGGGAGATGAGTGGACCTAAGAGAGGGTGACAAAGCGATAAAAGGAGAGACAGAAGAGAAAGAAAGAAGGAAAGAAAAGGGAAGATGAAATGCACATGAAAGTGGGAGGGGAAAATATAGAAACAAAATAAACAGAGGACTAGAGAAACAAGGGAAGGAAAAGCAAGATGCACAACTGTGCTTAGAATTTGTCTATGTATAAATCCTCTTGCAGTTGTTGTATTTTCCTGAGAGAAAGGTGCAGATGAAGGGAGAGGCAGACAGTCCAGATTAAGGCCAGAGTGAGTCTTTGGGCCTACCTTGGCCTAGACAGGGTGAAGAGAAAATCTTCTATTTCATTATGACCCAGCCACTGGGCTGGCCTTAATCTTGGTGGCCCCAATGAGAAGTAGCACCTGTAGGCATTCCCTAGCTCCCTCCCCTCCTACAACAGTGCATTCCTTTTCACTCACTCCACATACAAATGTCGTCTCCTGCCTGTATGGGAAGTTCCATACCCTTAGCCAGCTGATGAGGTCCTGTGGCCTCTGGCGATCCACCTACCTGGCCCAGGAAGCCAAGTATAACTTTCCAACCAGGAGACTGAGGAGAATAGAGAGAGGATTCATTCTCCGTGTCCTGCTTGTCCTTCAGTGAGTGAGGACAACAGAGTTAAGGACAATGCTCTGACTTACAGGAGATGTATATAGTAGGAAGAACCTATGGCTCTGTGTAAGACACACAGCCCTCAGGTTGGGCCTGCTCACCATTGTGTGTGGATTGTCTTCAGACTTGTGGCCCATGGGAGGGAACAAACCAGCACTTTCCCCCCCATCCAAATGAAGTGGTGTGTATGTGCTTTCTGTGGTCTATTCTAAATGATTCAAGCAATGGGGCTTCAACCATTTTACTTAGCAAGCTATTCCTCAGCCTAATAGACCTGTCCTTAGGGGACTTATAACGAGTTCTACCCCCTGGACCACAGTAAATCGTTCCCTTCCCTCCTAAGTGTTTCTGCCTTTCCACTGATTGTTTTCCACCACTTTCTTCCATCCTTTCATCAAGTTTAATATATTTACAACAGTCCATTTAATCTTGTCTTATAAGTAGATGAAGCATTTTTGTTGCTGCAGTCCTCCTCTGGTTGAGGTGCCCACAACTCTAACCACAGACTCAACAGTAGAGTGAAGAGGGAATTGTCTATTCCCTACCATGAGGAGGAGAGGAAGGATGGTCCGGTGGTTAGGGCCCTAGCCTAAGACTGGGAGGTCTGCATTCAACTCCCTGCTCCACCACAGACTTCCTGTCTGACCTTGGACCCGTCACTTAGTCTCTCTGTGTCCCGGTTCCCATATTGTAAAATGATGATACTAGCACTTCCTTACCTCGCAGGGGTATTGTGAGGGTAAATACATTAGATTGTGAAGCACTTTGAGATCTACTGATGAAAAACACTATAAGAGCTAGGGGTGATGATACCTCTGGATCTGCAGTTCAGAAATGCAATGGCACATTTTTGTTTGTTTTTTGGCTGCTTTGTAACTAGCTGTATCTCTTTCTCTTCTAGCTGGTAAATATTAACTTCTGTTATGTTTTCCCTCTCTTGTTCCTGAGAAACTGGCATTTTCTTAGAAAAATAATCCCCCAAAATAAATTTTAGATTTAAAAAAAAAAATCCTCCTCTGGGTCTCTCCCACCAAATACTTCTCTCTAGCTGTCTTTTTAGATTGTAAACTCTTTGGTATAGGGACAACTCCTATAGCAGAGAAAGGACATTATCAGTGCTTAAAAAATAACTCTCTGTAGTCAATGGCCCCCGTTGTATTTATTCTTATTAACATTTATCAAATTAATAACAAGTTTGTCAAAAAAAATTAAGATGCTAACCTGATTCTGATGTTTTACTGAATAATAGATTTCACTTTTTTGGCAATACCTTTACAAGTACTTTGCTGATAAGCTAGATAAAGGCTACACGTCTGTAGCTTTATATAAGAATGCTCTAGAATGTCTTGGGCAATTTATCACATTCAAAGGCCACATGGAGTACTGCACACGAAATGGAGCCCTGAGTTTCTTTAAAGACTTCTGAGAATTTTCTTGGTAAACCATTTGGGCCCTCTGTTTTCCCATTATTTAGTGCATTAATGGTCTTCTCATCTAATGCATTTTCTAAGTTATCGTGGGGGGGGGGCATTTGTAGATTGTTAAGGAATCCATTAATTTTTTTATGTACAGGATAATCATTTTCAAAGTATGTATCTGCTGAGACTAGCCTACAGACTTTATCTACTTACTTACTTGACGTTACTTCCCCATTATGTTGGATATTAATGGAAGTTTTTAAGTGAATATGCTGGTAGGGCTGCCAATTTTGGTTGGATATATTCCTGGAGGTTTCATCACATGACCTAAACTTTAATTAACGATGAATCTTTAATTCCTGGAGACTCCAGGACAATCCTGGAGGATTGGCAACTATATGCCAGACATTTCCCTGTTTGCTCTCCATTTTCCAGCATCATTCCTTGAAGTGGCAATGCAGCATATACAGGCAAGTCTCATCTTATGCGGGGGTTCCATTCCGCGGCTAGCGCGTAAAGCGAAAACTGCGTATAGTGAAACGCTCGTTGAGTTGAATGGCGGGCGGAATCGCCCGCACTACAGGTGCAGTTTTAAAATTGTTATTTTTCTTTTTTTTTCTGTTTTTGCCGACCGCGCAAAGCTGAATTCGCGCATGTTAAATGCGCCTAAGATGCGACTCGCCTGTAACGAACACTGGGGCTGGGGATCATTTTTACTTTGTAAGTGCTGTGAAGTAGAGGATTCATTCCTTTAGAACAATTAATGTTTTCTAAATTTTAATTTTCATGAGTCACAATTTTTGGTGGATCACTAATACCTGTGTTTCTGTAACATCTTTCATCCAAAGAGCTAAAAGCACTTTGCCACAGAAATTAAGCCTCACAGTACCCTACAACGTTGTAATAATTATGTATAGGGTATTGCTTCTCCCACCACATAATGTAGCCAGCTCTTGGGTGCAACACAGCCACTATTAAATACTGCATAACACAACAATTTAGAACAGTTTCTCCTGGTGGCAATGCTACTACAGTCACTGAAAACACACGCAAAAAATCTAGGAGGAGTACAAAGGGGAATGAAAACTCCCTTTGGTGGACCAAAGAGGGAAGGAGAAGATAGGAGCACTGCTGCTGGAGGGTTATCAAACAAGAGGAGAGTTAGCAAAGATGGTGGGGGAGTCCGTCTGTGATGTTTTGATTTTATTTTTTCCCAGATAAATCTCTATGATAAACTTCCCTGACAATCTCTTTACATTTTGAAATCATATTTATGATGGTTTTAAAGTTAACTCTGCAAGGAAAAGAGACCAACTTACTTTTTTGTTATTTTGTAATGAAAGCTTAGATCTCCAGCAGTCATTTGGTATCATCTGGTTCTCTAGAACTGACAAGATTATTCTAACTTTCTAAGTTTCTTATGCCTTTCCCCACCATGGCAAAGGATTTCATTAGGATCTTTCAAATGACAGTTCATGTCAAGTTTCTAAGACAAGTTGTTTTGGGAATGAGATGTGGCAAAAAAGCATTAGAAGAATTTTCCATACATTTTTTTTTCTGAGTCCCAGATTTCAAAATGCTCTCCAAATCCTGAGAATCAAGGGGAAAAATCTTTTCTGGCCACAGACCACACATGCAAAACCTGAAGTGAAAAGCACTTAAAAAAATTGGACTTGTAATGGAAAGCTAGTCTCCACCATAACTCTCATGAGTTTCCTCACATGGCAAGACACCTGAGGTGTGAGCGAGAAATCAGGAGAAGTTCACGTTTGTGGGTTATCCGTTGACTACAAATTTAGCAAAATAGAATGGGAATCCAAACTCTCTTCCTCCCTCTGCTTTTGGGATGGACTCCCAGAATGCAGAGCTCTTCTAGGATAGCCATTGGAAAAGCTTCCTTTTCTGTCAGCACACAAATTCAGAATACAAATGTCACACAAGCATCTGCTGAATGCAAGTTGCACTTTCTGGATCATGTTTCAGTAGACTAAAACATGACAGTCCTGGCTGGAGGAGGGGATCCTCCTGTTTGCACCTAAACAGTTTTCCCGGCACCAAAATAAATATTTTCAGAACTCGTGTAGTTGAAACTTTTTAGGAGAGAATTTTCAGAAGTTCATATGTTGAACTTGGATTTTCCTGGTGAATTTCTCTTAAATCTACTTGTGTTTTATATTGATGTGCTTCTGCACAAAGGCTACATTTTGCCCCCAAAGGGTTTAAGAAACAAAGATCCAACTGTTTGCTGAAGGCTCCCCTGTATGCAGGCCCACACAGTTTCCTGCTCCTCCATATACAGCTCTAAGCAGCCACAGGTGCCAAATGTGACAGAGATAATAGACTTGGTTGATTCTGTAGCATGAGAAATGTAAGGCTCATGGTTCATTCATTATGTGTTCATACATAAAACAGCAGGAGCAGTTTGGTTCAAGTGACACTAAAATGTTCTGAAGCAATCAAGGTACACAAGGCAACTCTTCTTTAACAAAATGTAGCAAAGTGAGTTGGGATAGAGAAAATTAAGCTGTACTGAAGCGGCAAAGGGAAAGGCATAACCTTTCAACTATGCAACTCCTCCAGGAAAATTCCAGCTTCTCACCCAGGGCCGGCTCTAGGCACCAGCAAAACAAGCAGGTGCTTAGGGTGGCACATTTCTAGGGACGGCATTCTGGCGCCAGCCATGCTGCCCCTAGACATGTGCCCCCGCCACCCCAGCTCACCGCCGTTCTGTGCCGCCGCCGCCGCTCGGCTTCTCCCCCTCCCTCCCAGGCTTGCCGCGCGTGAAAGGCTGGGAGGGAGGGGGAGAAGCCGAGCGGCAGTGGCAGAGCGGTGGTGATCTGGGGTGGGGAGCGGTTCCTGTTCCTCTACCCCGTTACTTCCTGTGCCCCCCTCGCCCTAGCTCACCTCTGCTCCATCTGCTCCCCTGAAGGTGCCCCCACTTCGCTTCTCCCCCCTCCCTCTCAGGCAAGGGAGTGGGGAGAAGTGGAGCAGCAGCATGTTCAGGGGAGCAGGCGGAGCGGAGGTGACCTAGGGTGGGGGGTTGCGGGGGGCCACAGGAAACAATGGGGTGTGGGAAATGCAGCATGTGTGGGGGAGGAGGTGGGGAAGGGGTTGGGAAGGGGTGGAGTTGAGGTGAGGGCAGGGGTGGGGGAGCAAGAAAAAAATGAGGGGGCGGCCAAAAAAAAATTTCTTGGGGCGTCAAAAATCCTAGAGCCAGCCCTGTTCTCACCACCTCTTGCAGAGTGTAAACCATTCACCAGAAAATCTGGGGAAAACTCCAGTTGTCTGTCATGCCTACTGTCCATTCCTAGTGGCCAGTTGCCAGGAGTCTTACTGGGAGGGGGACCCATCAGATATATTTCAGTGAAGGGAGAGAGAGACATCATCAACAGGAGCAAAGTTAAAGCAGGAGATCAGAGAAAGCTGAATGGTATCATGAAACCAGCTAGATTAAATGATTTTCTGTATGCTTAGGGATAGCACAAGTCATACAACGCATGTTTTGTTTGATAACCAGCTTTTGCCCAAATTGTCTGGATAAAACTATTGTAAGGAATCGAAGGTGTTAAGTACTTCCCAAAAGGCATCAAGAGGGGAGAACAAGCAGGGAATGGATATAGTTATTGCCCAGAGGTTGTCAAGCAGCACTCATTTTAATAAGGACCAACTTGAGTCAAACTGTCCTGAACAAAAAAGGGTGGGAAATAAGGGAATCTCAGGGAACTTTTTGATGAGGAACATTCTCAGGAGAAGCACTTTGTACAATGGAAAAGCAATACATGTTCTGAGCTTATCAGATTTTGACTCATAAGAAATGTAGTGTTTCAAAATGTTTGCTCTGGGTTTGTTCAAAACATGCATTTTGTTTATCTGTAAGTACTCCTATCCTCCTCCCACCCAGAATTTACCATGAATTCTTCATGATATAAACTTTACAGTTTAAGGACTCGATCTTATTCCTATTAAAGTCAATTTGAATTTTGACATTGACTTCCATGAGAGCAGTAGCAGGCCTTTATATTGAAATCCATTCCTGTTTATCTAGAAATGAGTGATAAACCAAGTGTTTCAAAATAAGCACAGTGCTACCATCCATGAAACACCCTACTATTAATCACACACAAAAGTGTTAATAATACTAAGGTAAGAAACACTAACACAGAGGTGGATTAGGGATTTGTGGGACCCTGGGCCAGAACAAGTGGGGGCCCCTCCTCACCCCTTCTGCCTGCAGGAGTGCTGAAGGACAGAGTGGGTCAGGGTGCAGGGGCATCCATTTTTCTGAGGGACCCTCAGTTGGCCCAGTGACTAATCCACCACTGCTTACACACATTATTAAAGAGCTGTGAAATGTGTTATTGCTGAGTTAAGTGTACTGCTAACAACATAAGTTACGGGAGAGCTTGAGTGTGAATTGTCTGTCTTTGGTCAGTTTGAATAACTTTGCTTAAATGCTGCTTTTTTCCTGTGAATTATAAAGGAATGGCCAAATTAAGTTCTTAAATACATGCATACAACTGCTAACTTGGCCCAAAGTGTCATGCAACATAAGTGTATTTGAGTATCATGTTGTATCCAGAGATTTTAATTATTATGATTAGACTAATTAAAAAGTAATCTTTGGCTACAGTGGTGGTGTCAAGCTACTTCACTAAGAACTTGTCTACACTTGGAAATGTAGCAAAATAGCTATTCTGGAATAATTATTTGGATGTTAGCCCCCGGGTGGAGACACTTATTCAGAAATAACTATTCTGTTAAAGTTCTAAGTGTAGACAATTCCTAACTCTGTAAATGGAACAGATAACTCACTGCTCCTGAACATACCAAAAGTGTTTGTGGAAGTTCCTAAGCCTTCAAAGGATTTAACCTCTGAAGGAACTCCAGACGTTCATTTCAAATTATATGTTTTCACTGCAATTAATGTTAGTGATTGGCACTGGGGTCTGAGCAACTGGATTAGCCTAGCCTGGGTGTGAGCAGCCACACTGAAAAAGCCATATGTGAGTTACTGTGTTCTCTCCTGTGTGTCTCTCCAGGACAACTCAGGGAACATCCCACAGCTCTTTGTGCTGCAGTAAGCTGAACCACTCCAGGATTCTTTCCCAGTAATTTGTGGGAGAGCTTGTCTGTCCTTCTGGGCACCCAGTAGGAATTAATAATTATCGGAAGGCATGGGAGGACTATCAGCAGTCAAGTGGTTTAGCCTGCATCTTCACTGGAAAGTGGACAGGCTACCAGCTTTTAGCCCATGCCCCTATATGAGCCAGCTAGCTTGGGTTTAAAGCACCACCATGCTCTGATGAGGGGGTTTTGTGTGTGAATGAGAGGGAAGTTAGGGGCAACACCTGAGTAGAAGCCCGAGTTAAGTCTGAAGTGACGGCATCCCCAAAGAGGGAGACCATGAGCTAGGAAATAAATAAATCTGGGTTAATATCCATGAAGTATTGAGACCAAAGAATGATTAAATATGGTACCAGGGGCAATGGAAAATTACAAGTGTGGCAAAAACTGTCCCAACATATGGTAATCGACAGTCCATGTGACAAAGAACTTATACTCTAAAAGACATGACACAACAGGTTGATGAAAAACTAGCAAAGCAATGGGTCTCAAATTGAGAGGGCAAAACGATAGTAATGCTCGTCCCTCAAGCCAAGCTATGCCCACCTTTGATACCAACTGAGATGTCGCTCACAGTAGATTGTGCAGATATTCAAAATATGATCACATGGGCTCAGCTGGGCTCCTCTAGGCTTGGCTTTCCATCTGTGAGGTGTGGCTACACCCTTGGGCAGGGCCAGATAAAGGCATAAGGTTCTGCCCATGTGATGTGAAAATCGAAACTTTCATTTACTATAAATGTTTCTAGCTCTCATCTTTGCAAAGGGAAACTCGAAAATGGGAATGGAGTGTAACCAATGCAGTGCTGTCTTTTTGAGGCTGCAGGCAGCTTCCAGGAGAGAGAGGCGCAGCTGGTCCCCACATCATTACCAGAACACTGGGTGGCTCATTCGAAGAGGGCTTGGATGCCCTAATGAGCTCTGCAGTGTTGGCTTCTTTGGTGGGTCTCAGGTACCCCTCTTGTCTCTGCTCTCCTTTGGCCTTTTGCTTCCATAGGTCATATTGAGAAGAAATTTTAAAAAAAAAGGAATAATACTTGCCCAAGCACCATCCTCTTATGATCCTATAATGAAATGTCAGGTATAGTAAGTAGATTGGACAGATCAGTGATCCTCTCTCTCTTTTTACATGATTGCTCAGTAGTGACATAATCATACAACTGATATCTATATTATCATTATTGGGTGTCTGAGTTAATGCCTGACTGAGGTTGACAGAACAGTTCAGACCTCTCAGAGCTGTGATTTCAGGCTTTCTGCAGATATCACTGTATTGGTTATAGCAAAAACCCACACTCCATTTTGTAATATCTCTCCTAACAGTAATAGAGATTGGCCTTTAGCAGGTGAACCCTCTCCCCCCACCCCACCATTCCCTCCCTCATTGTAATTAACCCAGAATGGCGGCACACATCTTAACAGGCTATGACACCAGGTCTTCTGCCACATCCATCTCAAGTCTTCCCGCCACTTTGGACTCCTCCGTGAATAGGTCTTAGGACTCTGAGCCTAGCTCCAATTTGCCATCCTCTGGCTCTGTATGCTCCCCCTGTCCACCTAACCCACTGATCTACCTGGTGCCTTTAAACAGCCCAGTCTAAAATGGGGGTCCATGGCTGGGGTGTTGCTAATGACACAATCCATCTCATCATAATACGGGCACATCATCATAGAATTACTGGCCTGGGAGCTATGGTCCTTTGCCATTCTGTACTGCATCTTAATGCCTTTGATTTTCTCCCTAAACTGTTATCCCATAACTTCTTAGAAATTTAATAGTAAAACTTTGCATTTTGTTTTCTTGCTTCCAATATTGTGGGCCTTGCTATCCTCTCACCAGAAATCCACCAGTACCTGCCTGGGTACCAGCCTCTGTCTAGCTGACAACACACTGAGATGATGTCTGCTTAGAGACTATTTTCAAAATACAATGGTCTATGCCAGCAGTGTGTGAAATTCCTGCTACCAGAAGCTGCATGTGCCTCAGGTGGGAAGAATGCTGAGCAGGCCTGTTTGCAGTGGTAGGTGACTTCTGGTCAGGAAATAGTGATTAGACAAGATGCCAAGAAAAGGCCAGAGGGAAGAGGTGTTCTGGGACATTGTGGGAAAGCATTGGAGGACTAGTGGCCCTAGATTGTTGTTACAGAATCATAGACGTGTAGGACTGGAAGGGACCTCAATAGGCCATCTAGTCCAGTCACCTGCACTCAAGGCAGGACTAAGTAATAACTAGACTATTCCTGGCTGGTGTTTGTCTAACCTGTTCTTAAAAACCTCCAAAGATGGAGATTCCACAACCTCCCTAGGCAATTTGTTCCAGTGCTTCACAACCCTTGACAGTGAGGAAGTTTTTCCTAACGTCCAGCCTAAACCTCCCTTGCTGCAATTTAAACCCATTGCTTCTTGTCCTATCCTCAGAGGTTAATGAGAACAATTTTTCACCCTCCTCCTTGTAACCACCTTTCATGTACTTGAAAATTGTTATAATGTCTCCTCTCCGTCTTCTCTTCTCCAGACTAAACAAACACATTTTTTTTCAATCTTTCCTCCTAGGTCATGCTTTCTAAACCAGAAAATGTGTGAATAGAAGTGTTTCATTGAATTTTGCAGAACAATTTACCAGCTTTATCACATCACACATACTTGATCACACGTACCACATCAACTTGGTTTTCAGCCACTGGGAGTTATTATGGGACTTTTGGTGGATATTTCCAAAGCTGACTTGGATTTAGCCACATAGCTTCCATTAATTTCAGTGGAGTTGTGTGGCTACATCTCCTAGTAGGTTTTGAAAATCTCAACTTTAAAAAAAAATGTTTAATACTAACAAGAATTTGAGCTCAGCTTGTTTTTTCTTGTGGATGTTTCAATTCAACAAGGAAAGACATCAGTGTCTAACCTTCTGTTCAATTACTTCACTTCTCCCCAGTTGCCTTTTCTTGTTTACAGTAATAAGCAAAATACTAATAATTGCTTTTTAAGCATTATGATGTTCCCAAGAGCCAGAGAGAGAGAGCTGCTTGAGTTTACTTAGCAAGGACCTTGTTGTTTGAGAACACATGTACCTGATACTTAATTGTGAAATATAGCTACTGAAAGAAAGATCCTACAACCAGAGGGGTGCGGAAATGGTTCATAAACTCTGCTTAGGCCAAATTAGCAGTGTGGGCAACAATACTGTGCTGTGTTTTCTTCTTCAATGCATATATTAGCAGCTACACATGCAAAACAAATTCTGCTTTGTGGAGAATGAATTATGTAAATGTAATTTATAGCATTAATTTGGGCTTGTAAATTTAATCCACTCAAACATAAAAAGGTTTTCGTGCAATGAATATTTCTGAGGTGGTTTAATACATTTAAAATAAATATTGAGTAGCTGACAAAAAAACATGCCCTCCACATCACAAAAGCTGTTTTAAAACAATAATTTAAGTGCCTAATGAATATTTACTATCCAGGGTTTTAACTCCTAAGTAAATTTTGCTTCTAAAATATTCATTATGTAGTCTATACAGGTGGCAGGTATTGATGGTGTTGGATCACAGTTGTTTTATGCTAGAAGCATAGTGGGAAATAAGTGCTACTATATTAAAAGGTATTTTTCATGGAACCAGATTATTTAGTACAAAATATAGTGCAGTAAAGAACTATTATGAACATGTTCATGTTTCAGTGCCTTAGAATATGCAGTGGATTTTCTGTCAGCCAATAAACTTCCTGAAAGTGAAAGTTGTGTAGTCTTCCCTGAAAAAAAGGTTTTATTTTTACAAAATGTTTATAATAAATTCCTCATAAATTGTTTATTTGTAGTTGTTGTGTAAGGTAGCCCAATCCAACAAAGGGGACTGAGTGCATCCAATTATAATCAGCAGGAGTAGGGGTTGCTAAGCACCTTGCTGGAAACATTAACTACATTGTAGGATTGGGCCCAAAGTGTATAAAACTCCCTCTTACACAATCTGTCTTTTGAGAAGTTATTAAAAGGGCAGAAAAATACCACTGTGAAAAACTTGGGAACTGATCCTATTGAGTAATTTTTTTTAAGTACTTAACTGACTTAGGAGCCTAAATGCCAGTGAATAGGGCATTAGGATCCTAGGCACTCAGGCGCTTTTAAAATTTTTTTGCCTGTGGTTGTTACTCTGGAAAATCTGCCTACCTTCAATGGGAGTTTTGACTGAGTCCTCAAGGAATAAAGGATTGGACCTTTTGCTTCTTCCTGATGAGTTGTATTGCAACTCAAACACTGTATCACAGCTGTAGTCTGTATAACTGAAGGAAATCATAGCCATCATGCAGGCTGTATTTAGCTTTCAAAATTCTTTCTCTTCCTCCTTCTGTTTTTCTCTACTCTCCTAAACATTTATTTTAAAGGTAGACTGCAAAAGAGGGGAAATGGGGTTTGTGCCCTTTTTTGTTTTTGTCCTGTTTGAAGAAGACCTGATATGATTGTTTTTATCAACTTTTTTGATCTGTGTTTGTTTTACATTAGAAATTCAGCTCTTGTCTACTCTTTCTTTCTTGAAAGATCCTATAGCTGTGTCTACACTAGGACTTTGTCCTCACTAGGAAAAGAGGTGTTTGTTTAGTATGTATTATGTGGTAAAATCCTAGTGTGGACAAGGCACTTCATAGTTTTCATGTTAGGTAATGAAGGTGAGACCTCGGATTTCCCGTAGTCACCCTGCTCGCATATGTGAAATCTAAACACTTGGATTTTATCACATATTAGTTACCATGTGTTAACTAACATGGTGGTTTTAAAAAAATCCTAACATGAATGCACCTCAAGGTTTTACCTGGAGTTATTTGTCAGTTAACTCAAGGTAGTTAACATGTTTCTAAAGACAACTCTGAGCACTCCACACTCATTTGTTCCAGGCTACACATATTTGTCATTTACGCTATCTGCTACATAACTCAAATGTTTGAGGAATACTTGGAGGAAAAATGTCTTTGAACATATGTATGTCTCTCATCCCATAGCATATCTGAGCACCTGAGCCATGGTGTCATGCTTTATAAAAACAATCTTTTTCCTGTGTTAGGACCAAATCCTTCTTATGTTACTCACCTAACTCTCATTGATGTCAATGGGAGTTTTGTGTGAGTAAAGTGGGAAGGATTTTGACCCTTTGTGTTAGCCATGATTGCAATGATGCAGTTACAGTTGAGAAAGCATTTTCATCAAAAACGCTTGTAATTTTTCAAGAAATTGACCCTTTTAGCTGGTAACTTTTGGGTAAAAAACCAAATATATAAATAATTGTTTTGGAAAATTTGAAAAAAATCCATTTGGGCTTTTTGTCATAATGCAAAATAAAAGTGGGAGTTTTTTTCATGCATTAGCAAAATTGTTCAAACACTGCTGTTCTCCTAGATAACTCAAATTTTCTTCATTATAAATGTTCTAACTTGGCATGTGTGATATGATTTGACTGAGATCACATATGCTCTGCATGTGAGAAAATGTAGATGTATGGACTCAATGAACTTATATAAATACCATATCCAAATGTGAGATCATTTGATTGCCTGTTGCACATTCAAATCCATGCATGTACAGGTGATGATGAGTTGATCTGAATGTGTAGTCAATCACAGGCACCTTATTTCTTTAAAAAAAAAAAAGATGAGGAAGTTAAATGCAAAGGACTACAGTACACTAGCACATCATCACACTTTTTACATATACAGATGTCAGGAGATGGAAAGTCACCATCACCCTAAGAACCACATTTCATCAGCTGGACTGCATATTTTACTTTTCTTTCCTGTTTGTTGAATCTCTTTGTGCCTAAGAATTAAGAGTTGTGATCAAGAGATACTAGACATCAATATAGCAGTCTATCATAGACCAAGGATTTCCTGCCAACGTTTGGCTGGAGCATTGGCTGAGAATATTGATCCGCCCTTGCATGATATGAATGACCTAGCAAGCCTGGTATGCTGGCTTGTGTGTGGGCATAATGCCATTATAACACAGCTGTTACAAAGGGCTTGATACCATAAAGTCACTGGGCAGTTAAGCCAATCAACTCCAAAGACTTATCACCATGTCCATAGAATTAGACATGCAGTAGGGAGTTATTGTCTTCTATTTTCTTTTTTAGTGGTGGCTGATCGTTATAACTTTTAAGCACTTTAATGTGAATAAAAAGAAAGTTAAAAATGTGATGTATGAAAATAATAAATGCAAAGAGCACCTTCTACCATGCTCCAGAGGGAACAGCTGCAAGCTCCACTCCTCAGGCCACTTTTGGATGCTGCACCAGTCCTGCATTACAAGCTGTGTTCTGCTTTCTCCCTGCCCTTCCCCACCTCAGCTCTCCTGAATGCAGGGACTGCTATTATGTGTGGCTTTGTCCTGCTCTACCTCCACCATGGTGGGTGGGGGGTGTGCACATAAGGCCCATGCATAAACAGGCCATGAGTAGGGAGTTTGGGATTTTGCCCTAAAATTGAATGGGAATCCAACTTTTCTTCTGAGGGGGGGAAAAAATCTGCACAAAACTGCATCCCTGTATTTCAGCAGGAAAAAAAAAACATAGGGAATATTTTGGCATTTCCTATGGCTGATTTTTGTTGTATAACTGATTCATCATGAAGGTGAAGAATACAACCATTTTTTCTTATTGAAAGACTTTAAATGCAGGGTTTGTAATGTAATTAGAACATGATCACTGTAGCCTCTCCTGGAATTAAAATGTCTGTCACTTTGACTACCTCTAGTATAAATTATGACTGAAATATAATAAGAATTCCACTTTCCTGGTAGAAACACACCGTCCAAATACAAGATAAGCTACTGTTTTTGTTTTGTGTTTAATTACCAGAAATGTGAAAGGCTCTTCCAAGAGACACCATAATTGGAAATGAATTGGAGCTTTAGTTGGAGTTAGAAGCAGCACTCTGTTTACAGCCAACAATTGTATATACTGTTCATTTAATATTGCAGACCATCTTTCAGCTGCACTCTTGTAAATTGCAATTTAAAAAATCATGTTCTGCTCCTTATAAATGTCTTCGTGGTTTGCTTCAGGTCTCAGATGGTGTCTTTAAAACACTCCAAGATGCACTTTCTGAATTTTAAAAGAGCAGTTTTGTTATATTTATAATCACTTAGGCATCAGAGAAGACATGAGTGCATTATGGATCCTCCTTTTATTGCTATTTACAAGTAATTTTAACATTCACTTGAAAGTTCCAGGAGTAAAATACTGAAATACAAAAGCAGCTGATCCTAGTAATTCTCAGACCAAATCTATTTCCAGCTGCCTTTTCCCCCCATGTCTGTTTAGGGCATAATTCTCCCACCCTTAGTCATGTTCAGTACCTTAGGCCCTGATGCTACAGAGAGAAGCAGGTAGACACCTGAGCCTGCATGGAGCCCCACTGATTCTAATCGGGCTCTGGGTGATAGAGGGATCCACCTGCCTGCATCTCCTTTCATGACTGGTGTGCTTTACTCATGAGTTGTCCCATTTAATCTGTGGGGCAACTCATGAGTAGGGGTGGCAGAATTGGGCCTTTAATCACTAGTAGAAGCAGGATAAGGTATCTGCAGAAATAAGTATATATGTGAAAAAATCATCAGAGAATTGAAGGCAAATCACCAAAAGGTTTTTGGCACTTTAAACGTATACCTGTTTGGTTCAGTCAAAGCTTTCCAGTTTATATGAACGAAATCTAACAAGATTTTCTCCGAAAAATTCTGCTTTATTATATTATTAGCGGAACAGCTTTCCCAGAAGAACTTATTTTATTTATAGTAAATCTGCTGCTCATGAAACTTCCAGATTTCCCAAGGTCCAGCACATGTAGCAAAAGCACCACACTATGCAGCTAATGTGCCTCATTCCTGTTTGGCAAGACCACCTTTCTGGGCCAAAAGGACCGTTCAGTCTTCATGTCTGTCTGCCCGCTCGATGCTCTGCTGAGATTAGTAAGAGAGGTGCCGGGGATGGAGGTTTGGTTTTTGTGGAAGGGTCACTTGTTCACTTGAAACTGAACTGAGACCACACACCCCTTTCAGACAGGTCACTAGCCAACAATCAACAATGTTCAGTTATTAACAAACAGACTGGTGACGTAGAGGCAAAAGGTTCTGCGTCCCATTACCAAGTCCCTGAGTTATCCAGTCCCTTCATAGAGAAATATTTGTAAACGTAAAAAGTCTCTAGACCTGCTGTAACCTCCCCTGATGTGACTCTAGCTGTGAGGAGAGGTACAGATCCTGACAGGATTTCTTTTCCTTCTTTTAAAGTACGGGTCTATTTTGAGACGTTGACTAAGCAAATGTTGCCCTGTGTGTGTTCAGAGTTGTATCTATTCACTTTAGCTACAAGATGAAATGCTGAAAACAGTTAATACAATAGAGTCAGCGCAGCCCTGGGAGAGTGAGCTGGATTTGATTCTGTCTTGCGTATCATGACACAATTTCTTACTAAGTTCCAGTTACATCATTTGTATTCGTGATGATGCATGTGAAGGAAGGAACCCCACTTGACTCTCAAAGTTCAGGTTGGCTTGGCAGGGCTGGAATTTTTACTTGTACACTAAGTACAGTTAAGCTAGAGTAACTGAAAAACAATAAGAACAACACTCACAATGTTATTCATAGACGGAACTTTCTATAGTGGAACTGCACTTTCAAAAATACACCCACAGATGCAACAATTGTGTGGACGTTTCCACCTCCTCAAATGCTGGTGTGGAATGAGCTGCTGGCTTCTGCTTGTGTGAGCTCTGTTGTGGAGCTGTCAACCAGGGAGTGGAGTTTAGATTGTTCCCCAGCCGAGGATCATTATGGGTGCATCACTGGATGGGGACAGTCGGAGACCAAGCTACATAAATATCCACTGGCAGAAAGGTAATATTGCCCTAAAACAGGGATCAG
Source organism: Macrochelys suwanniensis (assembly GCA_033296515.1). NCBI lineage: Eukaryota > Metazoa > Chordata > Testudines > Chelydridae > Macrochelys > Macrochelys suwanniensis. The sequence goes on along the minus strand of CM065780.1, from coordinate 43,112,582 downwards.
CACCCATGACTACGGAGCCCAGGAGGCCCACACAGCTTCCATATACTCCATAGCTGCAGAGGCAAGGTTAGGTTGAATAGAACACTAAGAATCCATCAGCATTTCCATTATAGACCCCCCTAGGACTGATGATTAAAACCATAGAAAATCTTCACAATTTAAACTTGGGTCCAGTTAAGGAGAACAGAGGGTGGTGATTCCTTTTAAAGAATTATTATTTATTATTATTATTAAATCCAGACTGCCAATTTCATAGAAAGTGAAATATACATTTGACTTTTACTGATTTTTTTATATAAATATTTGGGCTGTTATAACTCAAAATGTCTTCATTTATAACGATATTTTATATCGTTTTAGTCCTCAATGCGGACTTTCGGGTATCTTTTAAAAATAAAACTTACAAATTTAACTGAGGCACAATTTTTGAATATTACAACAACAAATTTTTAAATATTGTAATATGTATAGCTCTATTAGCATAATAATAGATTCAAATTAGAGAGCAAGAATGTATAACAAAGAGGGGAGCTTTTGTTTTTTGAAAGCATTAGGAAGATACAATTTTCAGCAAAGAAAAGTAATGGCTGAAATCCTCTATATTCTGCAGCCCCCTGCGGCGAGCCCACACAAAGCCTGATTACTTCAGGTGGACGGGAGGGTGTGTGGTGATGAATCTCACCCTAAAGAAAATGTGAGGGATTGGGCCTTGAGGGAGACCTGTCTCTAGGCCAATTTTTTAGAGGTATTAGGCACCCAGTGGTGCAGATATACACAGAGTAGGATTTTCAAAAGTGCCTATCTCTATTTATAGGCACATCTAGCCCCATGTAACTATAAATATAGCTCTTCCCTGTTCAAGTTTTTACGTCCAGATCTTCCAAATATTTATATACATGCTTAACTTTATGCAGATGAATAATTCCACTGGAGACAATGAAGTCCCAATGACATCAATGGGGCTTAGCATGGGTGTAGGGATGAGGTGCCTGTTGCAGAACTGGAGCCTTAGACCAGAGATGGGCAAACTACGGCCTGCGGCTGGCCCCTGAGCTCCTGGCCCTGGAGGCTAGCCCCCGGCCCCTCCCATGCTGTTCCCCCTCCCCCGCAGCCTCAGCTCACTGTGCCGCCGGCACAATGCTCTGGGCGGCGGAGCTCTTGCAGAGCTGCACTTGACCCGGTGCTCTGTGCTGCGTGGTGGCATGGCTGGCTCTGGCCAGGCAGCACGGCTGCCCGTCCTGGTGCTCTGGGTGGCGCAGCTGTAGCGCCGCCAGCCACTGGTGCTCCAGGCAGCGCAGTAAGGGGGGCACGCAGGGAGCAGGGGAGGTTGGATAGAAAGCAGGTGGTGGTCAGGGGGCTGGGATGTGAATAGGGGTCGGGGCAGTCAGATGGTGGGGAACAGGGGGGTTGAATGGGGGCAGGGGTCCTGGGGAGTCAGTCAGGAAGGAGTGGGGGTTGGATGGGGCAGCGGAGGGGGCAGTCAGGGGCAGGGGTTCCGGGGACAGTCAGGGAGAAGGGGTGGTTGGATGGGGCAGGGATCCTGGGTGGGGGGGCAGTCAGGAATGAGAGGAGGGGTTGGATGGGGCGGTGGAGGGTTTGAGGGTGATGAGGGGACAGGGAAGGGTGGATGGGGCGGGAGTCCCAGGGGGGTCGTCAGGGACCAAGGGGGGTTGGATGGGGCAGGAGTCCCTGGGCGGGGGCCGTCGGGGCGAGAAGCGGGGGGGGGTCAGGTAGGGGGGGTATGGGCCACACCTGGCTGTTTGGAGAGGCACAGAGCCCCCTAACCGGCCCTCCATATAATTTCAGAAACCCGATGTGGCCCTCAGGCCAAGAAGTTTACCCGCCCCTGCCTTAGACTGTCAGTTCTAAATATCTTGTCTCCATCTATCTTTATACAATGCCTAATATAATACGGCCATGGTCCTGATGGGGCAGGCTCTGGCTACTACTGAAATATAAAAATTAAACTACAATAAGTTCATTGCTAATTTGTCTATCAAGTGTGTTTATTTTGCTTGTTGTTTTATATTTTCCTCCTGATACTTTATTTTTTGTGTGCTGCGTATTGTATTTATATTCATCACCCTTAGCATGTTGGACACTTTTGTAAATTAATACAACTTTAGGGGCATTGCGTACATTTTAAAAGGTCTGTGCTATATTTTGGTCTTTGAGTTCTGCATTTATCAGTAAAATACATCATATGTAAATAAAATTCATGATTCCTTTTAGTTTCAGATTATCATAAAAAATTCAATACAGATTAAATAGGAGAAATATGCGGGAAAGCAGGTTTGGAATTATGTCATTCTCTAGCACAGAATGCACCGTGAGTGCCTGCAAAATGTTCAGGCTGCAAAGGTTGGGAGCAACAAGAATAACATTAAGATATTTCAGTCAAACCAATATTTACAGGCATATCTTGATTGTTAACAAGGTTTTTAAATATCAGTTTAATTTTAAAACTGCAAGTTATGTAAAATGCATGTGCCATTGCCCCTTCTGAACTGTTATGCTCTGGCTATCTAAAACAACTATTTATCTAAAAGGTGCCTAAATCCTACAAAAGAGCAGTTACTGTTTAGTAGTTAAATAACTTGGGGCCCAATCATCCTCTCCACTACTAGAAGTATAGGATACATTCTGCCTGGGGGCAGCTGCAGTTCCATGACATCCTCTCTCATTCCTGGGGACCTCACTGAAGTCCCTCAGCTAGAACTCCGTAGGGTCAGTGCTCCATGAAACTATGGGAAGCAGAGTTGTGAGTGGGTGGAGTTGCAGGCAAGAAGTAACCATTCTCCACACCATATTCCCATCTAAAGGTGGGGAGAGGGATTTTGCTGAGTAAGAACAGGGTGCGAGGGGGGGGGACCCTCCATGTAACTAGAGCTTCCTTAACTAGGGACCCCTAGGTTCCATAGGGTTATGTGGTTGCATCCTCTACCTACTCTAAAGCCACTCCATACCTTTTGAAAATCAGCCACTTTTAGTTAAATGCCGAGATCTGCATTTACCTCCCACCCCAAATCCTGCTCTTATTCTAGAGGTGAAGAAATGAATCCATATCTTGTCACTGTATACACATGCCCTGATTTTCAAAAATACTGACCACCTGCAACTCCCATCGACTTCAGTGGGATTTGTGGGTGCTCAGAACTTCTGAAAAATCAGGCCACCCTCATTTATGTAACAACATGTGGATTTAGGAGCCAAACTTTAGGCACCCAGGTCTGAAAATATTAGGCAATGTGTGTAAATGATCTGCAGAGTAGAGTGGGAACTCCACTAGTTTACGAGCGCACAATAGCCATTGTTAAAATGGTCTAAAACTATACAAGTGATATAATCATAATGACAATAGTGAGTAAGGGTACGTCTACACAGCAGCAAAAAAAAAAAGTGTCAGCAAGTATCAGCCCACATCAACTGACAATGGGCTTGCAGGGCTTGCGCTGAGGGGCTGAAAATTGCAGTCTAAGACCCTCCCCCTTTTGTAGGTTTCAGAGCCTGGGCTTCAGCGCCTGGGCTTCAGCCTGAGGCCAGACATCTCCACTGCTATTTTTTAGCCCTGCAGCATGAGCCTGAGTCAGTTGACCCAGGCTCTGAGACTTGCTGCAGTGGATCTTTTTTTGCTGTGTAAATATACCCTGGATTAAAATTTCCCAGTATTGAATCACATCCAGGCAGGAATGTGGTTTTATTTCACCATAGTAGTCAGCTACATTTCTAAAAATATTTGTATTTCTTCATCATGAAGTTGATGTGTGTGTACTCACTCACAACAGCTCCTTTGTGGTATTCAAAAGTAATGTTATGTTAAATGCCCATGCACCCTGCATATTGCCTGAGTTGAATTTAAGAACATTAGTAAACTGATTTCTGCAGAGCTCCTGCTCCCATTTAAGGGGAAAAAGTAGTGAAGATGAGACTATTTTGATCTACAAAGAGAAGTCTTTAGCTCCATAGCCCCTATCCTGCTCCCATTGAAGTCAATGGCATTTTGACGTTAGTGAGAGCGGCATTGGGCTCCTGATTAATTAGATTGTGTCTGAGCAAGTAATAAAAGTGGAAAGGGGACTAAGGGGGCAAACTCTAATTATCTAATCTATTAATCCTCAATTACCAAATCTACTGTTTTAAACCATATAGGGCTTGACCCCCACCTCCACCTCCATGGCCACCTTTCCAGTAAGGTACATTAATAACAACCTCCCTTCCTCAAACATACAAAACTAGGATGTAGCCCAAGACTAATTGGCTCCTAAAATTCAAAGAGAAGAAAATGTAGTAACATATGTATGAGGAGGTATTTTATGCAGCTTAGCAGTGATTTGAAATTGTCTGGTTCACCTGGGTGTGTGTGGTTTTTAAATGTCAGAGGCAAAAGAAAACTGATTAAATGTAATGCTGTAGTAAACAAGAGGGCACCGTGGAGAGGGCCAGAGTATAACAACAGATGGTATGTGTTAAGTCTATTTATTAGCAGTCACTTGGCAGTGAGATTGAAAAAGAGGAAGAATGCAAGAAAATAGATAACATGTGGAATATAACATTGGTATAATGATTCCATAGCCTTAAGACCAAAATGCATTATATTCTTCTTGCCCCATCCTTCACCCCCACAAGCTTTTTCTTGTTCTGAATTATAAATCTAAAAAAGAAAATTACATTGCATTTACTCTAAAATACCATTGGTCAACTGGTTTTCCGTTGCTGAAGGGGGGCGTTGTTATTACTTGACTGGAAGGTCAATGGACTTATGAGTTATGCACAGCAATCAAGATGCAATGGGAGAACTAGCCTCTCTCCTGCTCCTTAATTTTTCTTGAAAAAATCCTGTTTACTCATTTGAAGATACGGCAAAATAAGATGTGCATCTGGACTGACTGTCTATCGAGTGCTTTCTAAATAAAGTATACTCCCAACTTCATTGTTTGTTACACCTCTGCCCTGTGAAGATTAAAATGCTGCTCTCTGCATACATCTCTTTTTTTAAATGTGAAATTTATGAAAGGGTGGAATTACATTTTTAGTGTTTTAGTTTTACTTTTAGAAACCTAAAGAGCAATACAAAGGTCTAGGAGTTCAGAAGATAATCACCGTGTTATTATTCCCTTAGAGCTCATTAAAATGGCAACACATTGTTACTTTAAGGGGATCAGGGTGCTCGCCATGGTGCTAATAATATGATGATCATCTCTCAATTTTCTTTCTCTCTCCACCCCCCCCCCCCGCCCCCCTTTCAAAAGGTTTTGGGCTTATGGGAAATAGGGTAGCTTTGGTCACCATTAAATCAATCTCACCTCATATCCTTTCATAAGTGTGAAATTAATTCTGAGTGATACTGATTATAGCAACTGTATCCTGGCCCTGGTCAAACCTAATTACAATTTCATGCAGTGTCACACTCCATTATTGTTTCCAGGTAATGTGGCCTCTTTTTCACACAGCAGCCTTTGTAGACAGCCTGTTGTTGATGAATAGATAAAGTTGAAAAAACCTACACAGAGTCTCAAATGACCTCTTTTGCATTGTAAAAAGATATGTGGATTGATAAATAGACTAGGATGTATTATTATCCATTATTCAGTTTTACAATCAGTGAACACCTGGCATGGGGAAAGTGAGATGGCTGTTTGCTTCCCATCAGTATTAATGTTGATAGCCCAGATGAAACACAGAGCATACCAATTTCCCCTTGTTAGAGGAGAGAAAATGTGAAACAAAACAAAAAATTCTGCTTAATATTTAGAGTGTATAAATTTAAATTTTAACTTTGTAAAGGTTATGGGTTACAGCTACTGGGCATATGCCTTTATTAAGTATCATTTATTTGAGATTTATTTATGGAGTCAAAATAAAAAGATTAACAGTTGCAAAAGGCTAACATATTTCAAGTCTAACCAAATAACAAGGTGGTACACCAGGCAAAAAGAGATCTTAACCATCTGACTTGGTATCATTAGACAAAGGCGAACATCTTGTTTTGTCTAGTTGGTATTACCTAGTGGGATTCAATTAACCTAATTTTCAAATAATCTTTTTTAAGAGAGTTGTTTTAAATCACAGACGTGAAAGCTTAATTTTACTTGATTGACCACACTCGCTTGCAAACATTTCTCAAACGTCTTTGATCTCTGAAATTATCATTTTCTATGTTGTTTTTATAGTCCTCCAGCCACAGAACTCCACTGCTAGCAGTTAGACAAGAATTGTCAGGCTATGTTATATTATCAGATTTAAAACTTTAATATGAAATTAAGGCAGAGAGAAACAATTTTAAGAAAACAACAATTAGACACTCAGGAAATTCAAAGCTAAGGTTACAAGTAAATGAAACCCAAACCTTTGAAAGTATATAAATTCACAGTTTAGAACACACAAACAACTTTGATTCTTTCCCCATAGTGATGCCAGTCTCCCGTCGTCCCCTCAAAATGTGTTATGTTTGGATCAAGGATTTTCTAAGAACTCTAAGACAGTGGTTCCCAACCAGAGGTACATGTATCCCTGGGGGTACGCAGAGGTCTTCCAGGGAGTACGTCAACTCAGATAGATATTTGCCTAGTTTTACAACAGGCTACATAAAAAGCACTAGCAAAGTCAGTGAAACTAAAATTTCATACAGACAATGACTTGTTTATACTGCTCTATATACTGAAATGTAAGTACAATATAAATAATCTAATCAATGTATTTTATAATTATATGGTAAAAATGAGAAAGTAAGCAATTTTTCAATAATAGTGTGTTGCGACGCTTTTGTATTTTTGTCTGATTTTGTAAGGAAGTAGTTTTTAAGTGAGGAGAAACTTGCGGATAGGAAAGACAAATCAGGCTCCTGAAAGGGGTACAGGAGTCTGGACAGGTTGAGAGCCACTACTTTAAGAATTCCATAAACTATGTGCTTGATTTTGCTCCCATTCCAGTCAATGAAAAGACTCTCATTGACTTGAATGGTGCAGAATCAAGGCGTATGGCTGTGGACGTCTTACATTTGGAAAAGATTTCTGTATTGATACAGTGACTTTACCACCATCTTCCTTCCATTTTTTTTCACAAGGGCTTTCAGAAGTCTGCAGTCTGTGCACATCTTTAAATTGAGAAAAGACAATGTACTGTACATCTTACAGATAAAATATTGACAATAATAACCACCAAACATCATTTTTATCATTGGTTTCATGTTTTAGAGAGAGAGACTTTCCAATACTAAATATGATGTTTCATCCTGTACTAACCTTTGTTCTTTTCATGCAAGTTCTATACTGAACTTGGTCCAAGATATCTGTATAATATAGATACACAATCTGTGTTTGGTTATACCTGTATAATTGATGCCACTTGCAATTTAAATGATGAGTGGGGAATGATTGCCTTCAGTATGCTAGATATCGAATTAGAAATTTTGAAAAATATATTTTCCTCTTCTTCTTCTTCAAATTGGATACAATTTGTGGATAGAATTTGAAATGAGAAACCCTCTAAAATCCTCAAGAAGGTCTAAGCCAAAATCAGGCTTATAATGGAAAAAAATAAAGCCTCGGTCTTCAATATGGAGCGGCTAAATTAAACCCTAGACTAGTGTGGATCAGATAAGCAAATACATGGCCACATAAATGTCAAAGCAGCTGCAATGCCACATCACCTCTGTGCAGGGAAACTCTGCAGCCTCTTATAGACAAACAGATGTATTGAAGCCTAAGCTTTCGTGGGCGAAGACGAAGTGCATCTGACGAAGTGGGTCTTCGTCAGATGCACTTCATCTTCGCCCACGAAAGCTTAGGCTCCAATACATGTGTTTGTCTATAAGAGGCTGCAGAGTTTCTGCCCACGAAAGCTTATGCCCCAATATATCTGCAGCCCCTGTAAATCAAACAGCTGTGCTCCACAATGATTCTCTCCCCTAGGGAAATGGATTGTGGGCAGATGAGAGCTTGCTCAACGTGTCCTTGCATGGTGCATATGTACTGGCCAAAAATCCCAGATAGTGGAAAGCAGTGGACTGCATCCACTACACTCCTATAGTGATTGGCCTGACTGTCCATCCGCTACTACAAATTAGGGCTGAGGATTCAATATGGAGAGTCATTGGCATCGAAAAGTCAGGCTGTGTAGGGGTTGGGAGGCAAGTGGCTATGTGTGGAAGTCCTTTTCTTCCTGTGGTCCCCCAAATCCATGCAGATCTTTGAGGATTCTCCGGACTATTTTTTGGAGTGAAGAGGGGCAAATCCCCTTCCTCCTCCCAACGGAGAATTATTAGGAAATTCCCCAAGTTTGAATTTGTGGATTTTTCATTCACCATATGAAGGAATAACCCAGGCAGGGGAAAAGCTGACTATTGGTCTATATTAAATTTATAACATTATTAAATGCAAACAAGATACACAAAGTAATGTTTAAGTTTAGGAACAGAGCATGAAGAACTGCAGCACATAATTCTCATTCATGATAATTGGAGATGCTTATCCAAGTTCCTCTGAACCAGCTAAACAGCAGTCCTCTGGGAACTAAGTCAAACTGACTCAAGCTAGAAAATTCCTAACTAAGTCTGACATTCATCCTTGACTCCCTCTGCTGTGCTTGCATATACTGCAGCCCACAAGAACAGTGGGTGATCTTACATAATCTACTATAAGTTTTTATGCCTTTGCATGTCAGAGTCACTTAATGGAACCAAATTCTGAGGGGTGGTAGGCACCTGAAATGTTTATTGTCTTCTCTCCTTCCGTGTGACACTTATCACCATCACAGATTATTGAAATTAAAAGAATTTTAAAATCTGATGTCCTTTTTTCCATTTATGATATTGCTTTTTGCATTTCATTCAGTTTTCATTATAATATATTTCAATTTTACTTTTGGTAAAAAATTTTCTTGCTGTTATGCACTAGGTTATAAGCACTGCAAGTGAATGTTTTAGGAATACAAAGAATTAATGGAAAGATTTCTTTATATTAGGTTTTATCAACTATTTTTCCAAATTTTAAGAAAAAAGCCTTTGATATTTGAAACAAGATTCTAAGTAAACATATTGTCCGTATAGGTGGGTTGCTTGTTTATCAATCCTGGACCAAATCTTGAGAGGTTCTGTTAAAGATTACATGATTAATAAGGTTTCAGTGTAGTAGCCATGTTAGTCTGTGTCAGCAAAAAGAAAACAAGAAAAATACCTGTGGCTCCTTAGAGACTAACAAATTTATTTCAGCATAAGCTTTCGTGGGTTAAGAACCCACTTTATCGGATGCATGGAATGGAACATACAGTAATCAGATATTTATACATTCAGAGAAACATGAAAAGGTGGGAGTGTCTATATCAATGTTAAGAGGCTAATTAATTGAAAGGCACTGTTATCAGTAGAAACTTTTGAAGTGATCATCAACATGGCCCATTACATTACAGACAGTTGACACAAAGGTGTTAAGAGTTTTTTAAGGAGGGGAAATTGGTGCTTATTTTCCATGGGTAGACTAGTGTTTCTGTGAAAGACAGTTACCACAGCATGATGGGAACAAATTGTCCTGCAGATCTGGGATGACCTGGAGTGGCTCTAGAACTTCCGCAGGAGAAAGTAAATGTTCCTGGAGTTGTGTGAGGAGCTTGCACCAACCATCCAGTACCACACCACTTGAGTGAGGGAGGTGATAGTAGTGCAAAAGTGGGTTCCAATTGTCTTCTGGAAACTGGCTAACATTTGTCAAAGAGCATGAACCAATTAGTTGCAAGATAGGGTTTCTGTTTACTCTCTTGGTTGTAAAACCCAAACTGGTTGATTGGTGGACGTGTGGTGGCACTCAGAGTACACAGGTTGTGTAATAGTAAAGAAGAGAACAAAAAATAAAGAAGGAGGAGAGAGGGTGGCAAGGGAAAAGCAACAACAAGTTTTGATGCATGACTATCTCCAGGAATGGACCGTGGTCACCCAACTTTTTGACCAGTCTTACTGTCATAAAACATGACCAGAGAGAACTTGAAAATAAGGTTCTTTTACTTGCAGGAGCAAAGAGTAGACTGGCCTCTTTTGCTCTGCTGTTGGCCAGTTGCAGGTGATTCCTCCACTTCAGTGCACGCTTACCTTACAAGTGGCTTCTTGAAGCAGATGTTTCCATGTCAATAACCTAGTTTGCAAAATTTTTCTCTGGGGATGAAAGAGTCTATTTCCCCTACTTTCACTGAGAGTTTTTAAATATTTTTTCCCTCCAACTCTCTGCTCCTCCTTCTGTCAGGTGAGATCAAGCACTTCATTATCTTACTTTTCACAGACCCTGTCCTGCTTTTCCCCACTTGTCTCCTTTTGGATGTTACTATTTCCTGTTGTTACATGAGTACCTTTTCTATTCCTTTTTTGTTCCCCTGTTAATGATGCTTGGAAGCTTGTCCTTTTTACCCGCCCTCCCACTGAAGGAAGCTGAAAACACTCCACGCATATAAAGAGGTACTCAGAGCACTGAATGGCTGTTAGAGAGTAGTACACCGGGAGAGAGGGAGAAGGCTTCACACAAGCCATATAGCCATGTGTTAACACAGTTGTCTCCCACAGTCAATGGCATCCATGTTCTAGCATGCTTTTAGTTATATAATTATTGTATAACACAGTGGCGTAGCCAGGTTTAGAGCACAGGGGGAGCGGAGCTAAAAAAAAAAGGCGCCAGGAGCAAAAAGCGTCAGGAGCAAAAAATAGGCGCCGGGAGCAAAAAAAAAATGCTCCGCTCTGGCTGCAGCGTAGGAGCAAAAAGCGTCGGGAGCAAAAAAAGGCGCCGCTTCTGCTCAGTGGGGGAGCGGCCGCTCCCCCTGCTCCCCCCCGGCTATGCTACTGGTATAACATCAACACCAGGGATCTCTGTGTTCTCACCATTTTCTTTAATATTACTGTAGATAGGACAGCATGTCAGTGGTAAAGCTAGAATAGGTCTGCTGACTACTGGCCAGGATCCTTATATAGTTAGGTATAGAAATATGTTATCTTATCCACACTAGACTAGAACTAGACATCCCTAGCAGTGGAAAATACATACATGTTGTGTGGAGAGGCTATTAGATGCACATCTACAGCAGGCTGGTGTGCCTTCCCTATTTAATAATAATGCTGAGCTCTTATGTAGTAGTTTTTGACTTTTAGCTCTCAAAGTGCATTACAAAGCAGGTCAGTCTCATTATCCTCATTTTACAGATGGGAATACAGAGGTGGGAAGTGACCTGCCCATAGTCACTCAGCTGGTTAGTAGCACAGCTAGGAATTGAACTGTGGTTTCCTAAGTCCAAGTCCAGTGCGCTAGCCACTAAGATATACTGCCTTCCTTTACTGCCACTTTCAATAAGCCCTATTGGGGCAATAGTGGCGGTTGGGGGCGAAGGAGTGTGTGAGAGACACTATTCTTCAACTGCATTTTGCTGAAACACTGTATAAGAAACATAATTCCCTGCTCCTACTTACTCCTCTTGTTTATCATACAGTATGAAACAATTAAGAAAAGACTCATTAAAATGTTTGCTATAATTTTAAATCTAGCCCCATTTGAAAAACATTTGATTCTTTGTCTTCCACATATAATGTCGTGATTCATCTGAATGCAGTTCCTTCTTGTTTGTTTCAGTATTGCCATAGCAACATTTGCCATTCAAGTACCATGTAACTTGTTGAGAAATACATTTTTATTTTAATTATATAAACAGCATGCTTCTGTAGAGGTAAATACTTTATTATTCTGGACACAAACATTTCATTCATTGTACCCTTTCTCAATAGAAGCATAACCATTAAAATCCAGTTTTTGAATTCTTTTCTCACAATGACATTAAAAAGATTTCTTTCCAAGAATGCCCAGTAATCAAATTAGAAATTGGTGGGGCGGGGGTTCAAATTTACTTTTTTAATTAATCTTCTGTAATATCCCTGTGCAACTCTAGCACTTAACAATGAAAAGCCCAACAGATATATGCAAGAATTCCCATCTAGCATCTCCATGTAAATGGAATTACTTTATTTCTCTCTCTGACTCAAATGCAAAACTTCCAAAACATAGAGAAAAGCATTAGAAGATACATGGCTTGAAAGTGATTTGGGGGTGGGGTTTCCACTCACAAAATCAGTGCCTTATCAGGACTGCAAATAAATATGGAGAGAGGAAGGGCGTAAACAGTGCATGCAACCTGATTGTCCTTAACAATCCATATTGCAATACTCATTGATAAACAGTAAGGCAGAGAACATCCAGTTTCAAAAAATAAAGTATTTTACGGAAAGCAAGGTAACTTTTGGGGAGTCACATACGTTGAAACTAAAGACTACCTTGCAGTATATCCATCTAGTTAGGTTATTAGACTATGTCCATCACTGTAGTATCTGAGTGCCCAAATGGTAATAACTACCATGGTGTGGCTTGGGCATAGTAGCTATCTTTCCAGCTGCTGATGGGTTGTCATGCAGCAGCCAGACAAGTTTTGCTTGTATTGTACCCTCTCCTTATATTAGTGAAAGCATGTTCAGTTTTTATGATCTAAAGACTCAGTCCTGCATTGAAGTCTGCGTGGATGTAGGTGCCACGCTAGCAAATCCTGATGCAGTATTGAATCTGACACTGAGAGTAACACTGACTCATCCCTTACCATTACAGACTTGCTACTTCTGTTAGCCAAACTCCAGCACCATTAGATACCCAGTCTGATCCCAGACCTTGACTCCACACTCTAGTTGGGTTCCATGGTGGATGTGGTGTTACTGGCATACTGCATGCTGGAACATTTTGCGGTAAGGGAGTTAGAATCATGGCTTTTAAGAACCTAAAAATAATACTTTGTGCTTCTATAGCACCTCTATTCAAGCGTCTCATAGCTTGAAGTGTAACATTAGTGAATTAAACCTCATACTGCCCCTCTAGGAAGGAAGTATTAATATCCCAATTTCACAGCTTTGCAAACTGAGACATAGGGCATGGCTACACTTGCAGATGTAGAGCGCTTTGAGTTAAACCAGCCTTCGGAGAGCGTAGTAGGGAAAGGGCTGCAGTATGTCCACACTGACAGCTGCAAGCACAGTGGTGTGGCCACATTTGCAGCACTTGAAGCGGCATTGGGAGCAGTGCATTTTGGGCAGCTATCCCACAGAGCACCTCTTCCCATTCTGTCGCTGTGGCTTGTGGGAAGGGGGCTGGGGGGCAGGGCATTCTGGGTCCTGTCCCAACACCCCGTGATGCATCGGTTCACATCCCAGCAATCCCTGTGCTTCCGTCCATATTTGGCACCATCTTTCAACTTTTTTTGTGCTGCGCACTCTATCTTCCCTTTCAGTCTGCGGGAATGGAGCCCGAACTGCTGAGGAATATGCTGACAAGTCTCGCCAGTACGTCATGTTTGGCAGTCGAGTTACTCCTTAAGATCCAAAGTGACAGTGAGGACTCTGATGATGAATCTACTCACGTAACACATATGACACGAGATTGCTTGTGGCATTCACAGACATGCTCACCACCGTGGAACGCCGCTTTTGGACTCGGGAAACAAGCACTGAGTGGTGGGATCACATCATCATGCAATTCTGGGATGACGAGCAGTGGCTGCAGAACTTTAGGATGAGAAAAGCCACTTTCATGGGACTGTGTGATGAGCTCGCCCCCCCCCCACCCTGCGGCACAAAGACATGAGATTGAGAGCTGCCCTGACAGTGGAGAAGTGGGTGGCTATTGCAATCTGGAAGCTGACAACTCCAGACAGCTACCGATCGGTCGCTAACCAGTTTGGAGTGGGAAAGTCGACCGTTGGAATCGTGTTGATGGAAGTTTGCAGGGCCATTAATCGCATCCTGCTCAGAAGAACCGTGACTCTGGGTAACGTGCAGGACATTGTGGCTGCTTTGCACAAATGGGTTTCCCTAACTGCGGAGGGGTGATAGATGGGACGCACATTCCAATGCTGGCACCCGCCCACCTAACCTCCGAGTACATTAATTGGAAGGGGTATTTCTCTATGGTTCTCCAGGCGCTTGTGGATCACCATGGGCATTTTATTGACATTAACGCAGGCTGGCCTGGAAAGCTGCATGACACACGCATCTTTCGGAACACTGGCCTGTTCAGGAAGCTGCAAGCCGGGACTTTTTTCCCAGACCAGAAGATCACTGTAGGGGAAGTTGAATTGCCCATTGTGATCCTTGGAGACCCCACTTACCCTTTAATGCCGTGGCTTATGAAACTCTACACAGGGAGCCTTGACAGCAGCAAGGAACTGTTCAACTAGAGGCTGAGCCAGTGCAGAATGACTGTGGAGTGTGCTTTTGGCATTTAAAGGGCCACTGGCGCTCTCTGTACGGGAAGCTGGACTTGGCCGATGACAGCATCCCCGCGGTTATATCCGCGTGCTGTACCCTCCATAACATTCATGAAGGGAAGGGTGAAAGCTTCACTCAGGCATGGAACTCGGAGGTTCAACACGGGGCTGCAAGGATTAGGGATGCCTTGAGGGAGCAATTTGAGGCTGAAATCCACCAGTAATGTCTTGTGCCCTGCACAGGAGTGAAGTGCAGTGATTCCAATGTTAGTAGGAATCTGTGTTTGCTACGCTGACTTGCAGTGCCTGTTGCTTTCCTGGGCTAAGGTATCTTTTACTTTATGCAATAATAAAGTATGTTATGCAAGCCAAAATATCCATTTATTGAAAAGAAAATTCATTTATTGAAAAAAAACCACAACCGCTTGGGAAACAGAAAGGGCAAGGGGGTGGGGCGGGGTGGGGAACGGTACAATCACAGACTTGCGTATGTCCTGTTATCATACTCAGACTTCCTGTCTGGAGTGCTGTGCAATGAGTGCTGCACTTCAGGATGGCTATAATGCATGGTGATGGGGGTTGAGTGCAGTGGGTAAGGGTCGTAGTTTTCATGGCTGGGTGGTGAAGCTACAGGTGTTGGAGGCAGCTGGTGGCGGTAAGAACCTGGATGTTGGGGAAAGTGGGCTGGAGGTGACATGGGGGCACAAGGGAAAGAGTTTTGAGACAAGGGCTGCAGGGGGGTGTGGGCGCGGTAGTGTTCCGCCTGCATGGCTACGAGCACCTGGATACAGTCCACTTGGCGCTCCATGATGCTTATCAGCCAATCCGTGCTTTGCTGCCGGAGCACCGCGTTTTTCTGCCGGCGCTCCTCATTCTGCTGGTGGATCCTTCTTTCACTCTCCCTCCACTCCTGCACCTTTAGATTCTCGATAAGTGACTGCTGCATTACTTCATGCAGCATGTCTTCTTTGCTTCTACGTGACCGCTTTCTGATTCTTTGCAGTCTCTCGGGCGGTGATAACTCGGATAGCTGAGATCTCAAGGTTGCGTCTGTAAAGGCAAAATACAACACTTAACAGAGGCAGCATTGTTCACACCAGACAGAGCAATGATTCCCCCGCACTTAAGGAGGGCAAGCACAGTCTACACAATAGCATAATTTGCCCATCCCAAAGTGAGCGCACATAACCCATGGGAGCCCCAAAATGGTGAGTAAGCACAGGGTCAAGGGGGACTGATTGTTTCACGGCTGTACTGTCCTCTGGGTTTCTGTGCCTTGGGAAGAGCCAACAGCTGCAGGGGGCACCTACACTGAACACTGTCCCCACATTTTCCACAGGAGTTCGTCCTGGAAGATATCTTGCTGCTGAGGGTGACCTGGGAAGCCAGGGAGGGTCTTCTACTACAATGCGGCTTCCACCCTGGCTCATATGCAGCTTACCTGGGTGCAGCAATGGTCCCCGCTCCCCTCACGGCACAGTGGTGCGGACATGTTAGCCTGACTGGGACACGGACCACAGTGGCTCTCCCAATAAACCTGCGCAAGCGCATTGCCCAAGTTCTGGATGAGAGCTTTGAAGAGATCACTGAGGCCGATTACCACGATGTGAGAGAGCACATCAACTCCCTATTCCGCATCTAGACATGCATGCAGCCCTAACCCTCCTCTCCCCAAGAACCCGCACTGAACAACTTCCTTCCCAAAATAAAAGCCGCTTACCGGGAACTTCCTCTGGTGTTTGTCCTTCCCCAAGCACCGGCCGCCATGACTGGCTACCTTTCTCCTGGCTTGAGAACAGCTCCTGGCTGCATGCATCTAGGGATTCCAGGGTGTCTTCCTCTGCCTCAGCACCCTTGCTCCCACTTTGCTCCTCCTCCTGCCTTGTTGGACTGGGCTCTGAAGTGTCCGTGGTGGTCCTCGGAGTGGAGGAGGGGTCTCCTCCAAGTATCGCATCCAGCTCTTTGTAGAAACGGCAGGTCACAGGAGCAGCACCGGAGTGGCCGTTTGCCTCACAGGCTTTATGGTAGGCATTCCGCAGCTCTTTCACTTTAACCCTGTACTGCAGTGTGTCCCGGTCATGGCCCCTTTCCATCATGTCCCTTGATATCTGCCCAAAGATATCATAGTTCCTATGGCGGGAGCGCAGCTGGGACTGAACAGCTTCCTTCCCCCAAACACTGATGAGGTCCAGCACCTCGCCATTGCTCCATACTGGGGATCGCCTGGCGCGTGGAGGCATGGTCACCTGGAAAGATTCGCTGAGAGCACTCCACGCCTGGCTGAGCAAACAGGAAGGGGATTTTCAAAATTCCCAGGGAATTTAAAGGGTAGGTCTGACGGTTGGTTACCTGAGGGCAAGGCAGTAGAGTTCAAACTGATAACCAGAGTGGCTTGAACGGGTATTGTGGGACACTTCTGGAGGCCGATCAGAGTGCATTAACAGACCAGGGCATCCACACTGGCACCACAGTGCTCCAACGGGGGGCGCATCAACCATTTTTCCTCTCGCCGAGGTGGATTACCAGGAGCGCTCTAGCTGCGGAGACAGAGTGCTCTACGTGCCTTGCCAGTGTGGACGCGTCATGAGTTAGAGTGCACTGGGTGGCTTTAGTGCGCTCTAACTTGCAAGTGTAGCCAAGCCCATAGATAAGGTAAGTGAATTGCCTGACGTGATTTCCAATCCTATGCTCAAATTACAAGATCAACCATTCTTTACCTAATAAAATAACAGTACTTTTAAAATCTACCTTTTCAGTTCCCCTCTTTTGCTATGAGGGGCAGTCAGCATTTAAACAAAAAAAAATCTGTAATTATGGAGTTAAGACTTTGCCAATGTAACCCCTAAAATCTTTTTTTTTATATTCAGATGTTGCACTCTGCCTATTTTTTTATTTTTATAAAAATTATTAAATAAACTGAGTCAGGAAACAAATTTCAATGTCAGACTCCTAAAGAGTTTTTATGAACAACAGGAAAGGAAAATGAATTTTAAAACCTATTTAAAAACGTTTTAGGCTGCATCCTTTTCACAAAGCCTCAGAAATTGTGTTTAATCTATAAACTTGTACTAGACACAAACTGGCAAAGGAAAGTATACCAAAGTCCTTGAAGGACTAACAAATGTAATCAGCATCTGAGCTCTCTGACAAAGACATATCCAAATTCTTAGAAATTTCAGCTGTCTTGCTATCAGTAGAAGAATTATTCCCCTTCATTTGAATTAGAAGATAGTTCAGAAAAATTCCAGTCACAAAACCTTTAACAGAAGAGTCTGTTGACAATCCAGTGGCTGAAGGTTGAGGCTAGACAAATTCAGATAGGACATAGGTTGTAAATTTTTGGAAGCGAGGGTAATTAACTGTTGGAACAATTTACCAAGGGTCATGGTAGATTCTCCATTGCTGGCCATTTTTAAATCAAGATTAGCTGTTTTTCTAAATTATATGCTCTAGGAATTATTTTGGGGAAGCTCTATGGCCTGGGTTATGCAGGAAGTCAGACTTGATCATCACAGAGGTCCCTTCTGGCCTTGGAATCTATGAATCTATACAATTAGAATTAAATTCCTGGGAGCAGATTTATTACCCCTCTTCTCTCCCTTTGTTCTCTTTGAGTAATGAAAAAAACCGAAAAGTATCGCTTCTCGGCTCTTTAGCTGTGGTGAAATTTATATCTCCCCTGCTGAGGACGAGCATAGTATTGGAGAGTCACCAGACAGCACAGAGATGGTAAAGTCAGCACCCACACCTCCATCCTCTGAAGCCCTACTGTAGAGGGTGGGGAAACATGTGAATGGAGCATGCTGCTGATGAACAATTTGCCAGCTGGTATAAGTCAAAGCATCCCCCAAGCTTTTTTAGTCAATGTTGCAGAGGAGCCAAACAAATCAAGGAGTTAAAACCAACTCCCTGATACCCCACCCCCTCCACTGCACTGAGCAAAACTCAGCAGCAGAAGAGAACCTGCCCTCTGATTTACAGTTTCAGACACAGTATATTCAAACAGTACATAAAGAAGCAAATGTCTTTCTTTTTCTAGGTGGTATGAGTCCAGTGTGGTATAGTTGTATCTGAGGTTTTGTCATGGAGTGCTCTGTTCACCACTGGATGGTAGGTACCCCTTTCTGGCGATTCTGGGATTAGCTCCACCCAGTTCAGCACCCCTTTTCTTTTCTTCCACCGATACACTCTCCTCCCACTCATGGAGTCACAGTACGGCTGCTTCATGACTTGGCCCTCCAGCTGGGTCATACTGTGATTTCCCCTTCTGGGGAAGTCTTTCCAAGTCACTTTGCACAAGCAGTGTCAGACAGTCTTCATGCCTGCTGCCTTGACTATGTCACTCCTGCAGTGACTCAGACAGTCTTCCTATTCACTGCCCCAAGGAATGCCACTCTGCAGTGAACGGTAGGTCTTTACCCCGGGTTCCAGTCCAGAGCCCGTTAGCAAGCAGTATATACAAGGCCAGCATGATGTAGTACTGCAGTATCCCTCAGTTGCTTTTCCAACCTTGTGATCATAACTCTAATACTTTTTCTGCACCCCTGTTATGTGCCTCTGTTCCTGCCAGTCTCTTATCCCCACTTCCATCTTTCCTAGATTCTTATCAAATGTCTCTCTCTCTCTCTCTCTGCTACTCACAAGCAGTTTGTTGTGTAAGGGTGTGCGGGTGTGTGTGTTTCTGACCCAGATAAGTTTGGTGCAGCCATTCAGTGCCCTGAAATGTTTTTTAAATACTGGTTGAGCACTCATCCCTCAAACCCACTTCCTTGGAGCATAGGGGAACCAAGCATTTGCCTGTGACCATAACCCAGGGTTGGCCAACCTGTGGCTCCAGAGCCACATGCGGCTCTTCAGAAGTTAATATGTGGCTTCTTGTATAGGCACCAAGTCCGGGGCTGGAGCTACAGGTGCCAACTTTCCAATGTGCCGGGGGGTGCTCACTGCTTAACCCATGGCTCTACCACAGACCCTGCCCCCACTCCACCTCCCCTGAGCCTGCCATGCCCTCACTCCTCCCCTCCTCCCCAAAGCCTCCTGCATGCCACAAAACAGCTGATCGGGAGGTGCGGGGAGGGAGGGGGAGGTGCTGATCGGCGGGGCTGCCGGTGAGCGGGAGGCGCTGGGAGCGGGGGGAAGAGGGGAGCTGATGAGGGGGCTGCTGATGTATTACTGTGGCTCTTTGGCAATGTACATTGGTAAATTATGGCTCCTTCTCAGGCTCAGGTTGGCCACCCCTGCCATAACCAATCTTTAAGAATCCCGTGCAGCAACTCTAAATAGAAGCCCAAATAGCAACTCACACCTGGATAAGATTTTGAAAATGTTGGCATTAGGATCTCCCCACAGATTAGAAGTGGATTTTGCCATTTTCTCCAGGATCTAAACTTTAATTTAAAATAAATAACACTTCTGACTTTTGGTTATGAAGATAACTTTGACAATGTAAACATAATACTGTTATTGTATGTCATGTCCCAGTGCAGTTGTCTTGTTGTGTCTGCAGCTAGAAAGTCTGAATCACCGTAATCAAAGTACTATTCTAGTCTGAAAATAATCCTATAAAAATGTCATCATGGAGTTTCTTGTTCATTGTGTCTCTATGATTTCCATATCAAATCTGCTCAGTTTACAAGTTTAAAAACATATTTGTTCTACCTCCCAATTCTGCAAATTCAACCTGGACGTCAAATTGTGAGGAGAAAGGTCATGGAGTTGGTTGAGTAGAAGCAGTCTTTTTAAGAGAGAGGTAAACTGTCTCTATTTATCTTAATAGAGTACTAACATCAAAGCCTTATTTTTATTGCTTAAGTGCTGACAGGCATCAAGATATATAATTAAAAGTGGAGAAGAATAAAAGAGAAAGAAGGCCAAATTCTGCTCTTCTCCTCATGAAAGTTTCCTATTGAGCCTGAAGTAGTAAGATTTTTTTGTATTTTATAGAAAGTTTGCTTATTATGACATTTTGAATCAGATTTATTGTTGGTTTAGCTAATTCTAGCAAAAGAATCTTAAAACGTGGGCAGGGAAGTCAGACCTAAACTACTTTAGATCACCCTTTTTCAAAAGTTGTCAAAATATGCAGGCATGTTGTAAATGCCGTGTTCTCTCTTCTTACTAATTAGTAGAGCTTGTTGGAACATTTTTGACAAATGTATTTTCATTGAAATATACTATTTCATTAAAGCTGAAACAATGAGAGATTGAGTTTGATTAATTTTTCAGTGGGAAGGTTTCTGAGGTCTAGGGCTCCCTGATCACCTCTGGGTTCTGACCAAAGAAAGAGAGACAAAGAGAAATTGTTTTGAACCTTTTCAGTCCAGAAAAAGGATGTTTCAATATCCATTCTGTTTCATGATAAGGTTTACAAGCTTTTATTTTTGTTCTAATGCAAAATGAAAACAAATTCTGAAAACTCAAAAGTTTTCCTGAAACTGAACTGTAATTCTCCAGTCAGCTGTACAATCAGTGAAGATACTTTGCATTTCAGCTTTGCCTTAGTGAGGACTACATGGCTGGATTAAAAATGTCCATCTGGATAATAATACTTTTTTCTTTTTAAAGCATCTTTCCTTCAAGAATTTCAACGTGCAAATAGTTACGCCTCACAACACCCATGTCATGTAAGTATGATTCCCTTATTACAGATGGGGAAAATATGGCACAGTGGTCAAGTAACTTCTCCATAGTGAATAGTGAAGCCTGCTGTTGAAATCATATTTCCTGACTCCCAGTCCCGTGGACTGATCACAGATATGGAAACTATTGACTAAAGTTAAGCCACAACCTCAATTATTTTCATTGTCCGGAAAAGCCCAAGTCACACTGTAGGCCTGAAAAAAAGAGACAAATGTTATTGTGAAAGCTAAATTGTGCTTAATAAGTGACTTACTGTCTGTTGACAAAGAAAAATTCAAAACAATTTATTTCCTATTTAAGAAAAAAACCCAGAAACTGTTTTAGCATTATGGTCATCAAGTGCTGCATCTTTGATTTAATAAATAAGACAGCACTATTACATCTGAAATGTGGACTAATTATTCTAAAAGCATTAATCAATTTGTTAAGAACTCTTGAGTAATAATGCAGTTTCTTTACTGCTACCATGGTAAGATTTATCCCACATAACCATAATCTGCTTATTGATACAAATACCTCCTCCTTTTAGTTAATTTAAGGAAAACATTCTCAAAGTGCTCTAGGCTGAAAGGGATGGTAAATAATTTTTAGACAGAAAGTTGAAGTGGATTGATTAGCAGCAATTTTTTATGTTTTACACAATAAAAAGATGAACTACATGGTTCTCAGAGCCAATTTGCAGAGCAACCTCTTCTCTCTAATTGCTGCTAGACTAATGTAGAAGCACACTCCTAGGAAGGAGAGAAATCCATTTACCCAACCATGTCATTTAAGTAGTGAACACATGTAGTGGATTTTTCCATTACCCTTCATATTAGCCCTGCTACATTCCACCTGTGACCCTCATTTTATGAGGACAATGCTCTTTATACAATTCTGTAACTATAATAAAGGTCCACTTTAAAATTTTTCAAAGTAGACTAAGGACATTTTTTTAAAAACATAATTAGGAACATAACCAATCTCACTAATTCCCGGAAATGTATTGTGAAACCAAATTATTTGATAAAAGGTTTAATAAGACCACATCTTCAGGAATAGAAAATACCATTCCATCTCCTCCAGCACAAAAACCTTGTGACTATTCTTATCTGGCTACTTGCCCCACCTACTGCGAAACTGCTTTCAGAAACACTTTTTATAACTGGAAATGGATAGACTGAAATGGACGGATCTTCATGAAATCAGCATAGATTTACTTATTTCTAGTTCTTATATGAAAATAGATAAAACAGAAAAGACATAACAGGGTATGTTTACACTGCAATTAAACATCTGTGGCTGGCCCATGTCAGCTGACTCAGGCTCATGGGGCTGGGGCTGTTTAATTCAGTTTAAGACGTTCAGGCTCGGGCTGAAGCCCAGGCTCTGGGACCAGCCAAAGACAGAACATCAACAACGCAATTAAACAGTCCTGTAGTTTGAGCCCTACAAGCCAAAGTCCACTGACATAGACCAGATGTGGGTGTTGAAGTACAGTGTAGACATACCCTTAGAAAGAGACTTGTACATTATCCTTAATACTGCCCATTATAGCAAATCATAGCCCATATCATCGGGCATTACAACAATAGACACAGTATTCCAAATCCATTCTTGAAGGCATAATCCTTATTCACCTAATTAATTTCATTCACTTCAATGAAAAAATAACAAGAATAAGAACTCTCAGAGAAGCAGGGGCTTACAGGATTGGGCCCAGTGTACAATGCTTCAGAGTCTCTTCATTAAAAATATTCGAGTCCCAATTATATTAATCATAATTATAATAATACTTAACTCTCATATAGCGCTTTCCATCAGTAGATCTCCATGTGCTTTATTAGTGCCATCAAACATCTAGGAAGAAAACAAAAATAATTAAAAGAAATTTGTTTGAACTAAATTTTCTGGTTATCAAAAAAACAAATCCTCACAGTATCAGATTGTGATATACAAGTTCCCCTTAAGAAGTGAATTATTTTTATACAGCACTTTCAGTTCCTCTGATGAAAGGTACTATATAAGTACAAGGTTTTATAACATTATTATAACATATAACATTATTACTTCAAAATATTTTCTATGCCTTACCACAAAGTCTAAAATAAGGAGTTGATTCATCAAGAACTATATCCTGTTCTAGACAAGATGTCTTTAAAAATGTATTAGCTAACATGTTTTAATTAACACATTTTAAATACATGTATAGACACGGTTTAACGCTTTTAAAAACTGTTAGCACCTTGAAAAAATATTAGCTGGTCTTGGTCAACCTCTTGACCTTGACCACTTAGCACATTTTTAAACCCTTTTCTACACTAGATGTTAGATGGTGTTTGAAAATGTGTTAATGCATTTTTTAGAATACCTTTTCCCCAAGTCTAGACAAGGCTACTGCATGCTTTCTAATGCAATGAGACAGCAGAGAGTATCTTCCTTGTGAGTATGCCACTTTTAGGGTGACCAGATAACAACACTGAAATATCCGGACACATTGGGGTGCTGTCAGCCCTGCCCACAGTCCACCCCCCGCTCCTCCCAGGCTCCGCCCCCACTCTGCCCCAGGTCCCACCCACCCCAGTTCGGCCCCCCATCCAACGCGCCCTTCCTCATCCCCCAGCCTGCTGCTGGCTTGCTACATCCCTCCTCAGTCCCCCACCCAATGCCCACCTCTTCACCCTCCCCACCCACCACTTGCTTTTTCAGACACACCCCACCACTTGCCTACGGTGCCGACTTCCCCTCTACCAGGTGGGTGCTCACTCGCCCCTGCACCACCCTCACCCCGCCCCCATTCCACCCCCTTCCCCCAAGTCCCCGCCCTGCTCTGCCTCTTCTCCGCCTCCTCCCCTGAGCGTGTTGCATCCCCATTCCTCCCCCACCCTCCCAGAAAGTCCAAACCGTGCCAAACAGCTGTTAGGCAGCGGGAAGCGCTGGGAGGGAGGGGGAGGAGCGGGGACGCAGCGCGCTGGAGGGGGAGAAGGAGGCGATGAGCAGGGGGCTTGGCTGCCGGTGGGTGCTTGGCAGCCTCGGAGTACCTATGGAGTCGGTGCCTCCCTTCCACTCGCCACCTCCTTACCTGAATATCAGGACAACTGGCGTCCCGATAGTACATCGATCGGGATGCGGGACAAAGGGTTAAATATCGGGATAGTCCCGATTTTATCTGGACATCTGGTCACCCTAATGCCACTTCAGCAACCCAGAGTGAGACCAAGGGTATAAACTTTAAACTAGAACTCTCTTTATTAGTTATGTTACCAGATGGCTCCTACAGATGCTAGTCTCTGAGCATGCAGACCCAGACTGAGTCTGAATCATGTGAGAGATCCATTCCACTGGGAGGCCCTCTGGTGATTACATGGCTAATTTTAAACAATCAGTACCACAATATACTTCAGGGACTGAAGTCAGTGGAGAGCTGGGTAGAAAACCAATGGGAAGTCAGAACTGGAAGTTTTACAGTCAGGGCAATTTACCAGATTATATGGCCTGATTTTCCTCTTACCAATACCAATTTTACATCAGTGTAACTTCATTGTCTTCGATGGAGTTATTCCTAATTTGCTTCAGTGAAAGTGGGAGGAGAATCAGGGGGGTAATATTTATCCAGCATTAATGTGAATCTTAAACTTCATTCAAGGAAAAATAAAATCTGTAAATCTTTTTCCTTTATTCCATGCTGCAGTCTGGTTCATAGAACCATCTCATTCACTGACTTTAAATATAACATACATTTATTAAATAAATAAGTAAAAAGTGGCTTACGCATGAAAAAAATCTGATAGTGTAAGACATAGGTAAAACACAGTTATTAACTACTGGACATATTAAATAGATAGTCATTAGATTCTTTATGCATTTAATTCAAATAAGGTGACAGTATCTTCTTGAAAACTTTTGCTAATGATATTATAAGTGGCAAAGGTAGCAATGCTTATATAATTAAGGTTGCCCAGTACAAGATCCTGCTTTCAGTTGTTTATACCTTTGTAAAACTTTAACTGTTTAAACTGAAATTTTCCATGCTGGGTAGCTGTCTGTCATTCTGGCAATCCCCAGCTTGCAGAGGCTGCTTTAAACTGTGCCAGCAGCCAAAACAATCTCCAGATTCCCCCAGGATTATGGGGTGGTGGGGACAGATTGAAAGTTGGAGTTCTTGCTCACCTGAGAGTCTAGCCCACTGAATTACCTGTTCTTGAAATAGTGAAAGCCTGCAGACGGGACTATATGGCACCATAGGTAAGGCAATCTGTTTTATTTATCTGTATTGTGGTAGCACCCAACTGACATCAGCACTGACTTGTATGTTAGACACTGTACACACACACACAGTAAGAAATTGTCCCTATCCCCAAAGAGCTTACTGTCCAAATAGACACAGAAAGGAGGGGAGAACAAAAAGGATTGTCATATCCCTTTTTGTAAATGAGAAACTGAGACACAGGGAGATTAAATGATCTGCCCATCCAGGAACTGACTCCAATGCCCAAGACCAATGCCCTAATCAGAAGACCATCCTTCCTCTCAGTAATATAATTAGTTTTTTAAAACATATATTTATCAATTTAGGCTTGAGTTAATTGGTCTTCAATAACTAATTATAAACTGGATACTGAATACTGTCAATGTGATAAACCATTTTACTTGATATTACTATAAATATTAAGTTGCACTCCATATAATTATTATTTCCTATTACTATGCTTAAGCCTCTTTGGTATTGGTTAGCAATGTTTAATTAGTTATGTTTTATTTAGTTGGTTGGTTAGTTATGATAAATTATTCTGCATTAAAAAAATCAAAAATATACAAAATAAAACCACTATGAAAAAAGCATTGTTTTAAACCAGATAGCATCCCTTGATGACTTAGACCTACTCTACACTACAAAGAGTTTGCCAGTATAGCGATGTGAGTATACCAGTATAGCTATACTGTCAAACCCCCGTAGTGGAGATGCAGATTATCCCACCCAAAGAGTTATATTGCCGGTATAAATGGTACCAGTTCCCCGAATGAAAAAGACAGTTACCTTTTCCGTAAATGGTGTTCTTCGAGATATGTTGCTCATGTCCATTCCATATTAGGGTGTGTATGCTCACCACATGCACTGGTGCCAGAAGTTTTTCCCTCAGCAGTATCCGTAGGGGACCGGCTTTGGCACCCCCTGGAGTGGCGCCCACACAGCGCGGCATAAGGTGCGCCGCCGGCTCCCCCATCTCTCAGTTCCTTCTTGCCAGAAATTCTGACAGCGGAGGAGGAGGGTGGGTCATAGAATGAACATGAGCAACACATCTCGAAGAACACCATTTACGGAAAAGGTAACTGTCTTTTCTTCTTCGAGTGCTTGCTCATGTCCATTCCATATTAGGTGACTCCAAAGCAGTACTCCTGGAGGTGGGTAGGCGTTCATGGATGTGTAGATTGCAACACAGCTCTGCCGAACCCAGTGTCGTCGCTGGCCTGCTGGGTGATGGCGTAATGAGTGCTAAACATGTGAACAGAGGACCACGTTGCAGCTCTACAGACGTCCTGGATAGGGATGTGCGCCAGGAAGGCCGCTGAAGACTCCTGAGCTCTCATCGAGTGGGCTCTGACAATCGGCGGCGGCGGAACCCTGCCAGGATGTAACAGGTCCTTATGCATGAGGTAATCTAATTGGAAATCCTCTGCGAGGACTCCGGATGACCCTTCATCCTCTCCGCTGTAGCAATGAAGAGCTGAGTTGATCTACAGAAAGACTTGGTATGTTCTAAGTAAAAAGCCAAGGCCCTCCGGACGTCCAGGGCATGAAGACGCCTCTCTTCACTGGTCTTGTGCGGTTTGGGCACAACACTGGGAGGAAGATGTCCTGGTTCATATGGAAGGTGGAGACCACCTTTGGCAGGAAGGCCGGATGGGGCCGCAACTGAACCTTATCTTTATAGAAGACCGTGTATGGCGGTTCTGAGGTCAGGGCTTTAATTTCCAAGACCTGTCTCGCCAAAATCACCGCCACCAGGAACGTGACCTTCCATGACAGATAGGAAAGGGAGCAGGACCCCAGCGGTTCAAACGATGGGCCAGTGAGGCTAGAGAGGACCAAATTAAGATCCCACAGCGGGACAGGCGCCCGCACCTGCAGGAAGAGTCTCTCTAGCCCTCTCAAGAATCTGACCATCATGTCATGGGAGAACACAGTCTGTCCTTGGATCGGCGGGTGAAAAGAAGAGATGGCTGCAAGATGCACTCTAATGGAAGAGTGTGCCAGGCCCTGGTTCCTCAAATGGAACAGGTAGTCCAAAACAGCCTGTGTAGAGGAATGCGATGGAGAGATGCCCCGTTCAGACGCCCGGTGGGAAAACCTCATCCACTTGGCCAGGTGAGTCTGGTTGAGGGCTTCCTACTTTCCAGGAGGACCTGTTGGACTCCTTCTGAACAGGTCTGCTCCTCCAGTTTCAGCCATGCAGCACCCATGCCAAGAGGTGGAGGGACCCGAGGTTGGGGTGTAAGAGCTGACCGTGGTCCTGCAACAGCAGGTCCGGTCGCTTGGGCAGGGGACAGGGAGGGGCCACTGACAGGCTCAGGAGTGTGCCGAACCAGTGCTGGCGAGGCCCCACCGGGGCGATCATGATAACCTGTGCCTTGTCTCTCTTGATCTTTGCCAGGGCCCTGCTGATGAGTGGAATTGGCGGGAACACGCACATCAGGCTCCTTGACCACGACAGGAGGAAGGCATTGGAAAGGGAGTCCTTGCTCGGACCCTGTTGAGAACAAAACCGGTGGCATTTCCTGTTCTGTCTAGTAGCGAACAGGTCCACTTGGGGAATTCCCCACCTTTAGAAGATCATGCAGGCTATCTCTGGATGGAGCGACCACTCATGGTGAGAGGAGAAGTCCCTGCTGAGCTGGTCTGCCAGTGTATTTCTGACGCCGGGAAGGTGACAAGCTTCCAGGTGGATTCCAGGGCTGATACAGAAGTCCCACAGACAGAGTGCCTCCTGACCGAGAGCCGACGAGCGTGCTCCGCCTTGCCTGTTGATGTAGAACATTGAGGCTGTGTTGTCTGTAAGGACTTGAACCACTGTGCCCAACAGGTGGGGCAAGAAGACTCCGTATGCTAGCCGGACTGCTCAGAGCTCTTTGACATTTGTGTAACCGTGCCTCCTCTGCAGACCACATCCCCTGTGTCTGGAGGTTACCGAGATGTGCCCCCCACAGCCAAGGTCCGAGGTGTCCGACGCCACTTGATGGAGTGAGAAGGGTTGTTGAACGGAACCCCTTCTAGGACTGTCCTGTGGTCGGTCCACCATCTCAGCGAGGTAATGATCTTCTCCAGGGAGTCTTGGGAATGGGAATAGACCATTCCCAGCCATTGTTGCAGGGGCTGCATCCGGAACCTAGCATGGCAGACCACATAAGCGCATGCTGTCATGTGGCCCAGCAGGCACAGACAGACCCTAGCTGTAGTCAGAGGGAACACGGAGACTTCCGCGATGAGGTTCGCCATCGTGTTGAACCTTTTCAGCGGCAGAAATGCTCTGGCGCAGGTAGGGTCGAGGACCACTCCAGTGAACTCTATCCTTTGCACTGGCACTAACATCAACTTTTTGTCATTCACCAGTAGGCCCAGAGAGCGGCACATGGCTTGAAGCACCGCAACATCCCATTGGAATTGAGACCTGGAGCCGCCCTTGATGAGCCAGTTGTCGAGCTATGGGTAGATTTGGATACCCTGGAGTCTGAGGTAAGCCACTACCACCCCACCCACGTACACTTGGTAAACACCCTCGGTGCTGTCGCCAGACCGAATGGGAGGACTGTAAACTGGTAGTGGTGGGGCCGCACCGTAAACCAGAGGAAGCGTCTGTGTCCTCAAAAGATCGCTATGTGGAAGTATGTGTCCTTCAAGTCGAGGGCGGCATACCAGCCTCCCGGATCCAGGGAGGGGATAATAGAAGCCAGGGAGACCATGCGGAACTTTAGCTGTAGGTACTTGTTAAGGTCTCGCAGGTCCAGGATGGGCTGTAGACCACCATTGGCCTTTGGGATTAAAAAGTACCAGGAATAGGACCCCTTGTTCCTGTACTCGAGAGGAACTTATTCCACTGTACTCGAGAGGAACTTCTTCCGTTGCAGGCGAAGCATGGGATCAGCTGCACTGCTTTACTTGAGCTGGGGTCCAACTTCCAGAAGGGGGTGTTGAGCTGCCTGGCTCACCCCCAGGCCTCTACTGTCCCTTCCGGGAGGTAGGAGATCTTTGCCTCCCAGTCTTTTTCAGCTTCTTTCCCGGAGCCATGGAGGGGGACCGACCCTGGCTCGTGAACAGTGCCGGAGGAGCACTGCGCACAGAGGCCATGGTGCTCGGTGCTGAGTTGGACCACTGCTCCAGTGCCAGAGTGAGTGCCGACTCCATTAGGAGCACTTTCAGATGGATATTGCGCTCCTTCTTCATCCTAGGTTTAAAGGACTTGCAGATACGGCACTTGTCTCTTATGTGCCCTTTGCCTGAGCACCTTAGGCAGCTGTTATGTGGATCGTTGACGGGCATAGCCTGTTTGCAGCCATCGCAGGGCTTAAAGCCTGGGGACTGGGGCATACCCTGACCCCTGGCTGAGTCCTGTTTGGGACTAACGAAAAGTTGAGAACTACTACTAAGGGTAACTAAGAAACTACTAACTATATACAACTATTTTCAGGTTTTCAAAGTTCACAAGAACAGAAAACAAAACAATACTAGCCAAAGCAGCAGATTTTCAAGCACGGTCACTGGTGGCAAGAAGGAACTGAGGGTGGGGGGAGCTGCCTGCACCCCTTGTGCCGCACCATGTGGGCGCCACTCCAGGGGGTGCCAGAGCCGATCCCCTACGGATACTGCTGAGGGAAAAACTTCCGGCACCAGTGCATGTGATGAACACACCCACCTATTGTGGAATGGACATGAGCAAGCACTTGAAGAATAAGCTATACCGGTTGTGACATAGATGCTCCTTGATAAAGCATCCCCTGTTCTTTGCAACCGACTCTCACCTCAGACCTGACAATCTCACTACACCATGTTTTGTAGGCTATGTAGCCATAAAGAGTAACACGTAAGGTTTCAAGAAATCTCATAACTTGTTAAGATTCATAATCATTGTGAGGTATAATATTTATGGAATACTTTCATCACAGTTACATTATCCTTAATTGACTTGGAGTAAAAGTTAGTCACCAAGGGAAAATATGTCTTGGTGATGGCCCACTAAAGCAGGAGGGAGTGATGTAATGCAAGACTCAATGGTCTAGTTGTGTTCCATCCCCAAACTTTCAGTGTAAGCTGCCTTGTGTCAACCTAGTTGTGCATGTGTCTACACTTAAATTTGTCTCCCACCAATGTAAGCTCTCCATTATGCTGCCATAGTGACACCACCACACCGAGCAGCATTGAGGTCAACACAGTGCAAATGTAGGTACTGCACTACCTATGTTAACCCTAAGAATCATCCAGCAGCTGTCCCACAATGCCTAACACTGACCACTTTGGTCACAATTGTGAACTCCACTGCCCAGGTATAACAGAGACCAGAACCACCCCCCCTAACCCCGCCCAACCCTTTAAAGCCCTGCAAATTTTTGAAATGCCTCTTCCTGATTGTCTAGCTTGGAGAGCACACCTAGAAGCTCTCCATCATTGAGCACAACTGCCCAGCTGACCATGCTGGCTACACACTCCAGACATGATCCGGCTTGGAATAGATCTCCTGGGCCTCTGGGGAAAAGAGGCTGTGCAAGCGCAGCTATGGACTAGCTATAGAAACATACACATCTACAAGCAGATTACACAGGGAATACAGGAGAAGGAGCATGACAGGGATCAGCAGCAGTATTACCTGAACGCAAAGGAATTGTAGCAGGAATACCAGAAGGCCAGAGAGGCCAACAGTTGATCTGGTGCCAAGCTGCAGACCTGCCCCTTTTATAAAGAGCTTTGCATGCCATATTTGGTGAAGACACCACCACTAGCCGCACGCTGCCGTGGATACCTCAGAGAAGTCTGAGTCACAGGACCCTGGCATGAAGAGTGAAGATGAGGTGGGTGGGGGACATGCAACCAGGGGGTCTGGCTATGCTGTCTGAGCCAGGCCTTATTTGAGACTCCACTACAGTACAGTCCCAGCAATCAAGCACAGATGAGCCTGACATGGGAAGAAACCTCGGATCACTGTGTAAATGTATTTCCCATTACAGTGATGGTACCCCCAACTTAGCAGGACACAGCTATTGACTTTTCATTAATTTACTTGTACTAGAAGAGGTAGTGGTACAACAAAGAGAGGCAGAGTTATCTGCTTTTTATTCCCCTTTAGGTGGAGCAGACCATGTGGATTGGTTTGTTTATGTGCACAGGGACGTCCCTTCAATCCTCCTGCGATATCTCAATGAAACTTTCATGGAAGTACTCTGCAATCCTCTCCCCAAGTTTTCTGGGAATGGCAGCCTTTTTTCTTCCTCTGCAGTAGGACACTTTCCTGCACCAATCAGCAATAAGTCACAGTTCTGTGTAGCAGGAGACGATTAACAGCCCTGCACGCTTGCATGACAGTAGCCCCCAAGGTGGATTTTCCAACTCCAAAATGAATTTCCACCGACTGGTAGCAATCCAGTGTGGCAAGTTTCCACAGTTTGATTGCTGCTTGCTGCTCCACTGTCAGTGCAGTTCTCATTTTGGTGTCCCTCGCAGGAGGGCTGGAGGTGAGCTTGGCACACAGATCCAGGAATGTGGCCTTGGGCATCCAAAAGTTCTGCAGCTACTGCTCGTTATTCCAAACCTGCTTTACAATGCCATCCCTCCAAACAGTGCTCATTTCTCGGGCCCAGAAGCGGCGCTCCACCATTTGTAGCTGCTCTGTGAACGCCACCAGCAATCTTCAATTGGTTCTCATTATGTCCCACAGCAATCTGAGTCCCGGAAATTGTCACATTCCCCACAGCTCTTCTTGACTCTCTGCAAAAAACGGAGGTTCATGTGTCTTGTGCTTGCAGTGCTCACGACAACAATGCAAAGCTGTGCAGGCTCCATGCTTCAGAATCACCCTGTCTATGAATGAAGACAAAAGACTGTTTCTGTGTAACATAGGGTGGAGAAAGGCACGCTGTACCCATTCACAGAGGAGACATCTTGGAGAGTAGAAGCGACAAAGGGTCCTGTGGCACCTTATAGACTAACAGAGGTATTGAAGCATAAGCTTTCGTGGGTGAATACCGAAAGCTTATGCTTCAATACCTCTGTTAGTCTATAAGGTGCCACAGGACCCTTTGTCGCTTCTACAGATCCAGACTAACACGGCTACCCCTCTGATATCTTGGAGAGTGGGGATGTTCTCATGAAAAATTTGATCCTGGTTCTTGTGAAGTCAGCCAGCTCTGCAAGAGACTGATCTTTGGGTGGGAGGAACCCATTTTATTAGTTAGGAAAGGTAACTATTAATAAATGTAGACCCAGGTTCGTGTTTGATTATTTTGCTGTGTATTGTAACCATTTGTTTCCATTACTCTCTCCTGTTTTGAGCTGAATCTTTATTCTTTCTCATATAAACCTCTGGTTTTGCTATAAGTGCTGTGTGATTTTTACATGATGAGTAGTTTAAGGTAAAACTAGTAATCTACATTGCTCCTCTGCGGGGTGGAGGATCTGGGATTTCTGTGGGTAACCAATGTCAGGGGCTGGATATCACAAGAGAACAATTCAAAGCAATTTGGAGACTGAGATGCACCTATTGTTAACCTGCAAGGTGGAGACAGGACTGTCATGGCCCAGAGGAGAGTGCTTGAGTGGCTAACAGGCTAGTAGCATTAGGGAGCTGACACCCCGCTAGGCACAAGCAAGTTTGTCATGCTGGAGGCAGGGGGTAACAAGGTGACTCTCAGTCCTGGGTGCCCCAAGAATCGTCATGCTGAGAAAGGGACATTTTTGACATTATAACTGTGTCTACAATAGGATTCCAGTATAAAAATGTCATAAAGAATCACACCCGGCAAAAGTTTATATTGTAGACCTAGCCTTATCCTTGCATTTTCCTGACTTGTAATACAGGAGTTCACAAATCATTTCATGTACCTGCCCTGGCATTTTAATATTATTTAGCATTTTAATATTTTGAGTATATTGTGTTTATTTTGTTTGCAAATATTCTTCACACACAGGAGGGAATAGTCTATATTTACCTTATCATTTACAAATTTTTAGTAATTCATTCTGAGAACTCATTAGAGTACATAGCTGGAAAATTCTCATTTTAAGTAGAGTAGTTGTTAAGCAACTTTAAATTTTAATTAGAACTCTTTGCTGCATTTCATTATGAGGTTATTCAGTAATTACTCAGCAGGTCCTGGGTATTTACTAATGCAGAAGTGACAGTACATACTACTGCTAAATTAGAACTGCACAGCTGGAGAAGATACTTAGAAAAATGTAGAACAGATAAATGCATTGTTTAAAAAGCAGCAGGGGAAAACTTAGCATTGAGCATAATCCTTTCTCTTTTTTTCCTAACTACTATTCCCATGCTTAAATAATGCTACAATATCCCCATACAGGGCTCTCTACTAATGGCTTAAGTAGCCTACATAATGGAACTGGCAGTGTCTGATTCTTTTAATATGAAAACATATTTCTTACAGGGGTGAGTATGGCAGTGAGCATGAGGGAACGTGTTCTAATTACTGATGAAGGCAATGGCAGAATTGAGTCCTTACTCACACTAAGTTGAACTCAGTAGGTCTATTGGCAGAGTAATGTACTACTCAGCATATACGTAGCAGAAGTGGGCCCTAAATTACGCTGAAGCATACCCTCTGGTTGGGGGAAGAAACAGATTTACTAAATATTTTCAGGGATTTTAGACTTTAGTATTCTATTCAACTTTCATTTCTTATGGAACAAATATTTTGTCACTGTACCTACCTTTTTATTTAGAAAAATGAAAATCCAAGCAGATAGCACCTTGGGAATGGTAAATCCTGTTAATTTCAGTAACATTTTCCCAGCATATCAGGTTTCTGACATCCTTACTCATATAAGTGTATTTGGATTATTTTCTTTTCTTGGTTTTTTGTTTTGTTTTCCCATTTCTACTGTCTCCTGCACTCAAGTCTGGCTCTCTACAGCTATTGACTTTTTTTGTGTTTCAGGCTAGTTATCACTTGTTTTACATCTTTGATTTTTTTCCCCCTTGTTTGTTTCCCTTTCTGCTCCTAACTGGGCTGACAGAAACAGACAAAAAGAAAGGGTTTGACCAGCTGTTTCTCTAGCTATACTCAAACAATTGAATCCATCTCAGCTTTCCTATCTTGCCTTCTTTCTTGACTTTTAACTATATCTTTTTCCTCCTTTCCTCCTGCCAATTCAAAAAGACAACCATTCTGTCATCATCCCAATTCATTAGAAACTGCATGTGTCCAAAATGATCTTCTCCTTTCTCTTTTTCCACTTCTGTCTCACGCCTGGTCTACACTTAAGTGATACTGTTATAGCTATCTTAGTTAGGGGTGTCTTTTTACTGACATAGCTATAGTTAGGGCTACGATTATGTCATGGAGGTCACGGAAGTCACAGCATCCGTGACTTCCAGAAACCTCTGTGACATTTTCTGCCCTGGCACTAGCTCTCAGCTGCTGCTGAGGGGGCAGGGGGCCCCGGAGCTCCTTGGGGATCTCCCAAAGCTCCCACTCACCACAGGTGGCTGGGGTCCCCCCAGCAGCCCAGCCGCAGCAGTTGGCAGGAGCTTCCCCCCACCCCCAGCAGCCAGCCACGGCAGGTAGGAGGAGGAGGGCAGGGGGACCTCACAACAGTCCAGCCGTTGTTGGATGGCAGGAGCCTCCCCACAGCAGCCCTGCCCTGGGGGTGGTGTGAGCAATGTTCCCTCTAATTTTTGACAGGCCATGTGCGCAAAAAATGTCTTCTATACAAATTGTTGTGCTTCTGTGCAAATTTTTGTGCGCGCAGTGTTTCGCCATGTGCGCGGGGTTTAGAATCTGTGTGCGTGCGCACACACGCACAACTTAGAGGGAACAGTGCGCGTGAGCCCCCTGCATCTGCCCAGCCACCACGGCTGGAATTGGTGCCTGCAGCAGCCCAGCCGCTGTGAGTGTTGGACCCTCCTCCCTCCCCATTTTGTTAGGGCTATTTTTAGTAAAAATCACGGACAAGTCATGGGCTTCCGTGAATTTTTGTTTATTGCCCATGACCTGTCCGTGATTTTTACTAAAAATATCTGTAACAAAATCTGAGCCTTAGCTAGAGTGGCAGAAGCCCTATTCTGGAGGCAGTTATATCAGTACAGCTGTGCTTATACCAGTCTATCTTATGCCAGTTCCTTGAATTGGCATAAACTAGACCAGTATAAGCACCTTTATACTGATATAACAACATCCATGGGTTTTGCCAAATTAACTATGCCAGTATAACTACACTGGCAAAGATCTCTTAGTAGGATGAGGCCACGGGTTCGCCAAATACTTCGAGCTTTTTACAGGTCTTTTCCCTGAAGTATCCATCAAAGCTATTGGTCCCTGTGCTATGCTGGACGTGGCACTATTGTCAAGCTCAGCAGTCTACATTTTCCTATTGAAAATCTGTGGGCAGTGCAGAAATATTGGAAGGCATTCACTGTGGGTGAAATGCTGACCACATTGAAGTCAACTGAAGTTTTGCTGTTGATTTCAGCATAGTTAAGCTTTCACGCTGTAAATGCTAGCAACACAACATAGATACCTAACGCCAGGGTATGTAAGGGCTATTGTTTCCTTACCTAGTACAGCCGCCTTAATTTAAATATATATTTCCACAAAAACTAATTTGTTAAAATTAGTTAAGGTGAATGTTCTCCCTTAAAAGCAAGGGAATGTCCAATTGAAATATCCTTCTTTATAATACCTTAACCTCCATCACATCTTCATTTCACTTGACAGACTACACACCTCTATAAATAAAACCTTTATACCTCTAACACACATAATGACAAAAAATATGTCACATATCTCATAATCACAGTAATGCAAAGCCTTAACTGAGCAACATCAACATGCATGTCTGTTAGACACCTGTTCCTTTAATAGAACATATCTTTCTCTTGGATCCTAAAAGATCAGAAAAAACCCTGATGTCCTTCACAGATAAATAATAAACATCAGTGCCGTAACAAGGGCGAGGCGAGTGAGGCACTTGCCTCGGGCGCGCAAAGGTGAGGGGAGCAGAAAACTCGCCGAGCCATACCGCGGTTCTCTCCACCTCTGCGTCCGTGTCGGCGGCATTTCGGCAGCAGCACAATCACTGCTGCCGTTGGCGGCAGCATTTCAGCAGTGAGGGTCCTTCTTGCCTCGGGCGCACAAATAGGTAGTTACGGCTCTGATAAACACTATACTAGTCCATATTGTTCAGCATTATCTACAGTAAGGACAACAAGGTTATTGAGGATACAGAAGCAGTGTTCTTGTTTTTTCAGTTTATTTTATTTATTTAAAGCAGTGGTGGGCAACCTGCGGCCCACAGGGTAATTGCTGGCGGGCCACAAAACAGTTTGTTTACATTGACCGTCCGCAGGCACGGCCGCCCGCAGCCCCCATTGGCCAAAAACTGTCTCGCAGACACCAGCGGATTAAACTGATGGGCCGTGTGCGGCCTGCGGGCCACAGGTTGCCCACCACTGATTTAAAGGCATTCATCTGGCAAATCAAGTGCAATGTATCTATTTTATATTGTTGACCTGTGAATATATCAGACTGGTACAGTTATAGTAATAGTGTGTGAGAAATTAAAAATAGAATACTAAAAATAAAGCTATTTCAGTCTGATTCACATGGGCATATACATGCAGATGAAAAAAAATCTTCTTTACAGAATCATAAATGGAAGAGATAACGATATTTCACCTTTGTCTGCAAATCAGACATTTAAAAAAAATTAGTTCCCTCAGAACATATCATACTAGTGATTTGTGCAGCTGCCAATGGTACAGAAATGACAAAAGGGCGTTTGAACGACAAAGCACATATGTAGACAAATTTCATTAATGAAAACTCACTTGTCTGTGCAGTTTCATACATGAATTTTTTTACAAGTGCTGCAACACCCTATATAAACCGAGTAACTGCACATGCAAATTGATACCCCTTACTTAGCTCTTTGTATGAGCACTTGTAGTAATTGTATAGGCAAAATAGGATTGCAATTGTGCATGCATTTTTGCACATGCAACCACTGATTATTCAGCCCCAAGAGTCAATATTAGAACATCAGTTAGCTTTTCTGGTGTGGTATGGGGAATGGATCATTTAGTCTCTGCAGGAGAAAGATAGAAGTTGGATCAGGAGGAGAAATGTAATCAGACCAAGAATTTTCTGCAATGATTTGCAGTTAATCTTCACAACAACCCTGCCATGTGGGTCAAAGTATTATACCTATTTTAAAGATGGAGAAATTGAGGAAGAGGTTAAAGCAACAATTTTCAAAGGTGTCCATTCATGTTTGAGGCTGTTTTTGGATACCAAACTTTAGTAAATTTGACCCCACAGCTCCCATGGTGGTTACTCTGCATGTCTAAAAATCACATCCAGCATGTCTATAAAATACCACACCCAAAACTGAGGCACTCAAAATCAGTGGCCCAAATGACTTAGGGCATGTCTACCTTACAAACTTTTGATGCAGCACATTATATTGGCATAAAGCTGCTGTACTTAGCATATAGCTTGTGTGCATGCATAATCAGTGTTGTAGGTTGGTATTGCACATGCTCACTAGCAGAGGTGACCGTGTGCGGGGACATGCAGGGTCACGTGCCACCCTCCAGATTTGATGCTTGGCTTGTACTGAGCATGCTCACATGGACTGAGCATGCTTAGTAACACTGCTGAAGCCAGCTGCCCTCACTCTGCCACCGCACTGTCAGCAGTCTTGAGTAATCTCTGCTCACTAGGTGTGCTCGTGTCAGT
This sequence comes from Macrochelys suwanniensis, assembly GCA_033296515.1. Lineage (NCBI taxonomy): Eukaryota > Metazoa > Chordata > Testudines > Chelydridae > Macrochelys > Macrochelys suwanniensis. The sequence goes on along the minus strand of CM065780.1, from coordinate 43,074,740 downwards.
GCATGATGTGGTGCACCATGGATAGGTATCCCAGAATGCAACTCACCACCATACAGCACACTGTCTTTTGGGAAGTTATGGACATGCACAGTGGGGCTGAAACAAATCATGCAAGATTGACTGGGAGCAAGAGAGGATGTTCCCATCATGCAATTTTCTCCACTCATAATGCCATCTCTGTCCCATAATTTTGTTCCTATTTTGAAAATCCCACAAACCCATGCAGGAATTGTAGCTGTACATGATCTCTGACAGAAGCATGTGGAACGTAATGAGAACCAATGGAAGATTGTTGGTGCCATTCATGGAGCATTGCTTCTGGACCCAATAAATGAGCACTGACTGATGGGATCACAACATAATGCACGTTTAGGATGATGAGCAGTAGCTGCAGAGCTTTTGGATGCCACACTCCTGGATCTGTGTGCCAAGCTCATCCCAGCCTTCCAGTGCAGGGACACCAAAATGAGAATTGCATTGACAGTGGAGCAGTAAGCAAACTGTGGAAACTTGCAACACTGGATCGCTACCAGTAGGTGGAAATTCATTTTGGAGTTGGAAAATCCACCTTGGGGGCTACTGTCATGGAAGCATGCAGGGCTGTTAATCGTCTCCTACTACACAGGACTGTGACTTATTGCTGACTGGTTCAGTAAAGTGTCCTACCGCAGAGGAAGAAATAAGGCTGCCATTCCCAGAAAACTTGGGGAGAGGATTGCACAGTACCTCCATGAAAGTTTCATCGAGATCTCTCAGATTGAAGGAACATCCCTGTGTACATAAACAAACTGACAAGAATAGTAAGTGTGGGACAGTCGCTGGAAGACTGTTAGGATTGATACACGTAACGCGGTGTCTACCTTCATGCTGCATTGTCTTCAATACATCAATCATTGCTCCATAGCGCTTGTGGGGGGTGGTATTTATATGTTGGCATCATGGAGAACTTTCAGTGGGAGACACGTTTAAAAGTAGATGCATGCAGCACTAGGTCAATGCAAGTCATCTTTCCATCAACCTAACTTTGTAGTGTAGACCAGGCCTTACTCAGTGTCACAGAGAGGGTCAGTATCAGTGAGGCTTAGAACTCATGAATTCCAGTTTGATGCTGAATCTAGTACTCAAGTAGAAATAGGGAAGGATTGCAACAAACGTTCCAAATGTCAGTGGGGAAGGAGTAGTAATCCATTTGATATCCCTGTAAATTAAACTGGGTTCTTTCTGCTTCACTTTACCAGCCATCACCAGTACATAAATTTTATATTTTGACTCAGATTGTCAAAGGCATTTAGGTGCTTAAATATCTTTGATTTGGGCCTTATTGTTTAGTTAGAAATTAGAGTCTTATGCTACATTGGATACAATGGAATCATTACAGAATGTGCCTCAGAGCCCCCTTCATGGACCAGGACCGCATTGTGCTAGGCACTGTACAAACACGGAAAAAGAGATGGTACTAACAAGAATAAGACTTCCTCATTTCTGCAGTCATAGGCCATGTCTACATAGCAAAAAAAGGTAGGGTTTTTTTCAATTGAATTAGCCCCATTGAGTTAGTTTGACATAAACTATGTCTACATAGGTTTTCCACTTAACACCTTTACAACTATATTGACCCATTGGAGCCATGGGTGTTAAGGAGACTTTCTTAGCATGTTAACTCAATTGAGCCAACTTCCCTGGGGAAAAAAACAAAAAAACTCTTTTCATGGTGTAGTCATACCCTTTGTGGTTCTGCAGTATTTATATTATCTGGGTGAAATTCATCTCATTGAAGGACCTTTGCACTACATAAACCCTGTAAGAAAATCCGGGATTGCACAAACTGCACAGCCCTACAAAGGAACCTCTACACCAGTGGTCCCCAACCTTTCTTTTGCAGTAGCATCTTCATCTTCCCAGAAGAGTGTGGCGGGCACCGGATGACCAGCCCCCGAAATGCCGCTGAGAAGCGTCGCTGCCGAGAAGCGGCGTCATCGAGAAGCGTCGCTGCCGAAATGCTGCTGAAAAAGTGGTGGCGATGCTTCTTGGCATTACCGCTTCTCAGAGGCATTTTGGCAGCTGGTTGTCCGGCAGCTGCGCTCCTTGGCGGCAGATTGTCCGGCGGAAGCGCTCCCTTATCGGTAGGCGGGCGCACATAAATGCCCCGGCGGGCGCCATGGCGCCTGCGGGCACCACATTGGGGACCACTGCTCTACACACTTAGTGGATTTCAGAGAGGTACTCTGTGCAAGCCAAATAGGCTGGTGTGTAAGGGAGACTTGAGGGTTTGCTCACGGTGATGCCATTGGTATCAGGCTTGCTCAGATTTTGGTGGCTCAGAAATGCCATATAGAGATGAGTGAACCACTATTCCAGCCAATTCTGATATATGCATGCTCCCAACTTGTACACCCACATCAAGATCTGAGCACATGCAAGTCTGGTGCATACAACAGCTCATGAACACTTATGTGCATTTTAAAAAAATCTAACCCTATTAGTTTAAATCAGCCTCAGCTGTACATACACTGTACGTGGTATGTCACTCCTGGTTTCTGCAGATCAAGAATATTTTGTGACGTTCTTGTACCCAAAGAACACAAGAGAAGACCCTCTTAATCTGTAAATAAAGGGATCCAGCCAATATCACCCATGTGCATTCATAACATGTCTAAACATTGAGTAAAAATAAGTGTTTTAAAGTTACAGAAGTTTACTCCCACATTCTAATGCATTTCTTAAATGCAATGTAGCCTTCAATTTGTAGCAAATTGCAACTGCATGAGGACTGGTTCTATACTAGTAGCTAGATCCAGGAAGTAAGCGCTCTTCCTCTCTCCGAAGCACATTCTTAAGTACTTGTCTGGGCTGGGGCCCATAAGCACATTTCTTCTGTATGACTAAGCCAAGTTTCAGGGTTTCATATTGACAATGTTTTTATGCATATACATTTGTTAAATGTTGACTGCTATGTACTTGTAAATATTAAATTAAACTGTCTTAAAGTCAGAAAAGCCAGTCATAAACAACTTTTAGTTGGTAATTACATTTATTACTTAAATGTTGTTAGTAGTATAGATTACCATTTCATCATCATAAATCAGGCTTTTTACCAGCGATCCTTTGCCCATATATATATTTTCACAGTAATGTTTAAAAAATTATTATTCAATTTAGAAATGTGTTGTGAATGCTGGTGCTGTCACCTAAAATCAGTTATTCATCTGCAATATTTAATACTATCAGTTACATTGCAATTTTCCCCACACTTGTTCTGTGCTTATCCTCAATGTTGCCAAAGAAAGTACTTCCTCCTCACTGTAGAAATAATTATCAGTTCACTTTTCTCACACAGAGAACTTCCCTGAAATCAAGGGAGATTTTGGCTGGCTAAGGAGTGCAAAAATCAGCCTTTGTGATAATTTTCCAGAAAACAAAGGGTCATATTTTGCTATTGAGTTTTAAGTAGTACTCCCCAATAAAGGCAACAGTTCTGATTCTACTTTCATCAGTAGTAACTACATTGGTATCAAAAGAGTTAAACTGTTGTTGTTGTTTGTATTATAGTGTGATTGGTGTATGTTTTTACACTGTAATGGTTTAAGACCATTGTTTACTGTAGTTTGTATTACACTGTAAACACATATAAAGAGACATTCCAAAGAATTTACAACCTAAATAGACTATATAAAGGTGGAAGAAAAAGTATTATCTCCATTTTACAGATGGAAAATTGATGCACAGATTAAGTGATTTGCCCAAGGTCCCAAAGGAAGTCTAATGAAATTAGCATTGCTAACATTGCTTATTTAACAGAAACTTCAGCTCGGGCCTTCCCTACTTTTGCTGGAATCACAGAGGACGCATATTGTTAGGTCTCAGAACTTAAGGAGAAGTGGTGTTGAATCTATAACAAACACTTCCTTTTTCCAAAATGTTAGCTGCTAAACAGTTAGAGAGGCTACCAGCAAAACTGTAGTTTGAAGGTCTGTTTAAAACTTCATTCCCTTCTTAATTTATACTTAGTAGAAGTCAGCAGTGCGCTGGTTCTCCGGTCATCCATCCTGTAGCTTAGAGAGGATTCAAATTTCTACTGTAAAAAAGGTGCAAGGGAAAAAATAAACAAAAACAAATGCTTTCAGACCTTCCGCACATATCATAAAGGATAAAAAAAAAACCCAAAACCATACACCCATTTTTAAAGGTAACCTTTAAGACTTCTCACAAAAAAACCTTAATCATACTTGGTCATCTGATATTTTAATTTTTATGTATGATCCAGTAATATTAAAAATGTTCATCTCTGGATCCATTCACTCTAAGAATTTCCAAACTGGACCTTTCTGAGTCTTAAGACAGTACAAAGTGAGATTTTAATAAATATAATAACCATATTGACATGAAACATTTCAGGAATATGAAAAACATTTAACTAAATAGCACAAAGAGTAGAAAAGCAACTATTGTTAAGGTAAATAACTCATTTGGAGAGAAGAAATTTATGTTAATGAGGTTCAATCTTGTACTACTATATTGATCAGTGGCATTGTCAGGTTAAAATAAACAAATCTACTTACTTATATGATAGACACCACCCTCTGTTAAATGAAATAATTTTGAAAAACACTGAGATTTTCAGAATTATAAAGTTATTTATTCCAGTTGGTTAGTCTTTGTTTCTCATACTGGACAATAAGAATAAAATAGTCTGTTTTGACTTTTGATCATAAACCATTTCTATTCACTTTCAGGTTCTCATGCACTACATATGTATTTGAGTTACAAATCCTCTGGGGTTTGCCCTGATAGTATGTCATAATATAGGTAACTTCTGTATTTTACAAAGGTTCAGTGCCTTGTGATGAAAGCAAATAATCTGATTAGATTTACTCCGCTAATTTCTTCCGGGACTGGATAGTACTCCCTTGTATAAAACTTCTTAGCAGTGACCCTAGTTCTAATGGTAACGCCACTGAAAAAATGTAAGGATCAGCTGATCAGCACTCGATAAACTTTCAGATAGGAAACTGGTATTCCTCAGCTCCCTGATTAGGAGCAAGGTGGCTTTTGTAAAAATAATTAGATGCATGAACATTTTATCAAAACAAATGTATTTGTCATTTTTATTAAAATATTTTCCGCTTAAAGAATGGATATTCCCCCCACCTTCCCTCCCTGCCATTATGAAAAACAAACACAAACCACCGGACTTCTTAATGGCGTTCTCAACACTTACTTTGCTATGCCTTGAATTACATATTTTCTGGGATTACTTTCTATAGATTTTTCCTCCAACTATTTATCTAAACGTTTCTTCAAGTTTTCTAGATCTACTGCATCAACATCTTGTAAAATTAGTACTGTTGTTTTAGACTGAGAGGGATTAAAATCAATAGTCATCAAACAACAAAGATCTATCAGTTCTCTTTGGCATTTCTGTAAACCATCCTTAAGCTTTTGATGTAGAATGGGATCTTTCCTTAACTGTTTCATTTCAGGCACGGAAAATCCAATTAAGCTTGTTAGAATATCATCAGCAATGTCTACCTCTAGATAAGCGGTACCATCAGAGATTTTTGCCGTTATACTCCAGAAGCCACTGCTGCTTGTGAGATTTCCAGTAAGGGTTACAATAAAGGCTTTAACTTTCACTATTGTAACAGTTTCTGGGGTATTTGCGAGTAGAACAGAAATATATGTAAAAGGTGGGGAATCTAACTCAAGACTTGTGCATTTCTCTGTTGTTCTGTAAGAAAAGGTTTGTACACAGTAATTTTGTTTGTTTATCTCTGAATCAGTTTTTGAAAAATTAACTGGTCTTTTGTTTAACAATCTGCTGCCAGAAAAACTACAATTTTTTTGACTGCTCTTAACTACATCTATTTTATTACACTTCTGTTCAAGAACATTTTCCAAGGAGAAATCATTGGTAAAGCTCTGGGAGTGTTGTACATTATGGTGTAGTGAAAAATTACTTGTACTACTTTCATCACCAACAGACAGTTCTCTTGCACAGGATTTTTCTTTGATAACTGAATCCAACTGAACTCTGCCATCTTTTTCGGACGTGTAACTTAGTGAAGATCTAGGCATATGTGAAAATCTTTGTGTAATTATATCTATGGTTTTGTTTATGACTGGTGACTGCACTGTCTGAATTTCTTCTTGGATCTTCTCTTCTAAAACCAAGTCATCTTCCAATGAGAAGTCATCTAAATCTCCATCAGCATACTCCATAGCTGAAACACTTTGTTCTTCATTTGTCCCAGGCAAGAGGATCCCAAATCCCTGTTGTGAGTAGTTTTCATTGCTTGAAAGGAGCAAATGTGGGGCTGTATTTGAGTTGCTACTTCTGCTACAATATCCACTTTCTAAAGGAATCTCATGATTTAAGGTAAATTCGTCATTTTCATCAAGACTTGCTAGAAGTTCTTCATCTGAAGGTCCTAGAGTTTGTCCTAGTTCATCAACAGCTCCTAAAATGACTTGTTCATGATCACGCTGCTTGACAGGATTAGGGTTCTCAGCTTCTCCAATTAACCTGCCAAGGACTCTTTCCTGAGCATACTCCTCTAGAAGAGCATCTACTTCACCCCCCAACAATTTCACATTTTCTGATTTTAGCAAAAGAACTCCAAGACGATATGCAATGTTACCCTGTATTGTAATTTTTGTACCTGGAGGAAGATTACTATGGAGGACAGGAACGGGTTGGTATTCCATACCCTGAATTTGATGTATTCCATCAGTTAGCTGCAGCATCAGCATTCGAGTAGGCTTTGCTTCCCAGGACTTTTGAAATACCTGAGTGTTGGCTGTTACTTCTTCATTTACAGTATTTTTTCCTCTTATCTTTTGCAACTGGGAATATGCAGGCTGGCTAACATCCACCAGTGAATCAATCTGTATGGAATAAAAGCCATTCAGTTCTCCTTTTGGACCATCTAAGATGCAATCGGGCAAAACAGGATAGTCCAAATCTCTCAGATCTGTAAGAAGCCACTGCTCAAATACCTGTTTGTTAATCTGAGCTTGAGTTAAATTACAACCATTTTCTTGTTGGATCCAGTTAATACAAGCTTCTAGCCATGTCAGAGGAACTTTAACATGCCACGTAGAAGAAAGCCAGGTTTCCACTTTTCCTGCAACACTAGATGCACTCATTTTCTTTTAAGTTATAGGAAAAATGCATGAATCCCCTGAAAAGAAACAAAAAAAGTTTATTCTTCGGCCACTTACTAATTTGTATTCTACAGCAGAGATATAGAAATGTAGCTACTCCACATATGTGACTAGAGAGAAATAAGGCCAAATGACCCCACAGAAACAATTTAAAGAAACTTTAAATAAATTATAAGTGCATTGCTGTAGAACTGGAATTCTAAAACACATACATATATTTTCAATATTTAAGTGTGGCCATGATGTAGCCAGCAAATAAAATCCACCTGGCATACACAATCTTAGCGTCTGTCTACACAACCGATGTTAAAGTGCTGCTGTGGCAGCGCTTTAATGTGGCTGTGTAGTCGCGGCTCCAGCGCTGGGAGAGAGCTCTCCTGGCGCTGTAATAAAACCACTTCGGTGAGGGGAGGCTCCCAGCGCTGTAGCACTATCTACACTGCCACTTTACAGTGCTGAAACTTGCATCGCTCAGAGGGGTGTTTTTTCACACCCCTGAGCGAATAAAGTTTCAACGCTGTTCATCTCGGTGCAGACAAGGCCTAAGTATCCAGCTGGTCACAAGAAAGAACTGAGAAAGTTTTGAGATTTTTACTAGGCTGCTCTCCCTGAACCCATCTTGGTGACTCAGTCTTTTGTACAGACGTCTGACAAGCCTGTAACTCAAAAACCTTTCTTCTTGCTGGCAGAAAGAACTCTTGCTGTCATCCTCTCATCTCCCTCCCACTCCGACAGACTAAATAGTGGAAAGCAGGCTAGGTCCTCCTCAGCCTCAGTTTAGGTTTGCTTTCTTCCTCCAGGAATGGCTCTAGTACCTTCTCTACTTTTGAAGGGGGAACATAGTCCTTATTTTCACTGCTGCTAGTAGGCTTATGCATAGAAGTGATAGGACGCAATTATTCTACAACCAACTCGGGATCTGTGTACAATTATGGCACAGTGGAGACCTTAAAAGTGCTGTAACTGGATGAAAGCTTTAGAACTGTAGTATCTAGAAACGTCCAAGTCTTGAATCCAGTTGCAGAGTACTTTTAAAGATGTGAAATCATACAACCAGGCACCTTGACTAAACTGTAGAAGCGACAGAGTCCTGTGGCACCTTGTAGACTAACAGATCTATTGGAGTATATACTTTTATGGGTGAATACCCACTTCGTTGGATGCATGCAGTGGAAATGTCCAAAGGCAGGTATAAGTATGCAGGGAAGAGTCAGGCTAGAGATAACGAGGTTAGTTCAATCAGAGAGGATGAGGCCCTCTTTTAGCAATTGAGGTGTGAAAACCAAGGGAGGAGAAACTGCTTTTGTAGTTGGCTAGCATTCATAGTCTTTGTTTAATCCTGAGCTGATGGTGTCAGATTTGCAAATGAACTGAAGCTCAGCAGTTTCTCTTTGAAGTCTGGTCCTGAAGTTTTTTTGCTGCAGGATGGCTACCTTTAAATCTGCTATTGTGTGTCCAGGGAGATTGAAGTGTTCTCCTACAGGTTTTTGTATATTGCCATTCCTAATATTTGTGTCCATTTATCCTTTTGCGTAACGACTGTCCAGTTTGGCCAATGTACATACCAGAGGGGGCGTATATTACATTGGTGGATGTGCAGGTGAATGAACCGGTTATGGTGTGGCTGATCTGGTTAGGTTCTGTGATTGTGTCCCTGGTGTAGATATGTGGGCAGAGTTGGCATCGAGGTTTGTTGCATCACAGGACCTAACCAGATCAGCCACACCATCACCGGTTAATTCATATTTATACCTGCGTCTGGACATTTCCACTGCATGCATCCCACGAAGTGGATATTCACCCACGAAAGCTTATGCTCCAATACGTCTGTTAGTCTATAAGGTGTCACAGGACTCTTTGTCGCTTCTACAGATCCAGACTAATACAGCTACCCCTCTGATACTTGACTAAACTGCAATTCCAGGTAGAGATGGTCCCAAACTGTATCAGTGAGGCCTTGAGGAACACCCATATTACTATTAAAAGCTCTTTTAGGGTTATATAGTCTTAAAAACTGATAGACAAAAGAAACAAGAAAAATCAATAAAACATACACAGCTGGGTTGTATCCCTTTTTACTTCATTATTATGTAATCAGAAAGCTTAAAGTTTTATTATTTCTGCTTTTTTCTAAAATGAGCTATGGAAGCAGCATTATAAGAGCAGAGGCCGTTAAGACCTTTCTCCTCTATGACATTCTAAATGATATATTAGTCTGTGGCAAAAGCCAACCTGGCCTAAACTTCTGCCTGAATCAGTCACGTTGCAAGGCAAGCGGAAAGAAAGCAGTGTGTTATGGGCCTGGTCATCTCGTGGAAGCAGGAGCCACTGACTTCAGTATGATTACAATGGGACGGATTGTTTTGCTACCAGAAGTTTTGCTGCCTCGGGCTTTGCATTTGTAAATTGTTTTTGTCATTTGTGTTGCAGTGGAGTAGGTGCCCCATAAACTTTTGGGGCAACGCAGGCCCTGCCCCAAAAGCAGTGGCTTTAGCTACTGTGCAAACAAGAGCACCCACTGGTGCCGCCCAGGCACGCGGCCGAAAGCAGACACAGGAAACCAGCCGTTAGCACCATCACCCCCTCGCTGCGGCGCTGGCACCGGCTCAGAGCGCAGGCGCCAGGGCCCGGCCGCGAGGTGCTGAGTGTCAGTGCCCAGGGCAGCGGGGCTGGCGGAGTTACAGGAGAGCGCGCTAGGTACCAGCCCCCACCAACCGCGGGGAGCGGCCCCACTTACCCGCACCCGGGGCGGGGCAGCGAGCCAAGCGGCCAGGCCTAGGCAACAGAGACCGCTCCTCCCGCCCCTCATCACACGCACGGGCTGTACGCGCAGGGCCAAGCGTGCTCCACGCTCTCCCCCACAGCACGAGCCTAACGATCATTTAGAGCCGGGAACTGCCCGGCCAAGCGCGCGCGACTTTGAACCTCGCGAGAGCTTCGCCCATCTCGGAGACAGACGAGGGAGGCGGAGTTTTCACAAACGCCATTTTCTCTCTACACGACGGAGGTCGCTCCCGCTTCCCTTACACCGCCTGCTGGTTCTTGTTGCTGTCGTAGCCTTTATGGTGATTCCTGCCTGTCAGGTAAAGGGTGTCCGACATGCCGGTGCGAGGCGGAGAATAAAGCCGGGCACCTTTCTTACGGTTTTCGGGCCCAAATAGATTTGCGTAGTTACCACGGAGGGCGGGGCTATGTGGGAACCGCCTTTAGCCGTGATGGGCAGCTCTACTAGCCAATAGAGCCGTGACGTGCCATGTTGGGTTTGCATGCTGAGCCAATAGGCTGAAAGTGCTGTGTGTGTGCGCGTTGGTGGTGGGGGCTGCCCCTTCCCACACCCCTTTCTCTCTCACACTCGAGTCGGTGGGGCAGGCGGCTGGTGCGTGGCTGCCCGGGACCAGAGAGCGCGCAGCGCGGTAAGACGCAGCCAGGAGAGGCCGGCTCTAGGGGGGAATCGCAGCGCGTGGGATTCCTCCTCCCGCTATACATGAAGTCGGGCTCCCTTTGCGCCAATCCGTCTCCGCCTCATGACACAGCGATGCGGGCGGCCTGGTTGTAACTGGGCATTAACCTACGGCGGCCCGCTGCCCGCTCCCTTCCCGCCCCAGGGCACTGCCTCCCCTGCAGCGGGGCAGCAGTCTCCCCCTTCGCTGAAGTGGGTTGAGTAGGTCAGTGCCCTGAGGGGATTGGAGCCGCCCTCTGTCGGTTCCCGCACACGCCGAGTCCCCCCCCCCCCCGGCCGTCGGACATGGCGGGTGGGAGAAGCGGGGATCGCTGCGGGCTTGTTTGCTAACTCGGTGTGGGGGACTGGCTGTTGTGGGATCATGGCGCGCAATCGGGGAGGTGTCTAATCTGCGCGGCGGCCCATGCGGGGCCTGTGCCGATTCCTGTGGGATCCGGTTCCCGTAGGGCGATGATGGCGGCGGGGGCTCCTTTCTCGCTAGGAGGTCATGATTCGCCCGGGCAGGCCGTGATCCCTGGCTCCCAGGCGCCTCTTTTGTGTCCGCCCGGGCAGCCAGGGGGGGTAGGCCTCCGTGTGACCGCGTGGTGGTGGCTTTTCCGCTCCCGGCTCCGCCTAGCAGCGCGTAGGCGCCATTACAACGGCCGCCATTTCTTCTCCTTGACCTGGCGCCGGGAACGAGAGAAGCTCCGGAGTCATTTCGGGCGGGGGGGAGGAGAGAAGATTATATAACTCGGCTGGTCGGCCTCTTCCTCCGCGGCCCCGGGCGGCTTAGGCTGAGTGGCTCAGCCAGCGGGTGGGTGGAAGCGGGACAACTATATCAGAGCCGACACCGGGAGCGGCCGAGTCCTGCTGCGGGGCTGCTCGCTTCTTGGACGGGTGCGTTGGGGTGGCGGCCGACCCTCCCCCTCTTCGCATCGCGCCGTGCGGCTGTTGTGGCCAATCTCCGCTAGCTCCTCCCGTCCCGATGCGCAAAGGGGTTACATCCGCACAGGGCAAGTTGTAGGCACTCTAATCTCCCTATGGAATATCGGTTCTTGTACGGTGTGGCTTGCTGCTTTATTCGTGTAATGCTTTTGGATTGCCACTTTATAGCCTAGCACTATAGCCAACGTGAATTGGCCACACACCACTCCCGTTTGGGAGCATTCCAGCCGCCTGTGAGCAGCTCAGTAAATACGAGGCGTACCAATTCCTAGGTTTGTGGGCTTTCCTGGTGGTGTTAGCAGCAATGGAAATAAGGCTCGGAAATGTCAGGGTTACATCCCCAGGGGCATATATTCACAATCCATTTGAACTTTCTGGAGTTCACGGTTTTCCACAATTGTGGCATAAATATAGAACTGAAAAAATGTCTGCGCTAGATCTTTTTATCCCCCAGTTAATAGTGAGTTAATTTCAGAGTTAATACATTTACAAAGGCTAGTTTGGATACTCCCCAAATATTTGTTTCTAGAATAATGCTATCTTTTATAACATTACTATGGGTAATGCCCATTGATTGGTCTGCACAAACATGTTAACTACCCTGAATTAATCAACAATATTAAGTCAAACTTCAGCTTCAAGGAGAGAATATGAAGAATTCTAAACCAGTATGGAGTTTTTATTAGTCTAGGAAACTCCTTTTTTGATGTGTTTAGTTGTTGAAATGTGCATTTAAAGAATACTGTGCAAATCTATAGTTAATAGGATTTTAGACAATGCAATTTCTGAACATTCTTATGCAGATTTACATGAGAAGACAAATGTATAGTTTACATTTGAATGTATTCAACTGCTTTTAATGTTTGATATCAGTTGTATATGTATACATAAGAGTAAAATACGCTTATACAGTGCAGTGCTTTTAGTAAAGTTTTCCTATCTAAGTTTACAGGTAGATCTTTTATCATTCTAAAGCCCTATTAAAAACAAGTTGATGTGGCTAATAAATTACTAGTTTTTGTAATTGTACTTTAACTTGAGTAACCTCCCCTATTTATAGATAGACGGTGGAAACCCCCTCAAAAAAAACCCCTCAAAATAAGTTTGAAGTGCAAGTGTTAGTGTACTGTGTATAATAAGGATTGATTTGGCTCATTTAATTTTAGAATTTGAAGTTCCCATTTGATGAGTGAAAGGTTAATACTGAAATGCTGCTAAACGTAATCTAAAAATTATGAACAAATGCAAAACAATATTTCAATAACTACATTTTAACTGGAAGTGGGGGAAATCAGTTGTTGGCCTTTTATGTGAAGGCCTTATTCTGTTTGAGTTCTAAAGAAAAGCTGCATAATAGTGTTTACAGTGAAAGCTCAACACATCAACTTCGACGTGTGTAACTGTAAATGAACAAGACTAAAACTAATGTATATTGGTTTTCATAGGCTACTGAAGCAATAGGCTGTTGGTTTTGATCCCGCCCAGAACACTTCAGGTTTGCTCTGCAAGGATATATAATCGTAAGTTCTAGAAGCAGTTGTCTCTTTGATTGTTCCTTTTAGCAAGATGCACAGTTCAGTTTTTTTCTGTAAAGAGTACTTGTGCTAGCCTTTTTATTCTTTGACAGGTTCCATTTACCAGTCTAAAAATAAAAGATACTGATGGAGACTGAACAGCAAGAGGAGACCTTTACCAACACAGAGACAAATGGTAAGTTCTATAAAAGACTATATGCTTTTAAATACTTTAGAAGGCTTAAATTGTTAAATTACTAATTATATTCACAAATTCAATAATTTAGACTGAGTGTTTTCAAGACAGTAGGTAGCAGTACCTCTTATGCATTGTCTATGACACTTTTGAATTTCTTAATGGTTCAGTAATGGTACATTTTGAATTTTGATTATGCTTTGTGTTTAGTTTTGATATCTTGTCAGTGCATTACTGCGTGTTCTTGTTTAGCCTGTGTGTGTTTTTTACACAGATGCTAATCAAATAAGTGTAAAAACTAAGGGTTTAAAAATTTTGTTACCTATCCATTATTTAGCTCGTATTTGTATTCAACAGAAGCAAGTACCAGTCAGCATCATTATTGCAGCTTTTATTTACTTAGTATTTTGCACAAAAGAACTACAGACAGTATTCATTGCTTACTCAGGATCTTTTCTAATCAGTGGTAAATTTCAAAACAGCAGCAATAATTCAGTTTCATGGCAATTGATGCCAGCTTGTAAAGAGAGTATTTGGATTGTTCCATTGCAAATTATTCCAGTAGTACTCCGCAATGGGGTAAACTGTTTTCAACCTTTTGGATATGTTAGTGTTAATCTTTTGAGAATTTTGTAAATTCTAAAACATTCTTGTGATGACAGTAATGTTATCTTAATAAATCGTGAGTCCTAAATTTCATGAAAGCAACAAACCCCAAACATCTTGGTTTAAACTGTACTTCATAGATTATAAATGCTTGCAATATTAAGGTCATCCTTCTGTAAGAATCTTAATTACTAAGTTTTTGCATTGGAATTGTAAATTATTTTGTTACAACTGTTCAGTATATTCAGTTTATGGATTTGACATTTGTATCCGCTTAATCAGACAGAAAGTTTAATCAGGAACATTGATGCATGTGTTCAAAGTGCACACATTTTGAATATGGCATAGAGATAGCTAAATGAGTGTTTGCATTCCTTCCCTATGAAACTGTAGGAAAACGTCCTGCAGAAGATATGGAAGAAGAACAGGCTTTCAAAAGATCTCGCAACACTGATGAAATGGTAGAACTGCGCATCCTGCTTCAGAGCAAAGTAATATACTTGAAATATCTTGCCCCTTTAAAGTGTGTTGTAGCAATTATGTAGACAATCATAGCAAAGCATATATTATTGGTGCTTGAGATTCTAGCTTAAGGTTTATAAACAAAAATGTAAAAAAAACCCACCCACCTTTATTTTTCGCTCTGCTGAGAGAACTAACATGCAGTGTTGTAGCAGAAATAGCACACTAGTTCATCTTTTAAAATAGTCAAATGAAACTTGACTGGTTTGGAATATTGAAAGTGGTGATGGGATGTTGCAGATAAAAAGTGATTTTTTTTTTAACGTAATTTTACCAGGATTAGTCCTTAGTGATTTTTAAGGTCTCACATTTTAAGCTAGTAACCAAGAAGTTAATAACAGCCAAAGTGCAAGCTATTTCCTGGGCTTGGACTGAAAATTGGTTATTTGAACCCAAATGCCATTCATTAACCTCAGATAATAAGGCTGTAAGGGGAACATTGTTCAATTGGGATCACGAACTTAAATATGGGGGAGGAAATTATGCCTGTGAATTTTGATAACTCTGGTTTTCAACAGTGCAATTGTTAGTCACCCTCATAGTAAACAAAGAGCAGCGTGGAAGAATACATGGGGTAGCTCCTCAGTGGATGTATATTTTTATGTCCATTTACTCTAGTTTAGGATTTGCCCCCACTGTGTTTATCTTTATCTGCGACACTGAGACAGAATCTTGCTATGGCTAACGCCTTAGTTCTTTCAGAAATGGCCATGTAGTCATCAAAATTTGGGCACAGCTTGGTTTTGCATTTTGCTGAAATAAAGTATTCTGTAGTTGGGGTTTTTATTGTTGGGATTTATGTTTCTTTGACTGTACGTGGTATTTCTAGAAGATGGATTACATAAATTGTGGCAAAACAAGTTGACAACAGTATAGTATTTGAAGAACCTGCTGCATAGTAATTATGTGATTTTAATACACCAGTCAGTGTAACAGCCTAGTTTGATAAATTTATTTGCCAGTGTTGAACATCTACCAGTTTTATAGACTGTTGCAAATTTATTCTGCTAATCAAAAACTTGAAATGCAGACTTACTCAGAAAAGTGAGGGTCTACATTCGCATCACCTTACTCAGCAAACCTCTCTATGTATTCAGTTATAGCAACTTTATTTTAGTTGAAGTAAGGTTTTTTAACTTTTCACAACATGGTGGATTCTAAATGTGAATTGAATTGTTTTTTGGCTTGTAAATGAATCGAATAAATCCAAATTGCAGGGCCACTTCAACTCCTTTGTCTTCATATCATAACTTGGGTTGGACTGTGGAAGAAGGCAGTAGAGTTGCATAGGTGTAATCAAGGGCAATACTTGGACTGTAGATACTTAATTACAAGTAGTGGTCAAGGAGCATTGTACAATCTAAAAGTCAAGTTTATAGTGCTGGCAATTAAGAGGATAAACCTGTTATAAACTGAACAGATTTAATCTGGAAGCCATTGACCTATGCAACAAATATGGAACCTCTCATAATGCCTTTTTTCTCCAATGTCGCTTTTCAGAGGTGAACTATATCTTGATATGGTAGTGATGCAGATTGAAACACCCAGAAATTTAAAGTTAAAATGGAAATTTTATTAGATTGCAAAATTTTGCTTTTTCTTAATAAAGCATTAACAGCTCTGTCAGACTTTTTTCAGTTTGCGTAGCTTGTCTCAATTTCACCATTTAATTTGAACCCCTTTTTTTAAAAAAAACCAAACTGTCTTTAAAGGCATCCTAAAATCAACCTGGTGCAAAAATAAATGTCACTTTTAAACTTATTTCCCTTTGGAAAAAATAAAAATTGCTTGGCATTGTATAATTTTTGAATATTTTTCAGAATGCTGGAGCAGTGATTGGAAAAGGTGGCAAAAATATTAAGGCACTTCGTACAGACGTGAGTATTTGAGAGTTTGAACTAATTTAATGATTCTTTCAGAACACTGCATTTAAACCTGATTACATGCATTTCTAGAAATTGAGAAAATCAGTTGTAGACCTCAATAGTTTAGTTACAAGCCATTTGTAATGACTGTTAGAATAGATAACCTCAAGGTTTTTGAGTTTATGTTGTAATTAAAATCCAGATTGAGTTATGTGGGAGGAGGTTTGTACTAAACCTCTTTGCGTTTTAACAGGATTCCTCTAAATTATACACTTCAAGTGAGTTAACATCTTAATTAGAAATATTGACAGAGCTTAAAACCCTTAATTGCACCATTTCCCATATGTGTGAATCAATTATAGTGTTACTGAAAACCATTGCAGGTGGCTGGCTTAACCCAATGATAGATGAATATTTTTTTAAACTTCCTTTTTTAAAACTGTCCATCTGTTCTTACTTTAACAGCTTGCACATGAAGCACAAAGACATTAATGTTAAGAAGATTGCATGATTTAAATATGGGTATAGAACAGTATAGAAACATTTTATTCTGTAACTTGGAAGATTTTAAATTATCATGATTTATCTACTATTCACATTTTATAGTGGGTTGACTCTTGTGATTAGACACATGTTCAATATAAATGTTCTATAAAATGTTTATAAAACTTGGCGACACTTACAAATAAATTTCATTAGTTTACACTCTTGTACTTGACATCAGGTATGATTTCAGCAGTTTTTCTTTCTTGAAAGACACTTTTTGTTAAACACAATATTTGGTAGTACATCATTTCACAGTTGGTATCAGATCTGTCTACATTTTTCATTAGATTGTTTAAATTTTAAATATGTAAACTGAACTCCTATAAAAATTGTGCTTGGAAGTTCATAAACATTAGCAACTAGAATTGAAAATGGTTAGGAATCATATGCACATTAACTGACTTCTTTGGCAGCTAGTGTTCTTTTATTAAAGAAAAAAACAAATCCAGATATCATATATAATTATCTGGAATACTAACTTTCCCAGTTTGCCCAGGATTTCAGTAATCTGAATCTCAACAGGTTTTGTGTCTACCCTCATGAGCCAGCCTACTACTGAAACATCGTATGCTAAAAGTAAAAAGTAGTATAGTTAGATCAAGTAACTCATTTTAAGGTCCATAAATGTTAAGCCACAGTCAATGTAGCAATCCGTTATTGTGTTAGTCTTCAGAACAACTTAAGCTTGTTTCATTAATTGAGAGTAATGAGTATAGTTTGTATTAAATTAAAATTTATTGCTTTTCCCCCTTTTCCCTCTCCTTGTTTTTTTGGCCATATATCTCCGTTGCCCATGTACTGGATCGACTTGCCCCTGCGTTGCCCATCATGACGTTGGCCCATCCGCCCCTGAACGCCCATGTGAAAACCCTGGTTGGCTATGCCCAAAAATGTGCTCGTTGCCAAACGGGTGCCATACTTGACAACTTCCGATTGAATGCCCATGCCCAATGCCAACATCCACGAACGCCAATGACCAATGCAGTACAATGCCAGTGTTTCAGTCCCAGACAGCAGTGGCCCCGAGCGGTATGTCCCAACAGTTTATGCCTCACTGCCTGATTAGAAAGAGAGAAATGTATTTTATTACCTGCCTTTTATATAATTAAATAGTATCCCCTTATAGACGGTGTATTGTTTTTTTTTCAAGTTTTCTGTCTTATTTTCCCCATTAAGTCTTTTTGTCACTGAACTTTTACGTGAGTTGCCCACCCAAACAATCCACTAATTTTATTTCAATGGAAGGAGCACAGCTTCAAGTGTTGCATATTCGCTGCATTGTAAATCAAATTGTTTCAAAATAGTCTCTCGCTCTGTCTTTGTGGCCCACCTTGCTCCCCCAACATTGCCTGTTCATAATTTTTTCTGATGAAATGCTAACTCTCTGGTTCACTTTCCTTCACTTCTCATTTGTGTTGTCTTTTTATTTATTTGTGTGTGTGGTGTTTTTTTTTTTTCCTTTCTTTTTTTTGTCTTGCATTGTATTTGTTTTCTTGCAGAGCCCCATTAGTAATTTCTAACTGGTCTCATAACTTTACTCCGAATATAATGTTCACCACTTGCATATCCCCACTTTTCCTATGAGAAGGTGTGCCAGTTTTACCAATGTAATAGCGAGGGTATCCTAAATTAGTGGTGGTGGGGAACACGAATATTCACTTCGACTTTCAGTTCTGCGTCAGTTTCTTGCCCACTTAATCTGAGCCCTTCCAAAATCCCATTTTCTCTCTTGCTGTCTTTTGCTCTGTCTCTTGCTCTCTTTGCCTCTGCAAGACCTAATCTTAAATTTATCATGTGTATATATTGGGCATAAACAAAGATGCATGTGTTGTAAATTCAGTAAACAGGTTTACTTTAAATGGGGAATACTGTAAATTCTACTCTGTAGTAAGTTTGTTGTTTGAGTTCTATGATTATGAATGCAAACTTACTTTTTCTTTTTCTTTTCACCTTCTCTTTATTTGGCACTTGTGGCCTTTGACAGCATATTGAGTATAAGTGCAGATATTGAAACAATTGGAGAAATATTGAAGAAAATTATCCCTACCTTAGAAGAGGTATGCTGTTTCCTTCTACTTGCATCTTCAGAAATGTAAAACATCAAATGACAAGTCTCTGTGCTGTTCTTTATATGTAAATTAAGCTTCTTTTAATGGAGGGAAGTGTTACAAGCTCTTAGACCAGGGGCGGGCAAACTTTGGCCTGAGGGCCACATCAGGGTTCTGAGATTGTATGGAGGGCCGGTTAGGAGTGGCTGTGCCTTCCCAAACAGCCAGGCATGGTCTGGCCCCCGCCCCCTATCTGCACCGCCCACCCCACCCCCCCATTTCTTGCCCCCTGACTCTCCCCCTCCCGGGACTCCTGCCCCATCCACCCCTCCCTCACCGCCCCTGAACCTCCCGCCCCTGACTGCCCCCCACTGCCCCATCCAACCCCCCTTCTCCTTTCTGACTGCCCTCCTGGGACCTCTGCCCCGATTCAACCCCCCTGTTCCCTGCCCTCTGACCGTCCCAACCCCTATCCACATCCCCGCCCCCAGACCACCACTCTGAACTCCCATGCTCTCTATCCAACTCCCCCTGCTCCCTTACCGCGCCGCCTGGAGCACCGGTGGCTGGCAGTGCTACAGCCGCGCCGCCTGGAGCACTGGTGGCGCTATAGCCGCGCCACCTGGAGCACTGGTGGCGCTACAGCTGCGCCGCCCGGAGCACCCGGCCAGAGCCAGCCACGCTACCATGCAGCACAGAGCACCAGGTCAAGCTGCGGCTCTGCAAGAGCCCCGCCACCCAGAGCATTGTGCTAGTGGTGCAGTGAGCTGAGGTGGGGGAAGGGGAACAGCAGGGGAGGGGCCGGGGGCTAGCCTTCTGGACCAGGAGCCTGGCAGGAGGGTCCCGCAGGCCGTAGTTTGCCCACCTCTGTGTTAGACAGGAAGTATCAATAATTTAAGAGATCCATTTTTGGATTCAGTTTATCACAAATAGCGTTCTGATACAGCAGAAAAAATTGTCTTAAGGCTTAACATAAAAGTCAACTGTGATCTACAAACATGCAAAGTTGGTACTTGACAATTACTAAAATGCTTCCAATAATCAGGCAAAAATGGACATTGAGAAACATTCCTTCCTAAACTCTTTATTTTACTTGCTCTGGTTCTGATGTTGCACCATGCTATCTTGTCCCCATGCAGTATGCTGCATGGTTCTTCAGTGGTTATGTAGTCAAAACACAGCAAATACAGAAACAACGTTCAGCTGTTGTTAGCCAGCTATAGGATTTGTTTAGAAGTTTGTAAGATCTGAAAGAATCAAAATAGTACTATGATAAATATTTATATGAGAAAGATTTGTGCTATGTTTGGCTGATCTCTTTTTGTGTACAAATTTTCTGTGAACTTTTACCATAGTACCAGCACTACAAAGGAAGTGATTTTGACTGCGAGCTAAGGCTGTTGATTCACCAAAGTCTGGCAGGAGGAATTATTGGCGTCAAGGGTGCTAAAATCAAAGAACTCCGAGAGGTATCATCTGTTTTCCCCATTACCCAGTTTTGTTTTATAAGCTATTTACTAGTTTTGTATTTATAGGTGGGTTCTAGCATGGTGGAGTGCATTCAGTGACTGCTATATTTTTAACACTGGCAATGTGACTTACTCAGAACCGACTTCACATCGGATTTCCATGCTAGCGAAGGGGTCTGCTTGTACATAGCTTATTGTAGGATTGGCTACAGTTGTACAGTGAGGCAGGGACAGATGGTGATAAAGCATAGGACTTTTGGTCTGTCCTGTCCACTAAAGTGCACTGTGTTGAAGTCTAACTGAATCACTCCTTTTTTTCTAAAAACACTGTAGAAACTTATGAAGAGTTCCTTAACATTTTTGTTTATTTTATAAATATACAGTATTTATAACCATTATATTTTGTGTTGCATGGCATGGACACCAATACAAAAAATTTAGGCTTATGTCGGGTCAAATAACTTAGTAAATACCTAGCTTTAGGGAGGATATGAAAAATAGCCTGGTACTGATAGAGCAAGTCCTACAAATTGTAAAATTATAGTTGCTAAGAAGATTCTAATATTTTTCACACACTGCTGCTCGGTAACAAATTTTTACCAATAATACCTAAATCCCTGACGTCTCTTATTGGTGTAATGGTTTTTATATACACAAAAATTAAATTTTTCTTGTCTGCTGATTTTAAATTTATATGCTGATAAAATTGATCAATTATTTAATATTTAGTCTATCATTTTAATCAATTACTAATTGAGATGCATAATTTGTTCTTCAGAACAGATTAGTATAATTTAATTACTTGGGTTTTGTATTGTATAAAATAGTCAAATACTGAATATTTCAACTGTAAAACAAAATAAGCAGCCTAAGAAGATCTTTGATATTATTTCTGTACCACATGAGACAGTGACCTACATTAAAAGTTAAATTCTGGAGCTATAGAGTTACTTGATTTTGAAAGGATGCTGAAAATTTAAAAATACATGTCTGTGCTTTTTTTTTTATCCTATAATTAAAATGAATCCTGGATTACTATAACTGAAAGGTGAGAGAGGAAATGTTTTTCTCCTTCAGTTTGTGCATTTGACAATGTGTAGAATCGGTTTCAGATGTTTGCAGGGGAGCTCAGAATCCAAATGTATCTGAAACCACTAAAAATTGTAATTGATTAGGTTAAGTTGACCATATCTCATTTATTTATTCACACACACACACACATACATTGTTGGCCTTTTTGTTCTTGATAAGCTATTCAAGTTGTGCTTAAATACTTCTAGTTGAAACGTTTCTTTTTTTAACAGAACACTCAGACTACCATTAAACTTTTTCAAGAGTGCTGTCCTCATTCCACGGACAGAGTGGTGCTTATTGGTGGAAAGCCTGATAGAGTTGTGGAATGCATCAAGATCATCCTGGATCTTATATCAGAGGTAACATGTTTTTAGATTGACTTATTTAAAGATCAGTATTTTTTCTTTTATAAGGGGCCTAGATGTTTTCATGATAGGGGCATGACACTTTAATCTTCAGGGTTCCATTTCTATTCTAGCATATGGCAATTATAACCAAAAGTTACTATTTGGCTATTGGTGCCCTGTGTTAAATAAGTTTCAGGCCAATTCTAGAAAACATTTTTTTTACAATTAAAAAAATGCAGTATTTCTACAAAAATGGCATTGCTCCCCCTTCTCTTGTATCCTGAATGATATAAAGGGAGTCCGGGACGAAATAAAATCAGAAAAGAATGGGCACAAAAACTGAATTACTCTCTGATCCTTGAGTGGTGTCTCCAGCAGAATTGAACTTCATAGGAATCATATTAAGGCTACTGTCTACACCTGAGAGCTTACAGCAGCGCAGCATTGCAATGCAGCTGCACTGCTGTAAGAGCTCTCATGTAGCAGCTTTATGCCAATGGAAGAGACCTCTCCGTTGACATAATTAATTCACCATCAATAAGCAGCAGGAGACGCTCTCCTGACGACATGACGCTGTGCACACTAGTGCTTATGCCGGCATAATTTGTTGTTCAGCGTGGTGGAATATTCACACAGGACCCTGAGCGACATAAAGTTTTGCTGACATAAGTGATCATGTAGACCTAGCCTAATAGGGAAGTTCATGCTCGTACTGCCTCTTCTGTTCCTGTTCTGTGGATAAACTGAGGACATACCAGGGTTGTTAGATGTACTCTTCACAAGCATGATACTTATCAAAGTGTACAGGAATAATTTTCACACTCTAAATTGGTGGTTTAAAGTATTGTTTTATACTTTTGTGTATTATTAATTTTAACAGTCAAATGCGAACTGTCTTTACTTTTTAATTAGTCTCCAATCAAAGGACGGGCACAGCCATATGATCCCAATTTCTATGATGAAACCTATGACTATGGTGGCTTCACAATGATGTTTGATGATAGAAGGGGACGTCCTGTAGGATTTCCAATGCGTGGAAGGGGAGGCTTTGATCGAATGCCTCCTGGTCGTGGTGGGCGTCCCATGCCTCCATCCAGAAGAGATTATGATGACATGAGCCCTCGCAGAGGACCCCCTCCTCCTCCTCCGGGTCGTGGTGGCAGAGGTGGTAGCAGAGCACGTAATCTTCCTCTTCCTCCTCCGCCGCCGCCTCGTGGCGGGTGAGTTTTGTGCAAAGACATTCAAAAGCATTCTAAAGAGTAGAATTTGTTGATTCCTATTTGTGTTTCCTGTCTTCGTTGCAGACTATCAAATTGAGTTAGTAATTTTGAACTAAAATGTGACCTTACATAAGTGAAAATACGTAAGTTACATACCAATTTGTTTGGTTTTTTTTTCATTGTAGAGATCTTATGTCTTACGACCGGAGGGGCAGACCCGGAGACCGTTATGATGGAATGGTAAGGATTTTAATTTGTATTGTAACTTACATTCACCAAAAAACCTTATTTGTTTGTTCTTCAAGAATTGCCTCTTCAAATACCTGCTCCAGGATATGTGTTCTAGAACTTTGATAAACACAAAAGTAGGGACCCATCAGAACAGTGCAAAAGGAACACTTCACACCTCCCTCATAGAAAGGGACATTTAGGACTGAAGCTAGAAAGGGCATACACCACTGCCTCAGCCAGCTTGTTTTCCTACTATTGTTGGGGCCTTCATCTGAGAGATGTCATTGGTCCAAGAATGATTTTGAGTTAAAAGGCAAGCCAAATCTGAGCATTCAGATGGCTTGCTGCTTTCCATTCTAGTGTTGTTGGATTCTGTTGCAGGTACTGCACATTTGGCCCCAAGTGCAAGTCTCAGATGTCAGTTTCCACTTTTCTGCAGATTGTCACCTGCCCCAACTTATCTTGAATATCTTATCACTCATGTTCTTTGCTTGGTTCTTTTTTCCTCTGGATTGAGAGTTCAAGTAAATTCCAGAGGTACCTGGATTTCAACTCAATCTGTACTCCAATCAGAATTTATCAGTTTAATGTTTCATGATGGCTTTTCCGTATCTTCTGTCTCTAAATGTACCCACAAACATCTAGATAAGTGTTTCTCAAATGTGGCCACATGTGCCACCAGCAGTTTTTCTTGCAGCCACAGCCTCCTGGGCAGTGGTTTGAAGGAGTGGGGGACAAAGCAGTGGCCCCTCCCCAGGTGCCACCAGAGATAATCATCTCTCTTGTCTAGAGAGTGAGGATTGAAGAGTTCACTGAGAAGCCTGGGGTATTTTCTCTCTCTACTCCTAGAAACTCTGTGATACTGATTATTTCCCTTATTGGATCATCTTTTCTTGTATTAAGATTAGAATTCACCTGTTCAAGATACCTGATGATCACTGGATTAGTGATTATAAGGCAAGGTTGAGCATAAACTGTCAGTCTTTGAGTATTTCTTTCCATTGATTCAACATTAGGTGGTGGTGACTTGAGGCACTTTTAAGGCTTCTTGATCAGGATGTCAGAAACTCTGGAGTTGGAAGTGTTTTTAACTGAAGAAAATACTTAAATGTACAGACTACTTTGGAATCTTGTCAGAGCAATGCTGTCTTTGCTTCTTAATGACACATTACTGGAATCTGCTATGTCTTTGGTTCACCCCTGCATCCATAATGCCTGTGGTGAAGAATCTGAATAGTCTTCATCAAATCCTGTATCAAGGCTTTTGCATATTCCTTTTTCTGTCCCATTCCTGGTTCTCTGTTCTCCATATCTGCAGAAAAATCTGGAGCAAAGGAAATTAGGAAGAAAGGCTTAGTCTTTGGCTACTAAGGCATTACGTTTTGCCATTTTTCAGGCCATTCTTTTCCTATAATTTCTGGGAGAAAATTTATACCTGTAATATCTTCTGTTTGATTTTTAAGAAAGCTAAATATCCTCTTGCAAAATTTAAGTTCATATTCATTGACAGTGTTAAGTAATCATAGCTGCAAAGGCTGTGTGGCTACTTGTTAAGTCTGCGTAGACATGCACAAGTGGAGTCCTCAGGGCTCCTAGTTGGTATGAAAATTTGTCCATTGAAGGTTGGATCCCTTCACCAAAACAAAACCACACTAACAGCATAGATGTTCAGGCTGTCAGTCTTGATAAAGAAAGAAACATTAACAGTAGTCATTCACTGTCACAGCACATTTCAGGCTTTCTCTTAAAACTTGTCAAGGGAGTGTGGGAAGTGTATATCAAGGCTCATTTTGGGCATCGGGGAGATGAACCACTGAGGTAACACTGATCTTAAGGTATTGTTCTCTACTCTGTTGGTTCAGTCTGGAACCTCAAAGAAGGCGGTAAGTTTGATGAGACATGCCTTTTCTTTTCTCTGTAGCTGTTCCATGTAACAAAGTTGAACATACTGATCTGTTATGTTAGAGTTCAAGAAAGCTGCGTGATCCAGTTGCACTCCATCCTTATACAACTCTTTGATACTTCACAACCTGCTATGGCAGGAAGTTACTATCCTTATGTAACAGGGAAGTAGAAATTTCTCAGAAGTATTGAGGGGAAGCGTTTCCACTTGTAAACGTGAAAGAGTTTTCTACTCTATCCTGCATCTTCAGAAACTGAACTAATCATCAATAGATGCAAATACCAGATGATATTGCCTTCCATTTGAAGACCTCCAACCTCATGTTTTCAAGACTGATTTTCATATTTTTATCTATGTCTCTGAAAAGACTTCTGGAGTGATGTGTTTACTTAGATGACCGATCAAAGCACAATCTCTTCAAAATATTCTCTTCACATAGTAATGTTATTTATTGTGGACTCAAGTATGGAATAAACCGAGAAAGTCCACTTTGTCCCATTCAAGCCAACTTTTATTGGGTGTCCTTTGATTGTTTGGTGACCTAAGAGTTCCTCTCAGAATAGAAGTCTATTTTCTCAGTTAAGAGCTATAATCTATATGTTGCTAGTTGTGCAGGCCATTCTGTTTAAGAAATGTCTTCACAAGGAAGACTACAAAGGACTGATTGGTGCTGTCTCTCTAGTTATAGAACCACTGTAGACATTGGATTTGAATCTAGTCCAGACTAGATAAATAGAGTTGCCTTTCAAGCCTATAGAGAGACTTGCTTTTAACTGGCTTTAAAAACTGCTCTGATAGCTAGGATATTACGTAAGAAGACCTGAATGAGCTCACCAAGTTCCTCTTTTCCCAGGCTTTTGAAGGTATAGCGGTACATCCTCATCCAAAAAAGTTTTTATTTAAACCAATCTTTTCCCAAAAAAATTTAGAAAATGGATTTCATGAATTATGTACAGCTGGGAATTACAAACCTAAGAAGTCAATCTCCATTTTCAAGTGAACTGTTTCCAGATTTATAATTTAGCTGCTGTTTCTGTTCTGCTCATTCAAAAATTCTGTCATGGTATGTCTTAACAGTTTGTTAGATTTTAGAAAATATTAGTCAATTATCGACCAGATTGAAGGACATACAAAAGAAAATAAGATCAAAATTCATTGTAATATTAAATCTTTAAGATATCTCGGGCAAAGACTTCTGATGTTTAAAAATTAAAAAGGAAAAACCACTGTTGGCATATAATGTTTCATACATATTAGCAATATCTGCACAAATGGATGGGTGATATTGAAGGTTATACACAATTAAATTCATTTACTAAAAGAAAAACCAAAAAAAACCACTTCTAAGGAAATCTGATATAAATACTAAAGCTGTTCTTTCTGAACAGTAAATGAGGTTTTCCACTTCCATGTTGCTCACCTTAAGCTGTAAAAAGTGCAATGTTCTAACTAAAATAATTACAAACACCCTTAATGGGTAGCTTATTAGGAATATAGGAATTACCTTACTGGATCGGGCTAGTTGTCCATATGGTCTTCTAGCCTCTTGCAAATAAGGACCAGTACCAGATGATTCAGAGGAAGATGCTTCAGAAAGAAAGGGATTGATAAAAAAGACGTTACTTCCTTGACAGCTGGCCCTGTAGTAGACATAAAAGTGCTGATAACATGTAGTTGTTGTCTTTATCTTCCTTATTCTTTAAATCTCTTAGGAGACATATCAAAGAAAGGAAAAGAGAAGATTTATTTCCTTATATTTAACATGGTGTAATTTATCTATTGAGGGTGGTGGGGGGGGGAGATTCTAAAATGGGCAGTGTGCAGATTTTCACAAATGCAGGTGGCAGGGAAGATAACATTTCTAGCATTTTGATAAAAGTATCAGTATCCTAATAGCTGATTTCTAAACACAGATTCAAGTTTTCCATAAATGTATATTTCCAAATAAAAACTCCATTAAACTGTAGTTGAGTACATATCATTATCATAATGGTGAAAACATTACAAGGGTGTTGTAATTATCCCAAATCCAAACGTTACAAATCCAGGAAATTCATAGTTAAACTCAAAAGAAATCCAAACTTGTTAGCTTTAACTGCTTTTCCAGGCCTTACAGAATACAGACCAGCTGTATTTTTCTCTGCATTGACACCAAGAGGGGAGGGGGGGAAGCATCCCTGAACACTCAAAAATCTGTTTAATTTAATCTGGGACTACAAACATTTACAAGCTAATAAATGTATTGTGGTTGAATGGTGTTATTGCAGGATGGAATTACGGTTATATTGGGACACTTTTACTGCATTGAAGTTATTGGTTCTGTTACATTATTGATCTGTACTCAAACCTTAACTCCAGTTTGACAGTTTTATTACCATATGATATTTCTAATCATTTGAAGATAAGATGTGTCAAATGTGTTTTTTTTTAAAGCAATATTCACTATCATGATTGGTCTGCTTTGCATTAGTGTAGATGGACGCAAAGTAGCCTGCGTATATAGGTCAGATATCCCAACTCCTAATCTCCACACTTCCCTATGCATATCCCCTAATTTTCTCCTTCCTCCATACATGCATACCAGTTACCTCCTCCCTCCAATACCCCAAATTTTCTTTGAGACCACCCCCAAATGTCCACCTGCTATTGCTGATGAGTAGACCTGGTACAACAGGTAGCTTTTCTCTCCTCCCATCACTGAACGTTTCTCCTTCAGCAGAGCTTGATAAATATTTCTACTACAGAGATTTCCATAAAGGTGGAGTAGCAAATGACAAAATGACTGCCATCTCCTGTTGCTTTCAGTGAGTAAGTGCCCACTTTCAGAATGGTCACAGCCTCCCATTGCTCCCAGTGTGGATGAAGTCAAGCTGCCCTAGGAGAAGAGGGTGAGCCCTGACAGCCGCTGTAGGGTGCCACCAATCCCATTGGGAACAATGAGGAATGGTGGTCATTTCAAATAAGTCATTTTGTTAATGGCAGCTTCACTTTCATTGGGTTTTATCTACACCAGTTTTTTTTTATTTAACTTTGAGTGAGTTAATTGTCAACTAAGTCAAGTTTAACATGTTAAACGTTAGTGTAACCACTCTCTGGATATTCATTCCATGCTACAGATATTTAGTCTTTGTCCTAAAACACAGGGTAAAGAGCAGTTTTTTGTGGAAAATTATTGGTTAGGCTTTGCTGAAGGAGGAACTTTTCAAGTTGAAAAATAATGGCAAAAATGAACTATTCCTTTAAAAAAAAATTTTTTTTTTTAATGTAGCCAGTGTATGAGACTTCAGTTGTTTGTAACATACAGGGTCTGTATGTTCAGTTACGATCACTTGGGACATATGTGATGTAACTCTTGAGTACTGGACATCTTAAAGAACCTGTTAACTCAAACTAATTAATGAGTTTATTTCCAGCATTTTAGGAAGTTTGTTCTGTGCCCAAAAGAGTGCTGTAATTTCAGGAAGGATGTGCTGTAATTATGTAACACAGTGGTATTAGCCCTACTTTAAGCACTCAGACTTAGTTGTGGAGCCACAAGCAGCACTTGTGTGTAAAACACTTGTGTGAATCTCAAGGTCAGGAACATAGTCCATAAGTGGGGAGAAGGGAGAGTAGGTAGTACCTTCAGCACAAGTGAAACAAATCTGAGTAGGGATATTTTCCATTGTTTTCAGTGTTGTAGCCCTGTTGGTCCGGGATAATGGAGAGACAAAGTGGTTAATTTGACCACCTTTTGGTGGTGAAAGAGCAGGTCCTGAAGAACTGTGTAAGATTGAAAAACCTGTCTCTTTCACCAACAGAAGCTGGCCCAATAAAATATTACCCTCTCCATGAGAAGGAATACTAAAGTAAGGAGGAAGTACAGTTCCTGTTCTACAAAGGAGAAGGGAACTGTACGTAGCTTCCCACTCCATTATTCTTCACTCACTATTGAAATGAGGGTTCATCAGACACAAGAATCTGAAGTAAAAGCATGAGGTTTTGGTGCTTCGGGGTAACTTCTACTAATAGGTGGTAAAGCTACCTCAGAGCACCCTATTTGTCTGTTGCATACTTAACAGGAAAATCTGTCCCATCCAAAGGGGGCAGAGAAGGAGTGATGATGAGCCATTTCAAGCTCCCCCTTCCAAAAGTAAAAGGGAGGGAGCCCTTCCACTGGCCAGAATCTAGAGGAAACAGAATGGCCCCTTTGGTTCCTTCTCCCTTTTTGGTACTCTGTACTGAGGCAGGTGGTTGGGAGCACAAGGGAATTTCCCTACACATCTCCACCCAGTGTGTTTGTGTGTTTGTACACACACACCTTCACTTGGTTAGCTATAGGTCTGCTTGAGGACATGGACTCAGATACATTTTTCTTGTCCCCATTCTCTCTCTTTACCATGTCCTGTCTCGCAAGATGATGCAATGTCATGTGGATGCCTGTGATGACATACAACCACCAGAATTGGTGAGTGAGCTCCTTTTCTTTTTATTTTGGTCTGCTATAATCACTGCTTCTGTGGGAGTACCTTTTTAGCTGGTTAAGGATGTCCTCCTCAGCCAATGAGAAGGACACTGGGCAATTCTTCAGTTTAGGTATAGCCCATGACAGGCTTATGTAGTACTATGAAGTTATAGAAACCTGCCATTTAGTGCTCTGGCTACAGATTCATGCAGGTATACTCTTCATTTGATATTTTTCACTTGCCCATTTCTTGAGAGCAAGTGCTGAAGTTGCTAAGCTTTCTCCTGGGGATTGTACTAACAATTAATATCCTAGAGTACAAATGTGCAGAAGCTTGGTCAAAGGAGAAAATGGTAAAGAGCTTCTAACTATTGTTATTTCAGTATCTTGCCTCTTTAGATCCATTCTCCCCTTTTGCCCCTTTTTTTAGTCCTTAACATTTGATCCATGAGGTGTGATTACTCTACCACCACATCACTTGCTGCTTTGCAGAAATTTCCATTACAACAGCACTGTTTGTGCTTGTATCCCACTATGGATCTGCTGAGGCAATGTACTGTAACCAGTTATTGGTAAGAAGCTAAAGATTCTATTTGGTTTATCATGCTAAATTTTAATTACAAAAATGTTAAAATTGGGTTATTACATACACTTATGGATAAGCATCTTATCAGGTATGCATTGTTTGGTCTATAGCCTTTGCACTATTTGAGTGTACAGATAAAATATAAAATCATAGCTTTGAATGAAGCCCTGTACAGTGGCCTTCATTCTCCTCTCTTTTTGTGTTCCACTGTAAGTTCTGTTATAATGCATTGATAACGGTATTGCTAAGTAACATGATTATAGCATATTCGTTGCTTAGGAACAGATGATTAACTGAACACTTGGTTCTAAATAGCTTCCTTTTTGGCATAGTTCTCAAAAACGACCAGAGGTAGCAGGTAAATATGAGATTATTTTAAGAAGCAATTCAGTTAGAAATTTTGCAAACTAATAACAATTCTGCATGTTGCCATATTTCTGACTAATTTGCTGAATTATAATTTGATTTTTAATAAGTATCCAAATCTAGTTACTTTTGCACATTAAACAATGTGATAAATTAGAGGAATCAGTGAAAATGTGTTTAATCAAGGAGATTGGATAACTAAGTGCATAAAGTGAAGCACTTTAGACATAAAGTGAAGTTCCATAGGAGCAGTGACAGGTTTCTGCATTGATCATGTGCTCTGATTCTTTTTAGCACTCTTGTATCCTGGATTGGGGGCGGAGGGACATTATATTGGGGCTATATACTGGGGCTAATCATAAAGCACCGCCTTACAATTGCCACTTGATTTTTGCCTAGACCAGTGGTTCTCATGCAGTTCTCTATGGGTTATGTGGGCTGCATGGAGTCACATGGGTTACAGCTATGTGCTGATTGGGCTGCAAGCAGCCAACAGGTCGCAGGTTGAGAACCATTGCCCTAGACTTAGGCAGAGTGAGAGGAGGGCTGATACGATCTGCAAATTCAATAAAAGTCACATATTTGGGCTCAGAAAAATGTTGAAGACCACGTGAACTGTCGTCATACCAAGTCGTTTATATGGCTTTGAAATGCTGAGCTTTTCATTTCTGAGTCATAAGTTTTGATCTTGGATCAATAGATCACAACTGTGAGATGTCCACTTGGTGGCATATCTAAATATTATTAATTCATATTCTTTTGTTAACTTTCATATTCAGATCCTTGGTATCATTATCTCACTCCTAGATGTTTCTTTCAGAGTAGGGCTGAGGTACATGGGCTGGGGAGATTGTGCAGAGCAATCATTTTCTTTCTGTATATGCTTCTATGGCACTGTGGTGTTTTTCTTTGCACAAAATGGGGTTAGTCTTCAGATGGTATGTCTACACAGCAAAGAAAAAATCACAATGGGCCCGGGCCAGCTGACTTGTGCTGTGGGGTTATTTTATTGTTCTGTAGACTTACAGGCTCCAGAACAATAAAACAGCCGCACAGCCTGAGCCTGAGTTAGCTGGCCCGGGCCCATTGTGATTTTTTCTTTGCTGTGTAGATATACCCAGAGTTAACAATTCAGCACCTTTAATGAGTGCTAAGTACATTTGCTACAAAAGTTTGTCTGGTCTAAATGTTTGATTCATTAAATAAGAACACTAAGCCTGTTTCTTTTTTCCTATAGTTTGAGGGTGGGTCTGGATATGGTAAGTTTATATTTATACATTTTACACATGGGTTATTGTTTACTATTATAAGGACTTGATGCATACGTTTAAATCAGACTATTCCTATGCAGGGGGTCGTGGATCATACGGTGATCTCGGTGGACCCATCATCACAACCCAAGTAACGATTCCCAAAGATGTAAGTATTTTATTCTTTGTCTAATTTTGTAATAGCGCTCTAAAACATCTTCCTCAGATTGTACAAATGAAGCAAAATATTTCAGATGCTTCACCTTTTTCTTTCTACGCTGTACACGTTTTTCCAAACTGCCACTCATTGCTTACTGGATGTTCATTTTGTCCCTTCATTTTACAAAAATAAATAATAGTAAAACTTCGTATTTTATTCATCTTGAGCAATAAAAATAGACAAGTCAGGTTGATTTTTTGCTTAGTCAATTTGACTATTTCTCTCAAATGCTGCGAACAAATGGTGGCCATAAGGGAGCAATTTCCATTGGCACTCTTAAAAATCATAAACTGCTGAGAGTAATACCTTGAATTTTGTAACTGCTTTTACAGAGAAATTTTATATTAAAATGTAAATGAATGACTTTTTTTTTTTTCTTCCCCTAGTTGGCTGGATCTATTATTGGGAAAGGAGGTCAGAGGATCAAACAAATACGTCATGAATCAGGGGCTTCGATCAAAATTGATGAACCTTTAGAAGGCTCAGAAGACCGGATAATAACTATTACAGGCACACAGGATCAGATACAGAATGCACAGTATTTACTGCAGAACAGGCAAGTTGAAGTTTTAATGTTGCACTCCCACTAAATTCTAAAGCTCTTCTCTATTTATATGATACAGCTTTTAGAAGGCAGGGTTTTAAAAAATATCTATATTAGGACCTGACTTCTACACTTGGAAGTTTTGCCTTTATTCTCTTTTGTTCTCCATTCTTACTAAAATGAAGACGCCCTCAAAACTAATCTTGCTGGAAGACGCCTTAACCAAGCAGTCCTCTCATTTCTCTGGTGAAAACTGCTGCAAAAACTACTTCTAATAAATTATATAGAGCCTGTAGAAAATATAGAAGATTTCAGTGGATGTTGGTCTAGTTCTGTGTGGAAGACTAGTGATTTTGTTGTTTTTAGATAACTAAATCGACAACAAATCGCAGTCTGCCATATGGCACAGGCCATGCCTCTACAGGACAAGTTGAAAACGATTGGTGCTGTTAATGCAGCATTTCACACCTTACTGGCATTACCTTGTCTTTTCTGCCAAGTATTAACAGCTTTAGATTTAATTTGCTTAATTTTTCTGTATTAACATGTTGGCTAACTAGTAAATATTTTGTAATAATTGACTTAAATGTTGGACTTCAGAGTACTTACTAATGCTTAAATGTGAATTAAATCTTTAGTCTTTAAAAATATGCAAGTGTTTTGAGAACTTGTAATTTTGATTTTTTAAAAAAATGTGTGTAAATATTGATGCAAAATGTATATTCAACCATTCTAATACATGCTTTTTTTTCTTTTTCTTTTATAGTGTGAAGCAGTATGCAGATGTTGAAGGATTCTAATGCAAGATATTTTTTCTTTTTTATAGTGTGAAGCAGTATTCTGGAAAGTTTTTCTAAGACTAGTGAAGAACTGAAGGAGTCCTGCATCTTTTTTTTTTATCTGCTTCTGTTTAAAAAGCCAACATTCCTCTGCTTCATAGGTGTTCTGCATTTGAGGTGTAGTGAAAGCTTTGCTGTCCACCAGATGTAATGTTTTAGTTCCTTACAAATATTTGGGGGGGAAACGGGGTGGCGCGCGAGACTAACATTGGAATTTTGAAACAGAGCAGAGAGAGTGGTTTTTATTTTTGTTAGTTGGTGGTAATCTGTAATGTTTTTCTGTAACTATTGTGAACACCTTGCTTTATGTACACTGTATTTTTTTTTGAAGGGGGAGAATATTAGTCCACATGTACCTGGCATCCATTCAGAGCAGTGTGCAGAATGTAATGCTCTTTTGTAAGAAATGTTTTATGATTTTTAAAATAAATTTAGTGAATCTATACTTGGTGGTCATTTTTTTTAGATATTCATGAAGGTAATATCTAAAATTGATGCTCTTTCCCCCCCCTTCCCCCGCAAGACATTGTAATTGAAAATTGCTGTTAAGTTCTTCTGCTTCTGATATAGACTTGTGTTTTGGCAAATTAAAGTGTATTGGTGAAAATACCATGATTCAAAGCTTTGCTGCTTGGGAATAAATGGCAACATATGCAAAAGTTGGGTTGGGTTTGGGTTTGTTGCAAGTGTTGGCCCCTACTTACATGATTTGCAGCACATTTGTCTATATTACTGACTATATGTGAATAAAATCTTTAAAACTTTGTGATATTTGAGTTACAATGGTAGATTCCACCTGAAGTCTGGTCATTGACAGCCTTGCTGTATCAAATAACACTGTTATAGAGATGAAAGATGGTGTGCCTCTAATAAATACATTTTGATTGTTTTCACATCTTTCAATTGTATGAGGTAGACATTTTTTAAAGAATTGGAAATTTGATAGATACTCTGTAACTTGTTAAAAATATCCTGGTTTTTCATTGTATACAGGCTTACATGAAACACTTGTATTGTTTCCCTGCGGAATGTTGGATTATGTAGGAAACATTTGTGAGAAATTCAAAAAATGATAAAAGTACCTCTGGATCTCTTATGTAACATGGCATTTGTACTGATAGTTTACCAGTTTTAATTTCACTTCCTAAATAAAAATAAATGGAAAAAAAACTCCCACCTTACACACAGCTGGATCTGATAAATCCAGTTTGTATGGATGCTTGTTTTGATTACTGGGGCATTTCACTTCAGCCACCACCCCAAGCAGCTATTGACAACAGTCCTGCAGCAAAGATGTAGAGATGCTAGAAAGCTGGTTATCGTGTAGCTGTTCTTACCCATAGCCTTACTTGATCTTACTTATACTCGAACAAGAGGAAGCAAGAAATTGTCAGCTTCCTCATTCAAATCTATAAAGCATCTAGTTTAGAAAGTTGTAGGTATGCAAGCTAAATTAGCTGCTGCTTAAAACATCCATTACAACTGAAAAGTTCCTTTCTACAGTTGTAAGAATAACAAATTCCAACTGTTTACTGCTTCAGAACCTAGGGCTGTTTGCTTTCAGTGGGAGTTTCTCGCAGCATCTTGAGAGTAGCTATGTATCTTCCACTATTTGTATGAAAGTTTAAATGCAAACTACTGCAATGCAGATATTTTGAACCTTTTTTTTCCTATAACCTTTTGTTCTGATGTTGAGCTGTTAGACAATTGCCTAGTCTAGCCCCTTAAATTAATTACTGTGCTGTCTATTTCATACGAGTGAGTTCTTGGTGGCTGGAGCGAGGAACACTGCATAAATTAAGCCCTTTGTGTGAGAATTACGCTGTTTATATTGCTGTTGGGTACTTGCAGGAGAAATACCTACTGAGGTAAGGAATAGGCATCCTGCTCCATGCTTTGGGTCTGTTAATGCTGTAAGGAGGTGGTGTTCCACTGAATAGCAGATAAGCGGTTGCTGGTATTTGCTGTGCAGGAAATAGCAGCAGTGTCCAACTATTTTACAAGTTGAGGACTATTTTAGAATGACTCACAGTACAGTGTAAATGAGCCTGAAACTGGTGTTGCAATTGTTAGCCTTGAGGGCAGATAAGACGGGTTGCCAGGGCCAGCATTAGATTTGCTGGGACCCAGGGCTGGAGTTAAAGCCTGAGCTCTACCCCCTCTTCTTCCCCCCCACCTCCACGTAGCAACTTTGAAAAGTGAGAATTCCTGAGCTAGAGTGACTTGCACGCTGCAGGCCACAGACTCTCACCCATCTTTTCCTGTAATAGACCCATAATTTCTGGCTAAATTACTGAAATCCTCAAATCGTGATGTAAAGGCTTTGAGTTCTAGAGCGCTGTGTCTTTCTGAGTACCAGAGGCTAACAAACGGCTTCTATGGGGGAATAGGACGCGGTATCTTGTTCACTTTCCTCAAGCCTGTTGTAGGTGTGTAACGCTTTAAAATAATGCATGGTGTTTTGTGTTTTCAAATCACTCTGCAAGCAACTGATTATCCGTGCTGCAATATAATTCCATCAGAACTGCCTTCCCTGCATTTTCCCTTACCCCCAAATCAGTAAGTGGCCTCTCCTGATTGCACCAGGAGTCACAGAGGGAAAGAGTTTGGCAGAAGCTCCATAAAGAGTCCGGAAGGCGGAGTTAGCGCCTCACCCCCTTCTGATAGAAGCTGCTGTAAAGGCCAGTCTGTTAAACGGCTCTTTCTCGGAAGCCGGGCCCATCGTCTTCTTGTCGTATCGCCGCTATTATGCAAATCGGGCAAGTTCTCATTGGCGACTGAAGGTGTGACGGCTGGAAGAACGGCAGAAGGGGCGGCCTATGCGCTGCGGCTGTTGCTAGTTCTGTCTGGGAGTGTCATTGTGCTGTCGCTTGCTGTGCGGAGGAGCGCTCTTTGCGAAGCACCTGCCCAGGTAAGCAGGGAGCCGGGGACGCTCGTCCCCGCTGCGGCAGCGCCCGCCCGGGGAGGGGGTTAGTTCGTCTCCTTTTCCGGTACGTTCTGCGGAGAGATGTGCTGTGGCGGCCTGTAGCTAACCACGTGCAAGGGGCGGGGCCAACCTACCGCGAGACCTGGGCGATGTATTGATCTAATAATGGCCCTGTTCGTGCTGGGCCTTGTCACTCCCTGGGTCCCCTCTCAGTACCGCAGAGGATGACGGTGAATGTTTTTCTTTCCCTGTCGCTAGGAGGAGAGCCATGGAAGCGTTCCTGTCCCCTAAAGACTCTGCCAAGTTCATAGCCGAGAACAGCCAAGACGTGCTCGTTGAGGAGCAGGGAGTGAGGAAAGTTGCAGAGGCTCTGTTTGACAAAGTCTCAGCAAAAGAGTTCAGTTTGGCTGGATGGAAATCGCTTCACGAACTGAACCCTCAAGCAGTGAGTGATGATGCAGTGAACTGGGTGTTTCTTGCAGATACACTTAACTTTTCCTTTTGGTCCGAACACGAAGACCGAAAGTGTCTGGTGAAGTACAGAGGCAAGATGTACAGTGGTTACTGGTCTCTTTGTGCTGCAATCAACAGAGCACTTGATGCTGGTTAGTGCATAATTCCTCTGAATTATAGTGGAGCAGCATGGCTGCTATATGGTTGAGTTGCTTATTAAACAAAAAATCTACATACTAGTTATCATTATGATGGGGGAAGGAGGAAATTCAAGACTGTCTCAGAGTCAGTTTCAAATTTACACTCTGATCCTGCAAATATATGGAGGAGAGCAGCTTCCTGTACATGAGTAGGCCCGTTAAGTTCACATGAGATGAACTAGAAGGGCTCTAATGCCCATTTTTTACTGAAAATAAAGTAAACTACTTACCATGTATACGCAAAACAATTTCTGTCTTGGGTTTTCTTTTTTTCCTATTAACTATACTTTTTACAATTATGTAGTTATATGCATACCTGACTCCTATTGTTTCAGGTACAGACTTTTAAAAATGTATTTGATACTTTTGTGATTAACAAATAACCCTCATCTACACTGAGAATCTTAGGGAATTCTCTCCTGTAAATCTAACACCAGTGCAGCTCCAGCAAGTCTAGAAACCACAGTAATAGATTTCAGTGTAGTAGCCGTGTTAGTCTGTGTCAGCAAAACGAAAATAAGAAAGAAAAACTTGTAGCACCTTAGAGACTAACAAATTTATTTCAGCATAAGCTTTCGTGGGTTAATACCCACTTCATCGGATGCATGGAATGAAACATACAGTAGACAGATATTTATACAGTCAGAGAAACATGATAAGGTCGAGGTGCATAGACCAACCTTAAGAGGCTAATTAGTTGAGAGGAACCATAACAGCAGGGGAAGAAAAACCTTTGAAGTGATAAACAAGATGGTCACACAGGTGTGAATGAGGATCGTTAACTCAAGGGAAAAAGATTCAATTAACGTAATGGCCGAGCCATTCCAAATCTCTATTTAATCCGGACGCAATGCAACCTAGTTTGCATATCAATTTGAGTTCAATAGTTTCTCTTTGAAGTCTGCTTTTGGAGTTAATCTGTCGCAACACTGCTACCCTCAAGTCTGTCACTGAGTGATTAGGAAGGTTGAAGTGTTCTCCTACTGGTTTTTGAATGTTATGATTCCTGATGTCAGATTTATGTCCATTTATTCTTTTGCGTATTGACTGTCCGGTTTGGCCAATGTACATGGCAGAGGGGCATTGCTGGCACATGATGGCATATATCACATTGGTAGATGTGCAGGTGAATGAGCCCCTGATGGCGTGGCGGATGTGATTAGGCCCTGTGATGGTATCACTTGATTCGATATGTTGACAGAGTTGGCATCGGGCTTTGTTGCAAGGATAGGTTCCTGGGTTGGTGTTTTTGTTGTATGGTGTGTGGTTGCTGGTGAGTATTTGCTTCAGGTTGGGGGGCTGTCAGTAAGCAAGGATTGGTCTGTCCTCCAAGATCTGTGAGAGTGAGGGATCATCTTTTA
Organism: Macrochelys suwanniensis; assembly: GCA_033296515.1. NCBI lineage: Eukaryota > Metazoa > Chordata > Testudines > Chelydridae > Macrochelys > Macrochelys suwanniensis. The sequence goes on along the minus strand of CM065780.1, from coordinate 43,036,462 downwards.
GGATAGGTTGTAGGTCTTTGATGATGCGCTGGAGAGGTTTTAGTTGGGGGCTAAAGGTGACGGCTAGTGGTGTTCTGTTATTTTCTTTTTTGGGCCTGTCTTGTAGTAGGTGACTCCTGGGTACTCTTTTGGCCCTGTCAATCTGTTTTTTCACTTCAGCAGGTGGGTATTGTAGTTGTAAGAATGCTTGATAGAGATCTTGTAGGTGTTTGTCTCTGTCTGAGGGATTGGAGCAAATGCGGTTGTATCTTAGAGCTTGGCTGTAAACAATGGATCGTGTGGTGTGTCCAGGATGGAAGCTGGAAGCATGTAGGTAAGTATAGCGGTCAGTAGGTTTCCGGTATAGGGTGGTGTTTATGTGACCATCACTTATTAACACAGTGGTGTCTAGGAAATGGACCGCTTGTGTGGACTGGTCTAGGCTGAGGTTGATGGTGGGATGGAAATTGTTGAAATCATGGTGGAATCCCTCAAGGGCTTCTTTTCCATGGGTCCAAATGATGAAGATATCATCAATGTAGCGCAAGTAGAGTAGGGGTGTTAGGTGACGAGAGCTGAGGAAGCGTTGTTCTAAGTCAGCCATAAAAATGTTGGCATACTGTGGGGCCATACGGGTACCCATAGCAGTGCCACTGACTTGAAGGTAAATATTGTCCCCAAATGTGAAATAGTTGTGGGTGAGGACAAAATCACAAAGTTCGGCCACCAGGTTAGCCGTGGTAGTATCGGGGATACTGTTCCTGACAGCTTGTAGTCCATCGTTGTGTGGAATGTTAGTGTAGAGGGCTTCTACATCCATAGTGGCCAGGATGGTGTTGTCTGGAAGATCACCGATGGACAAGTACCTTCAAGTCAGTGGCACTGCTATGGGTACCCGTATGGCCCCACAGTATGCCAACATTTTTATGGATGACTTAGAACAACGCTTCCTCAGCTCTCGTCACCTAACAGCCCTACTCTACTTGTGCTACATTGATGATATCTTCATCATTTGGACCCATGGAAAAGAAGCCCTTGAGGAATTCCACCATGATTTCAACAATTTCCATCCCACCATCAACCTCAGCCTAGACCAGTCCACACAAGCGGTCCATTTCCTAGACACCACTGTGCTAATAAGTGATGGTCGCATAAACACCACCCTATACCGGAAACCTACTGACCGCTATACTTACCTACGTGCTTCCAGCTTCCATCGTGGACACACCACACGATCCATTGTTTACAGCCAAGCTCTAAGATACAACCGCATTTGCTCCAATCCCTCAGACAGAGACAAACACCTACAAGATCTCTATCAAGCATTCTTACAACTACAATACCCACCTGCTGAAGTGAAAAAACAGATTGACAGGGCCAAAAGAGTACCCAGGAGTCACCTACTACAAGACAGGCCCAAAAAAGAAAATAACAGAACACCACTAGCCGTCACCTTCAGCCCCCAACTAAAACCTCTCCAGCGCATCATCAAAGACCTACAACCTATCCTAAAAGATGATCCCTCACTCTCACAGATTTTGGAGGACAGACCAATCCTTGCTTACAGACAGCCCCCCAACCTGAAGCAAATACTCACCAGCAACCACACACCATACAACAAAAACACCAACCCAGAAACCTATCCTTGCAACAAAGCCCGATGCCAACTCTGTCAACATATCAATTCAAGTGATACCATCACAGGGCCTAATCACATCCGCCACGCCATCAGGGGCTCATTCACCTGCACATCTACCAATGTGATATATGCCATCATGTGCCAGCCATGCCCCTCTGCCATGTACATTGGCCAAACCGGACAGTCAATACGCAAAAGAATAAATGGACATAAATCTGACATCAGGAATCATAACATTCAAAAACCAGTAGGAGAACACTTCAACCTCCCTAATCACTCAGTGACAGACTTGAGGGTAGCAGTGTTGCGACAGATTAACTCCAAAAGCAGACTTCAAAGAGAAACTATTGAACTCGAATTGATATGCAAACTAGGTTGCATTGCGTCCGGATTAAATAGAGATTTGGAATGGCTCGGCCATTACGTTAATTGAATCTTTTTCCCTTGGGTTAACGATCCTCATTCACACCTGTGTGACCATCTTGTTTATCACTTCAAAGGTTTTTCTTCCCCTGCTGTTATGGTTCCTCTCAACTAATTAGCCTCTTAAGGTTGGTCTATGCACCTCGACCTTATCATGTTTCTCTGACTGTATAAATATCTGTTTACTGTATGTTTCATTCCATGCATCCGATGAAGTGGGTATTAACCCACGAAAGCTTATGCTGAAATAAATTTGTTAGTCTCTAAGGTGCTACAAGTTTTTCTTTCTTATTTTCGTTTCACAGTAATAGAAACACCTGTACCTAGTGTAGGTTGGTGCTTCCACAGTTGCTATCACTGAAGGAGTGCTAGACCAATCAATCGTGAAGGTATGGCCAGAAATTCTCAGTGTGGGTCTAGTTAAATGTCATTATGAAAAAACCACAATAAGTGCATACAAATAAGGGGAAAGCTATAAGGATATTTTATGTGGATTCAGAATGACTGGGAATTAAAGTAAAAATAGGAGTAAGAATCAGATGCTTGTATTTGCATGGGATATTATTTAAACATCAAGTGTTGAAGACTAGTAGAAATGGGGAAAGATACAAAAGAAAGAAGAAATGTACAATTATGACCTGCTATTGGGAGCTGTTATCTATAGGAATCTACAGACATAATAAAGCACGGTCTCCATTTAAAACCAAACTTAACAGTTGTCTGAATACTTGGTTCATCTTAATTTGTAAACATCTTTCTAGTGTACAGTTGTAATATAACCGTTCCAATCCTAAATGTATTATTTTGCAAATGCCTATATAACATGACGTTCTAAAAGGTTTTGTTTTTATTTTTCTGAAGGAATACCTATTACCAGTGCGGCATATTATGCCACTATGACACTTGACCAGGTTAGACATGTATTTCGCTCTGACACTGATGTCCCCATGCCTTTGATTGAAGAGAGACATCGTATTCTGAATGAAACTGGGACAATTCTGCTTGAGAAGTTTGGAGGCTCTTTCGTCACCTGTGTTAAAATGAGTGAGAAAAGTGCTCTGAAACTACTGCGTATAGTAGTAGAGAATTTTCCTTCTTACAGAGATGAGGCTACTTTTAAGGTAAGTTAGTTCTGCTGTGAAATTTTGAACTTCAAAAAGAGCTCACTTATGAGTGTACCCCAAAACTATTGTTAGGCTGTCCGTGAAAACTTTTTTTTTTTTTTTTTTTTAATGACAACAGGTCAAATTTTGCCCAGAATTGAGGTCTTGTGAAAATAAGCTTCCATAAAATCAAAGACTAACAGAAACACTGCCATGAAATATTTTTATTTTTGGATTTCAATGGTAAAATTCTTCTGCTGTGTTTGCAATCCAAATGTTATAGCATGGTACAAGTGCTTGAGAACCTGGAAGTGAAATTGACCAATTTTTGCTGATGTTTCTCTCCAGAAAAAAGCAAACAGCATGTAGTGAAAAGCAAATCTGATATTTTAATGGGTTTTTAATAATATTTAATCATTAGTAACATAGGGAACTTTGCTTTTTAAAAATAATTTAATTTTAAGATGTGGTAAAATTGTGCTTTATCTATAAAGCTAACAATAGAAAACAAAATTTACAAGAATTACTTAAAAATCACTTGCTTAACTAAAGCCTTCATGCTCCTTGAAACCCAATAGGGACTGCCTTAATTACTTGACCTGATAAATAACTCCTGTACTAGTCAGTGATGCATTCCTTGTGGATGATGCACACTTTTCTGAGTAAAAGCACAGTGTATTTTCCTTTTTTTTTTTTTTTTTTTTTTTTTTCTCCCCCCCTTTCTGTTTGTTTCCTCTTCACCACCCTTGTTAGTTATTTTTTGTATTGTAGGAGTGACAGGGTTCCCAATCAAATTAGGGTCCCATTATACCAGGGTCTATATAAACACACACAGGAAGAGATGTTTCCAGCCCCTGAAAATTCATATTCTGCTCCCACTAACTTTATTTTTCCTTTTATTTGAGTCTCCAGCTTTTTTTTTTTCTTCCCTTTCTCCCCATTTTTTAAGGGTTTCAACAGCCACTGAAGAAATTTGTACTTTAATGGAGTATAACAATTGACCCCAGCTGAGGATCTGCCCCGTGACTCCTGTTGATTTCAGTGGGTGTTGCATAGATGAATATAAAATAGAATTGACCCATAATATACTTCTGTTCAGTAGATCATCTCTACAGGGTTGGAGCAGAATGAAACAGATTGAATCAAAGTCTCATAAAAGGAAAGGGCTGCTGTACAGGAAATTGGGTCTGGTCAATTTTTGCTTCATTTGTTGGCATCTCCTGTCTATACTGGAGCTTGGTCTGTACTACATGTTCTGTCCCAGGTGTCAGAGCGGGTGAGCTGCACTGTGTTTAGTCCAGTCTATACTAGCACTCTGCTTTCACACCACATGTGACGAAGACCTGCATGAGCATTAGTGATAATAGGTGCAGTCTTTTCATGATACCTTTTTTGAACACCTCAACTGGAACCTAAGGCATACTGACAACGTGCAAAGAGGAAGCAGGCCAATAAAATGCAGAATGGTATTTATAACTGATTGTTAATTTTTCTCTAGCTGGCCTTCAGTAGGTGATGTTATTTTATTTCTTTGTGTGGCTTCCTACTGGGAAATGAGATGTCTTCTGTATGGGAAACAGTTCAGATGAGTTTGAATTATTACCATGATATTAACTTCATCATAAATTCCTTTATTAAATTCAAAACCAAATGGTATTTATACAATTGCTCTAAACCTGTCTAAAAAGCCTAAATAATAAGCCATTTACTACATCCAAACAGTAACAAAACATTTTATAAGCATTTGATCAAGATACTTACAAACGGGCTATTGGTTAGCTCCAGCATGGTCAGACTGGTATTAGCAATGAACCGTTTAAGAGTTTCCTTTTCTATACCTTTTAACAAATAAGTGATGTCATTGCCAATTATTGGCCTTAGCTAAGGCCAGGTGGAGTTTCTTTTATAGCCTATTATTTACTGCACCTGGTACCCAATTAACTGTGTTTTCTTTCTGTTATTTAGCCTGAATCTTAAATAAGATAACACTGGTATTTGAAGGGTCACTATTTCTTCTTCTTTGTATGGCTGATGTAAATATAGAGCAACAACTATATCTTTGTACATTTAGATGGTTAAGCCTGGAGTAGCAGAGTGTATTGCTGTGATGCCTCCTTTGTATTTGTGAATCGGACATTGAGTTGTTATATGTTCCATGGTCTGTTCTGGGTGACCCCAGTTGCACGCTGGAGAGTCTTTAATTTTCTATTTGTACAGCAAATAGCTGCATATGCCATGGTTTGTGCGGATGTGGTTTGGGTTGCCAATGAGCTTCATGGGAAATCAAAACCAGGGATCTTCTGCACTGGGTCTTTCACATGGCGTTTATTGGTGACTTTTTATTAATTCCATTCTGCTTTCCAAGCTTCATCAGGGTTGAAGTCACACTGTTGAACCTTAAATGCGTGGGTCCAAAAGTGCTTACGCGACCTCAAGTGTTGGTGAGGGACGGTGTTAAGGTCCTGGTGAATGGGAAGATTTCATTTTCCATGGTCCTCTGGAATTCCCAAAGGGTTGTGGCATTGCTCCCCCATCCATTCGCTGCAACGTGCAATGGTACTGGCAGCCAAGGTGTTGGGGTTGATTTGAGGGTTCCAGTGATGCACCGCATTGCAGTGTTCAATTGGACAGCAACGAGTTGAGTATCGCTATTTCTGGTCCATACCAGCGCACAGTACTCAGCTGTGGAGTACACAAGGACTATTGTCCCTAGCACTGATGGTGATGCGTGCCCGCTTATGCTCGCCAGTTTCTGGACCAGGTTGACACTTGTCTTCGTCTTGGCAATTACCTTCTTCAGATGGTTACGGAAGGTTAGTGTGCGATCCAGCTTCACTCCGAGATAGGCCAGAATGGGGTCGTGACACGGTGTTGCCACACGGGGGTCACTACATGTTTAACACAACAACTCTTCTTTCTCATGGTCTTATTCTTTTTGGTCATTTGTGTTGGATCTGTTGCTCATGCTAATATCCCAACTCAATTTAAAATCCTAGTTCATCCAAATCTAATGTGGGCCTATATTCTACAAGAGGTCCACCCTAACTAGTTTCTGAACTTACTATGCTGTTCACATTAAGCGGTTCAAAGCCTATTTTTCCTCCTTCCAGCAGGTATATTTCTGATTAAAAGATAAACACTACTAGAAAGTGATAAGCAGAATATGCTTCTTATCAGCGTAATGACAAAATATGTTTATGTAACCTTCGCCAGAGGCTGAATGCTTAATGAGTCTTGCATTGTAAATAGCTGCAAACAAACTGCAGAATGAAAACCAGTCACAAACGCTGACATGGCACCATAAACATTTACATGATCAAAGGCTCTGCTTTAGTGCAATAAACTCTGTCTTTCTGGTTTTTACCAGGCAGCTCTGAAGGTGGATGGAAACACTGCTGCCCAAATGTATACCCTGGTTGTAACAAAATCAGTGCTAGCAGTTGAGAGAGAGAGAGTCCCAGTTTTCACATTATCATCATTGTTTCCATGGCAGAAGACTGAGGTGTCACAAGGCAGGACCATGACTATGATACAGAATCAGGAAATAGCGGAGAATGAAGTTGGGTGGGGGGGAGGAATCTGAAAACAAATCAAATTTCCCTAGTAACACTTAGAAACAAAAATGTAATATGTATTAGTGTCACACGTTCGTATTAAAAAGTATAACCAAAATAAGCTTCAGCTTTTCTCAGTCATGCTCTGATTTTCTAGGGGAATTTTTAAAACTAAGACAATATGTCTCCAATTCTATGGGCATAAGTTTCACAAAATGTACTACATACAAGACAATTGGTTGCTAAAATTACAGAAATCAGAGTCCCTATTGTCCTTATGTTCTTAAAAGCAAATTACAAACCAAAAAAGATGTCTTATTTTTGTTTTGTTTGTGTCCTTAACAATATTAGTAGACTGCCCTCCCTCTCTTCCACCCCCCTCCCCCGAAAAACAACAACAACAGTTGCTGTTATATGCCACAGTTTAGCAAGCACTTAAGTGCTTTGCTGGACTGGGGACCAGAGACATATTACTTGTGAATCACTGTTGTACTCAAAATCACTTCTGTACTTGAAATGTGTCCCAGATTTTTGAGATTCACACTGCAGGAGTCTCATGCCTGCCAGTTAAACCATAGAATCCTTTCAAAGCAGTGACCGTGAATGATGCATATACGTATCCCTTGCGTCCAACATTCTGGAACTGTAAAATCCTCTCTCCCTAACAATCCACCTTTTCTCTGATTTGGTACTAGAAGCATTATCATACCTTGCATGCTCAATACACTGCTTTGTTAGCAACTAGCATTGGTAACATGGTACTTAGGCCTCTATCTGACTCTCAAGATGAGATCTATCGATAGGTCAGAATTAGTAAGGGTTCTGATGGTTCCAGCTGTTTTTCCTCTTTTCATTGGGGAGGAGGGATCACCATCCAATCCCTCAATGGACTCACTGCCAAAACTGATAGTTGGCCCAACTTTCCTCTGAAACAATCTGAGAAAGCAGTTCCAATGGTAACACTATTTCCCTAAAGATTTATGCTTCTTCCTGGACTAACTACCAATAACAACCCTAGCTAATTCTGCTCTGTCCAACAGACAAGTTATGAAGCCTTAGAGAGAGATGGGGTCACTATGGTAGCATTTTGGGAAGGATAAAAGTTCATGCATATCCGGGAATGAAAACTATCATCATAGTCCAGCTGTGCTTTAATTTCTTTCTTTTGAAAAGATAAGTGCTGGAAATTGTTGTTGTATACAAAGTATTACTTCCTTACATAGAACCAGCTATACTTTGAGTACCATCTGAGTGAAACACGATAAGATTCTAAGATTAGTATTTCTTTAAAAATGGAGGGGGGCAGCCATGCAGGATGAGTGGAGGCTGGAGAGAGAGAACTAAAAAAAGCACACAGAAGTGTTGTGCAGTGAAACAGACTTGGCACTAATGGTCTCTTGGTCCTTTTGGAGTTGGGCACAGAGCAGCAAAAAATATGCTCTATTCGCTGGAGTAGTTTAAAGCACCTTTTTAGAAAAAATAATTTTCTTGCTGTCCATTGTGAATTGTGACAATTCGAGGCAAGGGGAAGTGGAAGAAAAGTATTCAGAAATATAATGAAAGTCCCATCTCATTTGCTAGTATTCTATAGTAGCCACTTCAACAAAGAAATACTATTCTGCCATAACTGTATTTTAATCAGATCTGGTTTTATTTTATGATTAAAAATATTTATGGTTATAAGAGCTAGGGCCCTAATCCTGGAAAGGCTTATGCACATTTTTAACTTTACACTTTGAAATCAGTGAGACTGCACACTGTGCATTAAATGAAGCAAATGCGTAAGTCTTTGCAGGATTGAGGCCTAATACAAAAGCATTTTTACAGTGTAAGCAAATCTCATGCTTCACACTATAAGACAATGACTTAAATGAATTTTCCCCTCTACCCCTGTGTAATTGGCAAGATGTATGGAATGAATGTTAAGTGTTACCTTCACTGGAATATTGTTTGATCAGTATTAGAGGCAAACTGTTGAACGCGATGTACCAATGGTCTGATCCAATAAGATGCTCCCTGTGTTCCTTTCCTCCGGATAAGGTCTTGGATGAACTCTAGGGCCTCTGAAAGAAACTTTGTATTAACTGGACTCCAAGTAGTGTAACTTATGGACAATAAACCATTCTTACTCAATAACCTGTAATAACAGTAATTCCCATGGACGATAAACCAGTGTTGCTCAATAACTTGTTATCACAGTAATTCCCATGGACAGTAAACTAGGCGGGAGGGATAGCTCAGTGGTTTGAGCATTGGCCTACTAAACCCAGGGTTGTGAGTTCAATCCTTGAGGGGGCCATTTAGGAATCTGGGGCAAAAATCTGTCAGGGGACAGTACTTGGTCCCGCTAGTGAAGGCGGGGGACTGGACTCGATGACCTCGAAAGGTCCTTCCCATTCTAGGAGCTTGGCATATCTCCATTTATTAATAATTAAATAATAAGAAACCTATGTTGCTCAATAACCTGTTATCACAGTAATTTCCATGGACAATAAACCAGTATTATTCAGTAACCTAATATTGCAGTATCTTAGTTCCACTTCAGTAAGTTCGGGTGTATTTCTTGTTTGAGTTTTTTGCATATAAAATTTGCATTTGGTTCTACAATGTTTTTATTGGAATATATAGTAGGATACTGTATTCTGTTTAACTAGCTATCCTTAGCTGAGTAAGCATAATAATGTCTGTTTCCTTTAACAAAATGAAGTCTCTGAATACCTTCATCTCTCAGGTACCTAAACAGTTGTTTTCTTGTTTTCTGTCAGGGTACAATGGTGTCTTTTTATAAACGGGCACAAATACTAGTGGCTGATACCTGGAGCGCATTGGAAGGGAAAGGAGATGGCTGCTTTGGTGACATTTCTAGTCTGACTATATTTGCTGACTATAGGATCCCTCAAGTCCTTGTTCACCTGGGAGCAATGAGATATTCTGATGAACTGATGAGGAAACTCCATGAAGGTTTGCAACTCCTTTATTGCATCAAGTGTGTTTGTCAGCATTTATGAATACTAATTTTGTAGCATAGAGATGATTAGCCTCTATGAAAGAGGTATGAGAGAGGTTTTTTTCCTTTTGGTATGCAGAGTTATCCTCCAATGATGGGGAGAGGGTGGGGAAAGTACATGCTCTAAAGATCTGGGATGAGAAGACCGCCCTCCGTCATCTTTTTCATCTTATATAATTATTGAACTGTAAATTTATTTGGATTAAACACTACTAAGACTGGATTTAAAAGGATGTATACCAGTTGAACACTGAGCTTCTGTAGGGCTGGTGCCATTTTCAACAAGGTTATAGCTGTCACTCCAGTTTATGGCTTAGGGTATGTCTACATTGCAGTTAGACACCTGCAGCTGGCCCATGCCAGCTGACTGTTCACATGGCTTGGGCTAAGAAGCTGTTTAATTGTGGTGTAGACATTCAAGCTCAGGTTGGAGCTCCAGCCCAAGCTTGAATGTCTATACTGTAATTAAGAAGCCCCTTAGCCCGCGCTCCATGAGTAGAAGTTGGCTGGCATTGGCCAGCCACAGGTTTTTAATTGTAGTGTAAACATATACTTAGTGAGTTCCTAATAGGTGTACCTACCTTCTTCCTGAACTTGAAAAAACAAAAGGGTGGGGACAGTCATTTACCTTGAACTGCTAACAGCGCGCGCGCGTGTGTGTGTGTGTGTGTGAGAAAAGAACAGTAATATAGAAATATAAAGGTATTTTGTTAATTATTGTGTAAACATATTCATGTGAAGTGAAATTCTGAAGACCATATAAGCAGATTCTCTCTGGAGTCATAGTAAAGGCATAGCTATTGTAAAGTCATTAGAATAAATGGGTCCTTTTACATCTGGCAGTCCTTTGTTCATGTCCACTGACAGCTGCCTCTATTCTAATCTGTGACATGTTTTGTCAATACATGATAGCACACTTATATCCAACAAATACAGCTTCTGTATTGTGTTCTTTTATTTATTGATGTTTGTTTCCATTTTCCTGTGCATGTTAACAGTAAAACAACTAATAGTAGAAATGGGATTTGTCACTAGATTTTTCATTTGTTTATTTCACTTTTCTCATTAAAACCTGTAGCCCATCTTTGGCTTAACCACTTTACCCTGTGCTTAGTTTTGGGTAATTTTTGGCTCTTAGTTCATCTCTCTGATGAAACAATACTGCCTGGTAGTAGGGTAAATCCAGTATCAAGACATTATAAACAATAGTTCATTTATTAAATCTACACTCCCCGGTCTCCTTAATGATACCAATCACTAACTTAAAATAAAGCAGCTCCCAGTCTTCCAACTTTTGTTTTTCTTCCCTTTAGCAAGTCTTCCAGAGCAAACAAAATCCTCCTCATTGAAAATCTGAATACAGTGCATTGCATTTTATTCGTGTACCCAATGTTGCTCTCCTGTAATGTCCCCTGGTTTCAGTGTTCACAAAGCTTTCACTATTGACTGGCATCATCAAATACAAACTAAAGGCTACAGTTCTGTTCTTGCAGGCACCGGGGAGAGGTAAAAGGACATCAAAATAATGGGATGAACTACAGTCCCACCTATTAATGTTTCAGGACACAACTTTTATTTTCTGGATGATTCTATTTTAGTTGCTAAATCCTTTTTAGATTAAAAGAGCCATCTGTTCAGTTAGTGAGCTGTTCAGAAGGAGTAGATTAACTCTTCTAAAATATATACGTTAATGGAGAAAATGAGAAACTGCAATATCATCTACATGCAAAACACAGTGTCTGTCTTATATCTTCCCCTGATGACCAAAAAAGATGAGGAATTATATGACACAGTGGATTTGTTCACTAGCTTTTTGAAAAACAGATTTGTATTCTGTTTTAAATCACAGGATCATAAGAGTCTTTGATCTTCTACTGCTCTGGAGACATATTCAGATTCTGTTGCCATACAATGGTGAATATGTAATTGTCAGTCTCTCTTCTGAAAAAGATAAGGACTGGAATTGCAAGAACAGGAGTAAGGTGTATTCATAAATGTGTGCAGCTTGCATAGCACTTGCCTGCAGCATTCCTGACTTTGAATAGTGCTGTAGTATCTGGATTTGCCTGTATATCAACCCTTCCCTCATCTGCTACTACCTATTGGTGTATTTTAGAAATAACTAAAATATATAGGACATACTTATCAATAGATGGGAGTTTAACAATGCAGCAACTCATAAATATACACAGAAGAACAAAATGAAAACTCTAGAAAATGCACAGGCTGAATTTTCTTGATTTATAGTGCAGTATATTAAATCTGAAACTCTGGTTTATATTTAACTATATGTAGCTCAAAAAGAGAGTGTATACCATTCTGTGACTCCTGTCTTCTGTTCCACTGAACATTAATTGGAGTGCTCTCTACTTTGTTCTATAGGAGTAATGTTCCAGTCTGGAGATAAACAAGAAGTGGAGATCCGAGGTTGTTCTATTTGGTGTTGTGGATTGATCTGTGATCACCTGCTGGAACTTTATAAGAAGAAGGGACAAAACATGAGTGAAAGAATCAATGCAGTTCTTCTTGATTATTATCTATGGGACTATGCCCGGGATCACAGAGAAGATATGAAAGATATTCCAATTCATCGTGTACGTTGCATATACTACTAACACCAGTTTTATAGATCTCTCACTGAAGCATCATGCAGATCTGTTACTTAATTTGCAGCTTTTTATATACTGACTTGAAGCATTCAGCGGTAAGTTAAATACCTGTTCTCTGATATTTATATTAACACTTTGTCCATCACTGCAGTTGTGTATTAGTACTCCATAGAGTTCACATTCAGAGAAGGCCTGTTTTTTGTATTCAATAAATAATTATGCTTGAAATAAAATGAAGACATCTGGATTTATATCATCAAACTTTAATAAAGTTGAATCACTTGATTCAGTAAATATTCAATTTAATTGATCTAATTTATATTGTAAATCTTAAACAACATCACTGCATTTGCATAGACACACAGGGCTGGAAGAGACTTTGAGAGGTCATCAGGTCCAGCCTCCTGCATTCAGGCAGGGCCAGGTAAACCTAGATCAGTCCTTACAGGAGCTTGTCCAACCTGTTCTTAAAAAGCTCCAGTGATGGGAATTCTGCTACCTCCTTTGGAAACCTGTTACAGAGCTTAATTATCCTTATACATAGAAAGCTTTTCCTAAATCTCCCTTGCTTCAGATTTAGACCATTGCTTCTTATCCGACCTTCAGCTCACATGGAGAACAATTGATCACCATTCTCTTTATAACAGCCCTTAACGTATTTGAAGACTTTATCTGGTTCCTCCTCAGCTTTCTTTTATCAAGACTAAACATGCCCAGTTTTTTTAACCTTTCCTCATAGGGCATACTCCCCTGTATTTACACCCTGCACACTATTGTAATAATATTTCTACAAAGTATGCCTTGTAAGGTATCATTTGAAAACTCATAATTTGCTGGTTAGTATTGGCCTGGTAAAATGTGGGGCAACATTGATGTGCAGTTATAAGATTCCCTTCTGTGGTGGTATTAACACGTGCCCCAAACTCCACAGCCCTGCCCAAACAGAAGTTGGCAAACTTTCTTGACTTATGCAGTTGTGATACGCTATAATCACTGGATTCTTTTCAGCAGTAATAATACTGCTTAGCCAATTATTTCCTATTTTGTAGTTGTGCATTTGATTTGTTTTCCTTCCTAGGGGTAGTATTTTGCACTTTGTCTTTATTGAAGTACATCTTGTTGATTTCAGACCAATTTAATTTGTTAGTCATTTTGAATTCTAATCCTGTCCTCCAAGGTGCTTGTAACCCCTCCAAGCTTGTCATCTGCAGATTTTTCTAAGCATACTATCCACCCCATTATCCAAGTTTATTTATGAAAATACTGAATAGTACAGGACCCCTGCAATATTGGAGAAATTGGAAAAATGGTCAGAGGTAAACAGGATGAAGTTTAATAAGGACAAATGCAAAGTGCTCCACTTAGGTAGGAACAATCAGTTTCACACATACAGAATGGGAGGAGACTGTCTAGGAAGGAGTATGGCAGAAAGGGATCTAGGAGTTATAGTGGACCACAAGCTAAATATGAGTCAACAGTGTGATGCTGTTGCAAAAAAAGCAAACTTGATTCTGGGCTGCATTAACAGGTGTGTTGTGAGCAAGACACGAGAAGTCATTCTTCCCCTCTACTCTGCGCTGGTTAGACCTCAGCTGGAGTATTGTGTCCAGTTCTGGGCACCGCATTTCAAGAAAGATGTGGAGAAAGTGGAGAGGGTCCAGAGAAGAGCAACAAGAATGATTAAGGGTCTAGAGAACATGACCTATGAAGGAAGGCTGAAGGAATTGGATTTGTTTAGTTTTGGAAAAGAGAAGACTGAGAGGGGACATGATAGCGGTCTTCAGGTATCTAAAAGGGTGTCATAAGGAGGAGGGAGAAAACGTGTTCATCTTAGCCTCTAAGGACAGAACAAGAAGCAATGGGCTTAAACTGCAGCAAGGGAGGTTTAGGTTGGACATTAGGAAAAAGTTCCTAACTGTCAGGGTGGTTAAACGCTGGAATAAACTGCCCAGGGAGGTTGTGGAATCTCCATCTCTGGAGATATTTAAGTGTAGGTTAGATAAATGTCTATCAGGGATGGTCTAGACAGTATTTGGTCCTGCCATGACGGCAGGGGGCTGGACTCGATGACCTCTCGAGGTCCCTTCCAGCCCTAGAATCTATGAATATCCCACTACGTATGCCTTCCCAGCTCAACAGTGAACCATTGATAACTATTCTTTGAGTACAGTCTTTCAACCAGTGGTGCACCCACTTTATAGTAATTTAATCTAGATCACCTTTCCCTACTTGGCTTGCTTATGAGAATGTCATGTGTGACTGCCTCAAAAGTCAAGATACATCAGGTCTACTTCTCCCCCACCCCCACCCCACCTCCACTACGTGCACTAGGCCAGTAACTGTGTCAATTTTAATTAAGGATTTGCAAAGCATAAGAGACTTTCTAATCCATAATTTAGCCCTTAAATCATGATTTCTCATGTACAGCCCTCTGCTAGAAGTGAGATGTGCTGTGATCATTCCTTCTGAGGGGATAAAATACTTCATGGTGTGGCATGCTTGTGGCTAATTCCCCATAAATTATTTTACAAGCAGAATAAAGTTTACAATGTAGTGTTGTCCAAGTATTACTTGTGGTTTAGGAGGCATTATTGTGATAAAGCTATGTGTCTAGATCAGGGTGGCCAACCTGTGGCTTCGGCGCCACATGCGGCTCTTCAGAAGTTAATATGTGGCTCCTTGTATAGGCACCAACTCCGGTGCTGGAGCTACAGGCGCCAACTTTCCAATGTGCTGGGAGTGCTCACTGATCAACCCCTGGCTCTGCCACGGGCCCTGCCCCCACTCCACTCCTTCCCTCCCCTGAGCCTGCCATGCCCTCGCTCCTCCCCTTCCCCCCAGAGCCTCCTGCACCCAACGAAACAGCTGATCAGGAGGTGTGAGGAAAGAAGGGGAGGTGCTGATCAGCTGGGCTGCTGGTGGCGGGAGGCACTGTGAGCGTGGAGCTAATGGGGTGGGGGGTACTGATGTATTACTGTGGCTCTTTGGCAATGTACATTGGTAAATTCTGGCTCCTTCTCAGGCTCAGGTTGGCTACCTCTGGTCTAGATCAATAAACCTATTTACAGAGATGAGGTGGGTGAGATAATATATTTTATTGACCAACTTTGGTGAGAGACAAGCTTTTGAGCTACACGGAGCACTTACGAAGTGGGTATTCACCCATGAAAGCTTATGCTCCAATAAGTCTGTTAGTCTATAAGGTACCACAGAACTCTTTGTCGCTTCTGCAGAGCACTTACTCAGGTCTGGGAAAGGTATTCAATGTCGCAGCTAAATACAAGATTGAACAGATATTTTAGCATAAGTACTTAGCACATATTCTAAGTATCAGAGGGGTAGCCGTGTTAGTCTGTATCCACAAAAACGAGGAGTCCGCTGGCACCTTAAAGACTAACAGATTTATTTGGACATAAGCTTTCATGGGTAAAAAAACCACTTCTTCAGATACATGGAGTGAAAATTACATACAGGCATAAATATATTTTGGCATGTGAAGAGAAGGTAGTTACCTTACAAGTGGAGAACCAATGTGAAGGCCAATTTAGTCAGGGTGGATGTGGTATTGACACCTCATCAATTATTGGGAGTGGACCATATCCACACTGACATGATGCCATTTTAATAAGCAGCCCCAAAGAGAATGCATAGGTGATAGAACCAGGACAGCATACCCTATACCTCCCTCTCCATACCCTATAACTCCCTCTCCATATCCCCTTAGAAGGAATAGTTGCCTTTATTGATGCCATGGGTGTGGTTTTAGTTATTTTCTGTTGTGAATACCTGTATCTCTTTTTCAGACCTCTTCATAAAACACTGATAGGTCCCTTTGTCTAATTACCTCTGCTCTGTTAGTGGTAAACTTCAATAGACTTAGCCCAGTGTGCATAGAGGCAAGTACACTGTAGGAAATAATCATTTTGCGGTGGGTAGGAACAGCAACACAGTGTGTTCAAATTTCAAATTAACAGTGCCCACTTTAATACTCTCCTTCCTATAAGATATTTTGCTTTGGAGTGGAGCAGGGCCCCCTCTAGGCACCAGCTAAGGAAGCTGGTGCCTGGGGCGGCAAATCAGAAGGGGCGGCACTTCGGCCGTTATTGGGGTGGCACTCCGCGTTTGTTTGTTTTTTTTGTTTTTTCCCCCTTCCTCAGTGGCACTGCGGTGGCAGCTTTTTCATTTTTCCTTCCTCGGCGGCACTTCGATGGCAGCTTTTTCATTTTTCCTTCCTCGGCAGCACTTCAACGGCAGCTTTTTTATTTTTTCTTCATCAGCGGCCGCTGTTTTTTTTTTTGTTTTTTTTTTTTTGCTTCACTGCTCGGGGCGGCAAAAAAGGTAGAGCCGGCCCTGGAGTGGAGGTGAATACTGCCTTGATAAAACTTTCTACTCAACTTTTCTTCACATCCCTACCATTCTATGTATGGATGCTCTCCTAATTCCAGTCTGCTAAACCCTTTACATCCAAATTTCCTCATAAACCTCAGTTTTGCAAGGCCCACAAGTAGTGAACCAATAATAACTATAGTAGGGGGTAGTTCGTTTTTTTGTTGTTTTTTTTGTTAAAAACACTAAACATCTGGTCACCCAGTGCTTTAGGATTCAGTGTACCCTGCTTACTCTGTGTCTTCTCTTCAGGTGCCAGTATATTTATGCTTGTATCTGTAATTTTCACTCCATGCATCTGAAGAAGTGGGTTTTTTACCCACGAAAGCTTATGCCCAAATAAATCTGTTAGTCTTTAAGGTGCCACTGGACTCCATGTTGTTTTTGTGGATACAGACTAACATGGCTACCCCGATACTCTGTGTTTTCTTTTGGTCATAAGATGGCACCTTTGTAATTTGCGTGTCTTTTGCAGCACTGAGACTGTTGTAATCACTTCAGTTAATTAACAAGAGATAGCTTTGGTTTTTTTGTGGGGGGCTTGAAATCAATTGGAAAAACCTCAGGCTGGTACATTATGTATATATAATATATATATATAATTATGATAGAGCACCATAAGCAAAACAGTGTAAGACACCCGGTAGACTAATGTGATCTGTGGCAAAATACCAGCTGAGTTGCTGCGCAACACATGACATGGCTGTGTAACATGATGGGTGATTATGATGGGGTGGGATAATATGTAAGGGGTGACAGTGGGGCTGGTGGCAGTGTAACATTGGCTAGGTGAAATGAAGATAGGCAGCAACATAACCAGTCTGTAGGCAAGTGACAACTGAGAAGGGGAGGTGGATGCCATCATGCCAACTCTTAATGATTTTATCACAAGTCTTGCAATATTTGGTGCTTTATTTAAAGCCACAGTTCCTGGAGGCAATGATTGAGAATCTCAACTTTATTTTTTGGTTTTAAAGTACACACACTTCTAACCCCCGGGGGTTGCAGAGAGCAGCTTGATCAGGGTGGCCCTAGTGCCCCGCATCAGGTCAGAAACCAGAGAGCAGATATGCCCAGGTATAATTTTTTTAAAAAAGATTTTAAAACAACAACCACTCTGGTCTCACGATGTTTTGAGGCCTGATTTTTGAACCCGGGACATGGACAGGGCTATAGGAGACCTAGCCTGGGGCGAGAGGCGCTAGCGTAAGGCAGGGGCCCCGTGAGGGCTGACTGGGGGCGGGGAGGGAGCCCTGGGGGTGCAGGGCAGGAAGGGCTGATGCTGAGGGCTGCGCTGTGCCAGACTGAGGGGGCGCAGCCAGAGGCCCGGCTTCCTCACACGGGCCCAAGTGGGACCGAAGGCGAAGCCGCGCAGCCAGTCTCTCGGGTCCGGAGCTTGAAGCCGGCGGCGAGTGCGGCCTCCAGCAGCGCCACCCAGGGCAGCGGCTCTCGCAGGGCCCTGTAGGGGGCACTGCCTCGGGCGGGGCGGGAGGCGCCGCTCTTGGTGGGCGGCAGAGGCCTCGGACTCGCTGGCCGCCGCCGGGCCGGAAGGTTCCGCTGTTGCCTGGTGACCGCGTGTAAACAGAAGAGGAGCGGCGGGGTGGCAGCCTGCAGCGCTCTCCGCCCGTGCCCAGCAGCAGGTGGGTTTGCCGCAGCCCCGCGGGTCGGTGCGTCCCTCCCCAGCCTCTCCTGGGCCTGGCAGCGGCCCCGCCAGCAGACGGGCCGGCGCGGCGGGGGCCTTGCCCAAGGGGAGGGGAAACGGGAAAAAAGCTGGACACCCTCCTCCCCCCCGGCCCGGTAGGAGCCTCACGCTGCCCGGCCCGCTCGAGCCTGGCACCGAGCACCGGGCAAGTAACGCTGCTCGGCCGAGGAGCCGCCGCGCCCGGGAGGAGCAGCCTGATCCCCGTGTCACAGGCCGGGCGCTGAGGAAGGATGGAGAAGTTAAGCAACGTGCCCAAGGCCAGTGGCAGAGCCAGGTCTGGGAGCCAAGTCTCCTGGGTCCCTGGCCTGTGCCCTGTCTTAGCAGGTGGTTCTCGAGCGCCGGGTTAGCGAGCTACAATGGCATTCCCAAGGGTTTGGTGGCACCACACCACGCAGGGTCTGCTATGCTTGAGACCCCTTTCCAAACACAGTGCAGCAAAGCGGCTTTGTTGTTAGCTGAACTCAGGCTTAGTCTGAGGATGATTTCTGAACCTGGTTTTAATAATAATTAATTAATTATAATGATTGAGCAGAGACATGAACTGTGACATCTGCATGTGTATTATGACTGTGGTTATGTGATTAATTCGTAATAGACTTCTTAAGATTATATATTTATATTACATCTCTGTGCCAATCTGTCTTTCAGATTGTGGTGTGTGTCTGGGGGAGGATGGGGAAATAGAATATTTCAGATAATAAGTAAATGTATTAGCATAATACATGTGCATAATATTGGCACTAGGTGAACAAAGGAAGAGCTTTTAGCCATATTCTTGCATTAAATATTTCAGTTGCTAGATATTAACATGAAAGCTATATAAACCCAGAAGTCAGATCTCCTGATTTCCATATTAGTGACCTGATCCCCTGTTAATTAAAGGCTCTGCACTCATGTTTTCCACAACTTTCCAAAATTCTTTGCGATAACAAGGTAATGGTCCATGGAGATGGTTGTTTGTTTGTTTCTTTAATAACGTAAAGGCTAATACATCTGGCAGGTGTACATTCTGATTTATATTTCAATTAGTGGTTTCTAAAGAGCTCATGATATTTTCATTCAGACTAAAAACAATTGTGTGTCGAAATCATTCTTGCATTAAATCCAAAAAGCTTTGCTTGTGCTGAGCCATCTGACAATAGAATTCTTTTTACTCTGCATACTACAAACAGTTGTACCTGTGTTCTGTGCTTGTAGAGAGACTCTATTCTGTGTATTTGTAAACCACAGTCAGGTTTGTTTAGAGACTTTTTTGTCTATGCTGAAAACGTTTAGAAGGGATAGATCTTGTAAAATATTTCATGTAATACACCCTGTTGCCCCAACTCTGGACTCTCTCGTATTTGAGAGTTTTGTGTGCTTTTTTTTTTTTAATTAAAAAAAGTTCAGTAACCAACAGTGTACATAATATTGTTATGAGACCCTAGTAAGTTCCTTATACAGTGGAACCATCTCTCTTTCTATACACAGTCACCATTTAATAACAAACAAATCCTTCTTCCCCCTCCCTCCCATATAGTAGCTACAGTACAATGGAAATTGGAATCCACTACTTATTCTGCCTTCAGTTTGATTCCTGGGGCACTGATTTCCACTCACTATTGTCAATTAAAAAATAATTAAATACTTAAATAGGGGTCTAGTTTAGAAAATAGTGAAAACATCTTTTAGCCCTCCGGGTCCATCTCTCTGCAACTGCAGAATATAGTTCGCTAAAAGTGATCATGACAGTGAACATATCAGATACTAGGAAAGAGACTGAAATCCAGGACCTCTATGGTGGCATTCAAAGAAATGTTTCCAGTTGCACGCGCAGGGCCAGGTAAGCAAGCAGAGATTCAGAGTCTCAATGCGTGGATGAGACAATGGTGTAGAGAGGAGGGGTTTAGATTTATTAGGAAGTGGGGAAACTTTTGGGATACGGGGAGCCTATGCAGGAAGGATGGGCTCCACCTAAACCAAAGTGGATCCAGACTGCTGGCACTTAACATTAAAAAGGTTGCAGAGCAGTTTTTAAACTAAGAGATGGGAGAAAGCCGATTGCTGCAGAGGAGCATGTGGATCGGACAGACACTTCTCTTAGAGGAGAGTCTATTGATAGAGATTCTCTAGGTTTTAGTCAGGAGGAGAGGATGGAAAAGGATAAAGTAGGGGCCAGATCAGATGAGAAACATTCACATAAAAAAGAATCTGACACATCAGAAAAGGGCAGACAAACAGTGACAAGTTTTTAAAGTGCTTGTACACAAATGCTAGAAGTCTAAATAATAAGATGGCTGAACTAGAGGATATTGACATAATAGACATCACAGAAACCTGGTGCAGTGAGGACAATCAATGGGATACAATCATTCCGGGATACAAAATATATCGGAAGGACAGAACGGGTCGGGAGGGGGGAGAGAGTGGCACTATATGTGTAATAAAATATAGAATCAAATGAAGTAAAAATCTTAAATGAATCCACATGTTCCATAGAATCTCTATGGATAGTAATTCCACGCTCTAATAAGAATATAACAGTAGGGATCTATTATTGACCACCTGACCAGGACAGTGATAGTGACGATGAAATGCTAAGGGAGATTAGAGAGGCTATCAAAATAAAGAACTCAATAATAGTGGGGGATTTCAATTATCCCCATATTGTCTGGGTACATGTCACCTCAGGACGAATGCAGAGACAAAATTTCTCGATACTTTAAATGACTGCTTCTTGGAGCAGCTGGTATAGGAACCCACAAGGGGAGAGGCAACGTTCGATTGAGTGGAGCGCAGGATCTGGTCCAAGAGGTAACTATAACAGGACCGCTTGGCAATAGTGACCATAATATAATAACATTTAACATTCCTGTGGTGTGAAGAACACCTCAACAGCCCAACACTGTGACATTTAATTTCAGAAAGGGGAACTATGCAAAAATGAGGGGGTTAGTTAACAGAAATTAAAAGATACAGTGACTAGAGTGAAATCCCTGCAAGCTGCATGGACACTTTTCAAAGACACCATAATAGAGGCCCAACTTAAACGTATACCCCAAATTTAAAAACACAGTAAAAGAATTAAAAAATAGCCACTGTGGCTTAACAACCATGTAAAAGAAGCAGTGAGAGATAAAAAGGCATCTTTTAAAAAATGGAAGTCAAATCCTAGTGAGGTAAATAGAAAGCAGCATAAACACTGCCAAATTAAGTGTAAAAATGTAATAAAAAAAGCCAAAAAGGAGTTTGAAGAACAGCTAGCCAAAAAACTCAAAAGGTAATAACAAAATGTTTTTTAAGCACATCAGAAGCAGGAAGCTTGCTAAACAACCAGTGAGGCTCCTGAACAATTGAGATACAAAAGGAGCACTTAAAGACGATAAAGTCATTGCGGAGAAACTAAATGAATTCCTTGCTTCAGTCTTCACGGCTGAGGATATTAGGGAGATTCCCAAACCTGAGCCGTCTTTCGTAGGTGACAAATCTGAGGAATTAGCACAGATTGAAGTGTCATTAGAGGAAGTTTTGGAATTAATTGATAACTTAACAGTAACAAGTCACCGGGACCAGATGGCATTCACCCAAGAGTTCTGAAAGAACTCAAATGTGAAATTGCGGAACTATTAACTATGGTTTGTAACCTGTCCTTTAAATCAGCTTCTGTACCCACTGACTGAAAGATAGCTAATGTAATGCCAATATTTAAAAAGGGCTGTAGAGGTGATTCCGGCAATTAAAACCTGGTAAGTCTAATGTCAGTACCGGGCAAATTAGTTGAAACAATAGTAAAGAATAAAATTGTCATACACATAGAAGAACATAAATTGTTGGGCAAAAGTCAACATGGTTTCTGATCATGTCTTATTAATCTATTAGAGTTCTTTGAAGAGGTCAGCAAACATGTGGACAAGGGGGATCCAGTGGACATAGTGTACTTAGATTTCCAGAAAGCCTTTGACAAGGCCTCACCAAAGGCTCTTATGTAAATTAAGTTGTCCTGGGATAAGAGGGAAGATCCTTTCATGGATTGAGAACTGGTTAAAAAACAGGGAACAAAGGGTAGGAATAAATGGTACATTTTCAGAATGGAGAGGGGTAACTAGTGGTGTTCCCCAAGGGTCAGTCCACGGACCAATCCTATTCAATTTATTCATAAATGATCTGAAGAAAGGGGTAAACAGTTAGGTGGCAAAGTTTGCAAATGATACTAAACTGCTCAAGATAGTTAAGACCAAAGCAGACTGTGAAGAACTTCAAAAAGATCTCACAAAACTAAGTGATTGGGCAACAAAATGGCAAATGAAATTTAATGTGGATAAATGCAAATTAATGCACATTGGAAAAAATAATCCCAACTATACATACAATATGATGGGGGCTAATTTAGCTACAACTAATCAGGAAAGAGATCTTGGAGTCATCGTGGATAGTTCTCTGAAGACATCCATGCAGTGGCAGTCAAAAAAGCAAACAGGATGTTAGGAATCATTAAAAAAGGGACAGAGAATAAGACAGAGCATATCTTATTGCCCTTATATAAATCCATGGTACGCCCACATCTTGAATATTGTGTACAGATGTGGTCTCCTCATCTCAAAAAAGATATACTGGCATTAGAAGAGGTTCAGAGAAGGGCAACAAAAATTATTAGGGGTCTGGAACGGGTCCCATATGAGGAGAGATTAAAGAGCCTGGGACTTTTCAGCTTGGAAAAGAGGAGACTAGGGGGATATGATAGAGGTATAATAAATCATGAGTGGTGTGGAGAAAGTGAATAAAGAAAAGTTATTTACTTGTTACCATAATATAAGAACTAGGGGCCACCAAATGAAATTAATGGGCAGCAGATTTAAAACTAATAAAAGGAAGTTACTTCTTCACACAGCGCACAGTCAACCAGTGGAACTGCTTGCCTGAGGAGGTTGTGAAGGCTAGGACTATAACAGTGTTTAAAAGAACTAGATTAATTCATGGAGGTTAAGTCCATCAATGGCCATTAGCCAGGATGGGTAAGGGATGGTGTCCCTAGCCTCTGTTTGTCAGAGGGTGGTGATGGATGGCAGGAGAGAGATCACTTGATCATTACCTGTTAGGTTCACTCCCTCTGGGGCACCTGGCATTGGCCACTGTCAGCAGACAGGATACTGGGCTGGATAGACCTTTGGTCTGACCCAGTACGGCCATTCTTATGTTCTTACGGTGTCTACTACGTTCGCCAGTGTCACGGAGTGTGGGGGAGTCAGGTCCTGCACCCCTCTTCCCGGGATTCAATGTGACTCTCAGCCAGCCAGTAGAACAGAAGGTTTATTAGGGTTGTCAGGAAAGAGTCCAAACAGAGCTTGTAAGTATGACCAGGACCCCTCAGCTGGGCCCTTCTGGGGGGCAGGGAGCTTAGACCCCAGCTCTGGGGCTCCCTGCGTTTCACCACCCAGCTCCAAACTGACCAAGAGCCAGCCAAACCTCCAGCAGGCTCTTCCCCTTCCCCCGGGGCCCCTCCCCTAGCCTTTTACCATTCTCCCAGCCAAAGGTGTCACCTCCCAACCCCCGTCCTGGCTCATGTTACAGCCTCAGGTAAAGTCTCACATTCCCTATGCAGCCTTTCCCAATGCAGCCAGCCTCTCAGGTCAGATCCATCTCGCTCTCTACTCCGTCACATCGCTCCCCGCTTCGAGACTGAACTGAGCGGGGTCACTGTGACAAGTGGCCTGGGGAAGTTCAGGGCCCCCTCTCCGGGACAATGCATCCGCTATCAGGTTGGCACTTCCCTTCACATGGACCACGTCCATGTCGTAATCCTGCAGGAGCAGGCTCCACCTCAGGAGCTTGGCGTTGGCCCCTTTCATCTGGTGTAGCCAGGTCAGGGGCGAGTGGTCGGTGTACACGGTGAAGTGTCGCCCGAATAGATACGGCTCTAGTTTCTTGAGGGCCCACACCATGGCCAGGCATTCCTTCTCGATGGCCGCATAATTCTGCTCCCGGGGTAGCAGCTTCTTGCTTAAATACACGATGGGGTGTCTCTGCCCCGTTTCATCCTCCTGCATTAACACCGCCCCCAGTCCCCTGTCTGAGGCGTCGGTGAACACCAGAAAGGGCTTGTCAAAGTCTGGGTTTGCCAGAACCGGGTCCCTGATCAAAGCCTCCTTCAGTGCACAGAGAGCCCTCTGGCACTCCTCGGTCCAGATCACCTTGTCTGGCTTCCCCTTCTTACATAGCTCAGTGATGGGGGTGGCTATGGCGCTAAAGTGGGGCACAAATCTTCGATAGTACCCCGCCATCCCAATAAAGGCCTGGACCTGCTTTTTGGTTTGGGGAGCAGGCCAGTCCCGGATCACCTCCACCTTGGCTGGTTCTGGCTTTAGGCGGCCGCTCCCCACCCGGTGTCCCAGGTAGGACACTTCAGCCATCCCCACCTTGCACTTCTCCGCTTTTACGGTCAGCCCAGCCTCCCGGAGTCGGTCCAGCACTTGTTTAACCTGGGACACATGGTCCTCCCAGGTCTGGCTAAAGACACAGATATCATCGATATACGCCACAGCGAAGCTCTCCATCCCCTTCAGTAGCTGATCCACCAGGCGCTGGAAGGTGGCTGGCGCTCCCTTGAGACCGAAAGGCAGGGTCAGGAACTCGTAGAGCCCCAGAGGAGTAATGAAGGCAGATTTCAGCCGGGCATCTGCATCCAGTGGCACTTGCCAGTAGCCCTTTGTAAGATCCATGGTGGTGAGGTACCGAGCCCCTCCCAGCTTGTCTAGGAGCTCATCCGGCCGGGGCATGGGGTAGGCATCGGATACAGTGATGGCATTGAGCTTCCGATAGTCCACACAGAACCGGATCGACCCATCCTTTTTGGGGACCAGCACCACCGGCGAGGCCCAAGGGCTGGACGACGGCTGGATCACCCCCAAAGCCAGCATGTCCTTGACCTCTCTTTCCAGGTCCCGAGCTGTCTTCCCTGTGACTCGGAAGGGGGAGCATCTTATAGGTTGGTGCGATCCTGTCTGCACCCGGTGGACAGTCAGATTAGTGCGACCAGGCTGGTTGGAAAACAGCTGTCGGTACAGATGCAGCACCCCTCTGATCTCAGCTTGCTGGGCAGGGGTTAGCTGATCGGAGAGAGGGATTGTTTCTTGGGAGGAACCAGCTCCTGTCTCAGGGAATAGATCTACTAGAGGGTCACTTCCGTGCTCCTCCCAATGTCCACACACGGCCAGCACCACATTCCCCCTGTCATAATATGGCTTCATCATATTGACATGGTACACCCGGCAGTGGTGTGCCCGGTTAGACAGCTCCACCACATAATTTACCTCATTTAGCTGCTTGACAACCTTGAAAGGGCCTTCCCAAGCGGCCTGCAGCTTGTTTTTCCTCACGGGGATGAGAACCATCACCTGATCCCCGGTGGCGTAGGCGCGGGCCCGCGCCGTGCGGTCATACCAGACCTTTTGCTTCCTCTGGGCTCTGGCCAGATTTCCCTTGGCCAGGCCCATGAGCTCAGTAAGTCTCTCTCGGAAGGTCAGGACATACTCCACCACTGACTCTCCCTCGGGGGCGGCCTCCCCCTCCCATTCGTCTCTCATCAGGTCCAGGGGCGCCCTTACCCTCCTGCCATATAACAGTTCGAAGGGCGAGAATCCAGTAGACTCCTGAGGCACTTCCCTGTACGCGAACAGCAGGTGCGGTAGGTACTTGTCCCAGTCCTGCGGGTGCTGGTTCATAAAGGTTTTCAGCATCATCTTTAGCGTCCCATTGAACCTCTCCACCAGCCCATTGGACTGGGGATGATATGCTGAGGCCCAGCTGTGCCGGACCCCACATTTCTCCCACAAGCACCGGAGCAGGGCCGACATGAAGTTGGACCCTTGGTCTGTCAGGACTTCCTTGGGGAACCCCACTCGGCTGAAAATGGTCAGCAGCGCATCCGCCACGGTGTCTGCTTCAATGGAGGATAAGGGCACCGCCTCGGGGTAGCGGGTGGCGAAATCTACCACCACCAGGATGTATTTCTTCCCCGACCGGGTTGTCTTGCTGAGAGGCCCCACTATGTCCATGGCCACCTTCTGGAAGGGCTCCTCTATGATGGGCAAAGGCCTCAAAGCCGCTTTCCGCTTGTCCCGAGCCTTCCCCACCCGCTGACAGGGGTCACAGGACCGGCAGTACTGATGGACAGTTGTAAAGACCCCAGGCCAGTAAAAGTTCTGTAGCAGCCTCTGCCTGGTGCGCCGGATCCCCTGGTGCCCTGCGAGAGGGATGTCATGGGCCAGGTACAGTAGCTTGCGGCGATACTTCTGGGGGACCACCAGCTGCCTCCTGATCCCCCATGTCTCCATCTCACCGGGGGGAGCCCATTCCCGGTACAGGAACCCCTTCTCCCACAGGAACCTCTCCTGGCAACCTCTCCACATGGTCTGTACCTCCCTGTGGTCGGCCAGGTCCCTGAGCTTCCGCAAGGAGGGATCTCTCTGTAACTCGGCCTGGAACTCAGCCGCTGGGGACGGAATGGGAACCTGTTCTCTCGTGCTGTCTGGGTCTGAGGCCGCAGCCTCTCTGCGCCTGGTCCTGGGGTACTCCCTCCCCACTGGGCCAGGGTCTTGCGCCCCGTGCAAGGCACCCTCTCCGAGGCCCGGGCGTAGCGCCCCTTGCCGGCTCTGGCTACGGGTCACGACCAGGGTATCCCGGGATTCACTGGGCCAGTCTTCTAGGTCCCCCCCCATCAGTACCTCAGTGGGCAAATGCTGGTGCACCCCTATGTCCTTGGGGCCCTCCTTGGCCCCCCATTTCAGGTGTACCCTCGCCACAGGTACCTTGAATGGGGTCCCGCCCACCCCCGTTAGGGTCAGGTAGGTGTTGGGTACCACCCGATCTGGGGCCACCACCTCGGGCCGGGCCAGCGTCACCTCCGCGCCCGTATCCCAGTATCCAGTGACCTTCCTCCCATCTATCTCCAGGGGAACAAGGCACTCTCTCCGAAGGGACAGCCCCGCGCCCACCCTATAAACCGAGAACCCTGAGTCCGGAGCATCCAGCCCCCCCGAGGAGCTGGTCTGGGGCCTTCCTCCCTCCGGAGCCGTTGATAAGCTGCCAGCCCCCCTCTTCTGGGCTGTCGGCCCCTCATCTGGCTGGGTCCCTACCCAGTTAACCCGGTGTGGGTTTGGTCTGCTCAGTCTGTCTCTGATCTTGGGGCACTGGGACCGTACGTGGCCCCTCTGGCCGCAGTGATAGCAGCTCATGTCCCGTTGGTCCCCTCGAGCAGGTAGGTTGGTTCTGATGTCGGAGGTTCCCCTCGGGAGGGGGTTCTCCCTATTTCCCCTTTGGGAGGTCCCATGCTGCCTCTCTTGCTGCCTCAGGGTGGGCCTGCTCCTTTGGGATTCCTCCCTGCCACCCCTTGACCGACTGTTCATGAACTCGTCGGCCAGCCGCCCTGCGTGCTGCGGGCTCCCTGGATTTTTGTCCATCAACCATAGCTTCAGGTCTGATGGGCACAGTTCATACAGTTGTTCTAGTACGAATAGTTCGAGCAGGTCCTCCATAGTTTGGGCCCCAGCGGTCCACTTGCGGGCGTATCCATGTATCCGGTTGGCCAGTTGTAGGTACGTGATCTCAGGGTTTTTTCGCTGATCCCGGAACCTTTGACGGTACATCTCGGGAGTCAGCCCAAGCTCGCAGAGCAGGGCCTTTTTGAACAGTTCATAGTCCCCAGTCTCCGTCTCTTTCATTCGGCCGTACACGTCCAGGCCTGCAGGGTCTAGTAAGGGGGTGAGATACTGGATCTTGTCTGCAGGGTCAACCTTGTGCAACCTGCAGGCATTCTCAAAGGCCGCCAGGAAGCTGTCTATGTCTTCCCCTTCCTTACGCCGGGCCAGGAAGTTACGATCAAACTTCCCTGTAGTCTTGGGTCCCCCCTCACTCACCGCAGCCGGGGCCTCACTGCTCCTCAGTCTGGCCAGCTCCAGCTCATGCTGGCGTTGTTTCTCCTCATGCTGGCGTTGTTTCTCCTCATGCTGGCGTTGTTTCTCCTTCTCCTCCAG
This sequence comes from Macrochelys suwanniensis, assembly GCA_033296515.1. Taxonomy (NCBI): domain Eukaryota; kingdom Metazoa; phylum Chordata; order Testudines; family Chelydridae; genus Macrochelys; species Macrochelys suwanniensis. The sequence continues at coordinate 43,008,053 of CM065780.1, read as the reverse complement.
CTCATGCTGGCGTTGTTTCTCCTTCTCCTCCAGCTCATGCTGGCGTTGTTTCTCCTTCTCCTCCAGCTCATGCTGGCGTTGTTTCTCCTCGTGCTGACGCTGCTTTTCCCGTTCTTCCCGCTCCTCCTTCAGTTCCTGCTGCCTCAACTCGAGCTCTTTCAGTTTTATCTCCCTCTCCCAATCCAGCCGCCTCCACTGCTGGGATGGGGAGCTCCTCTGGGAAGATCCCCTGCTGGCCGCCGGGGTCAAGGTGCCCTCGGTATTTGCTGGGCTTTCCCCAACCTCTCCCCTGGGCAGAGGCGAGAGGGGTCTTGGAATGTCCTCAGCAGCAGTCTGACCCCTCCCAGCCAGGTCGGGCCCTGGGGCCCATGCTGCGTCTGTCGGGCGGCTTCCCCCAGGGACAGGGATCGGGTCATCCAAGCGATCCTTCTCCTCCAGCTGCGCAATCAGCTGGTCTTTGGTGGACTTCCCAATGCGCAGCCCCCTCTGCCTGCACAGCTCCACCAGGTCGTTCTTACGGCGCTTAGCATACATCTTCCTGTTGGCCACTCGCAGGCCTGTGCGGTCTTGGCCCCCACGGCTTCCAGGAGGAACCCCTAGTGTGCCAGCCCTTCTCACTGGTCACACCCTCAGGGTTAAGCGTAGCTCCTCCGCCCCCCAAAACCACTTCTCTCTGCCTCTTCAGCAACCTGCTCCCCGTCAATCCCCCTTCGTTGTACTGCTCTCCAGTCACTTACTGCAGGAAGTGCCGTTCATGGGGTGCAGAAGATCCCACCTCTGCCACCAGTTGTCACGGAGTGTGGGGGAGTCAGGTCCTGCACCCCTCTTCCCGGGATTCAATGTGACTCTCAGCCAGCCAGTAGAACAGAAGGTTTATTAGGGTTGTCAGGAAAGAGTCCAAACAGAGCTTGTAAGTATGACCAGGACCCCTCAGCTGGGCCCTTCTGGGGGGCAGGGAGCTTAGACCCCAGCTCTGGGGCTCCCTGCATTTCACCACCCAGCTCCAAACTGACCAAGAGCCAGCCAAACCTCCAGCAGGCTCTTCCCCTTCCCCCGGGGCCCCTCCCCTAGCCTTTTACCATTCTCCCAGCCAAAGGTGTCACCTCCCAACCCCCGTCCTGGCTCATGTTACAGCCTCAGGTAAAGTCTCACACTCCCGATGCAGCCTTTCCCAATGCAGCCAGCCTCTCAGGTCAGATCCATCTCGCTCTCTACTCCGTCACAGCCAGTAGCTACATGTGGCCAATAGGCTATTGAATTGTGGCTAATGCATGTGGCTTTTTTATAATGTGGCTTAATGTGGCTTTTTTATAATGTGGCTAATAAGAAAAATTCAAAATCACAAGTGTGGCTAGCAGTGTGGCTAGCATCGAATTTCTATTGGACACCGCTGTCTTACACTAAAGTGATACTAAATTTGAGGATACACCAAGCCTCAAGAAGAAGCTAGCTATAAAACCTTTTATTTAGGCTTTGATTCTAAAGTATTAAAAGGCAGGAAATCCATACATACTATTTATATGCCAAGATGGCCTTTACATATTCCTATATATGGACGTCTAGCAAACAATGCAACCCACAAGAACTTCCTCTTCCCCTCATTTCTGCTCTCATGAGACTCTTGGAACTGAAGTGGTTGTGGTCACGCAGTGATTCCATAACTTCAACTCTGAACCGTTGGTGTCCTGAGAGGGTGTCCATCCATGCCTGACAAACTCAGCTTTCCAGAAGGTTCTTGAAAGTAGCTATGGGAGTGGGTGCATCCCATAAGAGTGAATATGCAGAGAGCAATACAAGAAACCACAATTGTTATAAGTTACCTGTTTTCAAAAAACAAATGAAAACAAAAAACAAAACTTGTAATTTTAATTAGGTAGGTACTTAACACTGATTAAATAGCCTGACTTCTGCATCAGGCTGCTTAAAGTATAATAGAGAAGTATTTAAAATCACACCTTCTTGTCTTATGCAACTAATCTGTTTCCCATGTGCTTTTCAAGTCCTATTTACTAATCTTATTTAAGTGGAAGACATTTTTAATGTGCTTTTACTTCTGTTTCCCCTACAGAGCTAATATAGCTGTGGGAGAGTGAGTTGGATTAATTCTGAGCACATGCTTCATCAACAGAATTGATAAGTAAGCTCTCATGGCGCTGTCTCTATTACTTAATATAGAGGTTCTCAACCTTTTTGGAATTATGCCTTCCTCCCCCCCTCCCCAACTTTTTTTTTAACTTGGAGCCCCACTTCCCTTCTCCCCCTCCTTACAAAATGGGACTTTCCAATGTAATCTAAGTGGAAGTGGGGCTATTAATACATTGATTCCAATAAAAGGAATTCTACTTGAAATAAATCAGTCCTTTAATCATGCTAACTGTGCATAGGCTAGGAAACCTTTTAAAAGTACATGCCTTAATATCCACAAAGTTTTCAGGGCAATATTTCTCAATTTCAGCATTGAAGAGTGCTAGTGGGCATTGCGTTATGTCGCAACACCACTCATTGAAATTTGTCCCAGCCACCCCACTGTCAGATGGTGTGGCGGATGGGCTAAATTTCACTGAGTGGTGTTTCAACCCTGTGAGTGAATGGGAATGCTCGCTGTACCCCCATAGAAAGTTTAGCAAGCCTCCCTGGGGTGGCATACCCCCTGTTTGAGAACTGCTTACTTAATGTAATCATGCCATGTCCAGAAAGAAGATCACCTGACTTTCAGATTCCAGGTTGAATTTCCTGGTCTGATAATTAAGACGGGGGGAAAATTACCTATAAACTGAAGGAAATATGGGACTGGACTCTTCTATGCCATTTTTACAGGACAGAAACTCACTCACTTTAGTTAACTTTTTCCAAAGTGGAAAGTTTTAACTAAGTCACTGGGAAATGAATTTCTGTTCACTGTGTAATTCAGAAAACTTTGTTTCTTAGATGCAGACGATTGAGAATATTGCGAAGACAAGAACCATAAGAAAATTTTTCAGATTAAGTGTTAAAATTGGAGGCTGTCATGGACGAGATTCCAGTTAAAGTTGCCGTAAGAATAAGACCTCTGCTTTCCAAAGAGATTCTTCATAACCATCAAGTATGCGTGAGACTGGTCCCAAACACACAGCAAGTTATCATTGGGAAAGACCGTGTCTTCACTTTTGATTTTGTATTTGGCAAAAATTCAACCCAAGATGAAGTTTATACAACTTGCATTAAGCCTTTAGTGGTGTCTTTGATTGAAGGATATAATGCTACAGTTTTTGCTTATGGACAGACAGGGTCTGGGAAGACGTACACCATTGGTGGAGGTCACATTGGTATGTTTTGGAAAGTTTATTTTGTTTCTGTGGTTTGTGACCAGTGTACTTGCCTAAATCAAATAAATAATACATGGAAGGCTATTTGATAGTTGTGAAATAACTATATTTTACAGGTGTATTTTTACAAACCTGAGGCGAATAGTTGTTCAGGCTGGCTGTTGGGTTTTTGTTTGTGTGTGAGGTTTTTTGTTTGTTTTTGCTGCTTGATTGACTTTTCCCATTAGAACACTGGGCTGGCTCCACTTGCAATAAATACTTCCAACAACTGTGTCTATGCAGCAGAGAGAGCACTACAGTCTATCTATATCTGAGAAGTTTCTACAGTGTTCATTGCCACAGTATCTAAACTCTATGCTACCGAAAAAAAACATTTAAAAGGCTAATGGAAAACATTACAATAAATTAATATACCTTTCTGACCAAACATGAGCTATCCAGAACAGGGGTTTATCTTAAATTAGACTGTACTCAAGAACCCTGAGAAGTGTCATATGAAGTGCTTTTCCGCCACACCCCCCCAACATTAAGTCAGTGCCAGTCACTGATATGAGGTTGGTTGGAGCTTCTGGATTTGATCCACATTTAAAATAGGATTGTTTTAGATGTGCGACTATTTGCTCTCATCTTCCAAATTTAATCCCAGCCTGTGCTTGAGCATCAAGATCTCATTTATTTTAACCTGTTTGCTCTTAACTTTATTTGGTATTAACTAAAAAACGCAATGGTGAGCAAATCTATCTAATCTACTTTAGGTATTTCTAGCATATCCATCACTATAGTACTTGAGTGCCCAGAATATTTTTGTGGTCTTCATTTGAGCACCATGAGAGTCTGAATACTACATTCTGAACAATGTAGAGTCTGAGAGAGTTGAGAAAATATTATTTTAGCATTAGTATATTAGTGAATCTGCGTGTGTCTAGGCCTTTGTAATATACACTTCTTTTTGGTTCCCTCAGTATGAAAATTACACCAATGTATCCTCTCCTTAGACTCAAACTGAGTGTAATGAAGCTTGAAATTATTGTCATTTACATGCTGAGGATGTCAGGAGGTAGGAAGTACACCACCTTAGAATCCCTTAGACTTACCTATGAATTTGGCCCTCAGTCTCCATCTGATGGTCTAAAAAAGGATACACTTTAAGGACCAGTTCAGTATCATAAAGATCAGAATTTTGGCTTAAAATGGCACATATCTAATCTTTTTTGGGGTTATTTTGCCAGTTATGACAACTCCCTTAACCATCATCATTCTGAGTTATCAGATATTATTATTATTGGAATTCTATTACTGTTAGAGCGTGCTGCTGCTGCAGAATTTTATAATAGAAAACAAGATTGTAAGACATTTCTTATTTCAATGTCTTTGTGGTTCAAAATTCCAGATTAGACTCCTGCTGTTTAAATATTGGCTACATCATCATCAGCATATTATTCTAAAATATGGAAAACAGTCTCTTTTATCTTTCAGACTAACTGGGTCATACTATCTTTTTTTCTGTGTTTAAATTGAATCATTTGAAGATTATATTTCCTCCCCTTGACCATATTCACTGCTTTCAGATGTTAATTCTCCTAATAGAAAAACCCAAATTATAACATGGCAGTTTTTTCCATCTTTCCAAGTGGATGTAAATAGATTATTTTAAAAATCTCTGTAAAAATTAAAATCTTCCTTATTCTTAATTCTTTTTATTCTTTTAATTTCTTGTCATCTTTTGACTAACCATGGTTATTTAATGTTAAGCCCGTGTTACCTAGAAGCTTTAAATAGCAGGTGCCACAGTACAAAGCTGTTCAAAGCTCAGCAACTTTTTTCACGTACAGTACCTATAGAGTCACTGATTAGATGGGACAATTTCTAATTTTCTTGGTTAGACGGAGTGAGCCACTCAGAAGCCTCTCATCAACCCCCCAGCCAATTTCCATACTGTGGAATAAGTAACATCTGAGATCCTTGTAGATATTTAATAGCAGGAGTTTGACATGGCATTGGTGAGCCATACAAAATGTTGGTTGAATGAACAAGAAGTGTTCCTAAATGCTCTCTCCTATTTCTGGCGTATGGGAACTTACTGAACTACTGTTGTACCCTTATTGGAGCAAGAGGTATCTGCTGAAAATTGAGGTTGTCATTGTAAAATTGTGCAATGTCCTGGCCATCAGTAATCACTGCATGTGAAATGTGGCTCATGAGAAATACAGGCTTATAATAGTGATGCATTTAACTCCTGAATGTTGCCCTTTAACAACCATGTTGCCCTCCAGTTTATATTAACAAGTAATTTATTGGAGCTTGAATATGAATCCCGTTAAGGATTGTAAACAAATATTCAGCCATTAAATAGTGTTGATATATTGTGACTTTTTGACAGGACTAAATTCTTCAGATTCATGGGTGGCTTAGTGCTAATGGCCCCAGACTTTTGTTCATGGTTCAGAAGTTTAAATTTTATAATTTATACTAAAGATATATTCACTGCAAGTCTGATCACATTCCTGTTTATATTTTAGCATCGGTTGCAGAGGATGAAAAAGGTATCATTCCACGTGCTATACAGGAACTATTTCAGAGCATCTCTGAAAACCATAATATTGACTTCAGTGTGAAAGTATCTTATATAGAGGTCTACAAGGAAGAACTCAGAGATCTGCTGGAGTTGGAGACCTCTATGAAAGATTTACACATCAGAGAAGATGAAAAGGGAAACACAGGTAGAGAAGACTATTTGAATTCACACATTTATTAAATTTGCTCCTACTAATATGCTTGAAAGAATGTTTTGCTCTAAGTGCAAGTTTATGAAAGCAAATGCAAAATGTTCTTGTCTTTTAAAAGAAAAAGCACTTGTTAATTACAGATATTAGGAAACAAGAGGGGAGGTCTATTGTAGGGGTACATTTTATTGATAAATGTAAAGTTCATTTTGAATGGTCTGAGTCAGTTTTGTTTTTAAATAGCTTTTAATACATAAGGAAAACAAAAACAAATACATCAGGAAAATTCCACCCTAGAGTGGGTGGAAATGATAAGGAGCGAATATGGGTCCTGATCCTGCAGATCTTACAAAGTAATCACAATGATTTCAATGGGGTTATTCACCTGAGTAAATGCTGCAGATTGGACTCTTGCTTCCCAGCCTCGTTACACTTAATTACACATGAAATATATGGTTTCTACACTGTACAAGCTGTTGTGTTATGCCTTCAATAGCATTATGCAGAAGCTATACATATAGTAAACATCTGGCCACAATACAGTAGTTTCACAAATTGAAATAAGTGAGAGGAGAAAAGTGATACTGAGATAAACTGCTGGTCTTGAGTGTGGCTTTGAAATGGATCAATGCCAGAATGCTCTTTGTGGAGCATGGGTTTTTGAACAATGATCCATCAATAAATTTTAAACTATTGTGCAGGGATCAGTTACTCTTCTTTAGCACAAACATTTATGCATGTAAATTTCTAATCAGCCTCAGTTGACCACATATCCTTCTATGGCAAGCTCATTCATCAGTAAAATTTTGGGGAATATCTAGATTGTATAGTAATATACTTTATTACTTCTGTATTTTTGACTATCCAATTAAACAGAGACCTATGAAGTATGGAAGCTGTCCAGAAAATCCTTGCTCCTTAAGCAACATATTATGGAATCTCTACCACGGTGTTCTAGTTATGGCTGAGAAGCAATTTCAATTATAAGCATCTATTTTCAGTTCTTTTTAACTGGGGTGTGTGGGAGGAATTATCCTTTTGAACTGAGATTTCTCATTCTTGTTCTTAGACCAGGTCAAGTTTGTAAAATTCCATATAGCTGTGTTTAAGTTATTCAAGCATGAAACCTTTATCACCATTAAGAGAATTTTTTTTTACACATTTTAGATTTTTTGTTTTGCCCTGATGAATTAAACATAGCTTCTTTTGCAGTCCATTATTCTGAGCTTGCTATGAGAGCATCCTCTGTCTGTAGAAATGTTGTTTTCAAATGAAGTTAAATTCTGTGGTATACATGGGATACACCAGTGGCTCTCAGTCTTTCCAGGCTACTGTACCCCTTTCAGAAGTCTGATTTGTCTTGCATATCCCCAAGTTTCACCTCACTTAAAAATGACTTGCTTACAAAATTCAATATAAAAATACAAAAGTGTCAGCACATTATTACTGAAAAATTGCTTAACTTTCTCATTTTTACCATATAATTATAAAATCAATTTCAGTGTATAGTATATAGAGCAGTATAAACAAGTCATTGTCTGTATGAAATTTTAGTTTGTACTGACTTTGCTATGCTTTTTATGTAGCCTGTTGTAAAACTAGGCAAATATCTAGATGAGTTGATCTCCCCCTGGCCCTGGGTATGTATACCTCTGGTTGAGAACCACTGGGATCCATGTTGCCTTATGAGAAATTAGGAAAAAACAATGTAACAATGCTCCCTTGCACATGGGGCCCAATTTTTCAGTATAGCATCATCTTGTCCTCCAGTTTTGCACTCAATTCTTTTGTGTGTGCACAGACCTGCATGTAGACATTTGAAGAGCTCAGTAGTTGGGAAATTCAAATGAATTGCTTGAAATAAGTGTTACTTGGTCATATTTCCTAGATGTAATAAGGTATAAGCATTAATATCCTCTGGTCCAATCCTGCAAATGAGTAACTGAATAGTTCGTTGACTTCAGTGGGACTACTTACATGAGTAAAATTACTCAGAAATGTAAGTGTTTGTTTTATTAGGCTGATAGACAATAATACAAATATTATATAGGTATAAAGTGACAAAGTTATGACTTGTGAGAACCATAACTTTGAATTTTCTATCTTTTGTTTGTTTAAAGTCTTCACTGTAACCTTACGTTTGTTGTTTTTTGTATTGGTTTAAATAAAGCCTCAACAAGCTTTTTTGTAAGGTAAAAATGCATTTTTTAACAGCACATATATATTTTATACATACACTACAGGTTTAATATGCTGTATGTAGTGCTTCCATTAATATAACTTTTTCTTATAGGTATTCGCTGTGAGCTCATATGCTAATATGAGCTTGTACACATTATTATAGCTAATTTGCTGGATTTTTAGTGTGTATTTGTGACTTTTTTAAACTGTTTAAACTAAAAACTGTTTTTCTGTAAACTTTTGCTGTGAACCTAATGTTAACCCATTATTCATGCTTTCTTGGGCTTGATGTTTGTAGTGATTGTTGGTGCCAAGGATTGCCAAGTGGAAAGTGTGGATGAAGTGATGAGCCTTTTAGAAAGTGGCAATGCAGCTCGCCACACAGGTACGACACAAATGAATGAGCACTCCAGCCGATCTCATGCTATTTTTACCATCAGTATTTGTCAGCAACGACCTGCACAGTCTCCGAAAAATGTAGATGCTGCACAAGATTCATCTCTGAGATCAGGCCAGATCATTGCTTCTAAGTTCCACTTTGTGGACTTGGCAGGATCAGAAAGGGTGACAAAAACAGGGAACACTGGTGAACGGTTCAAAGAATCAATTCAGATCAACAGTGGCTTGTTGGCTTTGGGAAATGTGATAAGTGCTCTTGGAGACCCAAAGAGAAAAAGTGTACATATCCCATATAGGGATGCTAAAATTACTCGTATTCTGAAAGACTCCTTAGGAGGAAACGCCAAGACTGTCATGATAACATGTATAAATCCATCCTCATCAGACTTTGATGAGTCTTTAAATTCCCTCAAATATGCCAACAGAGCCAAGAATATTAGAAATAAACCAGTTGTAAACTACAACCCTGAGCGGGACCGGATTGATGAAATGGAACTTGAGATCAAGTTGCTCCGGGAAGCTTTGCAGAATCAGCAGGTTAGTGTAATGAGCCATGCTAGCCAGGGATCACAGGATATGAGTGAAGATAGGACTCGAATTCGTTCTCTTGAAGAGCAGATTTCCCAGCTTCAGGTGGAGTGTTTCAACTACAGAAATTGCCTAGAGGAAGCGTTTCCCTTCCTAGCTGAACTAAGTGACATTGCCAGCCTAGCAAGGAGTCAACAAGAGAAGCTGCAGGATTGGATCAACATGGCACAGGAGCTAAGGAAGGTAGCTCTCATCATGCCACGAACTGATAGTGGAATTGGAAGTGACCAAGAGGAGCCACATCATATCACAATTCTTCAACTGAAGAGGGAACTAAAAAAATGCCAGGTATTAAACTATAACTTGTTAATTTAAGTATTGTTACATGAAAGGGTAGCCCACTAGTAGAATTCACATTAGACTTTGAAAGTTTTAAAATCCTTAACTCTATCATCTGCATTTTATCTAGGGTTTGATCTAGTTAAATAATAGCAGCATTACAAAATTTTGTTTGCCTGCTCATCTGGATGAGTTATTCATTTTGATAGGTGATTAAAACATTAATCATCATTGTGTTAGAGGTGGGCAAATAGGTTTTATGCTCGGGCTAATTAATTTTCATTACAGCTTTAAAGAGGTTGAATAACAGTAGGATGACCTCTCATCTGTTAGTTCTTTCCTTTACAGTGATAATTGAAGCTGTCAAGTTAACTGAGAAATCTCTTTTTATATCCCACTAGTATAACTCAATGTATTAGAGCCACAGACAAGTTGACAACATAGGTCAGCTGATGCCAAGTTATATCCAATCTACCTACTTACTTGACCTCAACACTGTAGTATCAATGTCTAACCTAGTACTTATTAAGCCAGTCCTTCGCAAGAATAATAAAAGCTATCCTTCAAAATAGGGCTGTCAGTCGCAGTTAACTCACGCGATTAACTCAACAAAATTAATCATGATTAAAAAAATTAATCTCACTTATAACAATAGAATAACAATTTAAATTTATTAAATATTTTTGGATGTTTTTCTACATTTTCAATATTGATTTCAGTTACAACACAGAATACTAAGTGCACAGTGCTCACTGTATATTATTTTTATTACAAATGTATGCACTGTAAAAATTATAAACAAAAGAAACAGTATTTTTCAGTTCACCATATACAAGTACTGAAGTGCAATCTCTTTATCGTGAAAGTGTAACTTACAAATGCAGATTTTTTTTTGGTTACATAACTGCACTCAAAAACAAAACAGTGTAAAACTTTAGAGCCTACAAGTCCACTCAGTCCTACTTCTTATTCTGCCAATCGCTAAGACAAACAAGTTTGTTTACACTGACGGGAGATACTGCTGCCTGCTTCTTGTTTACAGTGTCACCTGACACTGAGAAGAGGCGTTTGCATGGCACTTTTGTAGCTGGCGTTGCAAGATATTTACATGCCAGATGTGCTAAACATTCGTATGCCCCTTCATGCTTCGGCCACCATTCCAGAGGACACGCTTCCATGCTCGTTAAAAAAACGATGATGCTTGTTAAAAAAATAATGCATCAATTAAATTTGTGACTGTACTCCTTGTGGGGGATAATTGTATGTCTCCTGCTCTGTTTTACCCTCATTCTGCATATATTTCATGTTAGAGCGGTCTCGGATGATGACCCAGCACATGTTCGTTTTAAGAACACTTTCACAGCAGATTTGACAAAACGGAAAGAAGGTACCTACGTGAGATTTCTAAAACCAGCTACTGCACTCAACCCAAGGTTTAAGAATCTGAAGTGCCATCCAAAATCTGAGAGGGACAAGGTGTGGAGCATGCTTTTAGAAGTCTTAAAAGACCAACACTCCAATGTGGAAACTACAGAAGCCAAACCACCAAAAAAGAAAATCAGCCTTCTGCTGGTGGCATCTGACTCATGATGATGAAAATGAACCTGTGTCAGTCCGCACTGATTTGTATCGTTGTCAAGCAGAACCCATCATCAGCATGGAAGCATGTCCTCTGGAATGGTGGTTGAAGCCTGAAGGGACATATGAATCTTTAGTGCATCTGGCACGTAAATATCTTGCAATGCCAGCTACAACAGTGCCATGCGAACGCTTGTTCTCACTTTCAGGTGACATTGTAAACAAGAAGCAGGCAGCATTATCTCCTGCAAATAGTAACCAACCTTGTTTGTCTGAGTGATTGGCTGACCAGGAAGTAGGACTGAGTGGACTTGTAGGCTCTAAAGTTTTACATTTTATTTTTGAATGCAGTTTTGTTTTGTTTTTTACATAATTCTACATTTGTAAATTCAACTTTCATGAGAAAGAGATTGCACTACAGTACTTGTATGAGGTGAATTGAAAAATTTTTTTTTGCTTTTTACAGTGAAAATATTTGTAATAAAAAATAAATATAAAGTGTTGTAATTGAAAATATATTTGAAAATGTAGTAAACATCCAAAAATATTTAAAATAAATGGTATTTTATTGTTTAACAGCGCGATTAATCACAATTAATTTTTTTAATCACTTGACAGCCCTACTTCAAAAATAAAAATACCTGACAAAAAGCTGTTCCTTTCTTTTAATTGTCAGATCCTTAGTTGACTGAGAGCTGTGACACTCAAGAAAAAAAATAGATGAAATGAGTTTCTCAGAACTGCAGTTTTTTTCTTGTTATCCATTATTCACAGGTTTTCTTATCATAGCACTTCTTGGACATGTACTTCTACATTACATATCAGCCTTCTGCTTTTTGGCGCCATAACATTTTTTTTCAATTCTCCTGCTGAGGTGAGAATATTGAAGAAGGCATGAGATTCTCAGCAGGACCTATCTAGGAGGAAGTGAGAGAGGAACTCTTGTGCTGGCAACTTCGAACAGTTCTTTCTCAGAGGCAGACATAAGGTTGCAGCTTTTCAGCTCATAATAGTGCTAGACAATGACCTGCTGAGAGAGAAGAGCTCTCTGCCATCTCAATCATGATGTTATGTTAACATGCTGTGTATGGATGATAAAAAGTACACTAAACCATGCAGCTTTAACCAAATCAAAAGTTAATGGTGTAACTTAAGACATTTTAATCAAGAATTGAAAACTGACTGAAAGTGGCATTAAAAGAATAAGAACATTAATAATAGGTCAACAATAACAATCTAATCTGAGTCTATATCTTGTGATAAAAGGAATATGTGCTCCTGTGTGTTATTAATAGTGCAACAAAATGCATGTTTTGTTGGGGAAACCTACTTTGAGGTTTGCACATGAATTCTGATGCAGTGTATAGACTCTCTCTGGGGAAATGCCTATATAAATTATGTCTTCCAATTGCTTCCTCTTAATTTGTTTAAAAGGAAACATGCCTCAACTCTTGGTTCCTTTAACTCTGAATTATCTTTCTCTCTGCTTGTGATTTCTCCCTCTGGATTATTTTAAACTTCCTACTCTGGAGAGTCTAGGCTGCATGTTTAATTGCTTACAAGTAAGCTTGCCAAGCAAGCCACTCCTCCTTGTTGCTATGGTCCAAGCAGGGAGAATTATCCTGTTTTGCCTCTTTAGCCGTGGCTAAACTAGATTTATACAACATAAACAAGAATATAGTAGAGCAGGGAAAATGTTCTAAGATTTCTAGCTCAATTTGTCAAAATATGCTTCCTCAGTGAATGGTTCCAAGTATATATTCATATTACAGTTCACTGTTCCTCATAAATAATACAGTAACATTCTAATTTTGATCTTAATTTTTTTTAAAATATAACCCTATAATGGGAAAAATTAAGTAAGATTTATCAGGATGTTTTTTCCTCCCTATGAATATTAAGTAAAATTATTTGTATATGTTAAGTGCTTTAGGTTAATTCATTGTCCTCTTCTGTTTTAACAATTAGCATTGTTTATTGTAACATTTTCTTGATGTAGTTGTATTTTCTTCCATGTACATAAGAGTGCAACTTTCTGGCATTTGAATGTAAAATCAAAAAAGAAGTAAATGGACAACATACTACTTATTTTCACATCTCGCCCACAACATGCACATTTATCTTTATTATTAGCTGTTATTTTCTCTACTATTGAGTAAGCCAGGTCAGAAAAGGAAGAGGAGAATTCTTGGTTTTCAGTGATTGCCTGGAATCTGAATGATGTTACAGGTCCAATGTGGGCCAGGAAACTGAAGTGTCAGTTAATTTTTGAAGTGATAGAGACACTTCAGTGCTTTGGTGCACACAGTCAGAATAAAGTTCTACCTTGTAATGGTTCATAAATTGATTGGATGATCAGTTTAAATAATGTTAATGTTAAATAATGTTGGCCCATCTCAATATACTTGGCAGCAAGAGGTGGGTAAAACAGCTGTAACCAGGCTAACCAGTCCTGGATCATCGAGATGACTCAGACCTGTTCTTCATGTAGGTGATACAGAGTTGCTTTTTGGATGTAGAGCTCATGTAAACAAGCCTCTGGCCCCTAATCAGCTTTGTACATGCCCTATCCAACGCCCTTCTCTCTGCTGTGGTCCTGGGGAGGGTACGGAATCCCTCATCAACAGTTCAGTGGCAGGAGAAATGGAAGGGGCATACTTTTGTTACGTTTTTTTTATTGGGGGGTTGCATATGCCTCTGTGCATGGTTCGATCTGAGCTGTGAATCATCAATCCCCATAATTACTAGGTGGGACATTCTAAGCCCCCTTTCCACTCAGTCTCTTTTCTTGGATGGTATTTCTGTTTTAAAGCTGTTCCTTTTTAAGGGTCCTTTGGCTAATTGTCATTTAGCTGGAGAGTCTTTGTTGTAATTGCAGCTGAGGCACTGAACATGCTCTGTGCTTTCCTGGAGTCATTCACCAGTGCTCAATTGCAATATGTGAGAGTTGGGGTGGAGTGAATCTATGAATCTGCTCTGGGAGAAGAATGGTTTTGGGGAGCCCATTAGGTGTGATAGCCTCATCAAAGAGACTGTCGTCCGCCCCCCCCAGGATCTACCAAGCATCCATGGCTGCAGAGCTCAAGTACGCTATGTAGCTACTGCAGCCCCTGCACTCTGGAAGTTGCTTAGATCAACATTGGATCGTATACCTGTAAAGATATCAAAATGAATTTTCAGGCCTATTCTGACTTTATTCATGTGGTTGTCATCACAGTTGTAGAACAAGGAAGGCAGTGTTAGTTTCTTCATTATTTTATGAGAGATTTGCACTACTCTTGCAGTTAAAATGCATGGATCTTGTGACTGAATTTTACTGCCTGCTGAAAGCAGCATTGTATTTATATACCATTGCTTACAGTAGTTCTGGTTACTGGCATTTTTCTTAGGGAGTGTAATGGCATGCACCTTCCTCTTGTGAGCGTCCCCTTCAGGTGGGGTGTGTCTTCAGTCTCTAAACAGTCCTAGCCCTAGGACCAGGCTGTACTCCCAGGGCTTCTTCCCTGGAGGCAATGGTTTTGACCTAGCTGGGCCCCTAAGTACTTCTTGGGGTTTATCACTGTCCAATTCTAGGTCATTTCCCCAGTGGCCTATTTAGGGAGAGGGAACCTGGGCCCACCCACTACTCCAAGTCCCAGCCCAGGGACCCTAAGAATAGCGGCCACACACCACCATGTCCCTTTAACAAAAGTGTTTTCAGTTCACTTCCACACGGCCCCAGCCTTCACCAATCCTTCAACCTTACCTTAGTGCTTTTCTATGTTCAGGCCCAGCAGCCAGCCAGGAGCTCCTTTTTGCTCCCCCAGTCCCTGCCAGCACTGAGCTGTCCATGGTGCTGCAGTTCTCTTTGACCAGCCAAGAGCACCAGTTGAACTCCTCTAGGTCCAGCAAGGAACTGACTCTGGTCTGCACTGCAGCTCCTTTTATACTGATTGGCTAGCCCCTTGCAGCCTCCCCTGATTGGCCATGTCCCACACAGTTTGTCTATGCAGCTTAGAGGACCTCTCTACTTCTCTTTTCCTGGGACGGGTGTGGCAGGACCCCAAGGCCTCTAGCCGGGGGCATCTGGGCCTATTCTACCGCGTCATAGGGAGAAAGGAATTTATAAAAAAAATGGTCAATAGATGATGAATAAAATTGAGG
The DNA here is from genome assembly GCA_033296515.1 of Macrochelys suwanniensis. Taxonomy (NCBI): domain Eukaryota; kingdom Metazoa; phylum Chordata; order Testudines; family Chelydridae; genus Macrochelys; species Macrochelys suwanniensis. The sequence continues at coordinate 42,992,857 of CM065780.1, read as the reverse complement.
GAATAATTAGAGATACTGCATTGTCAAGATCTACTAGAATCAGCACATCATATATGGAAAATCTACCAATGGTATACCTTGGGAAATTTTGCAGTTCAGATCTGCTTTTCTTAACACCATATGAAGAATCTCTTCATTATTCAGTTGTCAGAATAACTCCTTTCCTATCCTCACCCCATCTCCTTTTTGTTATCTAGCAGGCTTTAGCTACAGACGAAGAAGTATTCGGTCAAAAGGAGCTTGAGCTGAAGGTATTACAGGATCAAATACTGACATTGATACAGGAAAACCAAGAACATCTAGAATCTCTTAAAGAGGCACAAGAAACAAATAAATTACAGGTAAGTTTTCCTCTTGCACATTTAACTGTTTTACTTATTTACTAATAGGCATCAAATAAGATGCCTATTAGAATGCAGTAATTACTATAGTTACTAAAATTTGGGCCAAATTTTGCAGCCCTCAGGCAAGTTATTTTCTTATCAGTGGGAATTTTGTCTCAGACTGTACAATTTATGCATTAGATTCCATAACTGTGACCAATTATGAGAAAATTATCTTTGTCTAGTTTTGTCTAGTGGCTAAAACACAGGACTGAGACTTAGGATATCTGTATTCTAGCCTAGCTCTACCACAGACTTACTGCATGACCTTAGGTGAATTACTTAATGTCACTTGCTCTCTGTCCCATCTGTGAAACAAGAACAGTAATATTTACCAACATTACTGGAGAGTAGTGCCTCTTCATTCTTCAATATTTGTAAAGCTTTTTGAGATTTTAATGGAAGGGGTTATAGAAATGTCTGTTGTATTATAATACTAAAAAGTTTAGAGGTGAAATCTTGGCGCCACTAAATTAATTGAAGTTAATGGGAGCTTTGTCAATGGGACAGGATTTCAGCCTAAATATATATGAAGATTTGCTAACACAGGAATCAGGGTAGCATAGTGGAGACACTACTTGCCTCTCCTTGTGGAGCATTTCTCAATAAAATAATGATGGGTTTAGTCAATTGCCTGGTAGCCAGAGGTCCATCAGATCACAAATGGAATATTCAGCATATTTCTCCTAAAATTGACTGTCTCATAAGATCCACAAATATTACCATCCCCTAAAACTTATGAAGAAAATAAGTTATAAATATTCCAAGTATGGGAGAATCAATGCTGTTCTCCTCACTCTTCTTTTTCTGTCTTTATCCCATCTTATCTTCCCTTCTCCTTCTCCCTCTGTTGATGCCTTATGAGCAGGTCACTGAGTAATGTGACATAAAAAGTGAATAAGCCAATTATCACCTTCTTCCTCTCTTGCTCCCTCTCTTCCTTTCCTGCAGTTTCTGGCGAGGCACAGGTAGTTTTTTTACCTTGACTAGCTACACTGAGTTTAAAAACTACCTGTGCCTTGTCTCCACTGGGATTTTACACTGAGATAACTATCTCAGTGTAAAATCCACTTTGATGTAAAAACACACCTGTTTTCAGTGAAGATAACTCAGAGGTTAAGAAATTTGCCTAAGTCACACATCAAGACAATGGCAGACCCAGGATTAGAATTTGGGAGTTCCTGGCTAACTTGTAAGTTCACTAAACCATCCCTTTCTATTTAAAAAATAAAATAAAAATCAAATCTATGAATTAAATAGTTTTTAATGGCATTCATAGGAATATGTGATTTGATTGGCACTTCAAATTGGATCAGAACTGTAAAAGTAAATTGCAGTACATACACATGGTATTATGTGCAAATATCATATCTTATGCAACTGAATGTTGCCTGACACTTCCCATTATAAGACCCTATTTTCAATAGCTTATACACTTTTCAAACTTAAACCATTTAGACTAAAATTTTCAATGTTGAATGTATCTGATTTATTTATTTTAATTTCAGCTGAAACATTTGAGTCATTTTTGAGAATGAAGTTAGGGGAAAATACATTCTTTTTCTGTGTTAAAAAGAAATTCTTGCAAACATTTAGCTGAAAAGTTCTACTGCTACTGTGTTTTAGAGCACGGTCTTGAAATTTTGCAGGGGATTGCCCTGTTGTTCCCATGGAAAAAACATTCAAATCTGGCTAATTTTTAATCCTTTGAAAATTGTACATTTGCGCATGATCAGTAGAGACTTGTTCAGCATTTTGCAGCTAAATTTCTCAAAGATTCCATGTATACTGAGACTGCTCTATCCTGGGGAATCAGGGTCTGAGCAAGACTTCCCCTGCAGCTGTTTCTCCTGGCTGCTATGAGCCAGTGTGGTGCCAGGCACCAGAAGTAAGAGCAGGGAGACTGTCTCCATTGTGATCCCCCTGTTCATACGCAGGCAGCATCAGGAGGACTATGTTTATGGCTTGTCTATGGCTACGTCTACACTGCATGCTTTTTTCGACAACATGTAGAGTGTGTACTCAGGTATACCCCCATCCAGTATGGGTTTAAGTAGCAGTGTAGACAGTGAGGCATGACAGGCAAGGAGAGTACAGACCTGCGTGAAGGATGTGGATATGTATCCAGCTCCATAGCCTACATGGTTCTCTGCTCGCCCAAGCCAGGTCTTCCCGTCTACATTCTTATTTTTAGCTGTGTAGTGTCCTGCTGCCTCCCCACTGCTGGAGTGTTTTCCCACTACAGGAAAAGAGACTGGCAGTAGGGAAAGGCTCTGGTGGGGCGGGAAGGCAGCTCCCCACTGCTGGAGTCGTTCCCTGCTGCAGGGAAAGTCTCCGACAGCAGGGAAAGTCTCTGGCAAAGGACAGGCAGCAGGGACAAGCTCAGACTCAGATGAGTAAGAAAGAAACAATCAAATAGGACAATATTATATATGTTTTATAATTAAATATCTTCATATTGACTGTCTTTTATTGACTGTTGTATTAACTTCTCCACTGTTAGTTACCCGGTTTTTGTAGGTGTTATGAAAGTTGTGGATCTTGGTGAGGGATTTGAAGAAAGGTCAGATAATTACTTTATGGATCAGTTCAGAGATGATGTTTCTTGAATAAGGGGCAGTTTTGAACAGTGCACAAAGACTGTTGTGGGAAAGGCAGATAAGTAGGTTCTCCAGACTAGCATCATTGGCAGAGTTGTGTGGGGCAGGCAAGATCACACCAAAGTCCTGATCCTGCAAATGTTTATGTGCATACTTTTATTTATATGAGTTCACTTACTTGAATGGAACTATTTGCTGAGCAAACATACACACCACGCTTTAGGATCAGGCTCCAAGGCTGTAACTTCCATTTTGAATATCAATTTTGGCTGACTCATATTTTGTTCTTTCCAGTTATGCATTAATAAAGCAAATATGAACTCATAAGTATCCCTTCCAGCTCTTTTAATCTTCTTAAATAACATACCTGAGATGGGCCTTTCTGAAAGGGTTAATGACATGTTTTTAACAAACCTTTTTGAAGCTTGTTCATTATGTGGTGCATATTTTTAGATTAATTTAATTAAAATTATAGGTTTTAGAATTGAAAGATTTTTGCAATCAATTAACACCGCCATCAAATTTTCTATTTGAAGTTAGCACCGGTGCATTGCATAAACGTATGCTTTGCAAAAGAATTTAGGTTAATTGTGCCAAACCAAACACAGCTCACTGCTGATAGCTTTACCATTCAAACCAATGTGTTTGTGGTTAGAGTAATGTAAATATAATGTAGAGGTGGCACCTAACAGGGTTTTTTTGTTTGTTTGTTTTTGAGAATGAGAAAATGGTGGAACAGCAACTCCTCATTGATCAGCTGAAAGATAAGTTAGAGAAGCTTTCTGTGGCTACAGCCTCAGTATCCAGAGGTGCTTGTGGAGATGGGCCAGCTGCTGTGACATCTGCAAGAAGACCATATAGTGTGCCACTCACTAATAGTTTAGTACATTCCAGTCATATGGCTCCAGGACTGGAGTCCCGAAAGGTAATGACTAAGCACATTTTTTATTTTTCTCCTTCATTTTGTAATTATTCTGATTTTGGTACAAGAGTTGAAAGGAGATACTAACAGTTGTATTGACATTTTCTGTTTATATCCCATTAAAGAGTGTGAAACGTTAATTTCTGATCTGTGGCAACATACACAGCACCAATTTATCCAGTGCAAATGTATTTGTACAACCTCCAGTACAAAGGGGCTGCACTCCTGAGTGGGCCTTTAGGTGCTACTAAAATACAAATAATTACTAATAATGATATATTTATTCTGTACAAATTCCAAGAAAAGAGTCCTATGTACTGATTTGCTAGTATCCCATTCTGTAACTGTTGGAACCAAATTCTCAAAGGTATCTCCATAGGTTTCTCCAAAAAGAAATCCAGAAAACTTGCACAACCCCCCTCATTGTTTGCATGCAAATGCAGGTGTTAGCGGATTCATGTATGAAGTCCATTTGAAAAATCAGCCCTAAATATTCCTAGCTTTCTGCAAGTGACTTTACCCCCGGTTTTGTTTTTGGGGTCTCTTGGAAGGTACACACCAGCCCTCCTACTTACTCACTGGCCCGAGTAATGGCTGGATTTCAGACTCGCAGGCAAATGATACTGGGTCATATAGAAGACCAAGATGAAGTCCTTCACTGCCACTTCTCTGATCAAAGTGATGAAGAAGAAAGAAACACAGACAGCAAAAAGAAATCAGCATTTAGGTAATCTTTTTGTTGTTGTTTTATTCAATTTTTAAAGCTTTCACTCAGAAAGAGGTATATTACTGCCAAATACTGGCATATCATGAAGCTAGTTTACAGTGCTGTTTTATGTAAATTTGTAGAACCTCTTGACATCACACAATAAGTGAACACAATAGGTATTGCTAATGACCTACTGTATTCCATTTAACATAGCTTTAGATTGAATGCCTCTTCACTTGAATAAGTATGTCTTGATCCAAGGATCTACTTGCAAGACCTGAGGGAAGCAGTTGGTGGTAAAAGTAGATTTAAGCCATAAATGCAAGTCTTTGTAGATTCGGGACCTAGTACATTAGGATTATATAATCTGGCATGAAATTTTTAAAAAATATTAAATTTGGAATATGGCTTTGTTTTTCATTTTTTTTCTTAGGCGTTCCATAAACCGCACATGGACACGAAAACAAGCTCTTCTTTGTTCTCCCTTTCAACTGGATGATCTACAATTCCAAATGCACAAGTCCAGTTTACCAAATGAAACCATACTACAGACTGACACTGTCACAGGTAACAATTACAAATGGAAATTATGAGATACTAACATATGCTTATGTCACATCATGAAAATGTACATTTTTAGTGTTATTACAATAAATTAATCTTTTCCATTCAAACATGGACTTTAAAATAAAAATATTTTTGATGTCCTAATTTGGAATTGTTTTTAAATACTTTTTTTTTTTTGAAGTACATGTGAAGTACATTCATGTTCTTACTGGTTGGTGCTTTAAAAATAAAATTTAGCATTTGTACGGTGTGCCACATATCCAGAACACTGTATAGATATTTAATTAATCCTCACAACACCTTTGTAAGTGATGGAGGTAAGTTGTATTATCCCTGTTGCACAGATAAACTAAGACAGAAAAGTGAAGCAACTTATAGAAGGCCACATGTGGCTGTAAGTACATTATTCGCTCCCCTTTGGGTCATGGAGCATCAATGGGTATGTTAGCCAAGGACCTTTCTTTCCCAACCTAGTGCTCCTACTCTGTATCCTGTCCTGATTTTATGCAGATGGCAGGTGGTGAGGAAGAGACTCCCTGTGCCCTGTCTTTCTGATTCCCCAGTGTATATGCAGAGAATAGGCCAGAATTTTGTCCTCTGGATATATAGCATGTTCCAGATCTTTCTTCTCAGCATTGCCCCTTTCTTTCAAGGTGAAGAGATTGAATGCCTCCGTAAGAGTCGTGTAATAAACATGCAGAAATTAAAGAATTCAGAGCTGAGACTCACCGAGGCCAAGCAAAAGATGAGAGAACTTGCACTTAATATCAAAATGAAGGAGGAACTCATTAAAGAAATAGTAAAAACAGGTAACTGACTTGTGTAAAGCACATTTGAATTAAAAACATATACAGTAGAACCTCAGAGTTATGAACACCTCAGGAATGGAGGTTGTTCGTAACTCTGAAATGTTCATAACTCTGAACTAAATGTTATGATCTTTCCAAAGTATACAATTGAACATTGACTTAATACAGCTTTGAAACGTTACTATGCAGAAGAAAAATGCTGCTTTTAACCATCTTAATTTAAATGAAACGAGCACAGAAAATTTTCTTACCTTGTCAATTTTTTTAAACTTTCCCTTTATATTTTAGTAGTTTACATTTAACACAATGCTGTACTGTGCAGTATTTGCTTTTTTTCTTTTTGTCTCTGCTGCCTGATTGTGTACTTCCAGTTCCAAATGAGGTGAGTGGTTGACCGCTCAGTTAGTAACTCTCGTGTTCGTAACTCTGAGGTCCTACTGTATGAATGAAAGTAAGGATTAGCTATTTAATTGTCCTAGTTGTCTGTAATTAATCTTGTTCAGTGGGGGCTATTATAAAATAATTAAGTTTTTGTCCCTTATGAATAATTGTTTACTAATTGTATTATAGTGGCACCTGAGGCCCCAGATGTGGGTTGAGGCCCCACCATACATTCATTAAATACCTTCATTAAATATTTGGTGTCCTTTCCTAACTATTTTTTGTTCTGTAAATATCTCTGAACTTTTTCCATGTCATGTCCTAAGGAGGGAATGTCCTTCTTGAACTTGGCTGTATTCAAATTCCTCTTGAAGATCTACTTCTACTTTGACACTTGCCAGAAACTAGCTGCCAATAATGACAAGAGTGTTACTGAGAATAGTCTATGTATATTTTTGGTAACTGGGTTATAAATACTTTGTACTATCAAGGTGAGGCCTATCAACATCTGGCATCTTATCTGTATATTGTACTCCTTCCCCCCACCTTGTGCCTGTTTATTAGGGTATTCGACTGTAAATTCTTAGGGAAAGAACTATGCCTTTTTTCTGGTTGGAACATGTCTGGTACCTGTGGGTGTAACCAGAAATAAATGCTAAGTAGTAATAAATTATTTAGATGTATAATTAAAGATTAGATTTTCATTTGGAAATAGCGGGTTGTTTTTTTCAATAACACAGTTTTTCGAACAATTTTGTAATATTTTGTTTTTAAGGCCATGATGCTCAGTCTGTAAGAAGGCAGTTTTCTTTGAAAATAAGTAAACTGGAACATGAAGGTGAGCAAGCCACGATGGAATTAGCTGAAACACAAAAGCAACTTCAGGAGCTGGAGAACAAGGAGCTGAGAGACGTTGCTGAGAAAGCCAAGTTACAAAAAGAGTTTCGGAAGAAAATGGATGCAGCTAAATTAAAAGTGCAGGTAGTTTTGATTTTTGTCGTTAGGATTTATGAATTACTGCTGTATCCCATAAAACACTTAGGGCCTAATCATCTGCTCTGTTACACAAGTTTTATGCCAATGTGACTCCATTGAAGTCAGTGGAATTGCAGTACATAATCAGATCCTTAATGACCAGTAGTTGGTACTTGCATGTATCTAACAATATCCTTATGTGAGAAGTGTATTTTCTTACTAGAAAGGTGGACAAAAAAGAGATTATTGGATAGCATGGACGTGCTCACCATGGCGTTTGGCAGTAGGTAAGAATTTAGGGAGAATGCTTTAAATTGATTTGCAAACCATCTGCTTTGTAGCACAAGTCTTCTATCAAAATACCACACTAAATCCTAAATCTGTGCAAATATCAGTGGACTTGTTTACTGGTACCTGTCGTAAGATGTGTTTTTTGTTTCTTTAAGTGTTCATGCTGTTAGACTGATATATGCCATGTGAATTTAGGTCTTACAGAAGAAGCAGCAGGACACTAAGAAGTTGGCATCATTATCCACCCAAAATGAGAAACGGGCTACAGAACTTGAGCAGACTGTGAATCATATGAGGCATCAGCAGGCCCAGCTACAGAAAAGACTGCGAGAGGAGAGTGAAAAAAAAAAAATTCTTGAGGCAGAGATTGCAAGGGACCAACAGCAAATCAAAGTAAGAGGCTTTCTTTTCTGTACAATGGCTAAACATATAGTACAATTTCACCCCGTTACTTTCTCATAGATCATGATGCATAACTGTAAGGCTTCCCATAAATACAAGGAATGCTTTTCAAGATAGGAAAAATGAAGAAAATGCATAAAAAATCTTTTCACCTACAATTTTTACAAATTACTTTAGTCTTCTTCATGCTTTTTTATTTTACTATCCACCTCCTATCACTACAATACAGCTTCCATTAGTGGAGTGAAAATCTTATATCTTATATACCTACATGGGCTCCTTCAGAAAAAAACTAAATTTGATTACAATAGACTCAACGAGGCCAGGAAAATAGTTTTATCTTCCTTACTTACAGGAACTTCAGTTAAAGACAGAGCAACAGCAGAAAATTCTCAAACTCAAAAATGAAGAGATTGCTGCTTTTAAAAAGAAGAAAAACTCGGCAGGAACTTCACAGCAGTTACAGGTAGCTAATTTATTCCAAATTTTGTGGGCCTTGAGAAGCAAGGGGAGGGGAGACAAAACTCATCTTCCTTGACCCCAGCTCTTGATTAGCCTTTTGGGGGAGGAGGGAAGATTCTGTTTGCTGATTGGCAGAATTGTACTCAAATCAATTGTTAGATGCTCTTCTTTCCTTGAAGTAGGGATAAATTGGCCACCAAAGGTAAAGAGAAAGGTAATCCTCCATCAGGGAGCAGGAATAACTTCTGCCTGCCTGCCCTCACTCTCAGTGATGGTTTTAGTTTGGCTTTATTGTGGTACAATGAACTTAGTTTCTGGTTGGCACAAGGGTACAAGGTATCTGCTGTACTTCCTTACAGGCTCTGGATTGCAGCTGATTGTCACTCAGAGTTGTAAAAGTATTTTGCCAGCAGCCGGGATGGGTATTTTACCCTTTCCTCTGGTCATCCACTAGGTGAGGCTAGCTGGTGGGTTGGAGGGTGATGAATTGTTTTTCCCCCCCCAAATGTGGACAGTTTCAGGGTTCTCTTCATAGAGCTTCTGTTACTTGTGGCAACTTTAGTGTAGCAACCTCTGTGACAATGCCATCTAGATTATTCCAAGCCTGAACATAGGACCAAGAGTGACTGGGCAACCGAGTGGAGTCAGTGGTAGGATGGGGTGTAGAAAGCCTTTAAGACTGAGAACAAATTAGAGGCATCATTGTCTGTGTCCAGCTCTTCATAGGGAAGTGCTGGTTCAGGGCTGGTTGCCTGTGGTTAGTATTCTCCTCAATCTCTGCAGTATTGGCTGCACCAGCATTAACAATGTTGGGAGCTAATATAGCCAGCTTTTTGGCTCCAGATGCTATTTTCAGTACTTTGTTGATGTTCTGAACTGCCCTTCCTCCAGTGCAATTCAGTTAGGTTCGAGAGAGACTAGATGGATTTTAACCATTTATTGAAAACTACAATAGAATCCAAATATGTGATCCTGAGCTACAGTACAGAAAGTAAAGTAAAGAATCTCACTCCCTGCTGGTGGTCCGGCGAGGTGTATTAGTTGCGGGCAGATGAACCTTCCTTTCTGTTCAGAGTCTGTCACCTTTCCACCACACAGATTAGCTGTAACACTCCCCATATATCTTAAGTTATGCATGCGCCTTGTGATAGTCACAGGCAGGGCTTAAATTCAGCCAGAGCTGTCTGGAGTGGAGCTCCAGTAAATATTTTCAAACCCACAGGGCTGAAGCCCTGAGCCCTGGTGCTGAAACCCTGAATCCTAGCGCTTCCCCGTGGGGTTGAAGCCCTGGTGCTGAGACCCCCCACCCCACAGCTGAAGCCTGGAGCACTGCCACCACACAGGGAAGAAGTCCCTAGCCCCACCACCCCGCTATAGGGCAGAAGCCCTGAGCTCCCTCCCAGCCCAGCAGCTGACACCCAAAGCCCCGAATCCCCGCCCCTACCCCTGCTGGGTTCTGGAGTTTTTATAGCATGTTGGGGGTGACATGGGGGGCTCCAGGAAATAATGTATGAGACTTTAATAGGCAGCAGGTTTAAAACAAACAAAAAAGGAAGTATTTCTTCACACAATGCACAGTGAACCCGTGGAACTCTTTGCCAGAGGATGTTGTGAAGGCCAAGACTATAACAAGGTTAAAAAAAGAACTAGATAAATTCATGGAGGATAGGTCCATCAATGGCTATTAGCCACAATGGACAGGGATAGTGTCCTTAGCCTCTGTTTGCCCAGAAGCTGGGAATGGGCGACCGGGGATGAATCACTTGAAGCACCCGGCATTGGCCCCTGTCGAAAAACAGGATACTGGGCTAGATGGACTTTTGGACTGAGCCAGTATGGTCATTCTTATGTCAGCATTTCCAGACATGCCCAATCATGGTTCCCTCTACTGCCAGAAAATGTGAAATACATGCTAAGAAGATAAACATTAAAATAAGACGGACAAAGGTGCCTCACCCTGGGGACACAGGAGGGGTGGCCTGTATGGGAGCTCTCCAGTCCCCTAACATTGATTAAACCTGTTCAAAACAAGCCTTCAGTAGGACTTCACTTGGGCATAATGTCCGAGCTACCAGACCTTGATGTAGGACCAGTGCACTAGTTTTCTGACTTCAGTTGTTAATGTAGCTTTTAGCTTCTCATTTTCTTCCAATTGCTGTTTTCTGACAAGTAAAGAGTCTCGATGAAATGTAATGTAATACCCTTTACCTGAGCTGTAGAAGTGTTCTTAGGAAAATAACATGTATTTCAGCAAGGGCTGTCTTATACAAACATGTGCATAGCAGACTTTGCAATGTAATACTGCGGTGGTTTTCCAAATTTCTCCAACCAAATAACTTAATTATTTTGAGTTCCAAATCAAGATTCTGTTGTAGAGTTACTGTTGTCAACACTAGGAATGCCAATTTTGGAGTAAGTTATAGAAATCTGAAATTGATAAAATTATTATTCTAGATGAGAAAATACTGTACTTAAAGAATGCTGTGCAAAGGAGGTACTTCTGAGCCCTGACATACTATGTATCTCTCTATTATTTTTTAAAATGTAGAAACAGGAAGAGCAAAGGAAATGGTTAGATGAAGAACTAGAGAAGGTTCTGCATCAACGTCAAGAATTAGCAGAACTGGAAGAAGACTTAAAGAAAAGAGAAGCTATCATAAACAAGAAAGAAGCATTGTTGCAAGAGAAGAGCCATTTAGAAATCAAGAAACTAAGATCTAGCCAGGTGCTCTATATAATACTGTGTGACTATTATTACAGTACCATTGTTTGAGAGTCCAGATAAAACATATTAGAAAGAGAAGCAGCAGTACAGGTCTCGTGGAATCTGATTTCTATCCTTGGTATTGTCACTGTAATCTCAAGCAAGCCAATCTGTTTTTCTGTTTCTCTGACTTTTTAAATTGGGGATAATGTAGAATAATGATATTTCTTCACCTTCTGTAAAACACTTTTGAGTTCTGAAGACAAGTTCCTATATGTAAGTGCAAAGTATTATACTTTGTAAAATTTGGTTGATCCCTTTGCAATTTGAAAACACTATATCTTTTTTGGCTATTGGCTTTAAAAGCAAAAAATGAATAGAAACTTAAACACAGATTTCTTAATAGCAGGTGTCTTTATAACAGGCGATGACTAAATTATTATTTAACTTTCTGTATGTAGAAAGCTGAAGTTGAGTGTTTCTTCACTTTTCAGACAGCTGAAGTTAGTAGTAAATATGTATAGTATGTTAGTGCCCAAATAGCATTGGCCCCCATTGTGCTAGGTGCTAGGTGGAAAAGAAACAGTCCCTACCCTGAAGGGCTTGCAATTTAAACTAGGAACAGTTTGGTTCATTATGGGTAGCATTTTTGTATCATTTCTGGATTTGGGGTTTTTTTAGGCTTTAAACAAAGATAGCTTGAAATTATCTACCCGCCTGAGTACGCTGGACAAGGAATTGTGTGATAAAAGTGTGCAGCTCCAGACCAGTGCCAGTGAAGAGAAGAGACAGATTTTGGAAGAAGTTCAGGTTCTTCAGAAAGAAAGGGACCAGCTGCTCAGAAGAAGAAATAGTGTGGATGAGAAACTTAAAGATGGTAGAGTGTTGTCCCCTGAAGTAAGTAAAAACAGCTGTTAGCTACTATTAGTTACTATTTTATAATATAACATACTAATCATGATCTAAACATGTTTCCAAATATCAGATAAACTAGAATTGAGAAATTAGAACTGTTTTTTGTTAAAATATTAAAATTTTAATTACTTTAATTCCTTTGAATTTCCTAAGTACAACAGTAGTAGCCTGGTTTGCTAGATAGTTTAGGTTTGGAGATCTGTTCCAGCTGGTGTCGCTTGTTCTTTTATCTGTGGCATACTGTTTTTCTTTCTTGAACCCCTAGCGCTTCTCCTTTCTAGATGGCCATCATAATTCTGTCTTTAAACTGAAATAGGACTTTCAAACCTGCGTGACTTAAATCTTTAGTTAAATCAGTGTAACTTTCTTGTGTAGATTAGGCCTTAGACACAACTGTCTAATAGCTGCCACTGAAACTGACATCAGTACTGTTCTGGATTGGCCAGCAGGAAACGCTTATGCAACAGGTTCCTTTCCTCTCAAGGGAATTAAAAATACATCTCCTTCATGTCACAGTGGTCTGACATCTGTCATGGGAAGAAAGAGACAAAACTGCCTCCAAACTTATGTGTCTCACTGCAGGACACAGCCTAGTTAAAACTTTCAAGACAGCTAGACATATTCTGTTTCCTTTCCCACCATCCACACACTAAAAAGACAAAACTAATAAAAAGCATTGTTCTGTTTTTTTGTGTTTCATTTTCATTTTCCTTCTCCTGACGTAGCTTCATCTTCTTTATGCTAAAAAGATACACATTTGCAGACTGTCCCTCTATTTCAGGATCCTAATAAAGTAGCTACTAAGTTCCTTAATACTTAAAACAGGGAATTAAAAGTAGAAAATTGTAGCTCCCATGATTTTCTATTAATTAAGATTATGTATATAATGTACACACAGAGTTATGCATATTTACAGTGACTACTACTATAAATTTAAATGTACTTTCTATTAAGAAGATCAAGATCTTTTAAAGTTTATTTTTTTATGTGTTGCTTTCTTGGAATACCCACACCTACCAGTTTTCCAAATAACCATATAATTAAAAATTCCTACTGTGTAGAAAAACGTATCAGTTTTTCGCAGCTGGTTCTTATTATGTTAGGACATTGCTTGAGGCAATGTATCCATTAATAAGGGCTCCACTTGACTTTTCACTGGGTTTTGTGAGACGGTAACCTCACCTGAAATATCCCCAAATTTCCATTGTGACAATAAGGTGTGTTGCTAGGGCTATTCCCAGACTCCTGCACAGTGTGAGGTAGAAATCCTGCCAATCAGCATAATTAACTTAAATTAAGGTGAAGTAAGTCCCACTTACAGGGTATAGACTCTTTCGTGAGCCCTCCACTCAGTAATGTACTGTATTTAACCCACAGTTAAAATGTCATTTTTTTATATATATATATATTTTACTCCATTTGTAGTATGTTACTGCATTTTCTCTCAGAACAGTCAGAGTCTATATAATAAAATAAATTAACATTAGGGTATCCTGACTCTTGCATAGCTTTTTAATTGAAATGGAGAGTGGTACCTAATTTCTGCTTTTATTTGTAGGAAGAACATGTCCTTTTCCAACTGGAAGAAGGGATTGAAGCATTGGAGGCCGCCATTGACTACAAGAATGAGAATATTCAGAATCGCCAGCACTCACTTAGAGGCTCATCTCAAATCCTTACACAGAGCGAGGCCAATGTAATGGGAAAACTAGTTTCCCTGTCTGCTACTGAGCTTAGAGCTGTTCTCTTCAAATACTTCAACAAGGTGTGTTTTGGCTGATGAATAATATTAAACTTCATTTTATTTTTCACTGGTGTCACAGTTAATAAAATGAAACAGTTCAATTTCTTAGGACTATCCCTCTCCCCAAAAAAAGAAGAAAACTTTTAAAATGAAGTTATGTTTTCAGTGACAATTGCTGAAGTTAGGCTCTGTCTCCTCTGTATTGAGCCAGATACTGTTCAGTGTTTCTCATTTCTGTAAATAGTATTGAACTTTTACATGTCAGGTTTGTCAACCTCCTTTCAGATGTTGCCAGCCTACACAGTGTTTACTTTCAGATGTGGAGGTAAGGGTTCCCTCCCTTCCCCAATGTGGTCCTAATCATTCTAGCAGCAAGGAACTAGATGATTTAGGTGTTGCAGCACTGGGTGTTGCAGTGCCTAACTTCTTTTAGGTGCCCTGGCACATAATGGAATTCACAACCACAAGTTAGGCATCCAGGCTTCCTATACAGTGCATGGGCAGAGTTGGGTGCCTAGAAAATGGAAATCACAAAAGCATGCACACTGAGTTTGGAACAGACTAAACTAGCCAGTGCTAAGGAGAGGGGTGTGGCCTAAACCCAACCCCTGAAAGAGACCATAGGTGCCTATCTCTACTTGGGGTTCACAGTTGTGAACCCTCTCCTGGAGTTGGGGCTGACCTGGCTTAGGCACCTTTCTCAAGAAAAATGAAGAGCAAGAGCTAATGATGGTGGTGCCCACCACCTTATAACGTTTAGCCCACTGGTTAGAGCAATCACCCCAGATGTGAGAGACCCAAATTCAGTTCATCCCTCTGCCTAATGTGGAGTAGGGATTTGAGTCTCTGCCTCCCAGGAGAGTTTCCTAACCACTGGGCTATAGGTTATTCTGGGATGGGGCTCTCTCACTCTCCTATTGAAGTTGTTCTACTGAGCATAAATATTAAAATATTCATTGGACCAGAGAGAGAGAGAGTAAGATTGACTCTTTAGTGACTTTTTTTCCATTATTTTGTCTGGGATTCATGTCAGACTAACTGGCTGATAGCTATCCTGGTCATCCCATTTGCCATTTTGAATATTGGTGCAACATTAGCACTCTTCCAGTCTTTTAGAATTCACTTGGTATTGCAAGATTTATTAAAAATTAACACCAGTGGGCCAGAGACCTTCTCAACCAACTCTGTTAGGGCTCTGGGCTGCAAATTATCTGAGTTACTGATTTTAAAATGTTTATCCCTAGATGTGGTCAAACATCCTTCAGTTACTAATGGACTTGAGAATACGTAATCATCCTCATTTGAGATGAGTGTATCCTGCATCTTACCAAATACAGAACAGAAATATTTATTGAACACTTCTGTCTTTTCTGTATCATTATTAACAATTTTACTATCTCCATCTAGTAATGAGTCTATATCATTGCTAGGATTTCTTTTGTTTATAATATACTTAAAACACTTTTTATTGTCCTTGGCCCTACCAGCAGTGGATTCTTCCCTGGTACCTTTAGCCTCCCATATCAATTTTTTGCACTTCATAACTCCGAACTTATATCAATTGCTATGCTATGTGTTTCCCACTTTTCCCGTTTGTTATATACAGTTTTTTATTTCTAATTGTTTCCTTCACTTTTACCACTGAATCAGGATTTTCTTTTAGCCCGTATTGTTCTATTAAACTCTCTTGGCCACCTAATAAACTCTTCTTAGAAAATTCCCAATTTTCATGCACTTTTTTCTAAATTTTTCCTCCCAATCAATTTTGCTCACCATTTTCCTCAGCTTTGGGAAATCAGTCCTTTTTTGAGGATGTTTGTACATATGGAATGTAATCAGGTCATGATTGCTGGTCCCTAGGCAACCACCAACTTCCTGTCCAATAATTAATTCATCTTTATCTGTCATGGGGTCCAAAACAGTTACTTCATGTTGGCAGCAATTTCTTTTATGTTAGAAAATTTATAATCTATAATATTTAGAAACTCCATGAGGATTTATTACTGGCTGCATGACACCTCCAGCATACATCTCCTAAATTGAAGTTCCCCATAAGAACACAATTTTTCTTTCCATACATTACAAACAGGTGTCCAAGAAATAACTCATCCTGTTCTCTGGTTTGATTTGATTTTGTGGCAAGACACTTGGATACTGAAGCATGTCGGTGTGACAGACTGCAAATTCTGTGGCAGTTCCCTTTTTAATTTAAATGTTTTAAAATGAATTAAATATGACAATTAATGCAGTTATTACATTTAGCACCTGTATTTATTTTGATATTACAGTCAATTTATTTTATGCTGGCTCTGTGTTTTCAGTTTACAGTATACTACAGATTTTTTTATTGACAACAGAAAACTGCATCACAAGTTTTCATGAAATAAGCTGGAGGTTTTGGCAGCTGAGTAGGTGACAACTGGGGCTTTTGCTACCTGAGGTGTGGGAGGCAGTTTGAGATTACGAGATAAGTACATTAGCTAGAAATTTTTGTTAAGATTAGTAGCAGTGAAATGCCTAACCACTTTGACATTTAAGTTGTTGTTTTTAAGTTTCAGAGTAAACAATCCATTGAGCTGGATAGACAGGTTACACCTCACAGAGCTATTCTTACAGGCATTTACAAAATGAGGAAGACAACACAACATTAATTTACACTTGGTTCATATCGTTAAGGTTCTTCATAACTATATGGGCTAGACACATAATTTTTTTTAAAAGGTGCAATTCTGCAGCAATTTTCATGTGTGTGGCTTATAAAGGCTTATTCCCCATGGGTTAATGAATATTATATTTCCATAAGCTACTACTTTCCAGTAAGTACAAGAAAATGTTTTATTTTTTTTTAAAAAAGTACATTCCTTCAAGATTTTCTCCTTTTTATTCAAAAAGGGAATTATTTGTTAGTCAAAATAAGAATATTTCTTTATTAGGTTGTTAGCCTACGTGAGGTAGAACGTAAATTACAGCTGCAGACTGAAGAGCTGGAAATGAGAGTCATAGAACAGGAAAACATAATACGTGAACTGGAATCGGCACTCGAACACCTCACGCTACAGTGTGACAGGCGACTGACCCTCCAGCAGAAAGAACATGAACAAAAGATACAGTTAATATTGCATCATTTCAAAGGTATTTGCTTCTTAGGATCTCTATTGGCAAACACTATTTATTCACTATAAAAAATATTGCATTTCAGTTAAAACTTCATACATGTGTAGCCACAACATGCAGTTGTATTATTAATAAGTCCTGGTCTAGACTACAAACTTATGTCGGTATAACTACGTTGCTCAGGGGTGTGGATTTTCCATACCCCTGAGCAACGCAATTATACTGACCTAACTCCTGGTGCAGACAGCGCTATGTCAACAGGAGGGCTTCTCCAGTCAACACAGTTACCGCCGCTTGGGGAGGTGGAGTACCTATGCCGACGGGAAAAGCTCTCCCATCCGTGTAGGCAGTGTCTTCACTAAGTGCTACAGCTGTGCCATTGCACCACTGTAAATGTAGACTAATTCTATTGCATGATACAATGCTAGGGCATAGTCACAATATACATCTGGTATGAAAGGAAAACTCAGTTTTTAAAGTTTTTACACTAGACACAGGAAATTGAATGAGCTTTTTAAAAACTGTGGAACTTGTTGATGTAAATGAGAATTAAAAGACCATATTTTACATGTGTTACTCTCACAATTACTCCCTAAAAAGTCAGTGTCAAAAGTAGGGGCTGATTTTTGGGTACATAGCTTGAGACACCTTGGTTTTGCTTTTTTTTGTCTTGCCAGACATACCGCATATCAACAATTCTTGATTTCAGTTACATTTGTAAATAGTCAAGTCCCAGGTGTCTCCTGTTGGACACCCAGAATCAGTGGTTAGTTGAGCAGAACTACTTGTGTGAGTAAAGTGAGCAGGTCTTGGGCCAAAATCTTCAAACTGTGGAGACATGGGCTTTGAGTCTAATCTTTTAAGATGCTAAGTGTTTCCTCGCTGGGTACCTTCAACTCCCAGGAGACACTTGGATTCTCCCATTTTATGGTGCTATGCAGAGGAATCCTGTTAAGAAGTAAATTATAACTTTTACAATGCTAATTCTAAACTTTTGAGGGGAAACCAGCAGTGGGCTGTAGGATGTAGTCTGTAATTTCGTATTCTGCATTATTATTTGCATCTGTAAAAATGAAATAAACATTTTGAAGCTAAAATTAATGTTGCCATCTTAGAACAAGACGGTGAAAGTATTGCAGAAACCCTTAAACTGTATGAAGCTAAAGTCCAACAATTGGAAAAAGACTTGTTCTTCTATAAGAAAACCAGCAGAGAACTAAAGAAGAAACTGAAGGAGCTGGTGGGAGAGTCATTTTATCAGCTGGTGGCACCAACGAAATGTATGTGTTTTGTAGTCACAATAGAAATAATATACAACTTTTAATAGTAGCATTTCAAAAATAGTTAATGCAGAGAGTCTCAAGCATTGAACTTTTTACATTTGAGCAGACTTGAGCAAAGCAGCTTTTCCTCAGTTTAATTTTTAATAGTGATATCTGTCCAGGAAGATTTATTGTTTCCGTTGCTTTCAAGTGAAAGAAGTCATTTGTTTCTAGTCTCAACAGTCTGCAGTATGTTGTACCTTTAAAATTGCATCGGATTATGATGTTGCTTTTCTGGATTCTAATATTTCAGTATTCACTGTCGCAAGTAGAGTTAAAAACAAAGGATTTTTACTAACTGAAAGCTTTCAAATGGTACTGTAGTTGACCCCACTGCAGGATGTCACTGTAAACTTTGAGGTACACCAGTCACTTTTTTAGATATGTGGTAGCATGTGATGCGTACCATTGACTCTGAGGCAAGCACTGTAGCTGCTTCAAGTATTATGCTACACAGATATTACTTATCTCTTGGTGGGTTCCCATTGAATACTCAGAGACTTCTAGTAAGTAAAAAATTAATCTTTACTAGGTCTAGTAGAAAGGATGTAGATACCCTAGGTATCGTGGTTTAGACAAATACAATAAAAAGATAAACACAGTTCCTAATTCGGCTCTTGAGTACAGCCTAGTAGAGGGGGAACCAAAGGCAACTGTACACTGGAGGAGTTTCTCAGGCCTATTACCTAGGGTGCCCTTTCTAGTCCATCCTACCATTAGAGGGTAATTAAGTATTGGCCTGTGTATCCCACTGGCCAGTATTTAGTACTATAGCATGCCTAGTTGGGGGCCCTCTTCATGTTGTCTTTTTGTAATCCTGTTTAAGTGGCTGCCAGCCTCATGTCTTCTGGTTACAGGCTACTCCTCCTGACCATCCCTCCAGAGAACCAGATCACTGATTCTAGTCTGCTGCTCCCTGCTTCTCTGTTTCTCCTTGTGACCGATCAGTTCTGCTTCCAAAATGTCACCTTTTCTGGGCTATTCTGGGTAACATAGTGCCTCCTTTTGGCTGTATGCTGATCTGGGTCTCTGTCTCCCACCTCATCCCTTGAGTGTCTTATGGATGAATCCTTTCCTTCTAGCTCATTTGAGGTGGTGTAATGAGTCAACAAGTTCATTACACTATAGAATATTAACCACAAACTCTAGTACTACAGGAGATTACCTGATTACTACAGGAGATCTATAGAACTCTAGTACTACAGGAGATCTTTCAGGACAAGTGAATTTCTCCAAAAACTAATCCTGACCATGTAATCCAAAAAAAAAAAAAAAAAAGAGCCCTGGAACAATCAAATTTTTCTAAATGCATTTTTGATGGGAAGGATACAAAATCCAATAGTGGTTTAGTTTTCTTATAATATTACCATTAAACATCTCACCTTGCCTTTCATTTATTCTTGGATGTGTTGTTGTATGTGTTCATGCAACAGAATAAAATCTATTTTTTCTGCTGATTTAAATTTATTGGCCAGATTTTCAAAAAAGTCTAAGAAATGATCATGCACATTAAAATTGAACTTGCAAAATTGTGCATTTGCTTGCATAATTACAGGAGTAATTTTAGGTGCTGCTTTTGAAAACTTGACCCATTATGCATCAGCCCATTAGGTCAGGCACACTTAGAAGTTTAAAATGGGGAAAAGACAGGTATAAATGCCTAGACCCAGGGGTTCTCAAACTGTGGGTCGGGACCCCAAAGTGGGTCGCAAGCCCATTTTAATGGGGTCGCCAAGGCTGGCGTTGGCCCTGGGCTCCAGCAAGTCTGAAACCCAAGTCCTACCACCCAGGGCTAAGGTTACATGCCCCCCCACCCAGGGCAGAAGCCTTTGGGCTTCAGCTTTGCCCCCTGCCCCCGGGGCAGTGGAGCTCAGGCAGGCTCGGTCTTCGGTCCCCCCTCCTGGTATCTTGTAGTAATTTTTGTTGTCAGAAGGGGATCACGATGCAATAAAGTTTGAGAATTGCTGGCCTAGGTGGATGGAAGTAACCTTCCGTCATTATACATGAGATGTTTGTTTAGCAGACTGACAAAAATGCCACCAATGTTGTGCAAAAGTTGTCTCGCCAACAAAAGTTGGTCCAACAAAGGATATTACCATACCCATATTGTCTCTCTAATATCCTGGGACTGACACAGCTGTAACTACACTGCAAACACCACTGTTGAATGGTTATTATGGGACAGCTTTCACATTTAATCTTGTTAATGCCCTAAGACTATATTTCCTAGTTAATGTTCTATAAAACAATGTTTCCTTGACTGGGAGGATTCTCATACGAATTGTATCCTAACATTTGCTTCCCGAAAAACTTCCTTTTAGATAATGATGCTGCTAACAGGATACTGAGCCAAGAAGCAGGAGTTTCTTCAGAAGAATTCAAATTGACGTCCAAACCTGAAAGTAACAAACTATCAGGAAAATTAAGAGAAACAGACAGTCCAGCAAGTGGTTTAAGGTGGTGGCAGAATTCATACAAGCTTGAAGAAGATGTTTCAGAGCTAGCACACAATAGAGGGTGTTTATCAAGTAGTACTGAAGACCAAGCAGGACCAGATGAAGTACGCCCTTCAAAATCTCATCCTCAAGTATTCTCTTATTCTCAGACAAAAGAGATCATAACACAACTTCAAGGAGTAACTCCAGTAAAACTGTCTCGCCGAGAATTACGGCATATTCCTGCGTCCGAACTATCACTGAGGCGCTCCAGCCTTGGAGTCGGGGTCAGTTCTGTTGCTGCAGATTCCATTGAAATGTCGAGAAAATCTAATGACTTCAAGATATAGTTATTTTTTGACACATTTTTAGCAGCACATGCTACTGGAATCACTGTATTACATTTCCTTTATTCATGCACTAGTAAACTAGCAGCCACGTTGTTCTGTAACTGTTGATATTCAGAACACCAGAGATCATTTGTGTCTGTTGCGCTTATGCAGTTTCAAAGAATCTGAGACACTTTCTTATTGGCACAACCACAAACAGGCACATGATTAAAAAGTTTTTTATTTCTGAGAGAAAAAAAAATCTTTATGCTCCTTGGTTTTTCAAATCTCTCTAAAAGTTCTGGTGCATTTTTCAAAAGTTAACATTAGTGAAGATTGAAGACTATTGAACTGTACAAGAATATTCTGAGACTAAGGTAATTTCACTTTCATGATTTAAAAACACATTAAGGTCCATGGTAATTTGCAAAATACATAGTTTAAAAGCTTGGCTACTGGACACCTAGTAATTGGCAGTGACTGAATTCCCATCACTCATACTACATATCTTACATAGCATATGCTTGATATCAGAATCAAGATCTAAAACTAAGTTTGTTCCTCAAAAGGCGCATATGTAAATATTTCAAATAATTTTTATTTTTTCCTCAGTATTGAATTACGTACTCTTATGTAAGAGTCATATTGCATGAGCCAAACATGCCTTAAAACTGTTTAAAAGTCTTTTTCTTTACGTTTATATAAACTTTTTTAAGCTCTGTGCAAAACAAGTATTATGCCTTATTTGTGAAATTGCTGCAATTACTTATTTCACTTTACTTTTTGTGTTTTTTGTTTGTGGGCTTCCCCCCCCCCCCCCCAACATATCTAGATTTGAAGTGTGATGTTTGTGTACTATTGAAATGATAAAATATGGGACCAAAAATTCAGCATCTTAAGGTAAGCCAGCAGTACAGTGTAATACATTGTTATTAGTAATAATGGTTCACAACTTTTCATTTAGAAGGAAATGTGAATCATTCTTTTAAAATTCAAATCTACTTCAGAGCAGATAGTACACAGATCCATTGGTTTATAACTAGTTTGTTTAGTTCTGGATAATAAGTTGAATAGTGTTTTGTAAGAGAGCTGGATCATTCACAAGAAGCTAGTTAGCTGAGCTAACTTGAAGGCAGAGGCCAAGGTTTTTGAATTTGAGTGCTATAGCTTAGGCTCCTACATTCATATTTAGGCTCCTAAGTAAAAGTGACCTGATTTTCAATGGTGATAAGCACCTCAGAGCTCAGCACTTTTGAAAAACAGGCCATTTTTTATGTAGGGACCTAACTTTAAGCACCCATATGTGAAAACTTTGTCCTGAATTATTTGCTGCATTTAGCAACAGTAAATCCTGCCAGTCTGAACTGAGATTATTTGCTGATATACTTAAGGAATCTTGGATTGAAGCTTCCAGTACACAGTACATGGGCACTAAGAGAAAGAGAACTTCATTTTCCCTTGCTTCAGGCCATTAAAGGCCTGTCTACAGAGCCAATTTTACCATGTCAGGAGATCATGTTGTAACATGATAGTGCTCTGACTGTCTTATAACACAATTGTTGGTCTTTTCTGTATAGATTGTACAAAACTGTATTATAACCGTACTGATGAACCATTTTGCAGCCCTGTAAAGGCCTATATAATTGTATCCTTGAAAACTGTACTTATTACGTCTTGTTCTGTAGAATTGTGGTATAAGGGATTTGGAGGAGTTTGGTGGTTTTTTTTAATTGGTTGGTGGTTTTGGTTAGGAGTTTTTACTGTGCTGTAAGTCTAAATAATTGAGGCTTTAATGTTACATTTTATATAAATGTATTTAATATTCATAACTTAATACATGTATGCTAAAGCAGTACATGGAAATACATGTATTTAATACAGTGAATGTATTAAAAAGCTTAATTTCAGTTTTCTACATCACAGTACCAGCTGTATGAAATACAACTCTTAAAGACACATACTGAGCCTTTATCATACACTGTACCTCAAACTACCTTGTCTGTTAGCCTGCATTTAAATAGATCTGGGTTGATTTTGCTTTGTATTTTACACATTAGAAAAAAAAGGTGTCCATGTGGGCTCAAAAAGCAGACTAAAATGTAGGATAGGATGATTCAGTCACTACTAAGTGTCACTAGATGCTCTGTGAATTTCTGTAGGATTGGGTGGGAGGTTTATTTACTTATCCAAGCATAATGGGCATTTACTTATAATGATCTTTAAAACCTGTTGCAAATTTTAAAAGATGTTTTACCTACTTTATATCAGATTTGGTTCCATGGCACATTGTGCATGGTGTATATATTTCCCCATATAGTAGAAATTGCATTTGTCCCTCTTACTTTTAGATGTATTGAATGTGTTTGAATGGAAGATTTGGAACCACTCAGTAGAGAAATGGAAGAATTGTGAGCTTTGAATGGGTTCTGGCAGTCTATATATGAAAACAGAATAGAGTCAGCCTGAGAGAAGGGTAGCAGTGATACAGGGAGGAAAAAACAAATATGCTAAATGAATGATTAAATTCTGATTAGTATAAATATTTGAGTGAAATTAGAGCTGGTGTGAACAAAACACTCTTAACGTTTCCTTTCCCACTACATGAGATAGTCCTGGTTTTTATTGGTAAATATAAGAGGGACTACAAGACTTTCTTTAAGTCCCACAAAGCAGCCATTTATTGGTTGTCTTTGTATTGTCCTGATGTTATTCACTAATTGCCATTTATGGCCTATGTTGACATTTAACTAATGTGCAACCTGGGAGTAAAAAGAATGTGAGCCGTTAATTTACAGTGATCTACCCAGCCACCATTCTTCTGACAGTTGCTTCAGCTGTTATGTCAATGCTAAAACTTAACTGCAAAAAAGAGACAGACCTTTAAAAACTGTTGGGTTGCTTGGGTAGCATTGTGCATTTGAAGTTAAGCTAACCTGATTTCCAATCCAAATTCTATATTTATTACAATATCTAAACACGATAGTGGGTGCTGGAGGTCTATTGCTTTTTCCATTATAGACCCTCTTTTTTAGAAGTATAGACCAGGGGTGGGCAAACTTTTTGGCCCAAGGGCCACATCAGGGAATAGAAATTGTATGGCGGGCCATGAATGCTCACAAAATTGGGGTGGGGGTTGGGATGTGGGTGGTAGTGCGGGCTCTGGGGTGGGGCTGGGGATGAGGAATTTGGGGTGTAAGAGGGTGCTCTGGGTTAGGGTCTATGTTATAAAACCTTGGGATTGCTGGCATGTGTAGAACACCTAGACTACAAACAAGTGCTTGCAACAAAGCCCAATTGTTGCCAAACCATTACAACTGCACTTACTCCTAGCAAGGCTCACCACTGCATTGGATCACCCTGTACTAATCCAGGCCTAATATAAACTGAAAATACTAGTACTGCAACTGCAATGTTACAATTGGTCCTCTCAGCAAAGTCCCATAGTGCTTTTATACTACCTTAGTTCCTACTTTATGCAATGTGCAATTTCCTGTATTCCTTTGTTTTCAGCTGGTGAAGTTTCTGTAATCTTAAACTTGTGAGTTTTCTGTTTTATAAGGTGTAATTGATGCATGCAAGATATTTTTTGTTTCAAAACATATTTTGATGCAATACCAATGCCATTTAACTTTTCTAAATACAGCAAAAAATGGTAATAGCCAGTTTGCATTTTTTTTAAAATAGAAGTACACCACCTATCCAAGTGAATTGTTAACACAAACCTTAGGTTTGGGTAACTGTGCTAGGATTTATGGGACAGGTACCTCTCACACACAGGTATTGCAATGATTAAAGGAAATGATGTGAGTTTATGCTAGCCACGTTGGATGCATTTCATAATTACAAAATCCAACAGTTCAGTTAACCGTTTGAAAACTGTAAAGGTAGGGTAAACTGTAGGGTAAACAAATCTTTATATTTTCAATTATATAGGAAATCATTGTGGGAGGCATAGGCCTCTCCAGCGGTGCCCATGCTCAGAAGGCAATGTGGGTACAAAACCAATATTATTCAAGAAAAAGTTAGTCCAAAAACATACTAAAAAGTTATTAAAATATAATTTACAAAATGTGAAATGTGGTATAAAAACACCTTATTGAAAATGTAAATAAGCTTTGAGTTCTGAGATTATTTCACTTTGGGGGTAAGAGGCAATACAAAAACTTTTATCTAAACTAGAGCAAGAGCTGTATAAATAAATGGCATTTTAACCAAGCACCATGCAACTCCTTTTGAAATGCTTTAGGTCACATAAGTATGGAGACTGGTAAAAGCCTGCTATATATAGAAATTTGGGGTTTCAGTAAATATTGGATGAAAAGAATTGTACTAGAGAGGGGATAGTGGTAAATTTCTTTCCAAGTGCTAAACTTGACAATGCATCATTCCCAAAAGATGATATAGTGCAATCCAGGCAAGATATTTGCCCCAGATCAGAGGGAGAGCATGTGCACTACAGAAATGGTCTTGATGTCAGAGAGGTTCAGAGGGAACAGCTTGACAAAATGCTTAAGATGTACACATTATTAGGCTTAAATCACTAGACCTACAAGATTTTTACAGTAGGGCTAGGTTGTTAAGCAGTATGAAATCATAGCTGAGTATTTTTTATTTGCTTTTAGTTTCTCTCCATTTTCCAGTTAACATTACTCTAGTTGAGATACATTATGTAATGTAAAACCAAAAGTAACAACAGCCTGAACTGGGGTTAAGGGAATGTAGGGTGGGGCAGCCTCTTTCAAGGAAGAATGATTTTGTGGTTAAAAGCACTCCAGGGGTGAGGGGGGTAGCAGATCAGTTCCTAGCTTTGTCAGACGTTTGTGTGAGTGACCTTAGGCAGATTACACACTGTGTGCGCCTCCATTCCTCATTTGTAAAATAATATTCTCTCTTACCCCTTTGTCTATCTTGTCCCCAGAATGTAAACTTTTTGGGCTAGGGATTGTCGTTAGTATTGGTGCTACACCTAGTACAATAGGGTCACTACTGTCATAACAGTAACACAGAGAACACAGGACCTGAAGGTAACAGCTATAAATGTGGGTAAATAAACGTTAAAAAGGTTAACAAGGGCAAAAAAACCTAACAGGGCCCAGCTCAACTCTAGGGCCTGTGCTTTCGCTTGGGGATAGGAATCGCTTGTAGATCAACCTCACTCAAACTAGAACAATTTATTAGTTTAAGCAGCAAATGGGGCCGGCCTGAATTGCAGGCAAAGTGCGCCCCCGTTCTGCTGACGGCGCTACTTGCGCAGGGCGCTGATAGACGCGGCATTGCGGGCCCTCGCCACCAAGCCGAGCTGCGGCGGCCAAGCAGCAGCTCCCTCCCTGGCAGCAGAGCTGGGTGGGAAGCGAGGAGGGGGCGAGGCCCATGGTGCGGTCTGGCTTCCGTTTCCCACCCAGCCCCCTGCCGCTATCGTCCTGTAAGTGGGCGGTGGCACGTGCCTCAGCAGGGCAGCAGATGACTATCCCCCGTACACGTGGGGAAGTGGTGCTTCACCAGAGACAGGCTGCGCGCGCCCCTAGCTGTCGCCCTTCGCTACGACGTGTCCTCCAAGCCGCCTCTGCCCGGCGGCCGGCTCGCTAAGGATTTTGAGCCAGCCTGGTCTCCGTACCCGTTCTGGGTGGTTGCTCTCCGCTCGAAACTGTGCGTCACACGTCCTTTTTATTGCGCACGCGCTGGTCCCGCCGACCCAGCCAACCAGCGAACGAGGTAAATAAACAAACCCGCGAGCGAACAGCGCACCCCCTCCCTCGCCACCGCGGCGCGAGCTTCTCCGCAACTGCCGGTCCCGGTCCGGTCCCCCGAGACCCGTTGTAACCGCCCGTTAGCGGACAATAGTGACACCGACAGTCCCTCCGCTGCCGGGGACAGAGCCGGAGCCTCCCCGCCCTGGAGAAGGAGTGAGTGCTGCGGCCACGCCGTATGTCCATCCGCCTGCCTCCGTGGGCCCCCGGGGCTCCTCAAGCTGCCCCATCGCGTCCCCGCCCCTCCCCCTGGTTCCCATTCGCCCGCGCAGAAGATGAGTATCCCGCCGCCCCCTCGCAAGCTGCGGCCTCCCCCGAGGAGGAGGGACGGGCTCGGGGGGACGCTGCCCCTGCCGGAGTAGGGCCTATGGCGGCGGTGCGGGGGTGTTACTAGCGAAGAAGCCGTTTGCCCACGCGGCACTCGCCGCTGCTCTCGCCAGGCCCGAGGGAGTGCCAGGCTCGGGCCCCGCCGCGCGCTCTTGCGCCGCTCTACTGCGGCCTCTAGCTGCTCCAAGCGCTGAGGGCAGCTACCGCCAGGAGAGCCCTGCTGGGTCACACCGAGCCTGTTCCCCTCCGGGGGCAGCCCGGCCGGCCGCCCCTGCTTGAGACGTGCAGGGCTTTGTTCGCTCCGCAGCCCAATCCTGCCGGTGCTAGCGCGGGTGTATTGGGAACTAACCCTCCCGCATCCGCGTGGGGATCCCGTCGGGACGCGCCCTGGGGTTCGGCCTTCGCTGCCCCTCCCGCTGCCTCTAGTTCCCCTCTCTTTGAAAACAGTGACTTTTTCTAGCGTTTGGCCTTTTGGATACACACAGCAGCCCATTCTCTGCCGCCTGAGCACTGCTTGGCCAAGCTCTGCCTGTTCCCGCTGGGCCCCAGGGTCTGTAAAATAAGCCCCTGGTGTTCACACGTTTGGAACGTTCACTGTGTAATGGAAACGTCACCTGTTTGAGGCCTTGTCCCAAAGCTTGAGCCAAATCCCTTTAGATGTGCTCTGGGTCACTGCAGATGGAAAAATACTTCTGACTTTTTTTCTTTAAACAAATCTAACTGTCCCGTTTTAGAGAAGAATGCAAGAAAAATTGCTAATGTTTGAAGTTTGAGATTTTGCTTGGTCATAGCAGACAATGAGCCACTAATGCCTCTGCTTGGCTGGCAAAAATGTTTTGGCTTTACCAGAGATATAAACATTTAAGAGTTCTATGTAGGGTATGTTTTTGGTAAAGGAGTGGTGCATGGATGCATGGTATGTTGAGCGTGACCTTTCAAAATTTGTTTACCTAAACATTCATAACTTTTTAAAATTTAGCAAACTGATTTTCTTAATCTTGAGTTGATTTTAAGTTTCAGTGACGTATCCCAAAACAAATTCTGGGTTAGGGAATACTTGTCCGGTGGCTGTAAAGTTATGAATATTTAGGATATTTATGACTACCTAGTGATCAGAATCCTGAACTAAGAAAAGCTTAACCAAATCCAACTTCTTATCTTTTGCCCAACTACATCACTTGGCTCTCCTGCCACCTTTTTGACCACTGACATGGTATGTCCTGGCATTTTTTTCCGGTTTAAACCTAAGACCTTAGATCAGTTTAAACTTCTTAAGACTGAGGCTCCAATCCTGCAACAAGCTCTGCATAGGTGGATCTCTGAGCCAGACTCCTTTGGCTTCAGTGCAACTCTGTGTGGGTGCAGGGGTCCACCTGTATGGAGCTCATTACAGAATTGGGGTCTAAGACATTATAGGTTTAATCTGTTTAAGCTGCTCTAAAGACTTAGAGTGGTTTAAGCTACAATGCAGATTTAAGGCCTCTGTTAAAACTACAGAAAAGTGAGGATTTAAAGGGAGAAAAGCACTGGTCAAGTGGCAGGAGGTGTTTTTCTTGAGCTGCACTCATAGTTCTATGAATGCAGAGATAAGGGAATGTGCATAAGGTCTCCAGTAATAAGATGCATTGAACTTTGGCTGTTTGGTGCTTCTTAGTGCAGAGTTTACTAATGATGATGATCAATGCCTGTTAGTCTTTGACTGGTAAGTGTTAGAGAATTGGGGACTTTTCTTTTGAAACAAAACAAAAATGCCCTACATATACACACGCTGGAAACTAAATGTAAAAAACCTAAGTTAATGGACCGTTACAGTTGCACAAAGTACCTGAGACAGGAAACGTGAAAGTTAAGGTTGTAACCGCCCTTTTGCACATATGCATTTGAGCTTATCACACATGATCATAGCTGCTCATGTG
Organism: Macrochelys suwanniensis; assembly: GCA_033296515.1. Taxonomy (NCBI): domain Eukaryota; kingdom Metazoa; phylum Chordata; order Testudines; family Chelydridae; genus Macrochelys; species Macrochelys suwanniensis. The sequence goes on along the minus strand of CM065780.1, from coordinate 42,963,803 downwards.
TATTTTCAGTTGTAAAAACTGCTACATTGTATGGCAGAAATAGTATGTCATTATGCTAAAAAATATTTTGAGAGCTTGGAAATGTGAGTTTGCGTTATTTAACCCTGCAACCTTTAAAATAAACAGACCTACTTTTCAAAAGTGATAGTATTTTTGAGTGTCTTAATTTTTGTCTGCCCAGATGTGACACTTTAACGGAGCTTGATGTTAAGAAGCTGTGTGCACTGTATGAAAATTAGGCCCATTTAAGGTATCTCGGGTAGAGCATCCAAAATCACTTGTTACTTTTTAGAAAATCTTGACCAAAATAGGTAGATTCAGTTTGATTGGACCAAAAATAAGCAGTTTTTAAATGGCAGTTTCTGTTCTTGCATTGATACATTGTTTGCTGTAAAAATGAAATAAAACTTCAAAATATTTTAGGAAGGAATAAATAAGACCAGCCACCAGGATCAAGTGCCTTACATTTATAATATACTTTTAGTAAATAAAACAATTCTAATTATGATGGTTACAAACTTACTGTCAGCCTACTTTGATATACGTTATACAACAATTTAAAAGGAGACTGCCATGGTATTTTTCATAAACTTTTAAGTGCTTTCTGTTCATAGCTTCTTGGATGTTTGAAATTTGAATCTGTTGCCATAACATTTTTGTCACAAGATGGACTGTTACGGTACTGTTGTTCAGGAGTTTTCAGATGCGGCTACTTTTAATGGAAAATGTGTTCATATATAAAGAAATCTACTGACTTTGCAAATGAATAAGAAGGGAAATGGGCTACATCAGTGGCCCCCAACCTTTCTGTTGCAATAGCATATTCATGTTCCCAGAAGAGTGTGGCGGGCGCCAAATGACCAGCCGCCGAAATCCCTCCGAGAAGCGGCGTCATCGAGAAGCGTCGCCGCCAAAATGCCCCCGAGAAGCAGCATCATTGAGAAGCGTTGCCGCCTAAATGCCGCCGAGAAGCAGCAGCATTTCGGCAGCAATGCTTCTTGGCGTAGCCGCTTCTCGGCGGTATTTGGGCAGCTGGTTGTCCGGAGGCCGCACTCCTCAGCGGCAGGTTGTCCGGTGGAAGTGCTCCCTTGTCAATAGGCGGGCACACATAAATGCCCCGGCGGGCGCCCACAGGCACCACGTTGGGGACCACTGGGCTACATTTTGAATCTGCTAATATTGACTCCCTGAAACAGATTATAAATGTGGTGCTTTCCTAATGGCTACTGTGCTGACCTTTAGAAATATAAAAATATTCTACTAATACTAGATCATATCCATGGCAATTTGAAGTATCCAACATAGATATGCAGTCCTTTTCCACACTATGCTGCCTCCTAAGCTCTATTCAGGGACCCTTCTAGTGTGACAGTGTAAAGGGCATAAATGCATTCTCTTCTGGAGCTAGGAACATTAGAAGAAGAATATAAGGGAGGGAAAGGCTTCTATTAGAAATACTTTTTGAACCCAAAAAGAGACAGCGGCTTCTGTACTTACTTTATATGTAAATAAGCGCTTCACTCAGATACTGAATAGTTTTGAACTTTGTGTAAAGGCAATCTGAGTCAGGGTAATGCAGATGGCAGGGTGAAACAGATGACAGATCCTTTGCATGGACTCTGTTAGAGGTTTTTGAGATGAGGCCTAAACTAACAAGTCATCCAGGTATAGGTAGACATGTATGTTCTGCCATCTTAAGTTGGCTGCCATACCAATGTCTGACATTTTGAGAACACTCAAGTCCAGGGCAACAATCTGAAACTTGAGCTTTCTGATTAAGGAATTTAACTTTGAGATCCAAAATAGCCTCTTCCTCTTTTGAGGAATCAAAAAGCATTTCTAATAGAAACCCTTTCCCCCTCATATTACTCTTCTGTTGTTTCCAGCCCCAGAAGAGAATGCATTTATGCCCTTCATACTGTCTCATGAGAAGGATCCCTGAAGAGGGGTTGGGAGGCAGCATAGTGTGGAAAAGGATTGCGTACCTCAGTATATGCAGAACCATGTACATACTGTCTGAGAACTCTGATCAGCAAATGATCTCTTATCTTGGTCAGTTGGGCCTTGAGACTTCAGGCATTTATGGTACTCTTGTGCCCAGGGCTCCGCACGTGGCTGTAGGCCTTGGCCCCTGGCCGAGGGTCCACTCCGGCCCCCAGCTGTGGTCCGAGCCTTGGTCCCCTTACCCCGTGTGCATCCCCGCCTCCCAGAGCCGCAGCCTGGCTCGGTGGGGGAGCGCAGACGGGTAAGGAAGGAGTGCAAGGAAAAAAATTGGGGACCACTGTTTTAGCAGATCAGATCAGTCAAATCCTCCAGGACCAAGACAAGTGATTTCTAAAACCGTGGCAGGCTGGATTTTTTCAAAAATGAGGGCATTCAGCCAGAGAGTTCTTTTCCGCCAGATGCAAAAAGTTCTTCAGAGCAGGAATAGATAGTGAACAGCAGATGTTCTTCTGGAGTGGAGAATTTGTTTTCTGTGCATTTTCCCCAATTCCCTTTAATAGCAAGCATCCTTCCCCATGTTTCTAGAATTCTGTCACAAGCTGTGACAATCTAAGGCAGGCCTGCACAACTCGTAAAGCGGCGAGGGCCATATTGCTCCAAAGAAAACAGCTGAGGGCCGAAACCCCCTGGCCCTGCGGGAACCCCCCCCCCCCCCCCCCAGCGCTGCCTGTCCCGTGGAAACAACCCCTCCTTCCCCAGTGCTGGGGTGTGGAAGCCTGTAGGGGGTGGGGAAGAAACAGCGCGCATAGGGTGACCAGATCACACCAGTAAAATAGGACCCGCCCCCTCCCCACTTGGCCCCACCATCACACCCCTCTTCACCCCCCTGGGGTCACTATATTACTGCACACAACAGTCGGTCAATGCAGTTGTAGATAAATCTCTGCATTATGCATTTTATATGACTTTGTATTGAACCTTGGTAATATGTTATAGTGGGCCCCTAAGGTAGTATAATTAAGGTAAAAGAAAAATGTCTTTTTGCTAGAAGTAGAATAAGATCTTCCCCCCACTTTGTATTCAGTTTCCCTGTTGAATGAATGAGGTATGAATGAGGAAGGCGTGGAAGGCAGGCACCTCCAGACAGCTGCAACCCTTGCCTACTCACCCCCCTGCGGGCCGCACAGTGAGCCCACGCGGGCCGCATGTTGTGCAGGCCTGATCTAAGGGCTTGTCTACACTTACATTTTATAGCGCTCTAACTTGCTGGCTCAGGGGGGTGAAAAATCACCCCCCTGAGCGCAGCAAGTTTGAGCGCTTTAAAGCGCGAGTGTCGACAGGCTCCAAGCGCTGGGAGAGCTCGCACGTAACCACACTCACACTTCAAAGCGCTGCCGCGGGAGTGCTCCTGTGGCAGCGCTTTGAAGTTTCTAGTGTAGACATAACCTTAAGAAATCCCCTGTTCTTCTCTCATACTTGTAGTAGTGAAGGTATTTTTGTTGTGAACAAAAACCAACCAAACAACCCCCCACCCTCCAACCACAGTTCCAGTGTCTTCAGTCAAAAAGCACTTAATACCATTATAGGAAATCGAATGGTATTATCTTAGTTACATCTAGATAGTAAGCAGGAAGGGACTTAACATGTTTTAGTCCTACTTTAGAAAAAGGTTTTATGAAAGACGTGAACATCTTTCCACTGAGTAAAACACCACACACGTTCCTCCGAACTATATTTAATTCTCCCAGGTCTGATAAAGCCCCCCCCTCTTTTTTTTAACCTCTTGAAGTCAGCTCTCGTTTCAATCTCTCTGAGAAGTTCACATTTCTTATCTCCATTTTCTGGAGAAGGGTAAGTGAGCTTTAGGCTCTTGTAGCTGATCCTTCCTTTACAATCTTCTATAAGGAAAAAGTGATCTTTTTCTCCTCACCCTAAATCCTTTTCCAGGGTGTTGATGGATGACTACCTTAATCAGAACATCTACTATTCTTTCCAAGACCTCACTCCCATATGAAGAGAAGTCAAGTTATACATCTTAAATGTTATGAGGGACTACTTGTTTGCCAAAATAGATCAGTAGTATATCAAAACATGTAGGCTTTTAATTGCCTGTGAAGAGAACCATAATGCCATCACTTCCGAAAGTCTGTCCAAACAGACCAGGCTCAATAGAGAGGAGTGTTAAAATTTAGCAAAAATGTGCTACCAAGACTTGAGGCCTATTCCATTTGGAGATAGATTCCCAAACTTTTTTTTGCTGAGCCCCCACTTAAGAGATTCAAGTCCAGTGTGGAGCCTCCTCTTTCTAAGAAACAGTATTTTTCCATAGTGCGGGAGGATTTTATCTTGTCTAATAAAGTATTGCTTAAGATAGAAAGCAACGTATATAGCACAATATGACTACTACTGAATAACCTTGATCATAAAAGAATACTTGATGACCCACCTTTGTCTCAGTGAGTAGAATTAGCCTGTTCGCTAGCACACAGTTTGTGCAGTCTTGGTCTGATTTCTGAGAGTTTCAACCGCAGATCAGTCTCCATGTTCAAGCAGCTTTTATACTTACTTACTTTTGATGCAAATAGGCAAAGAAAAACTCACTTCATTCAGAGATGCAAAGTGAACAAGTATTTTGATGGCTGTTTAGGACAATTCATGGAATTATTTTTGAATTATGAGCTGGAACTGATCAAGAGGCATGACTTTAAAATCATCTCTCAAAACAGAGTTAACAGCAGTGTCAGTCAAATTCTCCTTTATATTCATGGTAATCTTGGCCTTTTCTATGAAGTGCTCTGAAAATGGCTTTTGAAGCAGGCTTTGAACCAGGATTAGAATTCAAAATGACCCTGCCTACTTGGATAATTGTTCTGAAATTAATAAGATACATTTCAGTAAAGGTAAGTGCAAAGTGCTATACTTAGGAAGGAAAAATCAAATGCACAACTACAAAATGGGGAATAAATGGTTAGGTGGTAGTACTATTGGAAAGGATCTAGAGCAGGGGTTCTCAAACTGGGGGTCGGGACCCCTCGGGGTTGCGAGGTTATTACATGGGGGGGTTAGCTGCCACCCCAAGCCCCACTTTGCCTCCAGCATTTATAATGTTGTTAAATATATAAAAAAGTGTTTTTAATGTATAAGGGGGGTTGCACTCAGAGATTTGCTATGTGAAAGGGGTCACCAGTACAAAAGTTTGAGAACCACTGATCTAGGGGGTTATAGTGGATCACAAACTGAATGAGTCAGCAACACAGACAGACAGCCTCCCCTAGTGCAGCTGCCCGACACCTGGGCCATAGTGACTCCCCTGCCTCTTCTCCTCTCTCATGGCCTGCTGCAGGGGGAGGTGGAAGGGAGGCGTGCGCACGGGAGCTAGCAGCAGGTGAGGGAATGAGGAGGGGAGGGGATCCCTGAGTAACTTTATACAAGTGAAAAAGCCTTCCAGAGACCTAGGGCTAGTCTATACTGGCAATGCTAAAGTGCTGCCGTGGCAGCGCTTTAATATGGCTTGTGAGGTCACGGCCCAGCGCTCTAAAAAACCCACCTCCACGGAGGGCGTAGCTACCAGCGCTGGGACCGTGGCTCCGAGCACTGGTGCACTGTCTACACTGGCACTTTACAGCACTGAAACTTGCTGCACTCGGGGTCCATTCCACTTCTACGTTTCTATGATATCCTGCAATTCATTTGCCTCTCTTTTGTGAAAGTATTTCTGAATTGTGTGCAAAACTGATATAGATGTTCCAGAATTATATCTTTAACGTCTAGGACAGGCCTGCACAACTCGTAAAGCGGCGAGGGCCATATTACTCCAAAGAAAACAGCTGAGGGCCGAACCCCCCACCGGGCCTGCCGAAACAACCCCCCGCCCAGCGCCGCCCAGCCCCGCGGAAACAACCCCTCCTTCCCCAGCGCTGGGATGTGGAATCCTGTAGAGGGGGAAAGAAACAGCGCACATAGAGTGACCAGATCACCTGCCTGCCCGCTGCGTGCCTCTTAGCTTCTGCCGCTGCTCCCGTCCCCTGCCACTGGCTCACCCTCACTCCCCAGCATGCCACTGGCCTCTTCACCACCCTGGCCGGCCAGCCGGCCGTTGGCTGGACCCACCCCGCCGCTTGCCTACTCACCCCCCACGGGCCGCACAGTGAGCCCATCTACTCACACACACACCCCTTCCCCCCCTCCCCCCCCCCCGTGGGCCGCATGTTGTGCAGGCCTGGTCTAGGACTAACATTTCACTGTCCCTGACACTGTCTTCTGCCATTATGGACATAACTACATTGTCTTGCAGCACATAGCTACTCAAACGAGCAAAAGTTTTTGGCAAAGCTATGTACTTTTTTGTGCATAATTCAGATGTTCATTACAGTTCTTATCTTGCAAAGAATGGATAAATTCATTGAGCTTGTCAAATATGTTGGCCAAATAATCCAGTAAAACCTGGAAATGCTGCTCAAGGAAGTGATGATGAAGTGGTGATTCAGAGTTGATCAAAAACATAACAGCACTCAAGGAGTTGGCAGATTCTTTTAGTATCACTTTTGTGGCTAGTGCCTCCCTGTGCATACAACAATGGCACCATATACAGCATGGTCCACTACTGCATCCATGGCTTTTGCCCCATCTGTACACATCTTAACACTACAGTTTCATTTGATGTGTTTTATCTGTCATGTATTGGTCTAACATTTTGAACAGTTTCTCAGCAGTAGTTCTTATTGGGACAGAATAGCAAAATAAAGTCCCCTTTGATCTCAGATGAGCTTGTATATCGAACAGAAACCCTCATTTGTACTGCATTGGCAGAGTTAGTACTCTCATCAGTTTGTAGTATGAAAAAAGGATTTTGCCTTACTGCTTCAATTGGTTGCTCCTCGACGTTTCCTGCCATATCCGCAGTTCTGCAGCTATCCGTGTTGTCAGATAGTGGGGTAAGGCTTCGGTGGTCAGAAATTTTCCTTCCACCTGCTATTGATGCCATTTCAGTTGCTGCTGGCAACAGAAGACTTTCACAGATTGCATGAGATTTTCCACTTCTTGCTATTTGGTATGAAACAGCATAGGATGCTGCAAGTCCTTTGGGAGGGTAGCACTGTGTTACCGAAATATCGGGTCCACTTAGCTGAGAGCCAATAACAGCCAGACAGGGATAAGGAAAGAGGGTTACTTTATTCTGCAGAAAAAAGGAGAGTTTGTACCTTGGTACAAGACTCTAATTTACACAGAAATTACAGGTCTTTTATACACACTTAGACAAAGCCCTGGTCGTGTTAACATTTGATTGGTGGTAGCCAGACCTCGGATGTTTGCTATCTGGTCAGTGTAGACTGGTCTGGGACAGTGATTTCTGCCTTAGCGAAGGCCAATGTAAAAGCTCAGGGTCTTGTGTAGGCGAGGCATCTACTTCCCCCTAGTGGCCTCTGGTTGCCATAGCTGCTGGTTGTTAAGGGGGGGTTCATTGTACCTTATGACTTTCACAACTGCATTCTTCAGTTGTCTTCATCTGTCTTTTTGGTTGAAAGAGCTTTCATTAGGTAAAAAAAATCTCATGTTTTTTCTTTGAGGGCATGTCTGAAGTGATGTTTTAGTTTGCTTGGTTTCATACTGTCCTGAGCAAGAACTTGAGCACAAACAACATGCTGTGGTTGAGGATTTTCATCAGAACCAGTAAATGTGAATCCCAAGTGCAAGTAGGACGGATCATATCTCCTGTTTTTCTTTTGTTCCTTTCCCAGGATCAGCATCATACACTTCAAAAAATGCTCCATTCATTCACATTTATCAAACATCAAAGCAACTGGTCTCTTCACTCTGAAAGGCCATTTGAGTGAAATGTCACATTCACATCAGTTATGTAGCGCTGGAGCTAGGGAGTGCTGATGTGGCAGGAACACATTGGTATTATGCACAGGTAATCTTGAGATCTGTGGGACAAAACCTGTATGTAATGGCTGCCACAGGATCTTTCTGAAAGGGAATTCTTATTTTATCAACAATATTTTGAAGAAACAACAACAACAAAACAAATCAGCCTCCTAACCAGTAAGGCCTTTGATTTTTAAATTTTTTTTGTTTAGTTTCATTTCCCAGAATGTATTGGGTTTTATTCAAACATTTAAAATCCAGGAAATGCTCTGTAAATAAGAAGCACAGAAGGTGCCAGTGCTCAAATTAAGGGTAAATTTGGGGAGTCCAGGCCCCCTTTCTACTTTAAGGGGCTACTCCACTTCTGACTTATTCAAAGGCATGTGGGGGTGGGGAATGTTTTGGCCTCCTTACTACTTCCTGCTTGGCCAACAGCAAGGCCAAGAGCTACAAGGAGAACAGCAGCAAGTTCTGCCGCGGGGGGAGTTAGAATGCATTTGGGGATGGTCTGTGGAGAGAGCAGGAGTCTGCTGGAGTGATCAAGGGTCCCAGTGCTGGTCCTCCGTGTAGTGGGGGAGGGTTTCCCCTGATCACAGCAGATCCTGCTGTCTGGGCTTGGTGCTTCATTGGCAGATCCCAGGATCTCACACTGCCCGGTGCTGAAGAAACCTCTTCATCCTGGCAGGAAGCAAAAGGCACTGCTCAGTGCCCTAGCCAGTTGCTCTGCAGAGATCAGCTCAGGCTATACGGGCCACAACCGCTCCATTGACAGGCTGGGAATAGAGATGGGAAAAAGATATAAGGTGCAGAGTGGAGGTTGGGGACAAGGTGAGCTGGGAGCTGAGGGAAGGTTTGGGACTGGGTGAGCGGGGAGGTGGGGAGTAGGGTGTGGAGTGAAGGTCTGGAGGACCTAAAAGGGGGAAAGAAGTCTGAGAATGGGAGCCAACACCACGGGGAACCAAGGGAATTAGGGGGGAAGAGCCCAGTCCTGGGGGAGGTGGGGTCTGTGGGTTGTGGGGGAGTCAGTGGAAGAGAGGGGGCAGAGAGGAGAATGGCATGGTTTAGTGTAGGTGAGCGGAGCAGGGGAGCTAGGGGACATTGGTGGGTGCAGAAATCAGGGAAAGGCAGGTTAAAGGCAGAGGCAGTAGGTGGGGATGGGGCAAAAGGCTGTTAGGGATGTAAAGGATAATGGCAAGCAGAAGGGGACTTATTGAGTCAGGGAAAAGGTTGGGTAACGGGAGATGGAGTTAGGGGTAGGGTAGGAGAGGCAATTAGGGATAGAGGAGGCAGGGGAAGAGGGTTAAGCAGTGGGGGAAGGCAGGGAGAATTAGAGGTAGGCAAGTAGACAGGCAGAAGGTGGAGGTTAACAGGTGAGGAAGAAGAAGGCAGGGCAGAAGGGAGAAGACAGTCTTGCTTCAGCTGGGCTTGGCTTGGCAGTGCAGAGCATGTCAGTACAGGAGCCACCCAAGATAGATGTTGGCACCTCACCCCATCCTGCCTTCAGGACCATCTGCATCCTTAAGTGCCCATTTATTTCCCACCCCCCATAACTCAAGCACTGATATGCAGGGGAGAGGGAAGCCCAGGACCAACTGGAGTGGGGAGAGGTAATCCCTATGGGGCAGTTGAGGAAGCAAGCCTGCTCCCTGCAGCAGTCAGTTTCAACTGCTGGGACCCGGCTCCTTGCCCATCCTGATCCCCCCTCCTGCAAAGGGAAAGCAAATGGGGCTGTGTCGAAGCGGCAAAGGTCAAGAGGGGAGAAGAAGGCTGCACCCTGGGAGGACTGGCACCCCTGCTGGATACAGCCTCCGGCTAACCCCATGCCTTCAGCCTGGCTGTGTCTAGCATGGGAGAGGGGAGCTCTGTGCCCTGGGGCTATGTGAGACTCAAGGACCTCTTGGTGCCAGCTCACAGAAGAGTGGAAAGGGGTACACCAAAGTCACACTGGTCGTCATTATCATTGGGAGATGTATGTACTGGAAGTATATGAGGAGTTATGTATTCATGCTGAAAATTATGTTCTCTAGGTCTTGTAGTTAAAGGCAAGTCACTAAAAGGTACTGTGTTGTGAGACAAACTTCTCCAGATGGGAAGGATGAGACTCTGGTCTCCTTGGTGGACCATTGTGTATTGAGTGTTCTACAACAGAGGTGTATTAGCATAGTGAGTCAAATGCTAATGAGTTTGTAGATTTTTCAGAAGGGAGATTAACAGGGAGAAGTATGGGGGTGGGGGGGAGAGAATCCTGTTTTCAGGTGAAAATCAAATGTCTGTTCTGCTGTACATCTGGGGGTGCAAAGAGAGAGAGACTGGCATACTTGTGAAGACAAGCTGCCTGCAGGCTTGATCTTGTGAAAGAGAGATCTCAGCCATCCCAGTTGAAAACACTGGGGAAAAAGACTTGTGGTAAGCTATCCTGTAGGAGATACAGGAATGTCTTCTGAATTAAATTCACACTCTAGAAAGTGTGTTATGTCTCTGTTTTATATGTAACCATTTGTTTCCAATAATCTTACTTATAATTATTTGAATCTCTCTACTTTGATGATAAACTTATTCTTGTTTTCACTATAAATCTATCTAAGGGCTGTGTGTTAAGCAGATCCTGCGTTTTCTCGTAAGCTGGGTTCTTTGGGAGCAGAGGGACACTTGGAGGACTGGGGGATGGAGTGTGCCTATCGCTAACCTAGACAGAGACAGTGAGGCCTGCGGAGATGTTGAAGGCAGTGTTTGTGTTTGCTAGAGGTTGGTGGACTCAGGAAGCTGATCCACAGCAGGCACAGACAAAACTCCCTCGTGCGAAGGGCAGGTGGTAGCGAAGGCCCTCACAACCCTGGGTACCCTTGGGAAGCATCTTGCAGTGCTAAGGGCTGGGGTCAAGATTGAGCCCCTTCCGACAGGAAGGCTAGTACTCCTGGGATGCAGCCTTCTGCTTCCTGGTTGCAGAGTCCCTGCTGGCCTCCCCAAAAGAGGAGGGTAACTGCTGGTTGGTGGCTGCTGTAGCAGTTGGGGAGCCTGGATCTCACTGACTGAGACCTCCTGCACAGAGCCCATTTGCTTCGTTTGTCAGACAGAACCCGCTCCTGACCCTGGGCCTTCACCAGGTCCTCCCGCCACCTGATTACCTCATCCACGCCCCTCCCCACCCCCTTCCAGTTATTGGTAAATAACCTCTATTTCTTCTTCAAGGAGCTTCTTAGGATAAATGCGACTTTGATGGTATGCCTTAGATGCATTCACAAGTTGAAATCTGTAGGACTGCAACTTAAAGCTCATTACACACATTTACAAAACTTTACTCCTTACATTTAGCCTCAAGATCTGGTGCAAAGTTTGGGAGAACAGTATTACAATCTTTATTCAGTTAGAACTCCTCAGCTAAGCTTTCTGTGGGGGAGAATACTTCTTGCTAAACTTCTTAGAAGTGGGAATGTACAGCAGCTCATTGAAGAAGAAATAAAGGTTATTTACCAGTAACTGGAGTTCTTTGAGATGAGCTTGCCTCTACAAATTCATACTATCTGGCCACCTACTTTCCTTTCCTGGAATCATGTCTCTTTGCTGGACTCTTAGGTTCAGGTCAAAGGAGCTGAGGCTGTAGGGGTGCCTGAACCACTTTTATACTCTGACTCCCAGAACATTAGGTGTAGTGAGAGAAGCAGGCAGGTGCCAGAATGAGCACTGCTTCTAGAAGATTCTGTTTGCTGCATCGTTGCTACATCTTCTAAAAGTGTAAATGTGCAAAGGCTTATCTCAAAGAACTCCAGTTACTGGTGAGCAACCTTCACTTTCATTGTTGTTCATATATTGATACTAAAACATTACATTATAATTATTAAACTATCAAAATAGTTAATTCAGAAGTAAAATGAGTCACTATTTTATCCTGAAGCCTTTTGCCCCAAAATTACATAAAGCTTGTATAATTGACAGGTCTGAATTGTTGATGTGAAGGCATGTGCTATTGCAAAAAGTTTTGTACAGCAGAATAGTGTGATTCCTTTATTCTTTCTTTTGTTGCTACATTCCCAGGAAGCATTTTCTTTGAATAAGAAGTCATCCTCAAAATAATCTCAAACCATACAATGGCCTCAGCTGTAATCAGTTCAGTTCCCACTACTGCATCTCGCTTTGCTCTATTACAAGTGGATAGTGGTAGTGGTTCTGATTCAGAGACTGGAAAGGGAAGAAGTGGTCGAGGTGCTGGGAAGTCTCAAGCTTCAGGGGGAAAATCAACTACAAATGAGAAGAAGAAAGAAAAGAGGAGAAAAAAGAAGGAACAGCAGCAGAGCGAGGCTAATGAGGTAGAGAGGCTGTTATATTTTCAGTAACATACAAGGTGTGCAGTTATGCCAGATACCCATATGCCTTGGGTAAATTGTTCATCTGTTAGCTGAGTAATGTGGCTATTTTTGTTGCTTTTGATATGTTACTTTTGTAAAGCAAAAGAATTTCAGTTTATAGTCATTAAAAGGTATTATTTAAAAATTAAAATTTTTCCTTAAAACTTTGTTAGAGTTCAGTCACAACTACACTTCTTTAAATGTGGGAGGCTCTTGACTAATCAAACAATTATATTTATATATTTAAATGAAAATAATTTGGTTTCTTACATATCCCCATTTCCTGATCGCAGACCTTATTCAGCTGGAGATATAGGACAGACAGGGAAACATTCATCTTAGGAAGTGGGAGCTGGTAGTTCCAATATGATTTTTTCCTTTACACCCCAAAAGGGATGGAGAGGCCTTAGAACAAGTTGGTAGAATCATAGGTTGTGGGGCTAGTAATGAGGGATGTGGCAGATTTGCTTTGACCTGGAATAGTTGTTTCTAAACTGGAATGTGAAGGAGCAGAGGCTGTTGAGTACAGCTGAAGCCAGTAAAGGATGTAATGCTAAGCAGGAAGGAACTGAAGGAGGGACTGGAGGTTTCTTATTTTAAAGGCTGGAGAGCAGCAGGATGGAAGGTAGCTTATGACAGTATAGAGGGGGTTACGGTATGATTGTGCTGCTCCTTTCTTATTAGTATTTTTAGTGCCAAAAGCTTTGATTGCCGAGCCATTATGGTAAGAAGCCTGTGGTTCCTTCCTTGCTCCTGGCACCTCCATCCATTGCACTTTTCAGGTTGCTGTTTGGTGACTATTTACCATTCACCAAAGTGTGGCTGTTATCCAGGGCTTGCCAGGTCTGAGCTCGGGCACCTCTGGGCTTGCTGCCTAAAGTATGAAAGGGAAAAAATTGCTTCAGCCCTTGCACCTCTTTCATTACAAATTAAGCACTGCTCTTAGCTTCCTCACCAACCTCCCCTCAGTGGTCATACTAATAGTTGTCCTCAAAAGTGGATCGCCTGTTTCCATTAGTCTTCTGTGGGGTTCTGCCACCTCTACAAAGAGATCTAGACTGTACAGAAGGCTTTCTGCAAAATTCTTGCCTTGTGAGATATCCACATGAGCTGCAGAAGGGCTGCAGTGAGGAAGTGGTAGTGAATACTTATTGGAGAAAGATGTTAAGTAAACACTTTTTTTCATATAAAGTCCCAAATTATTAAGCAGGACCCTCCCATATTTTAAAGATGGAATTAGGGGAGCACAGCTACATTTAAATTCTTTTAAAGGTAAGAAACAAGAACCTAGAAATACCTTGGCATCTAATTTCTGAAATGAGGCAAGGTCCATTCATAACAACATGCTTGTATTTCCTTGTTCCATCACAGAATATGTATGTTGATAGTATTTTTTTTAAATGCCCTTTTAAGTAGTTAGTATGACAGTGTCAGCTCATGTAAAAAGGAAAGAGGATACTTGCTAGCAATGTATACATTGCTACTGCAGATTCAAATTATAGGACTTGCATACCAGATGAGTAATGGAACTCTTTAAAAGAATGCTTTGGATCTTATGTCGTAGACTTGATCGAATAAAAAGCCCCATATCCTGACCATCCCTCAGTTTCTCTTTCCACTAGCTTCAGTGAACTTGGAACCCATCCCCTTTCTCTGCAATTGGGACAGTTTTCTTAGTTAAACTTTTTGATGATTAAGTTGTTGAAAATATTCACTTGGAAAATCTTACAAATGTAAACAAAGCTTCCTATAGTGAAACTGTCACTGCACACAGCCATGGCAGATCTGGGGGGAAAGAAGCCAGTGTTCATGAAATGCTCTTGTGCTGATGTAATGTTGGACATGAACCAAGGCATCCTGTGTCCATAATGCCCAGGAGACGGTCACTTGAGGATGGGATGTCCTATTTGTTTACTTGTCTTCACACCAGCATGTAGGGAAAACGATTGTAGGCTTTATGAAAACCTTTGCATTTCAGAGAATCTCCTATAGGAGGTGTTGCAGATTCAGGTTGTTCAACTCTTGGAATGATATTCACTCTTTCTTCCCCCAAAAAAGTCCTCTTTGCAAAGAAGAATCTGGCTGTCCATATTCAAGAGCTTTACATTTTTCAGACCTAGCTATTAGGGTACAATTTCCTCAAGTAGAGCAGCAGAGTTCTCAAGGGATCTGAGGTCTCTTCAGCTCCTCCATTTACCAGGAAAAATGCATAGATGTGCAGGGATCCAGTTGGAAGCAACAATCTTTCATTTGTGTCAGGGACATTGTGCAGGAGTTGAGTTCTGGTTGTCCCTTGACACTGATAGCATCCTGTGATTTAAGGGGATCTGAAAGTCCTTCTTATGAATATTCAGATGGCTAGAACCACTGGCTGTGTCTGAGGAGTCTTCAGAACTGGCTTCCCTGGTACTGTCTACCAAGCCTATACAGGCCTTGCAAAGAGAAATATCCCTGGAGTCTCCTTGGATCTCCCTGAGACTGTTAGATCCACGCTCTTTTTTCTGAAGCCTTGGTATCCCTGGTATAGGACCTCTGAGCCTAAGATTAAATAGAATCAAAGATCCAAGGGAGGGTATAGAAGCGCAATGCTTGGCAGCCTCAAACTGCTCCTTCTGGTGCAGCAACATCTGGTCCACCTACTCGGGCTTCTTGTTAGTGTTGCCTGTCTAGAACAGTTCCCTCTTTGACACATTATCAAATTGAAAAAGTAGGAACAATTTAAAAATATTATTTTAAAAAATTAGACTAATCCTTTTGGAATTAATCTAAATACCTACTTGTAACAATAGTAGGTATAACAATTTTGGACAAACGTGTTTTTTAAACTGTGGTTTTCAATGTTGCACGTGCAATTTTAACTTGAACATTTTCAGATTTTTTTGTAAGTGCCTAGCCATGCTGCTCCAACATTATCAACACCATCTTTATATTAAAGAATTATTCATTTGAATGAAAATAACATCTGTTACACTACATAAGATAAAATTGTAAGCTTCAGAGTCTGATGTATGCCATCTGAGGTCCAGAAAAACCGTATTTCTCCATCTCCTGGTGAAATAGTCATTCAGAATTAGTTGCATTGTGGGGGTCTTAAGTCTATCTTTGAAACATCTGGAATTGACTTCTGTTCGTGAAAAAACACAACTGCGTGGACAGGTAGTCTTTTTGTTATGGTATTTACTATGTCTGAGCACTTTTTATAAAATAAAAACCGGAGAGTGTAATAAAACTTAGTGTGAAGTTAGGGCTGGGAGGTCAGCTATGCCCTTGAAACGTGAACTGTGAAATTCCTTGCTTTTGAGTTGGAGAGTCTTTAATGTTACTTTTCAACATATTATTTTGTAGTTATCTAAGGGCTTGTCTACACTTCCAAGTTTTGTTGACAAAACTTATGTCGACACCCAAATGTCGACAAAACAAAAATCGCCAAAGGGTGTTCACACTTCCTCCCTCTGTCGCCAGATCATGTCCACATTGGGGACACCATCATCGACAGGGTGAGCAATGCACTGTGGGTATGTATCCCACGGTGCAGTGTTGTGGGACGGAAGAGCTGATCGCTGCGCATCTTGGGATTCTCTCAGAGTTCTCCCACAACCCCCTCAGCTGCCGAGAGAAGCATTATGAGTAGCTCTGAGGTCTCCATGTTGAAGAATGGCAAAGCAGCACAGCAGTCTGTCCCCCTCCCCCTGCAGCAGCAGTCTGCCTGCTGCTGTGTTCCTAGTGCAGGGCAGAACAGGAGCATTCTCCAAAGGGAGCAGCACACAGATACTTCCCGGAGCTTTGAAAAGGGAGGGGCGCATGCCTGCAGGGCAGCAGAGATGAAAACACTGAGCAGAGCAGTCAGGGCGGGCATTGTGGGATACTGGTGGAAGCCAGTTCTGTCTACAAAACAATCAGCAGTGTCTACACTGTCTCTTTGTTGACAATAAAGGGAGGGGAAAAGACAAAAGTCTCTCCTAGGGGTGGAAGTTTTTTGTTGCCAAAACAGGGCGTTTTTCGCGACAAAAGTCCCATTATAGTGTGTAAGCTCTTGCTGTTTTGTCACCAAAAGGCAGTTTTTGGTGACAAAGCTTGCCAGTGTAGACAAGCCCTAAGGTACTTCTAAGGTATCTATCACTATGGTATTCACATGCCAGAAAACAATTATAAAAGTACCTGCTCACAGATTGATGTAGTACTTAGCACATGCTTGACTTAAGAGCTGTGTATTTTTCACCAACAGAAGTTGGTCCAATAAAAGGTATTTCCTCACAGACCTTGTCTTTCTAATATCCTGGGTCTGACACTGCAAACATTAAACTGTTGTAAATATCAGCATTATCAGCTATTAAAACTACTTTGGCTGTATTGGCTTAAGTAATTGGTGAAATGAATGTAAGTTATAGGCAGATCCTAAGGCTATGTCTATGCTAGAGACCTTACAGCGGCACAGCTGTACCCATGCAGCTGCGCTGCAGTAAAGTCTCTCATGTAGCTGCCCTATACCAAAGGGGGAGAGAGCTCTCCCGTCGACATAAGCCACCCCGTAAAAGCGGCAGTAGCTATGTTGGCGTGAGAAGCTCTCCCACCAGCATAGTGCTGTGCACAGTACCACTTATACTGGCGAAACTTAGGTCGCTAGGGGTGTTTTTTCACACCCGTGAGCAACATAAGTTTTGGCGACACAAGGGGTAGTGTAGACAAATGTCTAAGAGAGCCCAATTTGCATATTGTTTCTGTATAATCACTAATATTCTAGTAAATAGCAACACCATTGATTTATATTCCCAACTCTTGCTTTGCAGCTCCGAAATCTTGCTTTTAAAAAGATTCCTCAGAAATCCTCCCATGGAGGCTGTCTGTCTCAACATGAACAAACATTGCACAGCCCAGTGCAGAAAGACTCTCAGGAAGAAAATTGGCAAGAGTGGAGACAAAGAGATGAACAGGTACAGTTTGCTATATCAAATTATTTTACTTGGTTGTCTTGAAGAGTAATGTAATATGAACTTCAAAGGTAAATGTGTGAGAGAAATAGCTATAGCTGAGATTTTTCAAAGCAGTTTGGAGGATTTTCATTCATCTTCCAACAATTTTAAAGAGACAGGTGGGTAATGTAATATCTTTTATTGGACAAACTTCTGTTGGTGAAAGACAAGCTTTTGAGCTACGCAGTGTTCTTCTGGACACTCAAGGAAGAGCTCTGTGTAGATCAAAAGATTGTCTCTTTCACCAACAGAAGTTGGTGCCATAAAAGATATTACCTCACCAACCTTGTGTCTCTAATATCCTGGGTCAATGTGGCTACAACAGTGCAAACAAAAAATTTTAATCATAGAGCTGGAAGGGACCTCGAGAGGTCGTCTAGTCTAATCCCTTGCACTCATGGCAGGATTTAGTATTAACTTGACCATCCCTGACAGGTGTTTGTCTAACCTGCTCTTAAAAATCTCCAGTGATGGAGATTCTTCAACCTCCCTAGGCAATTTATTCCTGGAGAGGAGGTACCAATTTTTTCAACCTTCCTGTGCCTTCTGATTAGATGGTTGGTATATCGAGCAATGTAGTAGTGACCATAAAGTGCTTTGGAGAATTGCATGAAGCTTACAAGCTGCATGTCTCTGCCCTCCTTATTATAAAAGAGGAGAAACACTAAACCCTGGTTTAAGTATTTAAGAATATATTATTGAACAGTGGGACTGGATGGTGGTCATACAGTTGACTCTTAATTCATTTGCATTCTAGAGGGTAAAACTTTCCAATTCGTCTAAGTCACTTAGGAGCCAAAGTCAATGGGATGTAGACTCCTAAATGACTTAAGCACTTCTGAAAATCCCACCCAGAAACACAATTTCTTGGAATGAAATATTAGTTTCTCCAGAAACTGATGGAGGGGCCACCACCAGGAACATGTTTGTACTGCATACCACTGCATGCTATCTTAAATTGAACCTTGGAGAGAATTTTGAGTATTGCTGCAAGGTGTACATGGGGTGAGTACCCTTAACAAGTATAGGTAAATTCCATATTCTCTACATGTTTAATAATAAAAATTTCTGTCTTTAAAAACTGTTCCTTAATTTATAAACTTACTCACTGTTTGTAGCTGCTGCCAATAATGCCTCCCAGTGTTGCAATATATTCAATTGTCTCTTTAAAGGTAGCCTATTAGAATGAGGGATGGGGAAGATTGTGAGAAAAGGGATACTGGACCAAAAAGAAGGCTGAAGGAGAGACTTTAGTTTGTTTATACTCTAGGTGAATTTTGAGACCAACAACAAGAATACCTAAATATTTTCAGTAAATTTGCTGAAGTTATTTTACAGTAGAGGATATAGTCATTAGTCTTCCAGTTTAAATCACAACTGCAATGTAAATGTTTAAATTGTAAATTTGTTAAAATACTGCTCCTACAGTATATGGAGAATATTTAACTATTAATACAATTACAAGGTCCTAAAGATGGTAAAGGATTTCTGTTGACATAACCCCAAGAGGATTGTCATCACACTAGGAGCCATAGGATGGACTAATTTTATGGTTAAATTATTGACATTTAGTGATAGCATTCATATTGCAGTAGCACTTAGCTCCAATAACTACTTGGGCTCTTTTGTGCTAGACTCCATACACACATTTAAGGAGACAGTCTTTGTCCTGAGGAACTTACAGTATTAACTTCCACATACATGTTAAACGTTGCCTTTTTATAACTTTGCTCTGCGCTCTCTTCTTCCTCTCCCCCCTCCCCAATCCCTTCCTTCTTTTTTCATTACTTGAATTTTTCAGGAATTGTTGTGCCTTGATTTTTTTGGTAGACATCCTTCTTGCTCAGGCTCAGATTCCATTCTACAGTTGATGCTAAATTGTAGCCATAGAATAAATAAATTGTTTTGGGGTAATAGCATACAGATACCTGCATACTGGCAGTCTCACACATGTCCTTGCCTCCTGTTGAGATGGTATTTATATGATTGTGTTCAAGGACCTAAGTCAAAAGGAGAGACTCTTGGCTCACTACTGTAAAACTAAGGACACTGGTCTTTATTCATGGAAAACTCATTGTGGGAGTTCTGTCTGATTAGAGTGACTGCAAAGAATGTCTAGATCAGTGGTTCTCATCCCGCGGCCCAATCTGCACACAGCTGTGGCCAATGTGACATCCTCAGGGCCATACAGGTAGTATATATAATGTGTGGATGCGTATCAGATAACACACAGAGAGCTGTGAGCCAGGCGTCCCACAGTGGTAAATAGGTTGAGAACCACTGGTCTAGAGATCTTTGGAGGATTTAATAAAGCATGTATTTTAAGCAATCTGTGTCTCATGAAACCCTGTAAATTGTTTAAGGATCAGTTATAGGCAGGAAAGTTATATGGTATCACTAGAACTTATAAAAGCTAGTTGAGCCATTGTTAATTTGATCAAATTGAGCTGAGAATGTGCAAAGACTCTCCCTTTAAGGCCAAAGAGACCATCATGATCATCTAGTCTGACATCCTGCACATTGCAAGCCACAGAACCTCATCCACCCACTCCTGCAATAGACCCATAATCTCTTTAGAGACTTCAAGTTACAGAGACTTCAAGTTTAATCCTTAATGACTGAAAACATCCTAATTGCAACTCAAAGAACAGACGAATGACAGATGAAAGAGAAGAGTAGTGGAGTGAATGGACAAAGACAAATTAAAACATGATATTTGCTTATTCATTACACTGGGGATTGCTCTGTTAATTTGGGAACCATTGAAAGGAATATTATCTGATGGAACCAAACGACTACATTTTTAGAGATGTATTATAATCAGTTACATCTGAGGTGTGCATGTTTGTTTATATTACTGCTGTATGCACACTGCAGTTTTTCCAACCTCCTGAAGAGCAGCCACTTCCTTCTGATCTAACAATACCCTGAATCCAGGTGAATCCCTACCTCTGCTTACCTTCAGCCCATCTGTGTCCCCCATTCAGTAAGTTTGTATTAGCTTGGGTGGTTTTTTTTTTATTTATTTTTTTTTTTTGGCTCACCTTTTCCCATAAAGATTAATACAGTGCTCTAAACAAAACTCAGCAACCCCTCTGCCATGCCACCACACTGTAAAATCAGATTTCAGAATAGCAGCCGTGTTAGTCTGTATCTGCAAAAAGAACATGAGTACTTGTGGCACCTTAGAGACTAACAAATTTATTTAAATTATTTATTTAAATTTGTTAGTCTCTAAGGTGCCACAAGTACTCCTGTTCTTTTTATAAAATCAGATGTTCCCTCCCTATCTCTGCTAAGCAACACTTAGTTCTTTCTTTCCTTTTCAGTCCTCACATATAAAATTTCAACTCCCCTTTTATCCTACGTCCCAAGAAACTCCATCAAGACTAAAACTCCCCTCCATCTCTCCTTAATCTAAGCCTTGGTCTACACTGGAGGGGGGGGAAGATCGATCTAAGTTACGCAACTTCAGCTATGTGAATAACGTAGCTAAAGTCGACGTACTTAGACTTACTCACCGCGGCATCTTCGCTACGGTGAGTCGACTGCTGCCGCTCCCCCGTCGACTCTGCCTGTGCCTCTCACGGCAGTGGAGTACAGGAGTCAACGGGAGAGCGCTTGAGGGTCAATTTATTGAGTCTAGACTAGATGCAATAAATCGACCCCTGCTGGATCGATCACGGCGGGTAGTGTAGACAAACCCTAAAACTGCTCCTGATCCCTTACACTTCTCTGAAACAACTCTTGCACTGCACATCCTCCTCCTATGTCATCCCAGACAAACTTTGTTTCCTTTCACAGATGATGTTCTGGAGTTTCTTGCCATCCCTGCCATTCAACAGAAGTTACTTTTTGTTAAGGGTGGCAGAGCTGGCCTGGTCTTTTCTATGCTTTTGAGAGGCTCTTCTTTCCCCTGTCCTACTTGTTGATATTTTAGGCTTTAAAATCAACAAGCTTCTGCATGCAAAACTTCAAGATACAAGTTACAAACAAGCATTTTGAACAAATGCAATTTTTTTAAAAAAATGAGAACTTACGTTTCTCTGTAGTGACTAAGTAGTGCATGGTTTCAGTCACAGACTTCTATTTAACAACATGTGTTTCAACCAATAAGGTATTCTACCAACTGTTGTACAAATGTATTTAAGTCATTCTTACTGGTGCATTTCATCATATTACCAAGAGTATGTTGACAGCAGCTGTAACATTCTATAGGCTAAAATTAAGTTTTAACCAGTTGTCAATTGCACACCTTTTTGCTTTTTATTAATAAAAACAAAAACAAAAATCTGTCATGAGTTTGTCTTAATCTTATTTCTTCAGCTGACATCTGAAATGTTTGAAGCAGATCTTGAAAAGGCATTACTGCTAAGCAAACTGGAATATGAAGAGCACAAAAAGGTATTTGCTGGCTTCATCCTGATCTGAAAATTGTGCAAGTTTTTGACCTTTATTGAGTTCTGGATAAATGAGACTAATAATTTGGTTTCCACAAAGTTTTGTGTAAGCTAACTTTAGTTTCTTAATACCCAAAGATTTACTAAGAATTGAGAGAACCATTAGAGCAGTGGTTCCCAAACTGGGGTCTGTGAACCCCTGGGGGTTCGCAAAATGTTACAGGGGGTTCTTGGGAAAAAATTCCCTAATGCCGGACAGAGCTGTCCCTGGGGACCCTGGGCAGCACAGGGCCAGCAGCCCGGACCCCCTGGACTTCCAAGAGCTAAGCAGATCAAAGCAAGCATATCACACTGAGGAGATTTCAACTTCAGCACTCCCTTATAAGAAATGGAAAGGGAGATGGATATTTTTTGCTGTTTTTAAAATTAAATAGGCAGCTAATATTGTTTTAAAAATTATTACGAAGAACAAGTTTAAGCTTTGTTGTAACGTGTGTTGTTTGCCTGGACTGCTCAAGACCTGAGTGCTTGTGTAGGAGGAACTCTTTGAGTTGGCTTCTTAAATACTTTCATGCTGTTTCACATCTGATACTCCTTGATGAAACATGGGAGCCTTGTCTTATAACAGGCTTATTCAAAATGATACAAGCTACGAAAGTGAGATCTTGGAAGAGTGTTGCATTTTCATAATGCAATAAAAATACTGTAATGATAAATAATTAATAATAAATAGTGTGTAATAAGCATGTCATAAAAACAAATTTTATATTTCCAAGATCACGGCTTTTATAATTCATACTCAGGTAAAGGAGAAAATCCCTGGAAATCTTCATTTTTAGGAGGGGGTTCATGAGACTTGACCATTTTAGTGAAAGGGGTTCACAGGTCGTTAAAGTTTGACAACCACCGCATTAGAGAGTTGCGGGAAACCACAAACAGCCATATTACAGTTTGAGAATATTAAAGATGATCTGCCAAGGGGGAAAATGAGTTTGTACCCTCTTTGCTTCTTTGATAGATAAAGATATTTGATTTCGCCTTAAAAATAAGATTGCTAAGCCTTGTTCCATGTAGGTGAGTGTGCGCGCATGTATGTTTTGTTTTATATTATTTTTTTTAATCTTAGTGTGGGTTCTGGAGGGGTGGTCCTAGAGGATCATAGAACTGAAGGGGAGGGGGAGCTTTTTTAGGTCTGAATTGAAGTGGTAGGCATATTGAATCTTTAACATCTTTCCTCCCAGTTGTTTCAGTTATTTGACTTTAAATAGATAACAGTTTTGAACAGGCTTGACTAAAAATTCCTTCTCAGGTGGTTAGGTTTACCTTCTTTGGTACTTGTGATGTCTTGCTAGTTCTCCAGTCATCTACATAGTGTTCCAAGAGAGAAAGTGCTGATAAGTCCTGAATTTCTAGTGTGAAAAACAAGTAGGAAACTTTAAGAAAAACAAAAACCTTAAATTATACAGAATAAAAGAGCAAAAATGGCGCACACCCATTTTTTCGCTCTGTCAGCTTTAGTAGTGTCTTGTACTTCTGTTGGACAAACTAAGACTTCAGAGGTTTTTTTTGTTTGTTTGAAGGGAATCCCCACAATTAAGTTAAAGTTTTTAAAACTAACCTGTAATTTAACTTCCAATTCCAACTTCAGTTTAAAATAAATGCTCACGTACAGACAAGTGAAGACTTAGTCTTTAAGCATAGCTGTTGGGGATTTGCTCTTGAGTCCAAATGGCATCTTCATGGGTTGCAAGTAAAGAAGCTAACTCTCTAGCAGTTTGGGAGAACTTTGTATATGCTAGTACATTTAAAATGTAGTAGCTGTTTAAATTGTTGTCTCATAGTATCGAACAGGGTTTGTAAACCTTTTTCTTTCTGAGCCTCTCTCTCTCCCCCCCCCCCCCCCCCCCCCCAACATGCTATTAAAAACTCCGGCGGGGGGAGAGGCATGGCTTCAGCTGCAGGTGGTGAGGGGGGCTTCAGCTGCCCGGCTGGGGGCAGGGGTCGGGACTCTTGCTCCGTGAGGTGCTGGGGGGCTCCGAACTTCCTGCCCTGGGCCCCAACCAGTCTAACGCTGGCCTGCTTTGCAGACTCCCCTGAAACCAGCTATGGGGCAGTGGACCCCCGGTTGAGAGCAGCTGGTATAGAACATCAGAGCCTCTTTTATCTTTTTTTCCCTGCTTTATTTATTTTCTATATAACTACTTTCTCTGTTTAGGTAAAACCTTCAAATCACACTTTATTCTTTTCAGTGTAATGGCACATTTAATAAAACAGAACCTCAGACTTAAAAGGAACTTTCTCTAAACCTCTTTGTCTAATTTCATTTAAGCAGTAATGTCAGTTGCTTAGAGCATGGTCATAGAATATTGGCGGTCTGCTGCTATATGAATGACTAGGGATATTGAGAGAAAATGTCAAGCAGATGTTTATTTTTAAAGCAAGTATAATTGATTGTGACACTACTGTATTATAGTGCTTTTTGATTATATTATACCAAATGATTTTTAGATATTTTATCTAGGTGTTGGGGTAGTAGGCTGACAGTTCACTGTACTATAGTTTGTGAATAGCTATACTCTGGTTTAAAGAACACAGTTGTTTCTTTAGGCTAATCAGAGTACAGAGCGAGAAAGATGTCTATCGAAAGCTGTCAATTGTTTTAGACCAAGAGTTTTGTTTGTGTACTGTCACTTTTTCTTAAGAATACAAAACTTTAGGGCAGTGGACCCCAAACATTTGAGGGTTGCATGCCCCCCGACCCTCCTGGGGCTGGGAGCAGGGGTGGGGCATAACATGGACAGGAGTAAGGGACTGGAGGTGGGTCTGAGAGCAGGGCCAGGAATGGAGCAGAGGCTGGGGGGCTGACTGCTCAGCCCCTGTCCAGGTGCGGCTCCTCCCACAAGCCTCTGCCTCAGGTCTGGAACCGAGTTGCAGCCAGGGGCCAAGGGCAGGGCTGGGACTGAAGCTGCAGCCGGGCTGTGGTGGGGTCAGCAGCTGGCCCCTGGCTGAGTGCAGAGCCATGCTGAGGCTAGGGATAGGGCCAGGAGCCGGGGCCGCGGTTGGTGGTGAGGCTGAAGCAAAGCTGAGAGCGGGACGGGACTGGGTGGCCCTCCCTTCCTGGCCCGTCTCCCCCCCCCCCCCCCCTCTCGGGGGCTGGCCTGGCCTGCTGCATGTTCCCAAATGTTCCTCTGTGCCCCCCTAAGGTGGCATGTCCCACAGTTTGGGGAGCTCAGCTTTAGAGCAATTAAATTACTAATTGGTTTATTCATTAGAGTACAATACTGCAATCAGTAGGGTTTTATTCCTTTCAGGACTCTGAAAATGCTTCACCTCCCTCAAAGTCGGTGAATAAGAAAGAGAAAAGAAAGAACCAGCAGGGAAAAGACAAACCTCTCACAGTGTCTCTGAAAGACTTTCAGTCAGACATTAATATAGGTATGCATTTTTATGTTTAAATATTTCTTTACAAACCAAGTGTTTAATTCTTTGGAATTACTATGACGTATACTTTTAATAACAAAACACAACTCTGGACTGAAACTCTGGATTTCCAAAGTCTCAGTTTAGTAACACTGTATTTAAATATAATATTCACTGAACAGTGTTAGAAACAAGTAAACTAAACACTATGTTCTGATAGCTCTAAATCTAACTTTATATATCCTAAATCTTCTTATTTTTAATGTGGACTAATCAGTTTAGCTAAGGAGAGGAGCAAATGAGAGAAGTATTCAACTGCTGGGGTGTGAAGAAGTACTGAACCTGTTGCAGTGACCAGTATCTGCAGTCAAGCTCACTCGAGAGGAAAAACTCTTTACTCCCAGCTTGGTTGTACTTGCTGTCTTGCTCTTCCCCCACTGTAACGATGCTGGTTCTGGCGGGACCCAACTGAGAGTGCCAGTTCAGGACAAATTGCTTCAAGCAGGGCAGTTACAGCCCAAGGCTGGGGTTTTTCCACTTCTAAGGCAAACCAAACCAGCCAGACAGAGGAGACTTTGGTTTTACTCCACTGGCTAACCACACGTCATCCCAAGCAATCCCCTAAGACACTCCAGTTTCCCAGTCTCACCACCAGTGCCACTCGTTATGGGGACAAATGGTCATGAAAACCAATGCCCCAGTAAAAGAAAACAGGTTCTCCCGATCCCAACGGGCCGAAACTCAGAGCCAGGTCAATATACAACTCCGATCTTACCCACAAATCACGCTGTTGCCAATCCTTTAGAATCTAAAGGTTTATTCATAAAAGGAAAAAAGGTATAGGTGAGAGCTAGAATTGGTTAAAAGGAATCAATTACATACAGTAATGGCAAAGTTCATGGTTCAGGCTTGCAGCAGATGGAATAAGCTGCAGGTTCAAATCAAGTCTCTGGAATACATCCACAGCTGGGATGGGTCCTTCAGTCCTTTGTTCAGAGCTTCCATTTGTAGAAAGGTTCCTCCAGAGGTAAGAAGCAGGAATGAAGACAAAATGGAGATGAGGCAGCTGCCTTTTATAGTTTCTTCCAGGTGTAAAGACACCTCTTTGTCCTTACTGTGGAAAATCACAGAAAAATGGAGTCTGGGGTCACATGGGCAAGTCCCTGCATATCTTGTTAAGTCACAGGCGTGTCTGCCATCTCTCAATGGGTCCATTGTATCACTAATGGCTCTTAATGGGCCATCAAGCAGGCCTAGCAGAGCTGATAGCTTGTCTGGGGTCCCAGAAGCCCAGCCCCAGTTTGAAATACAGACAGTATAAAGCCAATATTCATAACTTCAACTACAAAACTGATACATACATATAAATGGCATAATCATAACCAGCCAAGCATAACCTGGTCTTAGACACCTCATTTGACCCCCTTTATATAAGATTTGGTGCCACTACAGGACCTTTGTTGCAACAATGATCTATATGGTCCCAGTTATTGTCAATAACGTCACACCCACACTAGTGAGTTCCCTCTACTTCCCAGGCAGTGGTAGGACACTAGTTGCCCTTTGCATCCAAAGCTGGCTGTTTAGGGGAGAAAGAGTTAAGGGAGGGGAAATATTGCTTACCACAGCAGCTTTGTGTACACTTTGTAAATTCTTTGGGTGCTGGTTTGTTCCTGATGTCTTCAGAGCAGTGGCTCTTGCCTGCCTTTAGCAGAGAAACGATAGTAGGGTCTGGAAAGAGAAAAAGTACTATTGAATCAAAAGTCTATTTAAAAAAATATTCTAAGCACTTATCTAAGTTACCAGTATTTTATTAAATGTGTGTTGATTTTAAAAACAAACCAAGAAACAAAAACAAAACCAATAAAACACCCGTAAAGGATGAGAGTCTGAACAAATTATAGGTGTTGGTCATGTCACCTAATATGCTACTGGAAAGCACTGAGATACTATGGTGATGAGGGCAATATAAGAACCAGAATAGAATTAAATACAGTCTGCAGTTTGTTTATAGCAAAAATGTTGCTTGCCAGTTATGAACTCTCACTGCATTTAACAAATTGGGCTCTGCTTTCTGTTACATTATTTTAAGGGATAGGGTTTAAAATACGACGTAGACCAATGATACTCAGACTGAGGGCTTGTCTTCGCTACCGGCGTAAGTCGACCTAAGTTACGCTACTCCAGCTACGTTATTCACGTTGCTGGAGTCGACATAGCGTAGGTCGACTTACCCTGGTGTCTTCTCTGCGCTGCGTCAATGGAAGACCTTCTCCAGTCGACTTACCTTGCTCCTCTTGGAGAGCTGGAGTACCTGAGTTGCTAAATCGACACCCACTGCATTGGTTGCAGCAGCGTTGATCTCCCCGGGATTGAAGCCCTGAGTGAGGCTCGCAAGCTGCAAGTGGATCTTTAACGTGTCTCCTGCGACTCTTTGCAGCACATGATATTAAAACACTGTGTGATGTAAATATTAACCAATCAGGGTACTTTTATTAACTAAGTTATCAACTTGCACTGATTTAACTTATTTGCTCTGAGAATAATATATATAAAATAAGTACTATAGTAAATGAAACAATGAATTCACACTACTGTGGCTCTTTTGAGTAATGTTTTATTGCTAATTTGGCTTCTGAACCACTGACGTCTGAGTATCACTGGTGTAGACAGTTCTCTTTAATTCTTTAGTGTAATTTTGGGAAAAGAATGAGTGTTAATGCTGCAGAACCAAAATGGATTTTTCAGCCTCTTCTGAATTATCTCACTTTGATAGTTTTTGGTATGATTAAATCAGACAATGTAGTATTTTTTAAAGTAATATTTATTTTTCCTGTGTTCTCTTTTTCAGATCCCCCTGCTAAAAAGCACGAGGTAAGACTTAGTTTTTATTAAACTAATAAATATAACACAACACCAAAGACCGCTTAAATAATGAGGTTTTGTGTGCAGAAGATTGTTTAAATACTTATTAAATAACTAAGAGGCCTAATCACTTTCTGTAGTGACAGTCAGGAATTAATTTTTCAAATTGGCTGCCTAAAGTACGTCCATAAAACTTAGTGTGAGCAAATGCAAAGATAAAAGTCCATGAATGAGAACTTATACATGCCTTTTCCAGTTTTGTGTCATCAGTTAAACAGGCTTGCAAATTTTGTTGGTGCAGTTTAGACAGATTTGAAAGCCTGTCCCTAAAAGTTCTCTAGGCAGGGTACAAGAAGTTAAAAAACTATTAGAAGCAAAGTAGATAAGGAAATATTAATGGCAAATATTGTGCAGTGGAACATTCCTAATATTATGACCCTTTTAGGTAGAAAAAGAAATATTTAACACCAAAGTGATTTATAATTCAAAAATCTAGGTAGGCATTGCACAGAAGTATTAAATCAATGGAAATATTTTTTTTCCTCACCTGATACCACTTATATGAAGTGTTCTTATTTTTGAGTTTTATAGTTGGCAGTAAAATATGCACTAGGTAAAATTTAATACTCCGTTTTGTCTCATGATGTGTCTATATATTAAAGAAGAAAGTGCTGATACCTATATTTTGTGCATTTTTGTGACACAGGCTTCTTTAAAACTCAACTATATTTCATTGTTTAGTTGGATACTGACTTTTATTTAAATGGAGATAAATCATGAAGTTAATTCTTGACAGGAACTGAGCTCTTCCCAGACTTTATTGCATGATGGAGGATTCTTCAATAGACTGGAAGATGATGTTCATAAAATACTTACTAGAGAAAAAAGGAGAGACCAACTCACAGATTACAATGGAGTGGATAACTGTACATCTCATGAACATAGCCAGGCATGTACAATGGCAGCTATTTTTAAGTGCACATGTTTGCTTGGCAGATAGCCGAAATAAAATGTGAAGCTTCTGGAGTAATTTTTCTTACCAAAAAATACCTGACTGCTTATGCTCTCACAACTTCAGTTTATGCTGAAAAACACAATTTATGGGTAACTTTTTTGACTAGTTCATGTAAATATGGGTTATAGGTCAGTGTATTGCTTAAGGAAAAAACAAAATGCAAACAACTGAAATGAGACTGCCAAATCTTCTCCTCTGAGAAGAAGGTCAAGAGGAAGGAATGACAAAGACCCACTCCTTTTTTACCTCTTTCTGATAGCATAAATATCTGTGGAGACAGGAAAATTACAAAATTGGCTCTTGAGGTGGTAGTTCTAATACCTTGGTTCCTGCAGTCTGGTTGCAGGTCTCATGGATCAGTCATCAGGTGCTTTGACTACCTGTAGATATTTCTAGGGCTATTATTGTTGTAGAAGTAGCCTGACATTAGAAAATCTTATTTTTTTCTTCAGAAAATACTACTTTTGCTCTGTGCCCCTTGCTGCAATGGTGACTAAATGTCCTTGCAGAAAACTATAATTGGGATATTTCCTATGACTTCCATGTTGTTGAGTGGGATATTTTTTCCCTGCAGTGAGAAAATAAAGTCAGAAGGGAGAGCAAATGCTGTATTTTAAGAATATAACTTTAATGTTAGAGAACAAGTTTAGTCTTGATCTGTTAAAAGCTGAAGTAATTGAGTTATGACTGTACTTTTAAGATTAATTGTGTTCTCGTGTGTCCTAGTTTTTTTTTTTTTCCGACTTGGTATCCTTTCCTTCCCTACTCAGTTGAGAGAGAGCTGAGCTGAGGTTACTATCTTGTTGCGACTTTACTGTTCACAACCTCCACAAACCCTGCTATAATCCTTCAGGAAAAAAAAATTGATATGCTCTTTAGTTCTAATCTTAAAAAACAATCAAAACCTTTTTTTTTTTTTTTTTTTTTTTTTTGGAGAAAAGATGCCTTTGTTAGCATTGCATATGCTCCAGCTAAACACTGTGTGCAGGATCCAATCATTTCAAGCGTGCACTTGAAACAGCATTAGCATTTAATCTGGTTTGTGTGTACTTTTGCTCCCAGCTCTTTGTAGCACCTTTTAATCTTTCTTTTTTTTCTAAAAAAAAATACACTTTTGCCTAAAACTACTTCCATTCCCCCTCCTCCTCTCAAATATCTGAAGCATCAAAAAGTTGGCTAGCTCCTAAAACCTTGTAGCATGGTTTAGTAAACTAGGACTTCCTCAGTTGTAAAAACGAAGGCCAAAGTTGTGTCATATGCTGGGTACAAGCAATTTTTTGTAACAGCTTCTGTATATTCAGGTGAGGTTAAAGTATGTACACTAATATTTGAAAACACTTAAATAATTTGTCACACTTAAATCTGGTTCTCTAGCAGTAAGAACAAAATCCAATAGTCAAGGCTTAGAGAGCTTCTCCCATTTTGCTTGCACTTCAGTAGAATGTGCTCCTTCAAGTCTAATGCTTTTTGAAGTTAAAAAAGCTTTTAAAAAATACGCTGCTTGTGTATCCATCCATAAAAGCTTCTAAAATATTTTTTAAGCTATATTTTTAAAATGAACATTTTACAGAAGCTCTGTCACATGATTCTGCCAGATACCCAGTCTTTAAATGTTTTATGGCTTCGTCCTTCAAAACATACTTGAAGCATGCAGGTATTTGTTAAAACTTAAACCCCTTATGTTATTGATTTACATATATCATATTTTAATGGTTGAGCAGATATGGAAAACCAACACTTTTACACAAGAGCTACTTTGAAGAACTAGGCTAATAATGGTTTTATTCTTTGTTTGGACACAGTCCAAGGGCAGCTGAATTCTGCCTTTTGCAGGACTGAAATTCTAATGCAAATTTATAGTTAGTCCTAAAATTGTGTGGTTGCTTATTTTTCTGTAGGAGGTTATTTTGAAAGATGGAAAAACAGAACGATTAAAGTTGGAACTTGAAAAGAAAGATACAGAAATTCAGCAACTGAAAAGCATCATTACTCAATGGGAGGTATGTAGTTGATAATGTCTCCAAGTATTGAACTTCTTTTTTTACCCATTTGATTAAGCCAAAACATGGTTACTCTGAAAGGGAACTTTGTGTTGGCCACCAAAATATTACCTTTCTAGAGCATCTTTCTCCAAAGTTGGTCCTGCAGTCCCAGATGGATTGACCTTTCTTGGTAAGTAAGACAGGTATCTAAAAATAAACTGAATACTGTAAGAAGGTCACCCATCAAGGAGTAAATATTTGTCGGTTTTGGCATACCCAAGTACCATTTGTTTCCCAGATGTTGCCGTTTTGTTAGTTGTCAAGACTGTAGACCAATCTGAAATGCCTAAAAAAAGAAACCAGATACATGAGAAACCATTTAGAGCTGCAACCCTGTAGCATTGAAATGGAGCTTTGCATCTGCTGTGCCTCTTCTCCCAACTTATGAGGAAGATTTCAGAACAATATTCAGTACAAAGGTTGAGCCCTTACTAAATTCTCTGGTGTTGCTGGATGCTAAATTAGATAGGAAAATTCCCAAAATTGCTCCCCTGGAAAACCACATTAATATTTGTCCTGACTCTAGCTGACACAGGTTGAAAATGAATACAAAGCAGCAAGGATGGAACTTCTATGAGAAATTACCATTATGTCAAAAGGCTATGGTAAATGCACTAAACCACCAGGACCAACTTCTTATTGGTCACATTAAACCAATTTTTGTTCATCCTTGCTTGGGAGTGGTGAACAGGAATACAAGGAGGAATAGTTTATGTAAATAAAAACTGATAGATATGTAAACTGCATAACTTAGCCGTGGGAACCGAACAGTTGAACTCTGTATAAACAGCATTAAATTGTTGACAATAGTAACTTTCTAATCAGAACTTAGCTGAAATGTTGAATATAATTTCAACCTGCTGCAAAACAGGAAACAAGTATTTTGTTTTTTCTCTGTTTATAAACCAACTGACCTTGTTGTGTGGAGCATTATGAAGTTAACATGAGGGACGAGATTGGTGTGTAAGTGGAGCATGCTAGCTTGTCACCAGGTTCAAGATATCCTATAAAAATAAATTTTTCTTCAAGGTCAGAAAGAGCAATATAGGGACACCGAAATGGGGAGAAAAGAATGAGGAAAATATAAAACAGGTGTAGAATTAAGAAAAGACACAGAAACCAAACTGCCAGTATTGGCACCAGTGACCAGTCATGAGAAGTGCTACCTTAGAAGAGGCAATTCAGGCATCAGATGGACAGGAGAGATCAGTAAGGCCAGTTTCCTGAGTAGAAAAACTGAAAGATGAAGAGTCCAAAAGAGAATTTCCTTGATTGTAAGGTCTTTGGGGCCAGTGATCATGTCTTCCTATGTATCCTTGTATAGCACCTAGGGCAATGAGGACTCAATCCTAACTGTGCATTTTGGCTACCACCATAGTATAAATGTCACTTCTTTTGGCATTACAATTTCACGTGGCCTTAATTTTTTTCAGAGAATCCACAAAACCTCTGTCAGACATGGAGCTAAAATCTTCCAGCAAGTTCTGTTTAGAAGTTCTTTCTTCTCTTTCTCCATTCACACCATGTGTAGTTGATTTTGAATCTTCTGTAGTGCCAGTGCCTGCTTGAGCTCCTTTGACTTTGGCCTCTAATTAGTTTAAACTACCTCTCCTATGTTCTCTCATCCTTGACTCCTGTGCATTTAAATAGATGAGCCTAGAACCCTTGTGCTTCTTAAATTACCAGTAAAATCACTGCTTTCAAATATGATGTTTAAAAATAACAAACACCAATTTAAAGAGTGTCCCTTTTGTCGTATAGTAATAGGTGATTTTATTTAAATCTCTTAATATTAGGTGAAGTATAAAGAAGTAAAAGCAAGAAATGCACAGCTGTTGAAAATGCTGCAGGAAGGTGAAAGTAAGTAAAGTTTATTCTCTAAGATGTGAATTTTGAAGTGTACAAAGTTATTTTAAAAATTACCTAAATGCAGCAGGACTAAGGCTGGCTTCCTGCCTGCTGTGGCTCCGCCTGGCTCCCAGAAGCAGCAGCATGTCCCCCTTCCAGGTCCTACATGTAGAGGCGGCCAGGGGGCGCCGCACGCTGCCCCCGCCCCAAGCGTTGGCTCCGCAGCTCTCATTGTCCAGGAACCCCAGCTAATGGGAGCTGCGGGGGCTGTGCCTGCAGATGGGGCTGCATGCAGAGCTGCCTGGTTGGGCCTCTGCATAGGAGCCGGAGGGAGGGACGTGCCGCTGCTTCCGGGAACTGCTTGAGGTAAGCGCCACCCAGAGCCTGCACCCCTGACACCCTCCTGTGCCCCACCCCCCAGCTCTGATCCCCTTCCCGCCCTCTGAACCCCTTGGTCCCAGCCCAGAGCACTCTCCTACATCCTAAACCCCTCATCCCCAGCCCCACCCCAGAGTCTGAACCCTCAGCCAGAACTCACACCCCCCTGCATCCCAACCTCCTGCCCCATCCCGGAGCCCCCTCCCGCACTCTGAACCCCTCATTACTGTCCCCACCCAATAACCCCCAGCCCCGAGCCCATACCCTTTCCCACACCCCAGCCCTCTGCCTCAGCCCAGAGCCCCCTCCCATACTTGGAACCCCTCAGCTCCACCCCCAGCCCAGAGCTCTCCCCTGTACCCCAAAGCTCTCATCCCTGGCCCCACCCCAGAGCCCACACCCCCAGCCAGAGCACTTACTCCCTCTCGCATCCCAACCCACTGCCTCAGCCTGGAGCCCCCTACTGTACCCTGAACTCCTCTTTTCTGGCCGCACCCCCAGCTGGAGCACTCACCCCTGCCCCCTGAGCCAGCCCAGTGAAAATGAGCAAGTGAGTTATGGTGGGGAGAGCGAGTGACAGTGGAAGGGGGGTGGATAAAGTGAACGGGATGGGGCCTCAGAGGAGGGGCAGGGCAAGGGTGTTGGGTTTTGTGCAAGTATAAAATTGGCAACCCTATGTGGAAACAATGTCCTATTATAAAATAATAATCTTGTTACCTCTTTTACTAGATCTCTTGATGAAATAGCTGAGGCAGAAAGATTAATTTGATGGAACACTTATTGAGGAAAAATTAATTTGTCTTTTGGTAAAAACAAGCTTGAATGTGGTAGAATTGAGCCTTGAAAATCCCAATTTGCACATGTACAGAAAAGGTTTATAATAATAGCACTATTCTGAATTATCTACAACTTCAAAGAAAGTAACCAAGTATGTAGGTTCAGCACCCCTTAATTTTGCTATATATTTAAAACTTTAGCCAAGGTTTTTACAATTGATTTTAAGGCATGGCTTTGGAAATCTTATAACCTCAAGCTCCATCCATACCCAGAGAACCTCGCAGGTGGACCTGTGTCCATAGTGAGTCTCTGTGAAGTCTGTGGGATCCCATACAGGTGCAGGCAGTGAACATTTCCTAAAAGGCCTAAAAAGCTTCCCATATTCACAGGCTGCTGCTACTGGAAATGGTAATAGACTGTTGGCTCCAGGCAACCTCTATTGTTGGTCCTGCCTTCATTGATGACTGAGGAAATATCCTATGGGTAGCAAAAAAATGGATCCAGCAGTACCCCAACTACGGTTATATATAAAGACTTGTAAGGATAGATATAGCCTAACATTCTTGTTTTGTTTTTTAAGTGAAAGACAAAGCAGAAATACTGCTACAGGTTGATGAATCTCAGAGTATCAAGAATGAGTTGACCTTACAGGTAATTTTTTATAAAAATTAAACCTTGTGAATATTTTTTAAAATAGTATATGAAGGCAAACACCAAAGCCAAACTGAAAATGGGTATAAGCACAGAAATAAGTGCAGAATTCCCCTCTATCCAGATTCTTTGAGTTAATGGACATAGAGTATATAAGATCCAACTACCCTTTTTAAATGGCATTTGTGCATTCAGAGATTTCTAGTGCAGAATTGTCAGCTGATTTCCAAGGCGCAGCATTAACACTTATTATATGAACATAGTATAGGGAGCACACACCATATTTCTGTATTTGTTTTGGCTTTGCAGTGATTTTTAATTAAAATCTTAAACTTGATCCAGTATTCCATTTGTGCAATGTCATAGAATGACACTAAATAGTATAATTCAGTTTCCATTAATTGTGAATGCTGAGATAATCCCCTTCTTAAGGGTGAGGTAATTGAATGAATTGTGTTGCATTATATTACATCAGTTACAGTACACTGACATAAAGTAAAATCTAATGCCATGGCTAAAATCTGAAAGAAAACTGTCACTTTTCATATTATATTATTCAGGCAAACACATAAAGAGGCACTAGGGAACTAATAGAGACTTAGGGAATACTACTTGTACTTTGTGTGGTACATCAAATTTTGATCATTTTGAGAATAATCACTTGAGTAAACTAAATATTTACTTCTCTTTCAAGCAACACTAATATATAAAATCAAAATATTTAGGCTGTTGAACTGCAGCAGAAATGTTCAGTGTGTGTTGGGAGATTCAGATAATTCTGTAACACTTTTAAAAAAATTTTGTAGGTGACTACACTTCATGCTGCATTAGAACAAGAAAGATCTAAAGTGAAATTATTACAGGCAGAACTAACAAAATATCAGGTATTTATTTTTATATTGTCTCTAAAAAATAAATTCACCGATGTCTAGTATAATTCTAATGGTATATGGAAACGTTGATACAAGAGAATCTTGACTTTTGAATAGTTGCTTTGAAGGTAATGCATCTGTGTAGTTGCTAAAGTTAGTACTACCTAGGCGATTTTCTAAAAAGTCCATTATATTTTTGAAAACAGTAACAAAACTGAAGCAGAGTTATGCATTTACTTAGGTGGCTGAATGGATTTAGTCTTCCATTTTGTGCCTCAAAACATACTCGAATTATACAGATAAACAAGATTGCACACCTTTGTTGCTTCTATATACTCTTAACATTCTGAATATAAGACTACAACTAAATTAGTAACTTGATTTTATATATTTTTCTTCTTATTTGGGACAGATAACCTGAAGCCAAGTGCAAGTCTTAGTAGATTGAGTATTGGCTTTTTCTCCGCCCGTGGCAAACCTTTCAAATGAGAGAGATTTTCATTTTGCTTTTAATATGTAGAAGAGTGCATTTAATGATCTGTGCTTTTTAATGTGGCATTTTCTACTTTGCTAAGCAATAGAGCAATTTTTGTTAGTGAAATTTAAGACATGAAAAAATGTTTGAAATTGTTTTCATGTAAGCTGAATTTTCACACTTGCATGCTTTTATACTTATTCAATTATGAGCCCCTTCAAAATAGTGAAATTATTTGATTTCACAGCAATAAGATGCTGTGCTTATTTCTGTATGGTAAGTGTTTCCTTTGGAAAAAGACTTAACAATACTGAAAGAAAATATTGCTTCAGTTATAGGTAAGGTTAAGATTTTGTCAGTTATTTTTAGTAAAAGTCACGGACAGGTCAATAAACAAAAATTAACAGACGCCCACGACTTGTACATGACTTTTACTAAAAATAACCAGGGGAGAGGGCTGACCACCACGGGGGACTGAAGCCGAAGGAGTCCCAGAGGTTTGTTAAAATCATGGAATTCATGACTTCCTTGACTAAATTGTATCCTAGTTGTAGGGAAAGCTAATCACTGGTAAGTTAAAATAGAAAGTTTTCAAGTAGCTGCGTAGACTTAGATGTAAACAGTAAACTCTCTTGCTTCGAGCTATAACCTGTTGTTTGTTTATGCTGGAGTACTGCATGTTCATCCCACGACAATACCTCATTATTGCATTAGAATCTAATTACTCTTTCTGACAAAGCAACAGATTCAACCTTTCTCATTGCTTCATCTTCCCTCTCTGATATTCCATGATGCTCTGTTCTCAATTTCACCTGCTTTTCCCTGTGCAGTTTCCCAGGAGTGATCTCATCCACTCTTAAAGTGTAAATTATTTTTACAGTAATAGTTCCCAAATGTATACATGCACACCTTGACATCTCACTCTCACACTTCCAGCTGTATCTTAATATCCAGCTTGCCACACCACTAATACTTAAAAACCAACCAAGCAAACCAAAAACAGACCCTCCTATTACCATCAAACTTCATCATATTCCCTGTCACTCAGACTTACAACTTTACTGCTGCATTTAACTTTTCTCTAATATCCATGGTGTT
The DNA here is from genome assembly GCA_033296515.1 of Macrochelys suwanniensis. Classification (NCBI taxonomy): domain Eukaryota; kingdom Metazoa; phylum Chordata; order Testudines; family Chelydridae; genus Macrochelys; species Macrochelys suwanniensis. The sequence goes on along the minus strand of CM065780.1, from coordinate 42,926,837 downwards.
GCTAATTTCTCTCATTGCTTCCTCAAGATCTCCAGAATCCATCTTTTATTTGTACAAAAATCCTCATCTTTGTCTTGATTATTGTAGTGTCCTCTTCTCTTCCCTCCGTCTATTCAAATTCTGCTTTTAAAATTTTCCCTTTCCTCCACTCCTATTATCTCCTTCCTCATTTAATGCCCTTTGCTGCCTTTCTTTTTGAGCGAAGATCAAGCTTGTCCTCTGTTTAAGGGCACTGCACAATTACACCATCACAATTTCTACTTGTATTCCTTCCTATAATTCTCTTAGGTTGTCCATCAAAGGACCCCTTCTCCCACTTTTGTCTTTGCACTGTCCTCCATGACCTCCCTCACCTGTATGAGCTCCCTCTCATTTTTGTGCACCAAAAGACTCATAGATTTTATGGCAAGAAGAGAGCATCATGATAATCTAGTCTGACCTCCTGTACATTGTAGGCCACAGAACGTCACCCAGCCTCTCCCATAATAGGCCCATAACCTCTGGCTGAGTTATTGAAGTCCTTCGTTCTTGATTTAAAGACTTTGTTACAGCGCCTCCACCATTTACTTTAGTTCACACCAGCAGTGACCTGAGCCCCGCACTGCACACTACCTCTTAATTGAGTCTTTCCTTAAAACACACTTTGTCTGTGAATCCTTTCAATAATTCTACCAAAAGTGTTTTTAAAATTCTTTGCTTTGATCATGTGTTGTCTCTCTCTCTCTTCATTTGTGAGTTCCCTGAGGCAAGAACTATCTTCATCTATTTTGTACAGCACAATTGGTGCTCAGATAATAATGCTTCAGTTGTGTATGTAAAATGCTATACAATTCAAGATTTAAACTATCCAAAAATCATTGGCTTAACTGACGTGCATGGCTTTATACCCTTATGTATCTCTTACTAAATATTCAGATATGTCAAATGTATTTTTTAGTTTACCATTTCACTTTTCCTCTACAGGGTGGGAGAAAAGGGAAAAGAAACTCAGAATCTGACCAATGCAGGTGATTATACTTGCCATCAAGTTGAAAGCAAAAAATAAAATCTTGTTCTTCAGGGTTTTGCAGAAATGTATATATTTGTTGTACACTGCAAAGCTATGCAGTATTTTGGAAAAAAGCTAACAATTACTAGTTTGACTGACATTCTAAATAGTTAATTTGTTGCACTTTCTGTTAGTTTAAAGAAAAAAAGTAGAGAACTGTTCCAGCAGAGCTCAAACATTGTTGCTGTTAATGCCATAATTAGTTTTTCATCGGTCAATAAAATTTACTCTTTCATTTGTATGTCTAAATTCTTGCTTTTTAGAATAGGTTGCATCATTACATCTATTTAAAGGTCAACTTTTCTAATTCCTCTAAAATTGACAAGCTTAGTTGGATTTCTTTTGAAATTAAGTGTGTTTTAGAAGGATGCAGTATAGGATTAGTGACCCAAATTTGGAGTTGTTTGAGCCATGATTTCCAGAGATATAAGCCCCAGAAAATAAAAATGCATTTTAAAAGGGTTTCTAGGTGGGGTTTTTGCCCAAAGCTAGTGATCAAATACTTGATGAGTTAGAGTAAAAAAAACAGGCTCAGTCTGTCAAGTTTTATCCAAGATAGTGCTTGGCACTCACTAAATCTTTGGGTGACGCAGAATGGTATTTAAGAAAATGTACAATTTTACACTGTGCATGCCCCAATACAGAAAGATAACACGAAAGTTTCCATTCCTGCCATTTTATGTTTTAAAGCTCTATTCTTGTAAGTTCTCTAAACTTTGAACAGTTGATCCAATTGCTTTGAAATTTGATGTGCCCCATAAGAGTGGCGGGGAGTAGCATTAGTAATCCAAATTTGGGATCATTCGACTGAGGGCTTCTCAAGTTACAGCCCCACTTGGTTTTCTTCTGCTGCCTTGTACTGTAAAACTGACACACAGATACTAAAGACTGAGGGGTATGTTCAGACTACAGAGGTATGAATAGCAGTGTGTACCAAAGTGCTGTGCTGTAACTTCCCCATGTGGACACTGTGGACATGAACTAAAAGGTTCCCAATTCACATTAATGAAGTCCTGGATTTTTTGTTTTTGTGTCCCTTAATAATGTTAGATGGAATCTTGTAGGGGAGAGTGAATGGTTGTACATTTCAGCAACTCTAGGGTTGGCAGAGTAAAGGCATGTGTGTCAATGGAGTGTATTGGGGCATTGCTGAAAGAGGGCACAGTTAAGGTTGCATAGGTAACCTTAACTGTGCATTTCCTGGTTTTCAGAAGTTTGAGTTTTGATCAGTTCAGCATTCTGCAAAAGGAACAACATACCACCAAGCAACCTTAATTCCACATTTAATGTAGTTTTTTTTTTTACCATTGAATTATCAATATTGTTTAGCTCTTGTTAGGATACGAGTGCCCTGGGGAAAGTGTCTCCATAATACCATCCATCTCTGTAAATATGTCAGACTCTTATTGAAACCAAGAACATGGCTGCTGGAAGTTTATTTGCAATAAAAAAGCATATTAAGTATTTGATTTTACAGTACCTAAACCAAGCCTTTAGTAAGGCCAACATATTGGAGTATAACCAGGGCTTTGCGTACTCTTCATCACAATGGGACCAAATCTACATTAATATTAACTTATTCTAGTGCCATGAACTACCCTTCATTCCCATTCCCCACAATCCCCCAAACAAACATGCACAACTACAGCTTGTAGCTGTAAATGCTTATTCGTTTAAACTCTGTAAACAGACTGGATCATTACATGAGAGATTTTCAAAGATATAAATGACAGGTGCCTAACTCCCATTGCCTTTTCAATAGAAGCTAGGGATCTTAAGCACTGGACTGGGACTCTGGTCTGGGTTTAGCTCCCAACTCCAATCTTGGGCTAGTCACTTAATCTCTGTAGCTCAGGAAGATACTTCCCTACCTCACAGGGGTGTTGCAAGGAAAAGTTCATTGTTTAAGAATCACTCAGCTACTGCACTGGTGGGGTCCTATACACACACATTTTTCTTTGCAAGCTTGACTTCAATTTGAAACTCAAAGCCTCTTTGAAATCAGTGGTTTCACAGGACTGGTGTGTGAGGAAAAAGCCAACTGGTCCTGGAGTAATTAATAACAAGTAAAGTAATCGGTTAACATACAAGTTGAGCGTCCTATCAAGAATCTTCATTAACTAACATAACAGTTGCAGAATTTGCAGTTCCTATGGTAATTTAGATCAGTAAGGGAGGACTGACTGGATGGATATATTTTGCTCCTTATGTGTAGAAATATAAGTCACGCCTTCCACTCTTACTTTAAATGTTTTTTGTTGAAAATTAGCACATTTAAAAGCAAATAGAATAGATATACAAATACATTATAGCATTGATTCTAAAGTACTAAATACTCCACATTAATTTGGTGTATGTAGCATTATACAATCTGGTAAGAAGACGACGGACCATGTCCCAAAGGCCTTATAATCTAAAATAGATACCTGAAGGAGAAATTGCAACAGACCAGGAGTGAAATGGGGAATGAAGGAAGAAGGGGCTGCTTTTGAGAGATTACTAGGGACATTTTAGATCATGTATTTTTTTTTATATTTATCTTTCTGGTTTTGTTTGAATTTATTTTTTAGATGTGATCAGGTGTGAGAGCAGAAAGGGGCGGCGAAATTAAGATTATATAGAGAAAACTAATGTAAAAGTTTTGAGGAGCAATTTGAAGGACAAAAGAAGGTCATTTGGCTCAAGGTAAAAAGAAGCTGTTCTAAATATAAAGTTGGTATGAAGAAAGGACCAGGTTTGTGAGTGAGAAGAGAAAGAAGAGCACATTAGGGATAGACCAGAGCATGGAACATACCACAGGTAGTGGAAGGAGACAAACTGAGATACCTGTTAGGATAAAGTTGCATATAGCCTTAAAAGGCTTTAGATACCAAGGAGAAATGAATAAGCAAATACCTTCTGAGTTTGTAATGACAAGGAGAGATCATGCAGAGCACTGAAAAGGTGCCCACTTTATGCAGAAAGACCTAGAAATGTCAAGTAAAATGTTCTGACAAAATTTAAGTGAGATTTTCATTGCGAACTAGCAGCCACAGCTCAGGTGCTCAGGGCTGTATTACCTGAAACTCCTGGTAGGAGTTCATTAATAGTTTCTGTGACGGGACTGTCACCTGATGTGCTGAGACTACCTCTGAGCCCGTTTTCTCTGCCAGTTTGGGCCTCCAGAACACCTGGCTTGTTGAGCCAGACACGCCAGTCTGCTCCACCATAGACCCAGGGTCTGAACCACATGCCCCAAAGCTGCAGACTTGACTGAAAACAATTTAGCAACTGTTCCTGTCTCCAGCACCCAGACACCCAATGGGATTCAAACCGCAAATAAATCCGTTTTACTCTGTATAAAGCTTATACAGGGTAAACTCATAAATTATTCGCCCTCTATAACACGGATAGAGAGAGATGCACAGCTGTTTGCTCCGCTGGGTATTACTTACTCTGGGTTAATAAGTAAAAATTGATTTTATTAAGTATAAAAAGTAGGATTTAAGTGGTTCCAAGTAATAACAGAACACAGTAAGTTACCAAGCAAAATGAAACAAAACATGCAAGTCTAAGCCTAATACATTAAGAAACTGATTGCAGATAAAATCTCACCCCGAGATGTTCCAATAAGCTTTTCACAGACTAAACTCTTTCCTAGTCTGGGTCCAGCAATCACTCACACCCCTGTTGTTACTGTCCTTTGTTCCAGCTTTTTTCACACATCTCTTTGGGGTGGAGAGACCATCTCTCGAGCCAGCTGAAGACAAAAGGGAAGGGTTTACAGGGCCTTTTATATTCTCTCCCTTGTGGGTGGAAACCCCTTTGTTGTTCTGTGCAAAATCACAGCAACAAGATGGAGTTTGTAGCCACCTGGGCAAGTCACATGTCCATAAATGGTCCATAAAAAGCTCTCTGCAGGCCAACACCGTTGTTTACATGTTAGTTTGAACATTCCCAGGAAAGCTCAGATGTGGATTGGCATCTCCCAAAGTCCATTGTAAGTTAAGTGTTTCTTGATTGGGCATGTACTGAGAACAGTCCTTTCTCAAGAAGCTGACCAAATGCTTCGCTGAGGCTACTTTAGAATCAAACACATTGAGATACAAGTACATAGTTAATATTCATAACTTCAAACACAAAAATGATACACCCATACAGACAGCATAATCATAACCAGCAAATTACTTTGCTTTCCATAGACACCCCACTTGACCTTCTCTGTACAAGACCTGGTGCAACCATAGGACCCTGGTTGCAACAATGATCGATACGGTCACAGTTCATGTCAAGGTCACAGTTTCCTTAAAAGAAAAGTCAGATCCCACTTAATCAAAATGCAGTATTCTTACTTCATGACCAACTAATCTTTATCATGGGCTCAATGCTGCATGGTGTGGAGCATTCTAGCCCTGATGCAGCAAAGCACCATGCTTAAGTGCCTTACTGGGTTAGGACCACAGTGCTCCACACTGTGCAGCATTGAGCCCCATATTAGCAACTATCGTGTATTATTATTACTATCTAGTTAGCATTTTAGTTTATTGTTTTAAGCTTAACTTCTTTAACAGATTCTACAGTAGCCTTCAAGATAGGGCTGCATGCTTTGTCAACAGCAATAGTCTTAAACGCTGCTCTTGTCATTTAGCAACAGTAAACTATATGTGATAATTGGAATCCCTAAAAGGTGACCTACAAAGGGAAAATTGGTTTTGACCCTCTGTTGCTCCATTATGTATAAACAAGGCCATAAAGGGGTGTATGGGTTTTTGTTTTCTAGTTGTTTTTTTTTATCTTTGAAACACTAGGAATGTTTAGTGGTTTTCTTTGGTTTTGCTGGAGCACTCCTTGGAGGTCTCAGATGTGGACTGCAGTCAAATGTTTGAGTGGATCTTAAATTGTTGTAACTTTACATCTTCTTTCAGCCCTGTGTAATTACACTAGCCTAGGTCTTGTCAAAATTGCATCAGTTTAACTAAAGGTGTGATTTTAAATGTAGTTAAACTGGTTCAAAACCCTGTGTGGATACTCTCAATTCAGTTTAAACCTGGCTTAGTTCTTACCCAGTTAAACTAAACGGACACTGTCTAAATTGAATTCAGAATGTCTACACAGGAGTTTGTTTGTATCTGTTCAACTAAACTGGCTTTCAAACTGATTTAAAGTTAAACTATCATTTACTAGGCAGAGCTGGAAATTTAACATAGTTTAGAACTTCTGATCCAACTTTAAGACTTTTGAACTTAAATTTAATTTTAATCAAAGGGAAAGACAGAAAAGAAAGGGTAGCAGGTGGAGAAATAGGTAAAACTTGCTACCTGAGACATAAATCTGAAAAATCCTTTTAATTAAAATCAGTTAGAAGTAGTAATTTTTAGTTATGTTTTGTTTTCCTTAGTTATGTCTGTTTTCCTGTTTGACTATGAGACAGCAGTGGAATGGTGGGTAACAATTTCCAAGGATTTGATTCTGGGGGCTGGAAGCAGAGTGAAGGCTAGCGGTCACAGCCAGCACACCCAAGCAGATAACTTGACAGGTGTTCTAGAAAGCACTGTGGCAAAGTAGATATGAGAGTGCCAGATTAGAGATCTGCGCTCTATACTAAGCAGATACGCCTGGATCTTTTGCAACCTCTCAGGTAGCACTAGAATAATGGTTTTCAACCTGAGGTCCATGGGCTCTGGCTGTCCACAGATTATATCTAAGGGATCTGAAAAAGGTGGTCATTATGACAGAACAGTGGTTTTCAACTCGGTCTAAAATTTCCCAAAGGGTACACACCTCCATTTGGAATTTTGTAGGGGTCTGCAAATGAAAAAAGTTTGAAAACCACTCCTCTTTGGCCAGGGGAGCACTACTTACACCCCCTAGGCTACAAGACCTTGGCTGTCTCATACACAGCTGACGATTTACCAATTCGGGGGGGGGGGGGGGGGTGATGTGACAAAGCTGCCCCATGCAGGTCAGGTGAGATGCATGACACCATGACCTAGCAGCTCTGCATAAAGGAAACAGATTTTCGCTCATGGGGGCAGGTGGGCTGTACGTGGTGCTTAACCTTACTTGTGCCTGAGTCGGGCATGACGCCAACCAACGCGGCCTAGAGCGCAGCTATCTTGTGGCCCCTTGCTGTGCATCATGCAAGTTGCAGCGTGAACCCAGGGCGCCTAGCTGCGTCAGAAGCCCCAGCAGTGAACAAGTCCTAGGCACCATGCACGTGCTGCGCTGGGAGTGGCCTGGGGGCGCCACGGACCCTCCGTCCCGACCCGGAGACAGCGGAGCACTAGGAGAGACGGAGGCGGGACTCTTGGGTTCCAACCAAGACGGCCAGGAACCACCGAAGACTCTCTCTCAAGCGGAAGGTAAAAGGTCGCACATGCGCACTAGGTAAAGCGAACGCAACGCACCATCGCTACATGCGCAGGCGCTTTAGTTATGCATGCGACCCGGAAGAAGTCTCACGGCGGTTAACCCAGAGCCTTCGGTCGGTATGCTTGCGCACTGCCGTCGAGTCAAAACTGCGCGTGCGCACTGCGCAACACCCGTTGCACATGCGCTAGGCTGACCCGTGTGCCCCACTCCCGGCGAGACAACATCCCTTTCTAGTAACTTCCCTCATTTGCAACGTCATCAGTGCGCGCCGCGCCTGAGATGGGTTGTTTCCGTTTAACTCTGCGGGAGTGAGAGTGTCTCCCGGTGTCGGCGCGCGAGGCAGCGGCGGTGAGGGGCTGGGTTTACGCAGCGTGCCCCGCGCGGTGAGAGCGAGCGAGACCTCCAGTAAGCGGCCTCCTCCCCCGCCATGGCCGAGAGCGGAGAGAGCCCCCCCGGGGGCCGCAGCCCCCCGGACTCCCCCGCCCTAGGACGAGCCGCCTCCTCGGAGCCGCGGATCATCAAAGTCACCGTGAAAACCCCCAAAGAAAAGGAGGAGTTCGCGGTGTCCGAGACCAGCAACGTGCGGCAGGTGAGGGGGGCGGGCCCGGGAGGCCGCGCCGGTGGGGAGGCGGGCGAGGCCGCGCAGCTTCCTGACCCCGACTCAGTTTCCAAGCCCTGGGGAGCCACAGCCGCCCCGCGCCCGTGGGGAGAGGCTGAGGTTGGCAGCGCTCTCCCGCAGCCGAGCCCAGCCGCAGTGCGGGGGCCTCGCAGCCAAGCCAGACCCCTGCCGGGTGACGAAGCAGCGTCCCGCAGCGTTACCCTCTGCGCTGTCGCTGCCTGCCCTGGCCCTGAGTATCGCCCGCTATAGTACGGCCGGCGCTGCCACCAGCCGCGCCGACTCGCCCACTGGCAGCGAGTCTTCCGCTCCTGCCTCTGTAGTCCCGTGGGCGAGAGGAGATGAGTGGCTTTAGCTCTCATACCGTGCGCTGAGTCAGCCTGGCCAGCTGAGCGGCGCTAACAGCGGGAGACTGGGCCTCGAACCGACACGCATATTGCATGGGTTGCCAGATAGGGTCGGCGGAGGTTGATGATGAAAAAGGATAGTAACAGCCTTCACCTGACAGTCCTCGTGACTAAAGAAAGGGGTGCGGCGTGTAGTTTAGTTACGGTGTTTGCTCCTGATGTCTTTACCCTAAAAAGAGTCTCACCGCTTAAAATTGTATTGATAAGGATGTTGCCCGTGAAATGCAGTCATAGCTGTGTGGGAATGTGCTGGTGCCTTACACAGTAGTTTCTCCAATGATATTATCTAACCATCATGAGCTGTTAGGGTCATTTTTTGTGTTCTCATGAAAATCAATTCGTTCCTTTGCACCTTGGGTTCATAGGGAAGAATTCCATCTATTGAATCTACACCATTTCCTGTGATACTTTAGTCTTTCTTTGGAGACCTTCCATCCAAATATGGACCAGGCCTGATTCTATTTAGCTTAGGAGAACCCTGAAGTTCTGTGGCTGCACGTCATAGGATATTAACAGTTAAACTGTAAAGCAACTAGCTGTAGAGTAGAAGTTTTCCTGCTGGTGAAGGATACAGACTTTGGCACACTAACAGAGCTACAAAATCCAAAGAAATGTTACCCATGAGAGCTTGTTTCATGCGCTTATTAAAAAGTGCTTAATTTTTGCACATCACTGGAGCATTCAATGTATGCAACTTAAATCGTACTCCATAATGACTTCAACCAAAGCGGTAGCCTTCTTTTCTAAGCCTTTGCACCTAGGTGTTTTGGAACACGCCCAGTGTGTAGAAAATTGTACCAGCTGCCTACTGGCCGAAGGTCATAACTTCCTAGCCAGATAAGGATATAAAGGACAAAATGGGAGCTCCAGTAGCAAGACCTAGGATCAACAATCTGGTTAGAAGCGCAGCCCCTTGCTGATGCTAGGAAGGGTAAGATGTTGAAATTTCTACCAAGGCATTCCTTTTGGGCCCTGCTCAGGAATTTGATTTTGTTTTTTTTAGATCAGTTTCTGGCTACTAGGCCAGAAGTTTCATCACAGTCTTCTCTTGGCTGCTTTGCCTGTTAGGGATGGTCTATGCTACAGAGTTAGGTCAGTTTAACTACATCTTTCAGAGTTGTGAAAAATTTCATTCCCTGTGCAATGTAATTAAGATGACTTAAGCCCTTGTGTAGAAACGTGGCAAAGTCTGTCAACCTGACTACTGCCTGTCAAAGTTGGATTTACTACAGCAATGGAAGAACCCCTTCCATCTCTGTAATATTTGTCTACACTGCAGCAGCACAGCTGCACCTATGCTGCTGTAGCATATCCAGTGTAGACATACCCTTAGCTTCTCCAGAGCCTCCTGACTGCTGCAGTGGGGTAGGCTCTCTGCTACTCTGCCTGCAGGCTTCATTTTTGGACTCTTCTTGCCCAGGCAAAATTCCAGTGTGCTTTGATACTCCTGGCTGCTTTCCTAAGCAGCAGCTGTGTGAAACTGACAATTTTTTCATTTCCCCCTTGACCTGAGAGTTCTGAATAGCAGTAGTGAAACTGATTAGTCTTATTTCACTCTTTTGCCAAAACTTTGCAACTTTCGACATTAGAGCTGAGATATTCAAAACCATCCTATTGGGATTTAGACAAATCTTTAGCTGAAATTAGTAGGCGATATTGTCTCTTTTCTCCTAGATGGCTTTGAGCATTTAGCCCAGCACTGTTTGTGGGCTACAAATAACAACTCTGCATCATTTTACATCTGGACATTTGTTTTTCTATTCTGTATAGGAATTAGTTTAGGACTCTCACTTGCCATGAAAAGCTTTACACTTGCAAATGGACTTTCCAAGTCCTGCTTAGGTACTATAGTAATGGGTTCATTATAAGTATCTGGATAGGCCAATGTACTTGTGCATGACTTTTTATCATTAAATATTATTCCTTGGATCTATATATGACATACATATACAATAGATATATACATTCTGACTACTTTTTAAAATGTGATATTTTAATGGAGATACACTCTCTGCTAGTAGACAGCTATCTAAAAATTGGAATTGTTATAAACTAGTTAGTGGAGAAATGAAATATTTTCCAAAAATAAACATGTTTTGGACTTCAGGTGATTTACAGAATATATATACATACTTAAATTGCAAATATTTAAGCAAATTAGTTAAATTAGAGCCTACTTTTACCTGATAAGACTTTGGATGAAATGCTGACCCCATTGAAATCAATGGCAAAAGCTACCATAGACTTCAGTGGGGCCAGGATTTCATCTCTGCAATAGTTGATGCCCTTGCTAACATCTAAGAACATGTAAGGTCTGAAGCTCCTGTAATACTTTAGATATTGGCAGCTCTTGCTATACAATCATATTAACCTGTTGTCGATGCTCACCGTCAGCAATGGATGCAGTTGAACCAGTGCTAAAAATGGATTAATTTCAAGTGTAGACATGACCAAATAGTTTTGAACACCAGTTCAGTTGCATCTGTTGCTGACACATAATCAGCAATGGGTCCTTTTGTTAGTGTAGGCAGGGACAATGATGTCCTCCATAGTTGCAGGAAAAACAGAAATTAGATCAGGGTCTGAACTTGTGTGGGCAGATTCAGTAGCCTTTCAATTCACCTTCAACTGTATATCTGTAACCAGCATAATCCTGTAGTCATTTCAGACTTTATTTTTGAAGTTCATTTTAAGACAAGTGTTCTGCACAGTGAGTTCTGGAATAGAACAGTGTGACAGTACCCAGGGTTGTGAGAGACCTCACCATCAACTGCCCTTAGTGTGAGGAAGTCTTGTTATATGCTTGCGGTATGGTGGATCAGTTCCCTGAAACTACCAGTCTCTGGCAGCATAAGCATTGACTACACAGACCTTGCTCTGTCTGTACAGGTAGCAAGTGATAGGCACACACTAACCCCCATCCTCAGAGTATTTCCTTCAGTGTCCAGCCCCTTATCCACTGAACACTCATCGAATTACCAGGTCTTCTGTTCCCAAAGAAACAGTACAGTCCAGCTTGTAAACTTCAACTCTGGATCACCACTGTGCTTAGCACCACAATACTTAGATATATCTGTAGTGAAAACATGAATAAGTTTATAATCAAAGAACAGATTCAAGTTACCGTGATAAGAATACAAATGGTTACACAGAAAGTAAAGTTCTAACATGCTTTTTAAAAACTAAACTTAACTAGCAAGTTATTCTTTTATCGGAAGAAGCTTATCTCACCCAAAGTTCTCTCCAGTGTTTTCAGCCAAGCCTAGTTGAGATCCCACTTTCATGAAGCAAACTTGCTGTCTACTTACTTCCTAGGTGAGGGATAACAGGGTGTCTTCTTTGTCCCCCAATTACAGCAGAGAAACCTTTGATATTCCTGCCTTTCTTCCTCTTTTGCATCTTCCTATTACTTTTCTCTCTGAAGTTTTTCCATAGTCCCTCATTAGCATTCGCTTCAGACTGGTAGGAGGAGAGCGCTCCTGTCGACAAAGCACTGTTCACACTGGCGCTTGTTGTTGGCAAAACTTTTGTCTTTCAGGGTGTGTTTTTTATTTTTTAACACCTCTAAAAGACAAACGTTTTGTCATTCAGTTGCCAGCGTAGACAAAGCCCCAGTGTAGGGTGTATTTAAGCAAGGAGGGAATGTGTTTAGAGTGTGTTTGTGCTCTGGTGATCCCTGGATGCCACAACAGCCTCTTGGGGGACCATTACAGCCATGCATAGATTAGAGCAGTCTAAGCACTGCTCTAAACTTGCATCAAGACCCAAATAAGCTGTAAGCAGCCTATTTGACCATAAAGGTGGAATATAGCCACATCTCTCTTTCCCAGCACCTTTAATTTCTGTGCTGAGCACAGCTGGGCTTGACCCAAGGACTGGGGCCTATATTGTCACTGTTTTTGAAATGGGTCTGCTACTAAACTTGCACAACTGTACAAAGTTTTGTAGTATATTGAGGGATGAGGAATAGCTGTAAACCTGCTGACTTCAGACTAGGTAAATTATTTGGCTAGATCTTTCATCTTTTGTTTGAAGAATCAGTCACAGATATAGAAGCATGCTGACTGCTCTTCCAGAAGATGCACATTCCAGAATGTTCTTGTATTCAAGAGAATAATTTTGTTCTTTTTCAGTTGGACTGTTTTAAGAAGAGAAGTTTTAGGAGAGGTCATACGGAAGAGGGCAAAAGTTGAGGCTGGGGGGAAAGGAAGTCATTTTAAGGGCCTTTTGTTCCTTAAATAATCTCTCTTCCTATTTGTAGTGTATGACTTAAACTGTGTTTGAATGGTAAACGGTGTTAGAAACAACCACCTTAAACAACTTCACTCTTTTCATTTTTAAGCGGTTTAACTTGGAGGGGTTAAAGCTCACTGGGCATTCACTGGTGTGCTTCTTTGTGTTCCTGAGCTCATGCTCTCTGTTAACCTTTCATGCAATCCAGGGTTGAAGTTGGCAATGTTCAAGGTTCTGAGTATAGTTGGTTCACTGTTTCCATCCACCTACGCATACACAAAAATCCCAAACTGTCAAGTCATGCATTATTTTGTAAATACTACAGTCCTGTGGCAGAAAAATGCAGCCTGCTTTATCTTTTTAACTTGTATGCAAACAGTCGACTTACATATTAAAATGCTCCAAAACATAGTTGTAGTTGTCAAAGCACTCTTATTTTAGGATTCTGTATTTAAGTGCTTGTAACTCTTGCAAAAAATTACCCTCAGGACTGAAATTTTTCATGTTTATCCTAAGCTCACAGGTAAATCTTCTCTTGGTAAGGTTAGTACAATGCAACTGAAATTATTGAACCCTAGAAAAAAATTTCAAGTGTTTCTGTGCTCTCATGATTCCTTTTTTAAATTTCAGCCTTGCCATGCAGTGTTTCTTGACCTCTTTGAAGTGCGTTTGAGATGTTTAGAGTAATTTCCAATAGCTTAAAAATAAGATGCTACATATTTTAAAATAATGTGCTGTGCACACTACACTGTACTCAGTTTTAAAATGCTGGAGTCATTTTTACAAGCGTACATGCACATGTATAGCTTATTCTGGAGTTCTTAATGATAAAAAGATGGCTATTTGTGCATTACTTTTCTCTTTACCTTTAAAACACCCAAAAGAAAAAAGCTACTAATGGAACATTATGGTTGAATGTTTAAATACATAAATCATGCCATTCGAAATTGTTATTGGTTCCCACAATTACAGCTTAGCCAAATCCCACATATTAAGGCCTGATGTTGATGAGTGTTAATGTAATTATAAAACTATATACACCGCTACCCTGATATAGTGTGGTCCAATATAATGCGAATTAGGATATAACGCAGTAAAGCAGCGCTCCGGGGGGCGGGGCAGCTTTATCTCGTTATATCCGAATTCGTGTTACCACAAGCGGTTCCTCTGCGTGCCCCCCCCCTTACTTGCTGCGCCCTCCCCCCCCCCGCTCACCTCCGCTCCGCCTCCTCCCACGAGCGCACCGCAGCTCTGCTTCTCCCCACTTACTCCCTCCCTCGCTTGGTGCGGCAAGCCTGGGAGGGAAGAAGAGGGGAGAAGCGGAGTGGCAGCGGCGCGCTCAGGGGAGGAGGCGGAGGCAGAGCGGAGGTGGACTGGGCGGGGAGCGGTTCCTCTCCCTACCCCGATATAACGCAGTCTCACCTATAACACGGTAAGATTTTTTGGCTCCCGAGGACCATGTTATATTGGGGTAGAGATGTGTATGAAAGGAAGCAGAATGTTGGCACCATATTTTCATATTCCTGATGTGTGCAATTTGCTTTCAATTCCTGTAAAACTAGTGTAAACCAATCTTTTCTCAGTGGTTTTCTAGCAGTCCACAGATTGATGAATGGTATAACATAGATGTGGCTTTCATCAACCTAGGTTCACTCTCAAAACTGTTGAAGTTACGTAGTAGTCAGACTTATTGCTCTCTCCAGCTATTTATAGTGTGATCTGTCTGATTGCTTTCTTATAGTTAAGCAGCTGAGTGCATAAAAGTTTCAAAAATGGAGTAAAAATTTGACTTGTTTTCTTTTGAGTACACTTCTATTACTTAAACTACACGTTAAAACCCATCAAACTCACAGCCAACTCATGTGAACTGACTCATCCTTGCAAATCCAACTCTTCTTCATGCATTTCTTTTTCTTAAAAACAAATAAAAAAACACTGCTGGGATGAATTACTCAGCACTTCATAGCTTAAATTCTTTCTCCCACATTCTGGAAACTTGATTTAAAGGCTGTTCAAGAACAACAAAAAGGTACTGCTTGGTTTGGTAATGGTGACTTTTTAAAAAAAATGTATTTACTTTCCTCCACAACCTGGATCAGGTAGAAAGTGTCATTTAAAAAAAAAAAAAAACCAAAAACTTTATACAGTCAAGAATTTTACCAACATTTTTCTGATAAATGATTGACAGACAAAATAGTTAAGCATCAAACGGCTGTAAGAATAAGGGTCTGAAGTTTCTTGTAATCAAATATGATTTTTGAGTGATAATTCCAGATGAAGTAATTTGCCTGTGCTCCATCACTTTTTTCTGTAAATCAGAACTGTCATGGAAGTTTATAAACCAAATCACACAATCTAATTTTCTGCCCTGTCTTGATGGGTTTTTGGTTTGGTTTTGTTTTTTAAATCATTCACCCTGTATCTGTTGGGAAAGCAGAACTTTAAAAGACTGCTCTAAATACTGTTATGAATTCAGTCCACAAGGGAAAACTAATCAATGAAATACTTTGTTGCAGAGGAATCATTGACAGAATGGCAGTGGGTGGTCAGATGCTTGATTTGGTTAGGTGAGATCTTGGACCACATTCTAAAGTATTAAGGATTGTGTGCTGAGAGTGAGGAAAAATTCTTTGTTTGGACCTGCTCTTGGTGGGGGGTTATGTTCCTTATACTAACATTTACCAAACCAAGAAATAGTACTTTTAGTAGCAGAAACATAACTTTTTATTAGACTGCTATGTCAAACTTTAAGAAGATAAGGTTAGTTGAACTTTAAATACAATCTCTTTTAAGATAGCTCTGGTGTTGCCTAAAATACACCTACTAGCTTTTCTTTGTAGGTTATTATGTTTTTGGTTCTGTAATGCCTAATTTATAATTAGGTGGAAAACTTAACCTGTGGATGCAGTGTATGTATTTTTTTCTCATGCAAACACTTGCCATTTTATGAGCAGTAGAACTTGAACTCATTTAGTTTTTTCAGTGAGAATGCTGCTAAATTGTCTAGCTCTGGCAAGTTTAAATTTTACACCTTTGTAGCACTCATATGCTAAAAGTAGCACTCGTATGCTAAAAAAGGATACTTGGCCAGGTTCTCAAAGTGTTGTTCTCCTTCAAAAAGTGATAGTTAACATGGAATCCCATTATGCCTTTCTAGCAGTCTGATAGTTCCAGATCATTTTGCTCAGTTTATAGGAATATAGTGCTCTTTGTCACTTGATCTGAACCCACTTTACAAAGGAGGTGAGGATAATTATCCCTATTTTACGGATGGTGACATTGAGGCACAGAGTTGAAGTGACTTGTTCAGTAGTGACCAGCAGTAGAATTGGGATTAGAATCTCCTGAGTCCCAGTCCAGGGCTCTTTCCACCACGGCTACATTGCCTCACTAGTAATTTTTTTAAAACTGACAACCCTACAAATTCAGCCAAGGAATTGAAAAAAAGATTCTTTCTTGCTCTCGCTAATCACTAGAAATGACAATTCTTCAGATTTTACGGGATTGCACAGCTTTAACTGAGGTATTTGGATCCTCAAGTAGAATATTGATTCCTTTGTGTAAGACAGAGGGCATGTCTACACTATAAACCTAAGTTGATGTATATTAGGTTGATTTACAGCCACTGCAGTGGTTCATGTCCGCACTGCCCTTCTTCTGTTGGTAGAGTGCTTCCACCGACTTAAGAGAGGCAGTGTGGGGGCTGACAGCTGGGGCTCTCAGTTCCTAGCGCAGCTCTCCACCAGAAGCTGGGCTCCCCTCCTCCCCCTCCCCCTGGGCTTCCTGCGGGGAACAGGGCAGCCACACCTGGCTTCTCGGCTCCCCGCTGGGCTCCCAGCTCTCTACCTGGAGCATGGCAGCTGACCAGACTCTGGGCGCGAAACTCCCTGTCGGGTACAGCCATGCTCCAGTGGGGAGCTGAGAGCCTGGGAGGGCAGCCAGGTTAACGGCGGGGAGATCCGCATCTGGTGTCCAGTTGGTTGCACCATTCCCAGCAGGGAACTGAGAAGCCCGGTGTGGCTGCCCGGTTCCTGGCGGTGTGCTGAGAAGCCTGGTGCCAGTGGAGTAGTGAAATTGACAAGAATGACAGCCAGTACATGTAAGTAACAGAACGTCTACAGAGACATTGCTTCACCCTACATACACTGCTGTAGTGTAGACCAGACCTGAATGGAATCCATCTAATTCTTTTAGCTGTGTTGCCTCTGTTTTTAATAGGACTAAATAATAGTAAAACCTTATTTTTCATTACAGATATGACTTGGAACATAACAGGGAGAAGCTTTGAGTAAGGTGGTGTCAATCTTTGAAATAGAACTGCACTTTAAACGACTTTTAGGAACATAAATCTTGTCATAACTCTTTCACCCAGCTACAAAGCCTGGACAATCTTTTCAGTAGTGCAGGAATGCATGTATTTCACTATTCAAAACAAAAGTCCTGTGCTCAGAAGAGCGAGCAGCTTTCACTTTCTTGTTTAATTATATAAAGTTGCAGGCTGGGATTTTCAATGGGGCCAAAAGATGTTTGGTGCCCAGTGTTCATGGGAGTTGGGTGTCTAATTCTCTAGGCCTCTTTGAAAATCCTTGCTATAGTAGCTAATAATTATGAGTTGTATAGGTATCTCTCATGCTAGGCCACGATTGGTTGGAAATGGGGAGTGATCTTTCTGGGTTTTTTTTTTTTATTCCCTTGGTTTTATTCCTTTTATTTCACAACACTCTGTGCCTTCAGTCAGGCACATGAATGGGCAACAATGCATCCACAGTTGCTGTTTTTTATTGCTCACCATGAGCCAGCAGACAGTGTTTGGCTTGCCATGTGGGGCTGTGGAAAGGCAGCTCAGGTTCTCATTTTTAAATTTTCCCTAGAGTTATGTTTTTCTGAATTTTTTTTAAAATGTCCTCCCTCACAGCCCTACTGTGAAAAGTATCTCATAATGTACTGTTTCAAATACTGAGATTCAGAAAAATGAATGATTATTTGTCTATTGTGCCTGGCTAAAAGGTGCAACCAGCAGCTCCTCTGTGCCAAATTCTAGCATAGAACCTGCTTGAGAAGGGTTTATTATATTGGCAGTTGCATTGGAGATTGAGAAGCTAATGAAAAACAATAACTTTGTTCAGGAATGGGCGATTAGCTGCTGGCAATAGTTTAGAAGTCACCTGTACTGAAAACTGGTTTCTGGAGTACTCATTGTTCAACTTGTGTTCTGTTTTGGTGGGTGGGTGGGTTGGGTTTTCAAGTGCATTGTAAACTGGCAATCTGTTAGCTGTTGGCTTGGGTATTCTTGGCTTCCTTTCACCATCCAGAAAAACTATTGCTGAAAATCAAAAATGATAGCTTGGATTTTCTTCAGTGTTTCTAGGGGCTTCCTATTGTGTTAACAGATTAAATTCTAAAAAGAGGGATACTGTATCTCCATTGCGCATAACCATATAATTGCGGCTATTGCAAATGCAGATGATCTTTGTGCAGTGAGCTGCTTGATGCAATCTGCTAGGTTGCCAAAATGGCTCACAGTTCAGAATAGTTTTACTACCTAGGCAGAAGAGATTGCTTGACCAATTTCATGGCCTAGGTATGTCATGTAGGAATTGTTTATGCCCTAGCTTGTCAGGGTCTGTTAGCATTTTCACCACTGGCATAGTCTCCCACCTTTTGTATTTCTTTTGTGGGTCATCTGAAAACCATAGATGTGTCTGGGCAGAGAGAAGAGAGTGATGCTGCTTTCGATGCCAGTATATTGATGGCACTGGATAGCGTGTGGTTATATAATCTCCCACAAATTGTTCAATGTAGTGACCTCTTGAATGAGTTAATTCCTTCTAGAAATTGGGTCATAGCAAATTAGACTTGATTTAAGATTGAATATTAGTATTAACTTTAAATTTATTTATTGCAACTGAAGAAAAAAATTATTAAAGCTTTAAAGCTGTCACTGAACAGTGTTTTACCAGTCACTACTTTTTTAATGATAAATCAGCACATGTAAATAGCAGTATTTAAAATGTGTCTTTTGACCAGGAAGTAGCCATCAAGGTCAATTAAGGATAAAAATCCCCCTAAAAAGAAAATTCTGAGCCATAATTTATTTTAGACCCTCATCCTGAAACGAGTTCCACGTGCGAAGAGCTCTATTGACTTAATAAAGTTTTGTGTAGGCACAGAGTTTTTTTGCCTTCACTTCCACAACACTACCTTCTTGTTTATCTCATCCATCTGTTGTCTTTTTTGTCAGATTGCAAACTCTTTGAAGTAGGGACTGTCACTTTCTATGTTTATACAGTGTTTAGCACAATGGGACCTGACTTGGTTGACCTGTAGGTGCTACTGCAGTATAAATGAATAACTTATTTCTGGATCAATATCTTGGTATCTTGCAGGGAATGAGAATTCACTTCTAGCTGGAGGTACACTTGAGCATGATTTCTTTAAAATTAAATTGATCATGTCAATAAAAAAAAAGCAAGCTTCTGAAAGATTTTTAAAAGCCTAAAATCTTCCAAGCAATTTAGCTTGCAAGCTTAGTCCTTAAATCAATAAATAAATTGAAATGTTTGATTTTTCACAATATGTCATCAGCCTGTCAAAATATCTTCCTTTTCTCTTACTTTAAAATTAAATGCATTTATTACTTTTGTGAGGTGCTGTTAGTGTAGCACCTATCCACAAAATAGATGAAGCGCAAACAGGTGGCAGCCCAAGCTTGCTTATGTAGCCTCAGCATGCTGCAACCATGGCCTGCAAGGATCACCGCTAGAGGGCAGAGAGCGAAATAGTTAGCTTGCCTTGTCTTTCTGTTTTCTGAGACTGCAAACAAAATATTGGTTGTATGCTTTTTGTTTAGTGGTGTGGAGGTATGTTCAGTACGACTAGGCTGAAGCCACAACATAGTCATAGGATGCAAACAAACTTTGGTCACTGCTCATTAGAACTAATGATCTGGATGTTGAAAATGTTGCATCTCACTATTAGTTCCACTGAGTCATTCCTGTTGTTTTGCCTGATTTCTTTAAATGTGTTCTATAATTTTTTTTCTGGTGATAAGAATAAAAACTTAAGACAAGTAAAAGCATATGCAACATCTGTCACAGTTCAGGGCAATTTCACTTGTATTTCCCCCCTCTGTGGTCTACCAAGGGCACCCACTCTGGGCTCCCAGCCCTTCAGTTGTCACCCCTCTTGGGCAGATATCTGTTTCTCTCCCTCCTGTTCCTTGCCAACACTGTGATATTCCCAGCAAGCCAGACTTTTATAAACAGAGGTGGGGAATTTGCATTAACCTCTCCCTAGGTATTCGCCAGGAAATCCATTTAACACTTGTTAAGGCAAAAGTCCGTTCTTGTCTGGCACAGTCTCTTTTGAAATCCCAGGCATCACATCACATCCTCCTGTCCCTCTTCCCCAGGTTGCATTCAATCCTGTCCCACAATAATATATAAACTTTGCATTTCATTCAATGGACCTCAAAGATACCTAAACTTAAGTCTCCCAAGGATATGCAGGAAATTGCTATATCTGTCACAACAACTGCTTTCCATAACTTTGTAAATAACACACCAGCACTGTAAAGCTAATGCATAGTATCATGTACAGAAGTTAAATGGTGAAATGATAGACTACACAGGAGTATTTCAAAATAGTGTTGCTGTATAACCCCCATAAGAGCAAGAATATTGAGTTAGATGGCCATGGTAGCATTAGCTCAGCTTAGCTATGGTTCTCTTATGTGCTTTGATCATAAGAATTTGACCCCCCCATTTCAATACATGGCAATGATATAAGAATACTGGAAATGCTTCCTTTTGTGAGGTTGTAACAAGCCTAAAATTATGTTAATATTACATTGTCAAAAGTGGGTTTTACTCTGTGTGAAAATGCTGTTTTCAAATACTTATATCTGTTACAGGTGTTAAGAGTTACATACCTTACATATACACCTATGCAAAATTATATGAGAAGCTATAATTGAAAAAGAGAACCAAGATCTTTTTTTTCTCATTCCTTGACATTTAAGCTTTTGTTGTATATGTGACTGGTGCAGGAAAGGATTTAAAGTTAGTCACTTTCTAACACTATTGATTGACATACTGTTTTGAATGTACAAATAGGAATGATCTGACTTCATAGTCCTCGTCAAAAATAAAAAACTGAGGGAGCATTTAATAAAGGGGGCATATATTGTATAAACTTGAAAATAGTAAACATGCGCAAAATAACTTCACCAAATCTCAAAAATTATTTAAAATTGAATAGTTAATGCACTGATTTACACATAATCACATTAACTTTTTCTTTCTAATATCTAGTTTAAGGAAGAAATCTCTAAGCGTTTCAAGTCCCACACAGATCAACTTGTATTAATATTTGCTGGAAAAATTTTAAAAGATCAAGATACTCTGACCCAGCATGGGATTCACGATGGACTCACTGTTCACCTTGTCATCAAAACACAAAACAGGTAACCTTGCTGATAATCTGTCTTCTGTTCTTTAACTGTAAGAAACCAAATAAACATTCTCGTTTCCCAATTAGACAACTCTTATTGTGCAATTACTAGATCTGGCTAAAAAACAATATTCTTACTCCTGGTCCTGAGGTCCCTTGCAAAAACATAGGTGGAAATCTCCAAACTCTTGAAGTTTTTTGTTCCCTAAATGCTGCAGTAGCAGGATAGTGTGAGTGTCAGTCTCCTCTCTTGGCAGTCATGTGCCACTTTCTGAACTTCACCACTGCACTTAGAACTTTCCAGTCAGCTCCTTCTTGAAGTCAGTCAGTGAAAACTCCTTGCAGGAGCTGGGCCTCTACAATAACAGTGCTCTTTTCATGAGTATTGCTTGCCATTTTCCGCCCTTCTAGATGGGTTTAGGTTGCTAATAATAAAAAAACAAACTATTTTTGTTCTTTGGGCACTCAATCCTGGCACTTGAGTGCTGAACACCAGCATTATTTGTTGCCTTATAGCTTCTTAGGTGCTTCAGTTTTCACCTCTCCAGGATGAAGGCAAGCCTATTCAGCAACTTCAAACCATGCCCAACTGGCAGAAAAATATCTGCAAAAGATGAACACCTCAGTGTATTGTTTACCTTTAAGTCAATCTCCAGGTGTAGAGCAGAAGCCCTATTGGAATTATTTTTATTGATAATACAGGCATCACTGGGACACCAGTTTAATCTTAAATTCCTTTATTAAATTCAAAGGTTGAATGCTATTTATACAGCTGCTCCCAATGTCCCTTAAATGCCTAAGCAATCATATACCCATACAGTAACATGCAGTTATAAGCATTGTTCGGGTACTTACTACAGGACTAGACTGAGGACACTCAAACCCACGTTGGCTGGCTTCAACTGGACAGCAGGTAATAGTAATTAACCTTTTGAGTTTACCCTTTTATACTATTTGTATGAGAACCTATGTGACTATAGTCACTGCTTTATGAATATCTTTTTTTGTTAAAGCCACGTAGAACCACCCCTGATGACTGGGGCTGCTGCTTCAAGATTTTTCACCTGTTTTATCAGTTACCTTCCAGGTCCAGTTTTTCCAGTTAAGCCACATTCCAAGCCCAGGATGTTCAGCTGAGCATACCATTTTTCAAGGCCTTCCCACAACTGCTAATCACCTACACTTTGTACAAACTGCAAATCATATATTTTCTTTAGCTAAGACAATTTAATGTTGTCTAATCATACAAACATATGACTGCTTTCACAGGTCTTTTGTGCAACGGAGAGCAGTTCCATTACAGTTCTCCAGGGTGCATGTAAGCAATGCTCCAGGGATGTTCCTTACCTTCTGCAACAGCGAACTGCACCAGAAGCAGCTGTGGGGATGTGATCCAGGGTTCCCACTTCTGGCCACACGTGGCTAGGTGAAAGATTTCCAGTCTCACCTTTTCCAAGGGCACTCCTGTGTATTTTGTACAAGGCTGGGCTGGAGTGCCTTGAAGGGTAAAAAAAATCAAAGCAAAAGACAAGCTAATGAATACCAAAACTCTGTCAGCACCACCTGAGTGAGCACAAACCCATTGTCCTCCAGTGGAGTAGTTTCACCTTTAAAGTGTCTAGAGCCATCACTCTTAAAGTTGAGGTTTCCATCAAGAAATATGTATGAGGGTGTAGATTGGAATGGAGAGCTAACGTGGACAGCTTTTGAGGGTGGTGAGTCTCCTACCATCGATGGATATCCATAGGTCCATTTGGCTGGAGGACTGTGGGTTCCATGGGGAGGTCAATTGAAAGACCAGGGAGACTCTTTATCTTGGAGAAAGCCTGTTAGTGGAATAGATGGAGATAACTATGCAGAAGGCAAAGGAGTGACAGGCCACAGTGAGATCTTTTGAAATGGCCCTCAGAAGTGAAGAAAAGAGAGAATTTGGAAAAAGTTCCCCTTCAGGTTGGTGCTCAGCCTCGACAGCCGCAGAAGCCAAGGATCCTAAGTGCCCTCTGAACAATTGTCAAAACAAGGAGTGTAAAGAGGCATCAATGCATACGGTCAGTAAGAGACTCAGCCGGTGGCACACTATCTGGTGACCTTCATCACATCAGACGTGGGTCCTGAGTTCTGTTTGGGGCTACATTATTAGGCTTTCAGAAAACCCTCCAAATTACATGTCTGCCTCTGTCCCTGGAAAGCACTCGGGCACTGTTTTATCAGGAAGATATGGTACAGAAGAACCAATCTCTTTTGGCTTGTGCCACAGGGTGAAAAAGAATTCCAGGTACAGGAACTCCTCACTTAGTCGTCCCGGTTAACGTTGTTTTGTTATGTTGCTGACCAATTAGGGAACATACTCATTTAAAGTTGTGCAGTGCTTCCTTCTAACGTCCTTTGGCAGCCGCCTGCTTTGCCCTCTGCTTGCAGGAAGAGCAGCCCGTTGCAGCTAGCTGGTGGGTGGTTGGAACCAGAGTGGACTGGCAGCTCCCCTAAGTTCCCTGTGCAGCAGCTGCCCAGCAGGCTATTAATTTCCAGCAGTTCAGCTGTCCCTCCCCCCACTGCCATGTGCTGCTCCTTCCCTCTGCCTTGGAGCTGATCCCCGAGACTCCTGCTTGCTGGGGGGGGGAGGGAGGGAAGAGGGGGGCTAATGTCAGGGTGTCCCCCTCCCCCCTGCTGCACTCTGCTTACCCCATCTTCCATAGAGCAGGGGGGAGACAGACAGAGGGAGCGGTCTGGTCTCAGCTTGCTGATCTAATTAACAAGGCAGTGTACTTCTGACCGCATTCTTCATACTTAAAGGGGAAATGCGCTCTCTCTCTCAAACACGCACACTGTCTCTGTCTGCCCTCCCTCCTTTCCTGCTGCCTTGTAGAGTGTGAGAGTTAACCCTTGAGGGCTCAGCCAATTGTTAGTTCATTTAGCAGTAAGGCATTCCCTGGGAAATATCCCACCCTCTGACTTCGTTTAAAACTTATACTGTGTGTATGTATAGATATAGTCTTTTGTCTGGTAAAAAATATTTCCCTGGAACCTAACCCCCTCATTTACATTAATTCTTATGGGGAAGTTGGATTCGCTTAACATCATTTTGCTTAAAGTTGCATTTTTCAGGAACATAACTACAACGTTAAGTGAGGAGTTGCTGTATTTCATGAGTCAGAGACAAAAGTCCTATACTGGATCTCAGAACAGAATCATAATTGGTCAAGAAAGAATTAATTGTAGTCACCTTGTGAACCAGCATGCTTCTTTTAGAAGAAGGCAACTGACTAGGCTCTGGATCTTGTGGATGAATACATACATGAGTGGTTCTTCCCAAGCACGTTGAGTACCTCAGATTGTAGGAAATAGCAGTTTTCTCTGGCCTGACATCAGTGCTGTATTTTCACTAAATGCCTGCTTGCAGAGTTTGGGAGTACATGGTGCCCTATGTGGATGAATGGCTAATCAAGGATCCTGCTTTGGAGGATGTCTTCATACTCACCACCAGTATGTTCACATTGCTCTAGTTTGTGCTTAAGCTGTGCAAATCTTAACTTGTCCTTAGCCAATACACAAAGTACATAAAAGCCCTGCAAAACACAGTTCAACTGCAAGCATTCCTATGCCATGATAGGATCCAAGATACCACCATTCTGGTGACTAGGATTTGTCAGCCAGAAAATAGCATGATCTTAGCTGACATGAAAGCTGGATTTTATGGATGAAATTGTATCCATGGCACAAGACAACCTCAGCAGACCCCAGAATACCAGTTGAGAGCAAGCATTGCAGGGACTGTTGGATAATAACCAACCTCTGGGTCTCACAGGCCTGGTGACAGTCCAGGGACAAATCTGCAATTAGGAATGGGCTTTGAAATGCGTGTATGTCCAAATCTTGTGAGTCCCTCCCTGTACCAACTTGGTTTCTTCAGGAATAACTTCATACCGATGTTCTGAGATGGGGTTTGTACTGTTAGAAGTGAGGCTACCTCCCGTCTAATTTCCTGTGAGTCAGTGTGTTCACATTTTTGGGACTGGTCCAGATCATTTCAGCAAAAGACAGATTGACCTGTCTAAAGCTGAGCTGATCCATCAAGTGCAGTACTGCTATCCTGACACTGAAAATAAGAAATCTGCCATGACTAAGTTTAGGAACAGACTTGGTCATAAATCAGTAGCCAGGTTTACATAATTGTGCTCCCATTTTCTGAAGAGTTCTAACTCTGAATAGACAGTAGCGTGCAGTGCATGTTACAACACTTACAACCTGAAATGACTCCGTTTTGTTTGTATTTGCTGTAGACTGTTTACAGTTTTATCCACAGTTGGCCTTCACCAGATTGGAATTACCACAGTGCCCCAGCTAGAAATGGTTGGGTAGGACAGGCTTTTACTTTGCACTGTCAGATAATTTGGATGTCTGGATGTTTTGTGTGTCTCAGTTTACTTCCAATGTTCGAGCAGGATAACAATGGGAAGGAAAATGGATTAGTACCTGCTATTGCTCAGAAAACAGCCGAAGCTTATCAGAAATAATGGCTGTGGTACTGTGTTCATTGCTTCAGTGACTGGCTGTGAAATCCTACTCATGGTTCTAGCTGCAGTGAGGGGTGGGGTTTGGGATCTCAGTGAAAACATCAATATGGAATGATAAAACACACACAATCACCTTTTTAACCCTATTTGAGTTTAAATCTTTCCTTTTAGAGATTGTCCTGGAGAATCTTGAGATTCTGGTTTTTGTCTGGGCTGGGGATATGAGTTTAATATCCAGTTGCGCAGAAAATAGAAATACCCAAAGCATGTTCTAAATAAATCACTCAAGCCAGATTACTTGCTGTCCATATTTAAATAACGGTATTGACACGTGAGAATAGTCATAATTTATATTCTGGTTATTTCATGCTAAATTGTCTCTGGATTGTTCCAGAAATCTTTTAAATTGCCTCAATAAAGTGGTTTATAGTTTTAACTTTATTTTTCAGATCACAAGATCATCCAGTACAGCAAACGAACACCACAGGGAATACTTCTACCACATCGACATCAAGCAGTAGTACCTCCACACCAGCCTCAACAAACAGTAGCCCTTTTGGTTTGGGTACGATTCTTTATCTGCTAACTTTGTGGGTTAAGAACACTGCCGTTCCCTTAGTTGTTATAGCCCATGTGCCAGACATTTAAAGGAAAGGGTTTAATTTCAGCATTCTATCATAGGAAGATTTCAAGGAAATAAGATTCCTATGTGGAAAATCTTGCATAGGAGTATTCCACGTATGCTGCTGCTTCATATAGCACATCAGCAAATAGCAAGGTGCAGCTGGTGTTTCATTCCAGCATTACTGGTAATGTGAAAATTATAGAGATTCCTGTGAGCTGTGCGTGCTCTACAATGTATCTGGATTGGTCCAAGGTGTGGAGGGCACTGCAGAAATTGGGTCCCTAGTGTCACCCAGACTGTGAACAACTGTGACAAAACTGCTACCCCACCTACAAGCATACTTCTCTGACCAAATCGAATCACTGGGCCTAATAGCTCTATCTTCTCTTCTCTTCCGGAGCATACATTTCCCAATCACAGACAGGCTTTCTCCTGCTACCCACACCAGACTTAGCACTGGTGATTTAGGCCCTCTATCTCTTGTTTTATTTTCTGAAAAAATGAATAGAATTAAAAAGTTAAACTTAGTAAGCATTTGCTGTTATGGGTTTTCAAATTTTCACAAGTGATTTTGGTTGCCACAATTTTGGGGTCAGTTTGAAGTTATGCAATTTAGACAGCGTGAAGATTGTACAAAACTATTTTACCTCATTTTTAGTACCTGATGCATTCAGAACTGGAAAGAGTTCTGCTTTATCACAATAAAAGGAAAATATACTGTATTGTAATGCTGTCTTTGAGTTACTCTCAGTTAAATTTTAAATGACTCCTGCAAATAGACTCTTGCAGACATGCAGGTATATACTGCATGGTTTAAAAGGGAGAAATTTTTGTAATCTTAAGGACACAGACATCAACATTACTAGAGTGGTAATGACATGCATGTCTTATCCAAAGTATTGGTTGTCAGCTAAATGTCTTCATTATTAAAACAGACATTGGAGAAAGGACTTTTTAGTGTCTGGGAAGGGTGGAATTACCACTGTTTTGCATTGTCGGGAAATTTAGGTGATACATTAAAGTATTTTGCATTTAAGAAAAGTTGTCTGGATTAAACTGATTCAGAAATGTACTAAAAGAAGAAAGTTCAAGTTTTTTTTTCTTCCCCCTTAAGGTGGCCTCGGAGGACTTGCAGGTCTGAGTAGCCTGGGCCTGAATACATCTAACTTTTCAGAGTTACAAAGTCAGATGCAGCGACAGCTCATGTCCAACCCGGAAATGATGGTTCAGATAATGGAAAATCCCTTTGTTCAGAGCATGCTTTCAAATCCTGACCTGATGAGGCAGTTAATTATGGCCAATCCTCAAATGCAACAATTGATACAGCGAAATCCAGAGATCAGTCACATGCTTAATAATCCAGATATAATGAGACAAGTATGTTGAAAGTTCTCTGTAAATTAATAAACTTTAAAATTATTTTAATAAAATTAAATATGCTGACTTGAGTGTTTGAAGTATTACTGAGAAATTTAGGATCATATAGGAAAACTCATAGAATGTGACTAGGCGAATACTGTTGATTTGTTTTCTAGTCACTAATGTCTGAAATAGTTCAATGTGTTGTCTTTAATGTTAAATCTATAACATTCCCTGGAGAGTATTTCAGAATTACATAACTAAATTTTCTAAAGTTAAACTAGGACAGAACTTGTGTGCACTTCAGATCTCCTATTTTCTTTTGAGAAAGGAGGGTTGTTATACAGCCAATAATGTACTTGCCAAAAAAACCAACACTGCTTTAATCTAACTTTTAGTACTTCAGTCAGATTTTAAATGCAGTTGAAAGCTGCTGGCTTACTTCTAAGCTGTAGAGGCTTTTAAGACACAAACTAATGGATACTGTGGATTTGAGAAACCAGGTATTTATTTCCAATGGTTCCTATTTGGAAGCAGCATACTGTATTTCTGAGTTGAAACAATGTTTAGTAAATTTACTAATTCTGCTTGAATAGAAGTGAACTTGGACATAACTTTCTGTGTCTTCCTTCCTCTCTCCTGCCCAGTACCATACATTCATACTGTTTGTATCAGTGCTATATAACTAAACTTTCAACATTTTACAATTTTGACAAAATGGCAAATGAAAATTCAGTTGACTTAACTTTCTAATGATTCCAACAAGAGACATTCTTGCTGTAGCTCTAACAGCAGTTCAAACAATCTATAAATAGCTGTTATAATTGAGACACTGCTTCAGATGTTGTTCTCACTTTAGAATGGATTTTTTACTAATACAGATTAAATGTTCCACTTACTTAGACACTAGAACTTGCGAGAAACCCTGCAATGATGCAGGAAATGATGAGAAACCAAGACCGAGCCTTGAGCAACCTTGAGAGTATACCAGGTGGATATAATGCCTTGCGACGCATGTACACAGATATTCAGGAGCCAATGTTGAATGCGGCCCAAGAGCAGGTGAGAAATGGGTACATACAACCTAATATTAAATCAGTTTCTCAGGAGTGAAGGAAATTATGCACTGTTTAAACAAGCATTCAAGAAAATGTGATTTGGTGCTAGAAATCACTGTACCTTCTGTTTCCACTTGTAGGAGTAGGGCTGCAGAAATCCTAAACTCTCAACCTTGAAAGAGTAAAGTGTTTGTTTCTTGGTTTTGTGACACTCTGAAAGTCAGTGATTATGGCGTGCTGTTTCTTAAAGGAACACAAACCTTAAATTTTCTGAAATTGACTTAAATTCCTAAAAGTTTGTAAAAGTACTCTTTAAATAGATTCAGGAAATTCTATCTTAAATTCCTTATGAACAGTTTCAGAAGTCTTTTTTGCTGCTTTTCTTAAGTATTTTCAACGAGAGAAACTGAAGATATAGTCAGTTTCACTGTAAGAAAAGTGTTGACAAATGCACCAAGTTAACAAAATAGAAAATAGATTTTTCCCTAACTACTTTCAGACTGAAATCCTGGGTGTTGCTATAGTAAAGTACATTTTCAGAGATGTGATTTTTTTTTTTTTTAATTTAATGTCCCTTTTTAAGATTAGCATCTCAAAACAGCTGATTATTCTGCCATGAAACTGGTTTTAGGATGGTGAATATAATTAAAGACTGCTCTCAGAATCAATAGTCTTCAAGTTTGTAATTTTGCATATGTCTCAAAACCTGTCATTTCTAGCCCAGATAAAATTGATGGTTTTAATAGATGGTATTCCTTGTTTTTCCTCCTTTGTAGTTTGGAGGTAACCCATTTGCTTCCTTAGTAAGCAATGCATCTTCAGGTGGGGAAAATCAGCCGTCTCGTACAGAAAATAGAGACCCTTTGCCAAATCCTTGGGCTCCTCAGTCCAGTTCTCAGAGTTCCACAACCAGTAGCAGCAACAGTGGCGAAAGTGGGGGCAGTAGTAGTGTTGGAAATAGCACCACCACCAGTACAGGACCAGGCGCAACCATGCCTAATTTGGGACCCGGAGTAGGAGGTATGTTCATTATGATAGAATTGTATTTATTTGCTCCTATGCAAGAAATTGCTGAAACGACAGACATTCTTGTGTTGGACAAAGTTGTGTTTAAATGACTTGATTTAGTGTTACTAATATTTACTTGCATAGCTCTCTTTACTAGTATCAAAGTCCTATGTAGAAAAACAAACATGCAAAGTAAACTTATCTCAAGAATACTAAGAAGAGCCACAAATCTGTTAAAATAACAGTAAAAGTAGAAACTCGCTAGACAAATTAAAAACATTCTGCACATTAGACAGAGTGCATGTCCAGTAAGGTAGGTATTTAATGAGATATTGTTAGATACAGCCTCTCAGTCTTTCCCACTTACCTGAAAGGACATATAGAGTTCATGTGAGATCGGAAACAAACTCAAATTTTACCGTGTAAACAGAGGAATGAAATGTGAACGTGTTAAATAAACCAGTACTAGAAATGGTAATAGTAATGCCCCAACTTCAAAGTCAGTTTATTTGTATTATCATGGTACATAGGAGCCCCAGTCATGGACCCACAGCTTCATTGTGCTAGGCACTGCACAAACACACACAAAATATTGTCTGTGCTTCAGAGCTTACAGTCTAAATCTAAGTCAAGAAAAAAGGGTGGACACAACGGACAGCGCCTATGGAAACAAGAAACAGTTATCAGCATGATGCGCATTAGTCTCAGCAGCCCAGCTACTTATTGGTATCAAGTTTTCTGTAGGCAACACAGCAAACAAGATTTTAAGGACAATGAGGTAGTTTAGTGGATGTTTATGGAGATCACCTCTCATGACACCATGGAAGAGAGCACGAAGGCGCTTGTTTGATAATTTAATAAGTAGTCGATGCAGGTTGGCAGCTCTGGCAGAGTGGAGGTCAGAATCAGCGTATCAACTACTTTGGTATAGTTTTGGTGGAAAATAGGATTTGCTGCAATATTTAGGCAAAAGATACATTGTAATAAGGAAAAATTAAGAGAAAGTATTTGTTTAGATAAAATTAATATCGGTGGTGCTGGTATCAAGGCTTATAATGAAGGTTGTTGAACATTTCACATTATAAAACTTTGTTTTCAGTTGCCCATAACTTTTCCTTACTAACAGTTTAGTCAGACACCAGCATAGAAATTTTCAGTCTAACACTGAAATTTTTTTAAGTTTTTTCCATCAAAAATTATTCTACATTTCTGAGAACAAGCCAGGGAAAATGTGGTTAACTCGTGTTAAAAATAAAATCTTCTATTTTCTTTCTTGAAGCCCTAGTATTCTATGCTTTGAAGCAGAGATGAAGCGATTGCCTTATTTATAAGGGAGGGGTCTTTTGCGATTCCTGTGAAAACGTAGCAAACATTTTCCAAATTACAAGTCTTTGCAAATAGCACTTAGCTCGTGCTCATAAATCTGTTAGTGGCTGGCAGCAGTATTCACCGAAGATTTCACCTTCACCGAGCATGCCCCATCCCACAGAGCTATTAAACATGCAGCATCCCCAGGTTGCAGGGGCTGACATTGCGGGTAATTACTCTGTGCTGCAGGCCAAGGGCCATTGTGTGTGACTCCATGCACCAGAGGAGAGCAGGGAGACTCTTGTGCTCTGTGATCCCCTTGCTGGTTCTCAGGTAGCATGGAGGGGAAAACAGCCTGACTTGCTCCAGTGCAGAGAGGAGGAAGGCTGGGGCGGGCAGTCTTCTGGGACAGACTGGTTAGGGTATGGAGGTGCATGTTAAGGGGGATAAACATGGGGAGGGGGACAAGGACAGGCACAAGAGCAGAGGGAGAGGTACAGAAAGATCTGTTGCAGCCACTTCTGTGTTAAACCAGCTGCTGTACTACAAAACATGACAAGAAGCAAAAACAAACCCCAAAGTCTAATAGTATTTGATAAAATGGTATTACCCTAATTAGGATCTAGTAATATAACTCAAACATCTATAGAGTTTTGATATCCAAGATAGTCTTGGTTTGTTTGTTTTTAATTGTGAAAGTTTCAAATTCATTTCAATTCATGCTGATGTAACTAGTACATATATTGAAAGACTTAGAAGTCATACAGAAAGATGGGTATTATACTTCGATGTGAAAATTTAAGTCAGGCAAAAATTTGGCGTATAAACCTTTTTTTGGCCAGAGAATAACTTAAAAAATAACTTTAAAAGCTAGGTAACATTTTTGAATAAGTGTGCAAAATGGAAAGTAGAATATCTTTGTTTCAGTGTCAACTCCACACTCTCCTAACTCCATTGGTTACAAACTGAAGTTTCGCAGGTTAAGGAAGAACTTGTTCGCAGTGCTCTCGCAAAGCTTTGGAAATTGACTTCTCTTCGGAGCTGTTTGCAAGCTTTCTAATGTTGGTAACTTATTCAAGTTACCCACAAAGCACACCGCGTTCCTCCTGTAGGAGGTGTGGGAAGTGGTATGCTGGATCTGACTTTGTAGTGATAGCATGTGGTCAGATGGTGAAGGAATGACTAGAATGAATAACTGAAGAGATGTAAATTAACACTTGAAGACACATCTCCAAAACTGTGTGCAGGAGGCCTAGGCAGGAATGGAAGGGTGTGACTGGACACACTTCTAGATGTTTTGGTACCATTTGTGATGGGATAATCAGGTTTTCTGAGCCGTTTAAAAGAATTATGGAGAGTGCACAATTTTGAGACGTGCCCTTACTAGTTTAACAGCCTGTTCTTCGAGTGCTTGTTTATGTCAATTCCAATCAGGTGTGCACACATGCATGGTAGCCGGAAGATTTTTCCCTAGCAGCATCCATTGGGTCGGCCTGGGTGCCCCCTGGTGTCGCGCCTTCATGGCGCTCAATATAGAGCCCTGCCGACCCGCCACCCCCTCAGTTCCTTCTTAATCTTCCGGCTACCGTGCACATGCGTGCACACACACCTGATTGGAATGGACATGAACAATACATCTCGAAGAACAACAGCTGTGAGAAGGTAAGTAACTCTTTTTTCTGCCACTATTTGAACCTAGTTTTCATTTTGAAACCTGCATTCCCTAAAAAGGGAATTTGCTCTTGATCTATTTGTTGCAGTTATGTGCTAGTTAGTTGTAAGATATTTAAACACTGGGCATCTCTTCCATTTGATTATGGCAGGGGTGGGGAACCTTTTTTCTGTCAGGGGCCATTGACCCACAGAAAAAACCTATCACGGTCCACACAGCACTACGGCGGGCGTGGAGACTCGGGACTTCCCCTAGGGTTGCCAGCTTTTTAATTGCACAAAACCAAACACCCCTGCCCCCACTCACTCCAGCCCCCCTCCCTCAGTCGCTTGCTCTCACTCACTTTCACTGGGCTGGGACAGAGGGTTGTGGGGAGGTGAGGGCTCCAGCTGGAGGCTCTGGGATGGGACTGGGGATGAGGGGTTTGGGGTGCAGGAGGGGGCTCTGAGCTGGGCCCAAGGGATTTGGATCAGGCTCAGGGTTGGGCCAGAGGGTTGGGGTGCAGGGGGGTGGGCTCTGGGAGCAGGTGTGGGAGGGGGCTCAGGGCTGGGGCAAGGGGTTGGGGTGCAGATGTGGGTGCAGGGTCTGGAAGGGAATTAGGGTGCAGGAGGGAGTTCCAACCTGTGGCAGGCGGTTGGGGTGCGGGAGGGAGTTCAGGGTGCAGGCTCTGTCCAGGCGGCTCCTGGTTGGCAGCGCAGCGGGGCTAAGGCAGGCTTCCTGACTCCATGCAGCTCCTGGAAGCAGCCGGCATGTCCGGCCCCTAGGAGGAGGCGCGACCAGACGGCTTTGCGCCGTGAATGCTGCCCACACCCACGGGTGCCACCCCTGCAGCTCCCTTTGGCTGCGGTTCCTGGCCAATGGAAGCTATGGAGCTGGCACTGGGGGGCAGCATGTGGCGCTTCCCTGATCACCCCTGTGCCTAGGGGCCACAGGGACATGCCGGTTGCTTCCGGGAGTTACGCGGAGCCAGGGCAGGCAAGGAGCCTGCCTTAGGCTTGCTGCACAGCCAACTAGACTTTTAATGGCCTGGCAACCCTAGCTTCACTCCGCAGGGGGGCAAGTCCCCCATGGGGCAGCGCAGAGGCTCGGTGCTTCTGGCCTGCGGCGCTGAGACTTGCCATGGGCCAGATGAAGTTAAGCAGGGTGCCGAATCCAGCCCACGGGCCATAGGTTCCCCACCCCTGGATTATGGGTTAAAAGTGGAGAAGCTTCTTGAGATGAGTAGTGGCTGATGTCCATCATAGACAGTAATTACTCTCTCATGTTAAATTATGGAAATGTGTTAAGCACTCATCACCGTATTTAATTATTAAATGAAAATGCATCTGTCACTATTTTCATGCTTATGAATTGCTAAAGTGGCCATTTTCTACTTTTTAAGCCGGTATGTTCAACACTCCAGGAATGCAGAGTTTGTTGCAGCAGATAACAGAAAATCCACAGCTTATGCAGAACATGTTGTCTGCACCCTATATGAGAAGCATGATGCAGTCACTAAGCCAGAACCCTGATCTTGCAGCACAGGTAAACGCATCTATGTTTTGTATGTAGTGAATGAAAAGAGCGGTATTGCAAATTCATGCAATAACTACTGTCACAACAAAGTAACGTTTTTATGTGCTAACACCAACACCTACTAGCGTATTAATATTCTTCTCCAGTTCCTAGTTAGACATCTTGACAGTCAACCCCCTGAGTCTAACTGCAGGATAGAGCTAAACAGTGAGCATTGACATTGCTCTGGGCAAGACTGTAAAGCAAACTGCAAAAACTCTTGGCTCAGAGCCTTAGGTGAACCAAAGGGGCTAGGTAGTACTAAGTTAGATGGACAGAACAACCCCAGGAGCTGAAAATTTTGTGTACTTCAGTATGTAACATTTTAAAAACAATAAACTTGTGACCTGATATAGGACCCACTTGGAAAGTTAGTCTCAAACTTGTAGGCAGGGCCACTGGTATATGTAGCCCCAAACTGATTTTAGGAGCTAGTTGTTTAGGTTGTCAGTGTGATCATGGCACTCGTGTCTTCAGTCTTCAGCTGTGTTCTTATGCTTTAATAAAAAAAAAAAAAAAACTTAGCAGGGGAGCTTCAGTGGCTTTTAGCACACATTGAATGTGTGCATAGAGGAACAGTCCTCAACTCTGTAGCTCTTCAGTCTATCTCATCTGCAAGGGGATGTTTATGCAAATATCTGGCGCTTCCATTTGGATAAAAACTTTAAAAAAACAAACAAAAAAAAACCACCCACCTTGTTGTCCAGTGTTAGATGACTGGATATCTATCAGAAATCGGTTTGGGACAGTAAGTGAGGGAAGACAACATGGTAATTTAAAATATTTCTGTTTTTCAAAGATGATCCTAATTGTTATGTAAAACAGTTAATTATAAATGTACTGAATATATAAGTTGCACTAAATCACCTTTTTGGGGGGAGCAGCTTTATTTACAGTATTTAGTATTTGCAGTTAAAATTGAACATTTGCTCCATAGATGATGCTGAATAATCCCTTATTTGCTGGAAATCCTCAGCTTCAGGAACAAATGAGACAACAACTCCCAACTTTCCTTCAACAAGTGAGTAAAAGAGAGGCTAACTGTTGTCAGCTAACATCTTGCATGTAGCATTAACCGAATTACAAACATACGGTCTTGCTTTGTTCTGGTTGAAAGCATAAAGGCCTGGTCTGTGATTCTACTGCAAATACCAGGTTCAGTTGGGGGTTGGGCATTTAGTGATTTAAATACTTGCAAATACTAAACCAAACCCTTTTTCCTCCATCACTAACACGAGCTCTTGGTTTGCCTTTCCCTCCCCAAAAGGTAGAGGCCTGGTAGTGTGCCCTGAATGAGAGAGTCCACTATGTCAGTGTGGGCAGCCACAAACCATGACGCATATTGTTGAGAACTGCACGATGATTCAACTTCCTGGAGCTCTTTGTGCCTTGAACATCGTTGATAAGAACGCCGTGGCTTGGCGTGACCAGATTGCATATGTCAAATAAAATAGCCTTTGTTTTATCTGGCTTGAGCTTTAGCCACTTCACTCATCCATTTTTTCAGTCTTTGCAGAGGCTGACTGGTGTTCAAACCACTGACTGAGTAGTATGATATGGAGCTGCAGAGCTAAAAGCACTGCAGCCCATACCTGTGCACTAATTCTCTAGGTGAGGGAAGGTGAGATGGAATCCCATGGCAATTGTGACTGTCTTTTGGGATAATGAGCAATTGCATAGTACTGCTCTAGGGGAGTGCTCGGCAAGGAAGAACACACACAGCTGTGTGCAGCCTTATCCACTTCTGGGAGAGATCCTCATCCATCAATATAGTTTCTGATCTATACTTAAGTCTGTACCAGATTAACAGGAGTAAGGAAATCTATGACATTTAGGTGCTCTGAATTGTCAGTCTTTTCTACTATAACAAAACTCAGACTGTTGGACACTAGATGATAGACAAGTTGTCAACATTGTGTTTTGCTAAGCAAAGAGCACGTAGCAGCTTACTTTACAGAAGTTGGCACTGGGTCCTTCCTCAGAGATGCTGACAAATTTCACCAGCTGTGGATCTAGCTCTTTCCCTCTGGCCTTCCCCAACCTATCTAAAAGACATATTTGTGGGTATGAAGGGCCCACAACACTTCTAATATCTCACTGAGCATTACTGGCCTGAACTTAACCAGAGAAGATTTAGAATTTTTCTCCAGATCCTGTTCTGCATTTGTGGAAGCTGACAACTTGGCCTGATCCATGCAAAGATCCCAGAGCCCAGATTCCAGCCTGAGCCCAAACATCTACACTACGATTTTATAGCCTCACAGCCCGAGCCCTGTGAGCCCAAGTCAGCTGCCATGGGTGTTTTATTGTAGTGTAGGCATAGCCTAAGGGAAAAACTGGAGAACAGGGTGGTTAGGAGCCTAACATGGTAGGATTTTTATAATTTTTGTCCTATACTTAAACACCTAATAAGAATGGTCGTTGGAGGAGCAGCCACTTCTGGTAGGGCCTTCTTGAAACAGTTTGCTTTTGTTAGTTTTCAAGTGTGCACCTTGAAATTAGACCCCTTTCCCTAGTTGTGAAAGCTATAGGTTCAGATGTTCCAGCAGGTGAAGAGGAACTTGATCCAGCCATCTTAAGTGTATACATCATACTGTATGTATCATCTAGATAGCATTTGTGTACATAAGTAGGCTGATATGGCACTATAGATAATGCAGAGAGGGGGCTATTAAGTTCAGACTTTGGGCATACACTTGCAAAGTCTGAACTTAATAGCAGTCCTATTCTGAAGATCAGATATGTCAGATGATACTTTTTACTGGAAGACTAGTGAGAAACAGTGCTTCTAGAGTACTGCTTGTCACAATTCAGGCCAATTGCACCGTTATCCTCCTCCCCTCTCCCCTAACGCCCCATCCCCTGGTGGTCCACCAAAGGCACTCCCTCTAGGCTCCCAGCTCCTCAACTGTCAACTCAGTTGGGCAGAGATCCACATCTCTCTCCCTCCTGCCCTGGGGTGTTACAGCTTCACAGCTCCCTAATTTACACTGTGATATTCCTAGCAAGCCAGACTGCCTAAAGCCAGCATCTGTGCTTTACTTTCTCTCCAAAGGCTATTTCCAATATACTGCCTGCTGTTATAAATGACCACACAGCTCCTTATAAGGAAGCACATTTATTCTTAAGGTAAAAGCATTGCAGAAAAAAATGTTTTAAAAGCAATAAAAGAACCAATATGCATGCTAAAAAGTTACCAAAGATCGTTCCAACTTCGGGCTCTGGTAGGTGTCCGTTCTTCAAAACCCACATCTGGGTTTTCCCCTGGTTACAAGTTTATAACTGTCTCAGAACTAAGACTCGGCAGGTCATCTTGTTTCTATACAGCTCATGCCATTAGCCTCCTGGACCAGGTAATCGGAAGACAATCACCCTCTCCTCAGGGTTTTTGCATCACCGGAAGTGGGTAATTTGCATTAACGTTTCCCTAGGGATTCCCTAGGTGATTCATAGATTCTAGGGCTGGAAGGGACCTCGAGAGGTCATCGAGTCCAGCCCCCTGCCGTCATGGCAGGACCAATTACTGTCTAGACCATCCCTGATAGGCATTTATCTAACCTACTCTTAAATATCTCCAGAGATGGAGATTCCACAACCGCCCTGGGCAGTTTATTCCAGTGTTTAACCACCCTGACAGTTAGGAACTTTTTCCTAATGTCCAACCTAAACCTCCCTTGCTGCAGTTTAAGCCCATTGCTTCTTGTTCTATCCTCAGATGCTAAGATGAACAAGTTTTCTCCCTCCTCCTTATGACACCCTTTTAGATACCTGAAGACCGCTATCATGTCCCCTCTCAGTCTTCTCTTTTCCAAAACTAAACAAACCCAATTCCTTCAGCCTTCCTTCATAGATCATGTTCTCTAGACCCTTAATCATTCTTGTTGCTCTTCTCTGGACCCTCTCCAATTTCTCCACATCTTTCTTGAAATGCGGTGCCCAGAACTGGGCACAATACTCCAGTTGAGGCCTAACCAGCGCAGAGTAGAGCGGAAGAATGACTTCTCGTGTCTTGCTCACCACACACCTGTTAATGCAGCCCAGAATCATGTTTGCTTTTTTTGCAACAGCATCACACTCTTGACTCATATTTAGCTTGTGGTCCACTATAACCCCTAGATCCCTTTCTGCCGTACTCCTTCCTAGACAGTCTCCTCTCATTCTGTATGTGTGAAACGGATTGTTCCTACCTAAGTGGAGCACTTTGCATTTGTCCTTATTAAACTTCATCCTGTTTACCTCTGACCATTTCTCCAATTTGTCCAGATCATTTTGAATTATGACCCTATCCTCCAAAGCAGTTGCAATCCCTCCCAGTTTGGTATCATCTGCAAACTTAATAAGTGTACTTTCTATGCCAATATCCAAGTCATTGATGAAGATATTGAACAGAGCCGGTCCCAAAACAGACCCTTGCGGAACCCCACTCGTTATACCTTTCCAGCACCTTTCCATTCACTTCACCCTTGTCACAGAAAACCCATCATTGTCTGGCATAATCTCAGTATAGTCCTTTGAACTTCCAGGTCTTGCATCACATCCCCCCAAGACGTTACCTGCAAGCCTAGCCCACAATAATATGTAAGCTTTGCATTTAGTACAGTAACATTTTTTTGAGAATATTGCCTTATCTGTCACTCTCCTCCATACTTAAAAGGTCTTGGTGGAGCTGCTACTGCTAAGGAGGGAACCATCACAAGAAGCGTGCAGAGAGGTATTAGAATAAAAAGATGAGCAATAGCAGGTGTTGAGGGGGTGGGTTCACTACAAAAAACAGTGATGAAGATTAACTTGGTACATGTTTCAGTTGTATAGTGAGTTTTTCCTTTTCTTAGATGCAGAACCCGGACACACTGTCGGCAATGTCAAACCCTAGAGCAATGCAAGCTTTGCTACAAATTCAACAGGGCTTGCAGACACTAGCAACAGAAGCACCAGGGCTTATACCAGGGTAAGAGTTGGCCCAACAAACTTGTACATTACTTTACTTATTTATTTTAAATCTATTTGGTTTCTCAGCTTTTGTCTTGCTGCTTTCAATTTAGAAGCTTGTCCAGTTGCACAAGTTGTTCCACACAAACACCATCTTCAGTTTACTAAACATCTTCATTTCAGGCATCTCCTACTTTTTTTCCCCTTAAAACATGTTAAAATGCTAATATTTATAATTCGGGCCCTACCAAATTCACGGCGATGAAAAACACGTCACGGACCATGAAATCGGGTCTTTTGTGTGCTTTTACCCTATACTATACAGATTTAATGGAAGAGACCAGTGTTTCAAGTTGGGGGTTCTGACCCAAAAGGGAGTTGTGGGGGGGTTGCAAGGTTATTTTAGGGGGGGCGCGGTATTGCTACCCTTACTTCTGCACTGCCGTCAGAGCTGGGTGGCCGGAGAGTGGTGGCTGGAGAGCGGCAGCTGGTGGCCGGGCACCCAGCTCTGGAAGCAGCAACTGCGCAGAAGTAAGGGTGGCAATACCACACCATGCCACCCTTACTTCTGCACTGCTGCCTTCAAAGCTGGGTGGCCGGAGAGTGGTGGCTGCTGACTGAGGGCCCGGCTCTGCATGCAGCAGTGCAGAAGTTAGGGTGGCAATACCATAACTGTGGCATCATTACTTCTATGCTGCTGCTGGCGATGGGTCTGCCTTCAGAGCTGGGCTCCTGGCCAGCAGTTGCTGCTCTCCAGCTCTGAAGGCAGCACCACCACCAGCAGCAGCGCAGACATAAGGGTAGCAGTACCACAGCCCCTCCCCCACAATGACCTTGTAACCCCCCCCCCACACACACACTCCTTTTTGGGTCAGGACCCCTACAATTACAACACAGTAAAATTTCAGAGTTAAATAGCTGAAATCATGAAATTTATGATTTTTGAGACTGTGAAATTGACCGAAATGGACCATGAACTTGGCAGGCCCCTATTTATAATGGACCTTACTGTGTTTGGATGCTTAATTTACATTAAATTCACATTCTCCATTCCCACTGATATCCACAGAATTCCAGTGTGACAGTTGGTGGGGGGAGGAGTAATAGTATATGATCAACTTTAATACAAAAATGAATGTTAGCATTGCTGTTCCTCATCTCTGCAGATTTAATCCTGGTGTCGGGGGATTAGGAAGCACCGGAGGTCCTACAGGGACAACCGTACCTAGCTCCATCCCCAGTGAAAATACAAGTCCAGCCTCAGGAGTTGCTGAACCTGGTCACCAACAGTTTGTTCAGCAAATGTTGCAGGCACTTGCTGGTGCAAATGCTCAGGTAAGGTAGCAGATGGCTAAATCCTAGAACTTTATCAGTGTAGGCTGAAAAGGGCAGTTAGGAGAAAGTACTTGAAAAAACACATGCTTAATACTGCTGGCTCGTGTGGATGAGCGGACCAGGCTAGAAAACTCTTATTTTCCCAGATGTGAAAATAACTGCTGGAAAAATTGAAATGTTAATACTTCTGTCCTGGGGACCATAAGCCCTTGAGTTGTTCCTGTGCACAGAGAAATGCGCAGATTCAGTGTCGATGTTAAGCCTTTCACTTGTGCCTCTGCCCAGTCAGGTGGGTTTTTTTTAAAGGCTATTTCAATTCTGTGTAGGTGTCATTTGTACTGTATTGATCTGAAAGACTGAGATGGTGGTAGAAGTTTCTCACAATGTGTAAAATGTCCTTAGTAGTACAAAGAGCAAACTTAGACTGACAAAAGCTATAAAATTCTTAATTTGAGTACTGCCTTTATTGCAAACTTGAAATGAACAAGATTTCAAAAAGCAAGTTGTTGTTTCAGGTACTGCAATAGCCCCTAAGATTTCTGCTAACTCTTGTTTGTACAGTAACATTTTATCTTCAAAATATTTGTCAGCCTAATTGCTATATAAAGGACCTATACAGACAAAGGACACTCACTATAGATAACATTCTGCAAAATGCGCACACACTAGAAATCAGAGCAAAATATTTTTGCTTAATCTGTTAAACTGAGAGTTCCAAGTAACAAATAGTAGGTAAAAATGTTGGATAAGAGAATTTTTTTTGGTGTCCATTTAATTTTCCCTTACGTAGGTAATGTAGGGAGTTCAGAACAGCCATATTTTTATGGGTTGGTCACTAACTCCTGTAACTGTGTTCACTTTTTAAAACCTAGTATTTGAAAAACAGTTTCTCCTTTCAGAATGGTAGCTGTGTTAGTCTGTATCCGCAAAAACAACGAGGAGTACTTGTGGCACCTTGTAGACGAACAAATTTATTTGGGCATAAGCTTTCGTGGGCGTGGGTTTTAGCCCACGAAAGCTTATGCTCAAATAAATTTGTTCGTCTATAAGGTGCCACAAGTACTCGTAGTTTCTCTTTTGTTGCTTATCTGCCAAAACTGGAGTTAAAGAACTCTTGGAATGACAACTTCTGGAAACAGCAAGAAATGTAGTTTCTTTGGCCTTGTTGGTTTAAAATACCTATGTTAAACATATTGTCACTTACAACTAAAATGGTTTCAAAGAATGCTTCTAACAGTCAGAAGTTTGTAAGGGCTCTATCTACCATCGAAGTCAGTAGTTCTGCCACTAATTGTGTGAGAGCAGGATCAGACTATAAAAGCACAGTTGTTCAGTTTCCCATTTGGAAGTTCTAGCTAGTATAAAACTTTTGTAAACTTCATATACTTCTTGATATTTTTTAAAGCCTTTAGAAATTATAAAAGGTGATATACCAATAACAAGAATAACTTTACTGTGCCTCATCACATTCAGTAACCAACCATGAGTTTATTAAAAATCTCCGAAATATAGCATCATTGGATTTAATTCTTCATTTCACTTACAAGAACAATCTGTTAACACTTTGAAGGAACTATTTTAAGGAAATGATTCTCAATCAGATTATTTTGCTTTGCTCCCTTACATCACATCAAACATGCAGCACTTCCTGTAGTCACTTCAAAAACCATCAACTTTTGGTACAGGTGTTCTTAAACCAGTCAGCAGACTATCCTCGGAGAAAGATGCTATTCAGTTGCAGTTGTTCAAGCACTTCAATTTTGCTGTCTGGTTTTGGAGACTTAAAGGAAACTTTAGTTGCAGAAATACGCCAAGACAAAGTATGGAATAGAATCAAATGCATTTAATCATCTAGTACAATTTCTTCACAGTATTTGTATTAAGTTTGTGTCTACAGCTTGAAATAAATTGTCCTCTTTTTAGCAGTTACAAAATCCAGAAGTCAGATTTCAGCAACAACTGGAGCAGCTCAGTGCAATGGGCTTTTTGAACCGTGAAGCAAATTTACAAGCTCTAATAGCAACAGGAGGAGATATCAATGCAGCTATTGAAAGGCTACTGGGCTCCCAACCCTCATAGCAACATTTCTTTAACTTGAAAAATGTAATTTATTTTTGATAACAGCTCTTAAATCTTTAAAATACTTGCTTTATTTCATTCTGACTCTTGGGATTGTCTTGTTATAACTACACCTTAAAATGCATCAGACTGGGTTGAGT
The DNA here is from genome assembly GCA_033296515.1 of Macrochelys suwanniensis. Lineage (NCBI taxonomy): Eukaryota > Metazoa > Chordata > Testudines > Chelydridae > Macrochelys > Macrochelys suwanniensis. The sequence continues at coordinate 42,884,153 of CM065780.1, read as the reverse complement.
GCAGTAGTTTTCTTTGAACAGTGGGAATCAATGCCTTTTCATTCACAGTTGTTGCATGCATCAAACACTTCTCTTTGTTCAGCATTTATTGTGATTTTGTTGAAACAAATATCTTTCACAGTTGAATGAACAGGTTTTGTCAGACCTACAATTGTCCAATTTATTTACTACTTAAACATTAGCTTTGGGTAGTAATTTATGTAGAATACAAATTATTAAAAAGGAAACAAATTAAATGAAGCTATAATTTGTGGGTACCAATACTGCTTTTTGTGACTTCAGCATGTATTTTTTGCTAGCAGAATTCTGTAAGATTTATACCACTTGATTTATCTATCATTTTTGCTTTTATTTGTATAAAATATACACACAGTATACATGTTGGAAACAGCTCACATCTAGGAACTTACACATTGCAATAGAATGAATCTATGTAACTAAAAAAATCCAGAACAAATAAAATTGACACATTTCTAGTGCAGAAACTTTGAGCATCTTTGAAAATCTATCAGCAAAAGAGTTTAGGCCAGTTCATTTAAAATACGCTAGAATTATTGATCTAATTATCTCTAAGTCTACATCTAACTGTACAGAAACCTGCATTGTAACATTGTCTCAGTATTCACAAGGATTGACTAAATTATCTTAATCTTTTTGCAGATTGAAGGAGCACTACTGTATGCTCTGAAACTGCTTCTAAGGCTTTTTGGCTTCTCTCATTGAGACTCTAACATGCATTATGATTTGTAATTGGAAGAATTACTTTCACTAACAGTGTCGTGATATTCTAATTACTTTTAACCACCATGTAAAAATACTGTATATCTTTTGAGTTTTTATTGGTAGTAATTTCTCTTGTGCACAGGTAATAAATGAATTAAAAATTCTTTGAGCAATTTGTCTCAAGTGTTTTTGCACAATTGCTGATTCTTTAACTTCAGAAAAGTGAAACATCTTGATGTTTGGTCATTAAGGGAGACTTTTGGAGCACCATACAAATTGTTTATTAATCCCGGTCAAAGGATAAAAATGTTTGGATTATAAAGGAGAGAGGGAAAGTAAGGGAAATCAAAAGGATGAGGACTATCCTTTAAGTAAAAGTAACACGTGATGAGATAAAGCATACTCGACTGAGTTTATCCTGTTTAGCAAACTGGCTCCGGTTTGGATGAGGCATCCCTTCTGGGGCCTGTTTTGTCAAGTTTAAATGTTAGTAGTTGAAGATTATTCACTTGTACTATTTATACGTTAATCTTAGCATTGTATTATCAAATCAGGTAAACAATCACTTCCTTTGGTGTTGAGTATAAATGTGATTTACTTTAAAAGGTTTACATGTGATTTACTGTAAAAAAAAAAACAAAAACAAAAAAAACTTTAAAAGGGAAACAGGTTAAATTTATCCTTCCATACATAGTTCATAGATTCAAAGTTCACCAAGTTAGATTAACCAAAAGAATTTTAAAATATAAACAAAACGAGATCAGGTACTCTGTATTTAAATCACTTACATTAGTTATAAAACTGAAATCTTCGAACGTCTGTTAGAGCAAATCTCAAGAAAATGTGCTGCTCTCATTTGCACCTTTCCTAGATGATAAACATTTTAGCTGAACTTTGGCACTAAGAAGTAAATTGCTCAATTACAGCTGATGCACAGTGCTGGGAAAAGCTCAAGAAAACCTCTTTGCTCAATGTGCAGTGAGCATAAAAAAACCTAACAGTGTTAGGAATCATTACGAAAGGCTGGATAATAAAACAATTATTATTTTATAAATCAAATAAATTGTTATATAAATGCCACTATATAAATGCATGGTACACCTACACCTCGAATACTGCATGCAGTTCTGGTTGTCCTATCTCAAAGATGCATTAGAATTGGAAAAGGTATAGAAAGAAGCAACAAAAATGATTAGGGGTATGCCACAACTTCCATATGAGGTGAGATGAAAAAGACTAGGACTGTTCATCTTAAAAGATAGACAACTAAGGGGTTTTCTTCCCATACCTTAATCTAAATCTTTGGGAATCTTCAATTTAAATCTTTTACTCGATCTGTGGAAAAGGCATCTCTTCACTAACTCCCTCAGAATTGCAAGTTGCCTATATAACCACCCCACTTTGTCAGTTACTCTTAGCCAAGATTTTCACGTGACTAGTGATTCTGGACTTTCATTCCTTGATTTCAGTGGTCTTTAAAAAAGTAGGTATGTTCAGAGGACTTGAATGGAGAATCAAGAGCTGTTAAAATATCTGTAGTCTATTTTAATAGTTTTTTTAAACTGTCAAAAAGTAGGAGAGAGGAAAGTGAACTCTGTTCCAAATTCACTGAAAGAAGTATAAAGCATTAAGTTCAAATTGTATGAGCTCTCCTTGGAGATAACTTAAAACCTATATTTTTATGTGATGGCTGGATCATGATCTCTTTATAACCTACCAAGGGGACTCTTGCTTCTGCTTCAAGTTCTCTTCGGATGGTGTCCCTAGCCTCTGTTTGCCCAAGGCTGGGAATGGGCAACGGGGGATGGATCACTTGATGATTATCTGTTCTGTTCATTCTTTCTGGGGCAGCTGGTTATTGACCACTAGTGGAAGACAGGCAATTGGGTTAGATGGACCTTTGGTCTGACCCAGTATGGCCATTCTTATGTTTAAAATGATCAGGTTGAGGCTGGTAGGCTCGAGGGTGTACCTTGAGTAGTCATTGAGATATAAAAAGTTTAAAGCTTTAGAATCAAACAGTGTCAATGTGCTAAATCAAAATATACAAAGTAAATATCCTTCAATTAAATGCTCAAATTCTCAAGCAGCATTTTCCTATACATTTCAGTTATCAATGGAAATATTTTTCCTTTGGTTTGCATGTGTATACAATGAAATCAATGTTTACCAATATTTTTGGATAAAAATCAAATCCTTCCAATCCTACATAGAATGTGGGTTCCTTTTAAAAACAAAACAAAAATCTGAGTGAAAACAAACCAAGGATTGAATTTGTGCAGACGAATCAGAGATGGATCTATATTTAAATATCCTGGCTAATTCAGGCCCTGAACCAACAAGCAAATACATGTGTACTATGAACTCAATAGAACTAGTTTTGTAAAGTAATGCAAGTATTCCAGGAATGGGGCTATAAGGCCTGACTTCTAAACTGAGGGAAATATAAAGAGTAACTAAACATTAATAGACGAAAGTAAATTCTTCCATCTTTCAGTTTTAACAGTTTAAGGTGGTGTCTAATATTGGTAACTTGGTTTCATATCTTTTAATCTGACAGCATTCCTTTAATAGAGGCAAGGATGCTTTTGTGTAATGTATGTATTACTTAGCATGGATTTTCTCAAATTATACAGCCAGGCTGCACTGATGGGCCTGAGATTCTTATCTTTTAAAATGAAAAATTTCTTGTCAGGTTCCCTGCACGCATTCCTCTAATCTTGCTGGGATCTCACATATGCTGAAGGGCTGCAGAGACTCCTTATAGCCGCTGTGATATAGTCTGTAGCAGGATGCAGTTGGGATCTGAGCTCTTTTGCTTGTATAAGGGGACATCATAGTAAAAAGTTTGAGAAACGCTGACTTAGAACATCAACATCATGCTTAGTCCTTATGGCTGGGTCTGTCTTAGGGAAATCATATTTGGAAATATAAATGTTTTCTGTTTGTATTATTTATAAACACAAATATGGATGAGTCGCTAATGAAAAAGTCCATTATGTGCTGCTATTCCATGAGAGTTAAGGATAGCTGGTGGTGAGTAAGGGGACCAGTCTTCGTGTGGTTAAAAAGAGGTAACTTAGCAGGGAACTCATGAACAAACGGCACCCCTCTTTGCTTTTGCAGATATAAACCCCATTCCCTGTTTAGGTGATTTACTCCATTATTAGCAGGGGCAGTAGCACCTGAAAACTAGCTTCTCTGTCTTCAGTTAGTAACAGCTTGAAGATGATGATGGGGGGAGATTGTGTCTTTCCCAGGAATCTTGTAGAGGAAGACCTGATCTCCTGAAATAAATAGAAAGCTGGTGGGTAAGAGGAATTTAGGGGGAAAGCACTCAAAGGGAGATGTCTTGGCACTGAGCTCCCTCCCACTCTTCCTTCAGAGCGTGACAGCTTGCTGCTTGTCTCACCATTCCTGCCTGTTGCTGCTCATTGCTATACTGGGGAGGGTAGCCTGTTCTCCAGACCTGTTGCTCACCTTGGTTGTGGCAATGGAACAGACTCCTCCCTGCTCCTCCTGTTATGACAGACAGACGATGCTGGCTCCCATTCCTGCTGCTGATGCTACAAACAACCTAAGCATGTTTTTAAAGATCTGACCAAGACTGGTCCTTTGATATTGTGAACCTCACTTCTCTGAAGAGTGAGGCTGGTGGACACTGCAAACCTACAAGGTAATTAACTAGTTTGAGGTCTGGGGTACAAACTAGATGAACTGGGAATTACTGGCCATTGTGGGGGTTGGTATAATTAAGCCACTGAGGTATCTTGTTTTTTAAGTACGTAGCTGGGAATTTACATGACCGTCAGCTTGAAACAAATGGGACATAACAGACCAAAGTACAGAGAGAGCTACAGTAGCAGAGTCTGCACTTGTCAGTTACAGTGGTTATTGCAGAATTACTTACATAGCTGGGTTTGATGTTTTGCCTCTTGATAGCTGTTTGAACTGGAAACAGAAGACTTGTTTGCTTTAATCTGAAGTAATGTGACACATAAATCAGTGGGGGAGGGGTTAACCTTACTCCCATCAGGCAAGTGAGAAACCTGTTAGGATTTAGTTTCTGTAAACAGGAACTAAACTATAAACAATAATAATTTTAAATGGGTGTGTGTGTGTGGGTGGGTGTTACCCATGCACTCTAGCGTACCCACATTTACCCAGTTCCTAAGGCTCAAGGTGTAACCTGGTTGATTTAGGCACCCTCACCCGTACCCAGTTCCTAGGGCTCAGGGCGTAATCTTCTTCAGGTTTGCTGGGTCTTTTACTAGTGAAAGAGCCTGACACAGTAATATCCTTAACCTCTGTTTATTAACAGTCACCAAAGCAGAATGCACACGCTAAGCATATAATACTCACCACTCCCAATAAGGCAGATGAACTTTTCCTGATGGTCAGTCAGAATCAGGTCATCTGGGGACTCCAGATTCTGCATGGTGTGATTGGCAGGAAGTTGAGGTCTGGCCGCTCTGATCTTGGGGCTGTGTTCTGGAGTTGGTTCCATGGAACTTCCTTTTGGACCCCAGTTTATATTGTCAAACTTGAGTCCTGCTTAGCTATACCTTAACCAATCATTTTACTAAAATATTACTAAACAATTCTCTAACCAATCCTAGCACATTGTAAAACAATTCTTTACCCAATCATACCCCACCGTAGTTGATTTAAATCTTACAAAATTAGTTGTGCAACAGACAGAAACAATCAAAAAGAACCAGACAGAGACCATACAGATAAACGACAAAGAGGTAGGGGACCATAAAGGGAAAACAATAAAGCCCCAGAGATTTCACACCCTAACGGCTGATAAGTGATTCCTTGGTGGGTACTATTAGGAGGCACACCTTCATCACAGCCTAATATTACATTGTTTTGATGTAATTTAGATGGAATATGAGGATGTGACTTTCTGCTTCTTGGCTAATGGTTGCTGCTCTCCTAATATGGCTGCAGAATAACTGCCTCAGACCTTACAAGGGGGTTGATCTGGACTGTAATTAAAAAAAAAAAGTGTTTTAATAATAAAGACAGCTGTTCAGACTTTCAAATGTGGGTGCCTTAATATAGGTTTAAACAAAAGAGGACTGCTTTTCAAAGGTGCTGAGCACCCAAGACTTCAGTGGAATTTGTGGGTGCTCAGCACTTCTGGAAATCAGGCCACTTATATATAGGTGCCTATGCTTAGGAATCCAACTTTAGGTACTCATTTAAAAATCTTAGCCAATATAGTTTTTGGGTGGGAAGAGCTGAGGGTTAATTTTGACTTTTGATCATATACTATGTGATGGGAAGTAAAGGTTTTCCAAGCAGTATGTCAGATACATGTCCTGAATTGTGTTTGCTTTTTTTTTTTTTTTTTTTTTGCCCACACTTGATAAAACCCAAGCACAACTTCAACACTGTGCAGTAGTAGGTAGCGTAAGCCTTTTGCCTGTAGAACTGCACTGGGTACATATATTGGGAGAACTGTGACTTTATTAAATGTAGATCTGACCTAGTGGAAACACCACAAGAGGGTGCCATTTACCTGAATTTAATGTTGGCATGAACTCGACTCTAGGTCTGAATACTTGAAACTTTGTGTGCATTGGGAATGTTGCATTTGGCTATTTCAATGTGATGCACTGAACCATAATCTTATAATTGGGGCCACTTCTAATTTGTTTCTCTTACAACAAACAAGAAGGATGTGCAAAAAGTAATCTGAAATGAATTGGCTATTAGTCCAGGACTCTTTCACACTGAAGCAAACAGTTTGGATACAGATTTTGGATTAAATAGGTTTATGGACATTTTATACAAGACAGTGATCCATTTATTTCTGTACTAATCTGTTGCAGTCTGATTTTTGGCTGTGCCACTTATAGGGAAAATACCCACCAGATAGTTATCAGTTTTTGATTTGTCTGGAATAGCAGAGTTTCTCTATCACTGCTGTCCCCAAAGCATATTCATAGCATTGTGCCAAGGAGACAGTGTTGGTATTGGTTTAGTGTACCAAAAGAGCAAGTTTAACTTCTACTAGGAAAAGCTATAAACACATTTTTAACTGGTAACCCAGCTAATGATTGGATTAATTTCCCCGAAGATGTCTTTGAACACCACCATCCTTGCCTGAAAAGGTGTGAGCTAGTCACATTAATCAAGGTCATAAGTTGGGATGAGAGTACTAATGATGGTAATATTTACATAGCAATATATCAGAAAGGTTCTTCACAATATAACTTCTTTTGAAGAGCATCTCTTATAGAAAATGTATCCTACTATGACTTACAAGGTTAAAACAAAGAGGTAGATACCAGGGAGGAGGGCTGGTTACAGGTAATATGGGAAGTCCAGACCAGTATTCACTGAGCTATGGTTAAATGTTATTTTAAACGTGTGTGTGTGTGTGCGCACACACAAAATTAAACACACTTTCATATTCTTTAAATTCTGTGAATTATGTAAGCGACTTTATATGCAAACAATTCCAAGTATATTTTTTTATCTTGTTGTAATGAGGATTTTTGTCATTTAATAGTTTTGTTTAATAGACTGGCCATGAATATACTGGATTGAGAATAATGATTGTATAGAGTTGTCCTAGGTCCTTATCCTGCAAACACATATGTTTGAGCATATCTTTACACAGGAGGAGCTCATTGTCTCCACTAAGACTACTCAAGGCCATAGATGTATAGTCTTAACTTTAATAAGGACTTTAACACCTACAAAGCATTACAAATTGAAGCGAAAGTAAACAAGCTTTTAAGAACACTTACATCTGAATTTAAGTACTCTAATAGGGAACACGGCCTTTGGTGTGTACATTTTTAAGTGACTGTAACAAAGAACCTTAATTTACTGGCTCAGTTTAGGAGGGACACTGAAAATAATATGCCGAATTGTTTGTGTGTATCTGTGAAACCCAAAGACTGACTGTGGGCAGCAATGTGCAAGCCACCTACTTGAAGTGGGATTCCCCCTTATTAGGAGCGTTTCGCCCTTGCTCTTCCTCACACCAGCTCTGAGTTTTTATTACAGCAAAAGTCATGCTTTATGATACAGCTTGAGCACTAGAGGCTAGAGTGAGGCTATTGCAGTAGCAGGTGGAGGGTGACAGAAAAAGTCATGGTAAACAGCTGCCTGCCATGCCAGTTATGCTGAAGGAAGAGAACATCCATCAGCAGAGCCGTCTTTACAAAGTGCGGGGCCTGATTTCCACAGGGCTCCACCGCCGAAATGCCGCTGAAACAGCAGCAGCAATTAAGCTGCCGCCAGAGTGCCGCCAACAGACATTGTGGGGCCCCTCTTAGGCGTGGGGCCCGATTCCCCGCCTAAAGCCTGCCCTGTCCATCAGTTCTGAACTGATGAACCCAGTGGTACATATATCTTACCTCATTGGTTGAGTCATTCTCTCTCCTGTTTCATTGTGTGTATATTTTGCATATGAAAGACTAAATCACAGTCAATACAGTTTCAGTGTAGTAGCCGTGTTAGTCTGTGTCAGCAAAACGAAAATAAGAAAGAAAAACTTGTAGCACCTTAGAGACTAACAAATTTATTTCAGCATAAGCTTTCGTGGGTTAATACCCACTTCATCAGATGCATGGAATGAAAGTCAATACAGTGCTACTTAGTTTATTGTTAAAGATTTAGGTAGAATAATACTTTGCAGTTACATAGCCCTCTCCTTCCCACAGGAGTTCAAGGTGTTTAAGTCACACAAGAGTCCTGGGGCAGAATCACAACACCCCTGTGAGGTCGGCAATTATTTTCACAGATGAGAACACAAAGAGGTTGTGACTTGTTCAAGATCAGGCATGGAGCTAATGGTGGAGTCAGGACCTGAACCCTGCTGTCCCAGCTCCTGCCCCTCTGCTCTATTAGAGAACTCTGCCTCCTCTTAAAAGGATGTTCACCTTTCAAGTGTCCATTCAACATTTAAATGTCAGTAGTGATGACGGGGGCCAATTTCTGTGTTTTGGCAGGAAAAAAGTGAAAGCTAAATTTGTTGAGATTTTCATGTTTCTATCAAAGTTTTACTTGTGAGTTTTACCTGTGATTTAAATGGATGAAGAGTTAGGCAAACGCCATTCACTTCTGAAAATTGTATCTCCAGGTTTGAACAAGTCTTAATAAAAACATCAGTAATAGTAGTGTTCCAGTCTCTTTAAAGTGTGTCAAAACAATGAAGTTAATACTGCAAACCGTGCTGATTAACTTGAGAAAGCAACTAAAATGCTGTTCCACAAATATGACATGGTTAAAAGAATTAATGTGCATCTAATTCAGAAACTGCTCTGGAAAAGCATTTCTCTAAGTGAAGAGATTTCTCAATTTCAGACACTATTTCAGAAACAGACTTTTCCAGACTCACAGTAATGAAGTTTTCTGGTGCTGACGGAGGCTCCAGTGTATCAAACTGAGACTGTAGTAGTTCGGGTGCCATAAAATGCCCTCTCCTCTTCTCCAGGCGTCTGGCGATGAGTTCCATAGATCCATCCAAGAGGATAAAAAGGACCTTCCCTGTGGCAGAGTCTCCTTGTTCCTCTAGCTGATCACTCTTAGAATACACAGCATCCCCTCCGCTTACTAATATGCGTCTATACATTTTCTTCAGAGCCGAACAGGCCAGAATCACACTTTGTCCAGCTGACTCTTCTCTATCAAGAGAAGAAAATTTCAGTAGCAATAACTTTATCATGCCCATATTTGGTGTATTTAAACAAACACTGACTGATTGTCCTCAATAGATGGTAAGGTGGGCAACCCAACACAGCCTCACAAAGAAGAGGTAAGGATTTTTTCCTCATTTTAATGGGACTCTGAAGTCAAATCTCGAACACAGGTAAGGACACTTGCTTTTTTAAAAATATGATTTCACTCAGTGTCCCTTTAACATCTCCATCTACTGGAATCTTCATAATGGCCACCATCTTCCCAAATGTGGAAGTGTAACTAGATTCCAAAGAGAGCCATCAGCACTGCTCCTTCATTGCTGAGAAGGATGGTTGTTGGACAGCATGAGGCACTCTCCTGCCCCACCTACAAGCTGACTGTAAGGGTCTATCTAGACTACAGTTCTACCCTGAACAATATACACTTTTCTTAACTGGTTCCACTTTCAGTTTTTGAAGATTTTGAACTAAATTGTTTGGATTAGCCATACTACTACTGTTAACATTAATGGAAACTCTGTATATATTCTAGGTCTTTTAATAGTTACTCTGGAGAGTTGGATTTAGTGAAATTAACATAAATACACTTGTGTAATTCTTTCATTGTACTCTGGCTAGGATCCTTTAAAGCTTCAGGTAACCAGACAACATTGGCGTTTGTTACACTGGAAATCCCAAATCCTGCCTTCCAGTTAGTTTTGGCATTAGATACCGTAAATGAACATACAGGTTTGATGACTGAGATGTGAAAAAAAAAAAAAAAAAAAAAAAAAAACCCACACATTCTGCAATCAAATTGTGAACACATTATACGTAGTAGTAAACTAATGTTACTGCCCTCTATTATACATGGGCAATTCTGTGACTTAAATTCCATAGGTAGCCAAGTTGGACTCTGTTACTTCCAGGGTGCAGTAAGTCATTGACTAGCCCTTTCAAGGTTATCCCATTATTTCTGAATTCCATGTGCTCCCTGACCCTTCTTAAAAGAAACTACATCCCTCGCTTAATCCAGGGAGGTCAGCAGCCTCCTGCCCCTCTGAGAAGCAGTACATATGTGGAATGTGAAAGCTCCTTTTTCCTGTCTCTATCACATTGATACTTAAATGAATCATCAGGATGGAGAATATATTGAGTATACAACTGACAGGCAAAGAAAGGTAAATGCTGTAAAACCCAAATCCGGATTTTGGTTCAGACCTATCTTTACAGATGAGGATCATCAACTTGTAATGTAAGTAATTGTCTGTGGGGGAACAGGAGGGTGATTGCCATTGTGAATAAACCCATGCAAACTTAGAATGTAGAAATTCAAAGTTCCAGGTTTGACTCTTCTCTCCTCCAACCCTCATGAAATTACTTGTGCATTTTTCCCATTTTTTAAAAACAGATCTAAATATTTGAGCTAGGATCACTATTTAGGAAGTGCACATCCTGCAAAGTTCAATGGCAAGTGAGTCAACTGGGGTAAGTGCCTAAGGATAAAATTTTCTAAAACACGTAAGTGACTTAGGAGCCTAATCATGTTCAAAAGTGACTTAGGTACTTAAGAGCCTAAATCTCATTGAAAGTCAATGGAACTTATGCTTCGAAGTCACTTGGGCAAAATTTTCTAAAATGCCTTAAGTTTATACAGTGTGCCCTCTATACCTAACTGGTGTCAAACTTATTACTGAACTGGATCCCTGAAATGTAAATATCTTCATATAGACAATGGAGAAACAGCTCTCATCCCCGAACAATTCCATCAAGTAGTGGTATTTAGGTGTTTCCTTACTATTATTGTAAATATTAAAGTATTTCACAGACTAATGAATACAGAATGGTTTTACTGACTGCAAAATGCTTTTACAGTACTACATACTTATCCCCACAAATGCAACTGAAAAAAGCCTCTTGCTTTAGTCTGAGCCAATAATCATTACAGATGCAATCACTCTGCAAGTCAGAGATTCTCTTACCTCATTAATATATCATGTAATTTGCAAAGCCATGGAATCCTGTCCTAGAAACAAAACAAGTTAGCTGAATGTATTATGGAGTTTCACTTTAAATTGTCTAACATCTACGTAGCAGTTTACTTGCAATACAAAATTGGGTGAATCTCTTTCAATCCCCCTTTGGTGTGGGGAGGCAAATAGACCAACTTTTTCCCCTCTGCAGTCACATTAGCTGTCGTTTTCCCCTCTTCAGTCCAGTATCTGTTTCTACATTCAAGGCTAACCTATAAAACTTTTCATTTAAATTTACAAAAGCAAAAGCATATCTAAATTGTGTAAACCCATTACTTGAAAAAATAAAGTACTGGAGCGAAGGAGCTAGTTCATCCATTGCAAAAACACTTTCCTGCCTGTGTGCCTTCAACTAGGCCGCTCCACAATTTCACATCACTGGTATGGTGCAGGAAAGCTGCATGGCATTATGTTAGTGCAATATGTTATAGTTTGATCTGTCTAGTGAATTTATAGGCCTCTGTATAGGCCTTTCACCTGGAAAACTCTAGATACAAACCTGTGTGAACTTCATAGCATTAACTCAAGTTTTTAAAAAAGGGTTTAGAAACACTTTTCAGCACCCATGCTTCCTTTCAAGAGTATCACAATTCTGCCTTGTGCAAAAATAATCGTAACAATTTCTAGCTGTTCTATGCAAATGAAGAGGGTCTGCCTGCAGCAGTGTCAAAAGGGGTTATGAATCTCCTTAAAGGGCTGAGTTGTAATTTCCTAAACTCCCACTCTTTTCTGTTTCATAGGCCCTATCTGTCATACCTAGGACCCTACCAAATTCACGGGCGAGAAAAACGCATCACGGACCGTGAAATCTGATCTTTTGTATATTTTTACCCTATACAGATTTCATGGGGGAGACCAGCATTTCTCAAACTGGGGGTTCCAACCCAAAAAGGGGCTGTAAGGGGCAGAGGTGACCGTGATTTTGCCACTCTTCCTTCTGCACTGCCTTCAGAGCTGGGTGGTCAGAGAGCAGCAGCTGCTGGCCAAGGGCCCAGCTCTGAAGGCAGTGCAGAAATAAGGGTGACAATACTGCAACACCCCTACAATAATCTTGCAAACCCCCTTCCAACCCTCTTTTGAGTCAGGACCCCAACAGTTACAACACCATGAAATTTCAGATTTAAATAGCTGAAATCATGAAATTTACAAATTTTAAAATCCTATGGCTGTGAAATTGACCAAAATGGACAGTGAATTTGGTAGGGCCCTAATCATATCAAAGATCTATTTCAATTTGATTTTTCTGCTACTGAAATGTTGTGTGTCTTGACTTGTCTTTGTTAAAAACACCTCTTGTGTAGAGTGAGGTAAAGCCATTAAGATAAGAGTATGTGATGTATATCAATGTACATTCCAGAAAGAGTTCAGTTCACTTGTTCAGGCTGTTTCTCAAAAGGAGAGTGTTGTAGTGACAATAATGGACTGTTAAGAATTAGTTCAATTGTTCAGGTGTCAAAGTAGCTTATTTCCAAGATTCTATTCTATCATGAAAAGACTAATATTATCATCTGCTTATCCCTAGACCCCTAAGTAATACAAAGTAAATTGGAAAAGAAAAACATTCAGATACTGGTACACTTCAAAAATACAAAGTGAATTATTATGATGTAATACTTGTGATGACACAGTTAGCAACTTCATTATATGATCACAGTAATACACAGAAATCCCTAGTGTATTACTGTACTTAGCGGATTTGAGTTTTAAAATATGGTAAGGGATTGGTGTGTTTAAAGTATGATAAGTATTGGGTGCCAATAGTTTCATATGTTATAGACTCATAGACTTTAAGGTCAGAAGGGACCATTATGATCATCTAGTCTGACCTCCTGCACAATGCAGGCCACAGAATCTCACCCACCCACTCCTGGAATAATCCTCTCACCTATGTCTCAGCTATTGAAGTCCTCAAATCATGGTTTAAAGACTTCAAGATGCAGAGAATCCTCCGGTAAGTGACCCGTGCCCCATGCTGCAGAGGAAGGCAACAAACCTCCAGGGCCTCTGCCAATCTACCCTGGAGGAAAATTCCTTCCCGACCCCAAATATGGCGATCAGCTGAACCCCGAGCATGTGGGCAAGACTCACCAGCCAGACACCCAGGAAAAAGTTCTCTGTAGTAACTTCTAACATCCCATCATTGACCATTGGTCCTATTTACCACTGATGGCAATTAGTTGACCTTTGACTAAGATCATGTTATCTCATCAAACCATCCCCTCCATAAATGTATCTAGCTTAATCTTGAAGCCAGTTAGGTCTTTTGCCCCCACTGCTTCCCTTGGAAGGCTGTTCCAGAACTTCACTCCTCTGATGGTTAGAAACCTTCGTCTAATTTCAAGTCTAAACTTCCTGATGGCCAGTTTATATCCATTTGTTCTTGTGTCCACATTGGTACTGAGCTGAAATAATTCCTCTCCCTCCCTGGTATTTATCCCTCTGATATATTTAAAGAGAGCAATCATATCTCCCCTCAGCCTTCTTTTGGTTAAGGTAAACAAACCAAGCTCCTTGAGTCTCCTTTCATACGACAGGTTTTCCATTCCTCGGATCATCCTAGTGGCCCTTCTTTGTACCTGTTCCAGTTTGAATTCATCCTTCTTAAACATGGGCGACCAGAACTGCACACAGTATTCCAAATGAGGTCTCACCAATGCCTTGTATAACGGTACTAACACCTCCTTATCTCTACTAGAAATACCTCGCCTAATGCATCCCAAGACCGCATTAGCTTTTTTCACGGCCACATCACATTGGCGACTCATAGTCATCCTGTGATCAACCAGGACTCCGAGGTCCTTCTCCTCTTCCGTTACTTCCAACTGATGCGTCCCCAGCTTATAACTAAAATTCTTGTTATTGATCCCTAAATGCATAACCTTACACTTCTCACTATTAAATTTCATCCTATTACTATTACTCCAGTTTACAAGGTCATCCAGATCTTCCTGTAGGATATCCCGATCCTTTTCTGAATTGGCAATACCTCCCAACTTTGTGTCATCTGCAAACTTTATTAGCACACTCCCACTTTTGGTGCCGAGGTCAGTAATAAAAAGATTAAATAAAATTGGTCACAAAACTGAACCTTGAGGAACTCCACTAGTAACCGTCCTCCAACCTGACAGTTCACCTTTCAGTATGACCCGCTGTAGTCTCCCCTTTAACCAGTTCCTTATCCACCTCTCAATTTTCATATTGATCCCCATCCTTTCCAATTTAACCGATAATTCCTCATGTGGTACTGTATCAAATGCCTTACTGAAATCGAGGTAGATTAGATCCACTGCATTTCCTTTATCTAAAAAATCTGTTACTTTCTCAAAGGAGATCAAGTTGGTTTGGCACGATCTACCTTTTGTAAAACCATGTTGTAATTTGTCCCAATTGCCATTGACCTCAAGGTCCTTAACTACTTTCTCCTTCAAAATTTTTTCCAAGACCTTTCATACTACAGATGTCAAACTAACAGGCCTGTAGTTACCCGGGTCACTTTTTTTCCCTTTCTTAAAAATAGGAACTATATTAGCTATTCTCCAGTCAAACGGTACAACCCCTGAGTTTAGAGATTCATTAAAAATTTTTGCTAATGGGCTTGCAATTTCATGTGCCAGTTCCTTTAATATTCTTGGATGAAGATTATCTGGGCCGCCTGATTTACTCTCATTAAGCTGTTCAAGTTTGGCTTCTACCTTGGATATGGTAATATCTACCCCCACATCCTTATTCCCATTTGTCATGCTGCCACTATTCCTAAGCTCCTCATTAGCCTCATTAAAGACTGAGGCAAAGTATTTGTTTAGATATTGAGCCATGCCTAATTATCCTTAACCTCCACTCCATCCTCAGTGTTTAGCGGTCCCACTTCTTCTTTCTTTGTTTTCTTCCTATTTATATGGCTATAAAACCTTTTACTATTGGTTTTAATTCCCTTTGCAAGGTCCAATTCTACATGCCTTTTAGCCTGTCTCACTTTATCCCTACATGCTCTGACCTCAATAAGGTAGGTTTCTTTGCTGATCCCTCCCATCTTCCACTCCTTGTATGCTTTCTGTTTTTTCTTAATCACCTCTCTGAGATGCTTGCTCATCCAGCTTGGTCTAAACCCCCTGCCTATGAATTGTTTCCCCTTTCTTGGGATACAGGCTTCTGATAGCTTCTGCAACTTTAACTTGAAATAATCCCAGGCCTCCTCCGCCTTTAGGTCCATAAATTCTTTAGTCCAATCCACTTCCCTAACTAATTTCCTTAATTTATTAAAGTTAAACCTCAGTCAAACTAAACTAGTTAAGCATAGATCATCAAGCTTAATTTGATAACAATTTGTGGTGCACGGACAGGTCAGAGCAAGGAAATAGTTTTAAGGAGGAATGTATGGAATAAGTTTATAGAGCAATTGTTTTAGCGGGTGGTGGGTAATTGTCTCTCTTGTGAGTTGGAAGTCTATGTGGGTGAGGTAATATTTTTTATTGGACCAACTTCTGTTGGTGAGAGAGAGACAAGCTTTCAAACCACACAGCTCTTTTTCCCCAAAGAAGCAGCTTGAAAGCTTGTCTCTGTCACCAATGGAAGTTGGTCCAATAAAAGATACCATCTTACCACTTTGTCTCTCTAATATCCTGGGACTGACACAGCTACAACTACACTACTTCCAACTGAGAAGTCTATTAGTATTAAGGTATGTACCTAAGAAAAAACGGTTTGACTTCATAGGATATACACTAGATCCACAAAGGGACTTCAGCATTGCAATGCTCAGCTTGGTGACTAGAAAAAAAAAAATCACAGGAACAACATTGCAATCCACAAAGCCTGAATTAGTTACCAAGACTCCCTATACAATGAAAGGGGAGAGATAAGTGCTTTACAATGTGATCCACAAAAGCCAGATACTAGGTGGGGAACTACAAAAGCTAGCCAAGGGGAGATGCCAATCAGAGGGGTGTATGCTAAGCCCTATACCTTCTTAGATGGATGCCTAAGTCAAGGCTGCAGGGAGACACTTAGCTCTGCTAAATGATCTGTGAATGGGAACCTGCTGCCTGAAGTCATGTAGCTTAGGCACCTAAGGCATTTTTTGAGGGAAATACATTTGGGGTCTGCCTCACTCCACACAAAAAGGGAGGCCCCAGCAACTTAGGTGGATGAACAGCTATCTCCCCCCATTTGTGAATCGCTTTGGGGCTTAGGCAGGAGATAGGTGTCTGGATGCCTAGAGTGCACATGCTCAGAGGCAGAAACTTGGCATTTTTTACCTTAATAATGTAGGCACAGAGTGAGCTTAGGCACCTGCAAGGTTTGGCAGGAGTTTTGTGGATTGCAGTGGAACTAGAACTGGGACTTAGTTACCTAAATCTGACCTAAGGCCCTAATCGTACAAGCTGATCCATATGGGCAGACTTCCAATGAACTCTGTAAAGCTCTTCACAGGTGCTGGGGTCCATCAAAGTGGCTCAACTTGCAGAATGGGGCTTAAGAGTATGCTTAGTTTATGCTTGGGAGTAGGTAACTAACTGTTTGTATGCGTGTGTAGGCAGGTAGAGTGAAGTTCTGCTGATCCTGTTTTTCCCTCAGATGCCTCCCATTTGGGTGTGTGTCTTGTTTGCATGGATGAGTGTTTATCTTTCTCTGGGACAAATGCTATAAAACTCCAAAAGGAAAAAAAGGGGGGAAAACCCAAAACCAAATAAACCACCACCACCAAGCTTTGTAAACTGGAGATAAGGTTGTACATGTTTATCACGTGGGTCTGGGATGGAGGAAAACATTTAGGAACACTAACTTTCCCAGAAAATACAAATGTCATTACACAGCAAAATCAGCCAGGTAATCTTAATTCTGCATTAATCACTGCTAACCTTCCACCGAGTACATTTTACACACCGGGTGTGAAAGATGTGCATGGCTAATCCATTTTAAGTCCCCCTTGAGTAGTTGCAACCCTTTGCTTTGCTAATGATGAATGAGGACAGCCTTGATAACCTTCTTGTCTCCTCTCACATGTGTCCAGGCCTCCTTTCATGCTGCCTTTTATTCCTGGAGTGCCTTCCCCCAAATTATTATCCAAGCCATGTCTTCTGCCCCGTTCAAATCCCTCCTACAAGCTGCTCTTGCCATCTCACCTGAGAGGGGAAAGATAATGTAAGGGTGGGACTGAACTAAATATCCTGATGGGAGAAAAATTTGGCCAATGCTGAGCTCATTTCATAATTCCACCCTGAACCAATAACAGCCATCAAAGCATGTCTCTCTTATTGAGTAATTGATCCTATTGTCACCCTTGTTCTTCCTCTTCACTTGCTCCTTTTTTTGGTCTGTTTATGACCCTCATTTATCATGTCAAATACCAGTTATGTACACTCTTATGATCTTATGCCATAGGTGTCTGGTCCCAGTGTCAGAACAAGTGCTCCTGGTTTGGCCAGTTAGGAGGGTGGGGCAGCTCCTGGGGCTATAAAGAGTCAGGCTTTCAGTAAGGAAAGGGAGCAGCAGCAGGAGGAGGGAGGAATTTGTTACTCCACCCCATCTCCAAGATGAGGCAGTAGAAACCTGTGGGAAGAGGGCCTCCAGGGAGAAAGCTGTGGGTGGTGGTGCCTTGCATAAAGGGCCAGGAAGAATTCTGCAGTAGGCCCTGAAGCAGCAGGGACTGACAGAGGGAAAGGGGGAAAATCCCCTGTGAGTCATAGCCTAGGAAGGGCTGAAAAACAGTTTTTGTTGTGGGTTTTTTAAACCTATGTTTGGGAAATAAAACTGTGCCTAGAAAGAGATTCTGGCTGTGACAGAGGTCCTTTGGGGACTGGGGACAGATCAGCACCTTATAGGTTTCAGAGGGGTAGCTGTGTTAGTGTCTATCAGCAAAAACAACGAAGAGTCCTTGTGGCACCTTAGAGACGAATTTATTTGGGCATAAGATTTTGTGGGCTATGACCCACTTCATCAGATGAATGGAGTGAAAAAAAGAGTAGGCAAGTATAAATATACAGCACATGAAAAGATGGGCGTTGCCTTGCAAAGTGGGAGGTCAGTGCTAACGAAGCCAATTCAATTAGGGTGGATGTGGCCCATTCCCAACAGTTGACAAGAAGGTCTGAGTATCAACAGAAGGGAAATTATAGTGTCTCTTCTGGTTTTATGAGGCACTAAGAATATTTTGGGGACTCTAAAATAGTTATATAAAATTAATAGTTTACAAGTAAAAAATAATTCCCCTAATTTAACACCAGCCCTGCAAACTCAGCCTGAGTTCAGAGTCAAGGGATCAGGAAGCAGTAATGTTAATCTATATAAAGTACAACTCACTATAAAATGATATGTCAATGGTCAGAAAGGCAAACATATGTTGACTTCTCTGCCTTTAGGATTATATACAGTATAATTACCTGGTCATTTAGTGGTATTCCTTGTGCCATTTTCTTTGTGTTCTCTGTAGGATGATAGTCATCAGCATCATAGAATTTCCACCCCAGCTAAGAAAAAATTATAAATTATGTATAATTTAGCATAAACAAACTAGCTCACGGTAACTCACTTGTTTATCAAGAACACTTTGGCAAGTACAGTTATGGGATACATATAGGACTTCTGCACCACAATATGAATCTCACCATCTACATGACACTTCCCAGAAATACAAGGTATAATCAAGAGGAAGAAAATAGCAAGTCAATATACCATGTTTGTTTATAATTCAAATTCACACAACACTATATAATGATATTCATCCATGCCTGACTCAGTCAGGACAGATTCAACTATTCACAGATTGGCAATATTTACATATGACATAAGATTTATAATTTAACTAACAATGACTTGCTAGAAGTAAAACAAATCCATGTAAAATTACAATAAAACCAGTATAGTTCAAAAAATACCATACCTTAGTTGCCAGATGTGACCCAACAGTGGATCTGTAAGAGAACACAGGGAAAGCACTATATAGCACATTGTGGGTACTACTGGAAACAATAATATCATCTGACACATTAAGTTTAACACAACACAGCTATTATCATTCAATTTATTAAAAGGAGTTTGACTCACTATTGCAAGTTCTTGAAAGTTATTCTAAATTAAGATTTTAGAAACAGCAGGGCTCCTGGTAAAACTTTGAAAGTTGCAGCCACACTTGTTTTATTTGAAAAGCAGCCAGTTGTGTCTTTGCTTACATCAGTTTGGCAGTGACTTCCAGCAGTGTTTCACCCATCACAAGATGCTTTTAACTTTTAGATCAACAGAAGCTGCAGCATGTAAAGACATGATTATTTTTTGACTGAGGTCATGCGCTGAGGGCCTCATTCTAAATGATTACGTGATTGTATCTATGCAGAGTTGGATTATTGATGAGATAAATGCTAACCATATTGTGAAACACATGCATCCACATTAAATATAAGGGAAATAATTCAAGAGTATATAATTAGGAGTACTAAGATGAAACTGAGCATGAAAAAAATTATCCCGGGAATCGGGAAACACTTTCATCCTGGAGGAAGAAATAAGACTATGGAATAACTTCCTAAAGGATGTGGTGGAAACCTCATTGATAACTTTATTTGTATGGAACTAACTAAACTGGATAAAGCACTATAGGGAATAATTGTGCACTTCCAAGGGGGGTGGACCAGATAAACTCATTACTTGCCCTTGGCCTGGGAAAGTAATTTTGATGTGTGGATGAAATATTAGTCATTTCCTTACTTCATGGTAAAAGATGGAAGGGTCCTTGGGCTGATAAATTTTCATAACTTCCAGAGTGAGATAACCCAATCTCTTTAATCTCTAGCTTTTTATGATTCTAAGAGATGTTGGATAGAGGACTAGGAATACCAGATGGTAAAATCCAGTGGTGGGCAACCTGTGGCTCGTCAGGGTAATCCACTGGTGGGCCACGAGACAGTTCGTTTACATTGACCGTCGGCAGGCACGGCTGCCTGCAGCTCCCAGTGGCTGCGATTTGCTGTTCCCAGCCAATGGGAGCTGTGGGAAGCAGTGGCTAGCACGTCCCTGGCCCCAGCCCCAGCTGACAGTCCGGGGCCCCGGCTGCTGGCCCCATGCCCTGGCTGCCGGGCCCGGAACCCTGCCCTGAGGCGCCACTCCTGACACCCTGGCTGCCATGCCCACCCCCAGCTGTGGCCCTAGCCTCGGCCCCCTTATCCCTATCTGTGTTCCTCCCTTCCTGGAGCCACAGCTCCCTCGGGCAGGGGTGCAGACAGAGCTGGGGGTCGAGGTAAAACATTTGGGGACCCCTGATATAGCATGATCTTTTTTTAAGTAACTAATGCTTTTTGGGGGTGTGTTAATGATAGCAGTTTCTGTTGCTGCCTTTACTAATCCATTCCAAGCATTAATTATTCTCAGCTAAAAAAAAGGTTTCTCCTGTTTCTTCCTTGCCCTTTCTCTGCTTTGTTTGATGTTCTTAAATCTGTCATATATTGGTTTGTGATATTCACCTTCTTTGTACCACTTTTAATCATATAGCTTAGTTTCCCCCTTTTGATTCCTTTCTGCTTTTTTTTTAACCTCTACATAGAACTAATGAGAATTTATCATGCAAGTTACACTCTTGTCTCTCTTCCAGTTCTTCAGAAGTTCCCAAGATGCTAGCTAAAACAGTGGTTCTCAAGCAGTGAGAGAGAAAAAACCATCTTTTAAAATGTGGAAGTCCAATCCTAGTGAGGTAAATAGAAAGGCGCATAAACATTGCCAAATTAAGTGTAAAAATGTAGTAAGAAAAGCCAAAAAGGAGTTTGAAGAACAGCTAGCCAAAAACTCAAAAAGTAATAAAATGTTTTTTCAGTACATCAGAAGCAGGAAGCCTGCTAAACAACCAGTGGGGTCCCTGGATGATCGAGATACAAAAGGAGCACTTAAAGACAATAAAGTCATTGCAGAGAAACTAAATGAATTCTTTGTTCAGTCTTCATGGCTGAGAATGTTAGGGAGATTCCCACACCTGAGCCGTGCTTTGTAGGTGACAAATCTGAGGAACTGTCACAGACTGAATTGTCATTACAGGAGGTTTTGGAATTAATTGATAAACTTAACAGTAACAAGTCACCAGGACCAGATGGCATTCACCCAAGAGTTCTGAAAGAACTCAAATGTGAAATTGCAAAACTATTAACTATGGTTTGTAACCTGTCCTTTAAATCAGCTTCTGTACCCAGTGACTGGAAGATAGCTAATGTAACACCAATATTTTAAAAGGGCTCTAGAGGTGATCCTGGCAATTACAGACCAGTAAATCTAATGTCAGTACCGGGCAAATTAGTTTAAACAATAGTAAAGAATAAAATTGTCAGACACATAGAAGAACATAAATTGTTGGGCAAAAGTCAACATGGGTTCTGTAAAGGGAAATCATGTCTTACTAATCTATTAGAGTTCTTTGAAGGGGTCAACAAACATGTGGACAAGGGGGATCCAGTGGACATAGTGTACTTAGATTTCCAGAAAGCCTTTGACAAGGTCCCTCACCAAAGGCTCTTATGTACATTAAGTTGCCATGGGATAAGAGGGAAGATCCTTTCATGGACTGAGAACTGATTAAAAGACAGAGAACAAAGGGTAGGAATAAATGGTAAATTTAAAGAATGGAGAGGGGTAACCAGTGGGGCTCCCCAAGGGTCATTCATTCATTCATTATTGAAAAAATAAAAAAAGGTGGACGGGAGCAGGCACAGCCGTGAGTCCCAAGTTATTTGGTCCTTTTTACTTAGTTACAAGTCCAGGGAAAAGCTTCCCAGTCACTAAATCAGAAGCTTTGCTGCCAATGCTTCATACCTATTGTCACCCTCCAAACCCTTTATTGGTTGAAAACATAGCTGCACAGGGTATCTCTATGCTTTGAGGTACACTGCATGGGATAATACTAATTCAGCATTAGGATAATACTAATTCAGGAACTCCTGCAGTGAGGTCAGTGGTCAGGCAGGCCCTGCTCAGCCCTCTAAACCTGATTTTCCCCATTGTCCCTTGATCTGAGATCCTCTCTCTACCACCATGTGACTGATATAATCAACAAAGCAAAGTAAATACAAGCCCTGTTAAGCAGTCAAAGGTCTATTCTAATCCAACAAGAGCAATTAAATGAAATTGTTAAGGCTGACGTTATCCCTAATAAGCCCCAGAGTGCATAATGGGTAGCTACCTGAACAGTTGCTGATGTGTGCTGAAATATCAGGAAACAAAAGGGAAACTTTAGCCTTAACTCCTCACTTGTGTCCATTTGTTATTCATGAGCTAGTTTTTAAAACTGTGTATATAGCTATAACACAGAAGAAACTGAATATTGTTCGAAGCACAGAAATAAAATTTAAAAAGCTACCCTTCCGTCAGCAACAACTTTTCACTAAATTAAACAAAATCCACTAATAGTAGGTGCAGGGTGTACCACAGCCTAGCACAGGAGCAGTGTGAGAATTACACAAAGCTAGTCTGGTTTGTAGGCTCCTTGTGCTCACAGGAGTAATACAAGGAAATGTATCTTCTCACTGTATTGAGGTGCCTGAGTCACCCTCCATACTTGTGTGGGTGTAAAACACCAAAAGCTCCCTAGTGCAGGTGTGGTTTTGTTGTTCCCCCCTGAAGAATGAAAACCCACCACCTACTGAAAAGTGCCCTTGCAGGAATGTATTTATGCCCAAATAAATCTGTTCCTCTCGACAAGGAGTGCCACAAGGACGACTCCTTGTTTTTGCTGACACAGACTAACAGGCCACTGCTCTGAAACCTTGCAGGAGATGGAACCACAGCACAGGCAAGTGCTATGGGCTACAGAGCAGCCTTTGGGGTAAGTCTTCAGTTGTTGTCCCAAAGCCCCTGCAACAGCGCAGGTTTCAGGAGACTTTTCCCCTTTACAGACAGGAGGAAATCCCCCTCCCCTTTTAAAAGACGCGCGGTGCTGAGGGGCAAAGGAACCGATCTCCTGTCCTGGTTGCTTCACAGCGAATTCCCTGTCAGCCAGGGCACTGCCGGGAGCCCTGGAGCTGCAGCCTGGAGGGGCCCCGGCTTGGGGTTTATCCGGCAGCCCCTGGGGCAGCTGCCGCCACCCGCTTGCCTCAGGCCAGGCCGGGGCAGCGCGCCCGCAGCGGGGCCGGGGACAGACACGGTAGGGGGCCGAGCCCGCCCACCCACCGCCCGCAGGGGGCTCCGGTGCCTGGGGCGGTCGGCGCAAGCCCTCGGGGAGGGGAAAGCACCTACTTCCCCGAGCCGCTCACTCCCATCACCACCAGCAGCACCATGCCGTGCCCAGCCGCAGCCTCTCCCGCCGAGCACCTGCTCCTCCTCTGTGCCCAGCCCCTGCCGCCTTCTCCTTCCCTCTGCTCGGCCCCTCCTCCCTGCCGCGCCTCCGGCTCGGCCCCTTCGCAAGAGGCTGAATGCCTAATGAGTCTTGCATTATAAACAGCAGCTGCAAACAAACTGCAGAACGAAAACCAGCCCCAAACGCTGCCATGGCACCCTAAACATTTACACGAGCAAAGGCTCTGCATTCGTGCAATAAACGCTCTATCTTTCTGGCTTTTGCCAGGCAGCTCTGACGGTGGATGGAAACACTGCTGCCCAAATGTATACCCTGGCTGTAACAAAATCAGTGCTAGCAGTGAGAGACAGTCCCAGTTTTCACACGATCAACATTGTTTCCATGGCAGAAGACTGAGGAGAGTAGGGGAGCTGCGAGCTTTAGGATCAGAGCCTCCTTATAAACATTTTTTTCTAGGGACCAGGTTTTCCTTTGACCTGACACAAAATTCTTGTCTAAAGTGGCTGAATTTGACATTAATCAAGCAGTTTATTTACTGACTTTCTTTCCAAAGCCTCATTTGAGTAAAAAGGGAAGAAAAGCTCCGTACTCTAGATCGGGGTGGCCAACCTGTGGCTCCGGAGCCACATGCGGCTCTTCAGAAGTTAATATGCGGCTCCTTGTCTAGGCTCCAGGGCTGGAGCTACAGGCGCCAACTTTCCAATGTGCCGGGGGATGATCACTGCTCAACCCCTGGCCCCCACTCCACCCCTTCCTGCCTCCTCCCCTGAGCCAGCCATGCCCTCGCTCTTCCCCCCTCTCCTCCCAGAGCCTCCTGCATGCCACAAAACAGCTGATCGGGAGGTGTGGGAAGGGAGGGGGAGGCGCTGATTGGTGGGGCTGCTAGTGGGTGGAAGGCGCTGGGAGCGGCGGGGGGGGGGGCTCGGGGTGGGGGGAGGAGGGCTGCTGACTTATTACTGTGGCTCTTTGGCAATGTGCATTGGTAAATTCTGGCTCCGTCTCAGGCTCAGGTTGGCCACCCCTCGTCTAGATGTTAGAAGAGCTTTGGCTTTTTACCTGAATCAGACTAGGCCTTTTAAATCTTCATCTAGCTCTTTGTTGTAGTTTTCAGACAGAGTAAAGGGGCCACCTAATATTCACCCAGATGATCTCTTCCTGGATGTCCAGCTGTTTTTGTTTATGCCACTGATTGGCTCATATTGCACCTCGAAGTGAAGTGGTGGACCATTCAACCAGGTCCCAGGCAATTTCCACAGCCTTTCTGGATGTGCTCATTTTGCATATTTGTAAGGTAGCGACCTGGTCATCACTCCATACATTTGCGTTTCACTATGCCATCTCTCATCAATCTAGAGACAATGCCAGATTTGGATGGATGATTCTACAATCCCTGTTCAAGTAGACTACGAGCCCATCTCCATTCAACCCTCCTGTGAGTCCCCTACTGTGGAATGGACACCTACCGTGGCATGGACATGTGCAATCATTCAAAAGAAAAAACGATTACCTACCTTTTGGTAACTGTTCTTTAAGACCTGTTGCACATCTAGTCCATGACCTGCCCGCCTGTCCCTCTCTACCAGACAGACTCCAATAGGAAGAAACTGAGGGGGGTCAGGGGTAGCATGGCCCTCTGCATGAGGCACCAGAGAGTGCTCGTGCTGCCCCCCGGGTGCTGCTGAAAGAAAAAATGTCTGAGAACTGTGTACCAGGAGTGCACATCCTTAGTGGAAGGGACATGTACAACACATCTCAAAGAACAACAGTTACAGAAATGTAAGTAACCATTTTATCAGAAAAAGTTATCTTAAGTAAACACATGAAGGAAGAGCAAGATGGTTCTCAACAAGATCTCTACTCCACAGCCAGGCTTATTTTCCAATGATCTTATCCTGCAGCTGTTCCATACGCAAAAATCCCATTAGTGGGGGTGGTCCTACAGTCCTTACAAAGCTAAAACCTCTCAGTGAATCTTTGGACCCAGAGGGCCTGATTCTCAGCTGCACCCACAGAGCAGTTAGTGGACTGAGGATGGGGGCTCCAAAGGCTTCCTTTGCACCCCCTCTGGCTCTGGGATTGGTTCTGGGCTGGCATAGTAATCAGCATGTATTGGAGCAGCCCCAAGGTTGCTTTAAGCTATGCTGGCCATAGGTGCCAACTTCTGCTCATGCCGGTGGGTGCTTAACACCGCCCCCCCCCCCGGCCCTGCCTTGACTCTGCCCCTGCCCTACCCCCATTCCAACCCCTTCCCCAAAGTCCCCACCCCAACTCCACCCCCCTCCCTACCCCTGTTCTGACTCCTTCCCCAAATCCCCACCCCAGCCCTGCCTCTTTCCCGCCTCCTCCCCTGAGCGTGCCATGTTTCCACTCCTCTCCCCTCCCTCCCGGAGCTTGCTATGCTGCCAAACAGATGTTTGGCAGTGGCAAGTGCTGGGAGGTAGGTGGAGAAGCAGGGACACAGCATGCTCAGGGGAGGAGGCGAAGTGGAGGTGAGGAGGGGAGGGGAGTTTGGCTGCTGGTGGGTGCAGAACACCCACTAATTTTTCCCCATGGGTGCTCCAGCCCTGGAGCAGCCACGGAGTCGGTGTCTCTAATGGTGGCTGCTAGTCTTTAGGGGCTGTTCCAGGGATTGCTGATCATAGTGATACCCTGCCTATGGTTCTTTCCCTTGGCCATGCCAGTACTGGGGTGGGGTTGGGAGCAGCAGGGCAATGTAGGAGCCTTTATGGCAGCTCTATCCCACTGGAGGATTTCCCTATGCAGAGGGAATCCCTCCCCTTGCTGGATCTGCTAGGCTTAGGGCAGCCTTGTGCCAATAGACCAAATTAAAACTGCTTGAATAGATGTGAGATTCAGATTTGATATCTTTGTTTTTACACTTCTCTAATTTTTCTTAGTGTAGTATATTCCTCCAGGGCACACTGTATGTGGCAAGCGAAACAAAAACTGAAACATGAGCTCTGAGCCACCTGTAGTCTTATGCTTTTCTTTTTCCAGCTCACTATTCACAAAAACAGGAATGACAACAATATACACTGTTTCTTGCTGATGACATAAAGCATAATCTCAGTCTGATCTGAAGTTTTAAGAACTGAAAATAAAAGTTATGTAACTGAATACCATTAAAGGTGACGAGCACAAATCCGAGTGTACCCCAGAGTGATCTATAACTAACTGACATATGAGTGTGCGTAAGATTACACTGCTCTATTTATACGATTAAATATACTCAATTCTAAATATAAAAGCCACTTTATTTTTAATTTCTGAGCAACAGTAAAGGAAAATAGTTGATCAGGTATTGAAAGAGTGAAGATACATCCAAAATATTAGCTTTCCTGGACACTGAAAAACATCTAAGATTTATGGGCCAGATTCTGCTATATTGCACTGGTGTAAATCCAGAGTAATTGCATAGATGCTAACATAGTTATCCAGATTTAAATCAATGTTACTAGTAATAGAATCTGGCCAAAAGTGATTAACATAAGAAATCAAAATTCGTATCAGCCTAGAAAAGTTCCTCCATGTGAACTGAGCAAAGTAAACGCATTGGTATAAGAATCCTCATAAGTAATTTCCACCAGGAGTTGTACAAAATAAAAAGCTTTATCAGAGCTCCTGGTCATGTAACAATTTCCTGCGTCTCACTGTGCTGGGATAAAAAGACAATACAATCTTTAACAGAATAAATTGAAACATGAGAACAATAACTGAATAGTGACAAAGGGCATGATTTTGATCTCTGCTGAATCAGCCAATTAGAAGTGACTTTGAAGTCAGTGGTCTCAGACTAGCTCTGATCTTTTTGTGCTGTTTCTGTCTGGCAAAGGGGCTGGTGATCATCTAGCTCACTCTACTTAGGGATTTCCCTGGTATGGCCTGTGTCATCTGCAGCTGCCAGTATAAGGGCTGTGGGGGGACAGGGAGACATGCCTAGAGTATGCTGCACTCTGGCAACTTGTGGCTGGCCCTTTGGGGGTGCCACAGCGAGTTGTGTAATTTAGAGCAATGTCTGGGCTGCTCTAAAAATATAGCAGGGGCTAAATCAGGTCCTAAGCTCAGAGAACTGCAAACTACTGCAATGCTTCAGCTGCACCCAGAAGATACTAGGTGCAGCTAAGGATGAGGCCAATGGGGTTATACTGGTGTAATCACAATATACGTGAGATCAGCCTCAAAGAGGTTACTTTTTCATTTTATAAAGCCTCTTGCCTCCAACTGTAATACAGGTTCTGCAACAAAGTTGCTGTTTAATCTTCTCTTTTGTTTTCCTCCTAACAGCCATGCCACAGAACTTATGCAATGATGTATTTCAACATTACTTAGTATAATACTAGTTTACATTGATATAACACCACTCATTATGAAGGCTCTGTGACAGAGCACTGGGAACCAGTAGCTGAGCCAGCACTCTGATAAATTAAACACCAATTAATTTCCCCTTCTTCCCCCATACCTGACTCTGCCCAATTAGTGGATTAGAATGGGCTGGTAAGGATTGAAGAGCCGATTATCCCATTAATGCAGAGGGTAGAACAAGGCACAGGAAAGAAGTGCTAGGGGAGAGGTAAGCTTGTGGAGCCAGAACCAAGAAAGATCTCTGGGTGGAGAGATCTCTTTCCTGAGCCCTCTATTGAGAGGAGAAACTGGTGCTATAAATGATGAGTTGTACGGTGGGAATAGCAATGTAAATAAACTACATTGGTGGTGTTTAACAAATGAAGGTCTTCAAACAGTCTGTGTAGACAGAGTAGAAGACAGGGGCAGGACTTTTCCCTGTCACAAGCTCTCAAAGCCTTAGTGAAATGTAACTATCTCTGTGGTAGAGACCAGCAATGGGGAGGCGAAATTTATATTTTAAAATGTTGGACCCAAAAGTAACATCTACTGAAAAGTTAGCAAAAATTATTTGTAAAGTCTGCTTGCTTGAGGCATTTGACAGTATTTTGTGTCACATCCTATTTTTCCTGCCTAGTCAGACCCTGATTCTGCATGTGCTTAACTTTGACTCCATTTGAGTTACACACATGCATAAAAAGCTCAGCAAGAGAAAAATGTGGTCGTCTCTGTCTGCCTGTTGCAGACAACAGTTTAGCTTTTCTGAGGACTGAAATACTTTGGTCCAACTAAAGTCAGTGGGCTCATTATAGGGTATCTGGGTGACATGTAATTGCCTTTGAAAACAGGAGGTCAGACTAGATGATGGTGCCTTCTGGCCTTTAGCTGTATAAAAGACCCTGATAAATAACATCAGTGCAGGAAAAACCCTTATACACTTTTTTTAATGAATTTTAAAAAATTATCAGAATGTACAATTGGAGCATACATTATAAATATATACTTGTATTAACTAACAAGAAAATTCAAGCCGATAGCAACTCTCTTATAAAAAATACTCTGGATACAGATCAGACAGTGTCAAGGTCTGCAAGTCTAAATGTCTCTTATATACTCTTTAATATCTCCTGCCACAAACATAGCTGTCAGCTACAAATTGTTGGCTGCAAGAGTGTTTAAAAGCCCAGCCTCTGTGTTTGACAATATTGTGATAACAAATGCTAGGTGGTAGAATTGTTTGGTTTGTGGGCATTGACTTGACCTGAGTGGGACTCAAATGACAAACGCTGCTCAAGGGGAAGATCCCTTTTTCTCCTCTCCTTAAGGTCCTGAATCATACTTTCCTGAATAGGGGTCTTATTAAAGAAATCCATTTATGTCAGAGGTTCTCAAACTGGGGATTGGGACCCCTAGGGGGGTCGTGAGGTCATTACATAGGGGGTGGGTGGGTCGTGAGCTGTTAACCTCCACCCCAAACCCCGCTTGCCTCCAGCATTTATAATGGTGGTAAATATATTAAACAGTGTGTTTAACTTATGCGGGGGGGAGGGGGAAGGGGAGTCGCACTCAGAGGCTTGCGAGGTGAAAGGGGTCGCCAGTAAAAAAGTTTGAGACCCACTGATTTACATTAAGATTTTAACAAGAGGAGCTGCAGTTATCAGATTTTGAGCTCTTGTTGCAAGCATGCATCACCGGGCTGTCAACTTTACTCCACCTGCCACTCATGTGACCACGCAAATATTCTGCCAGTCCAAAAAAAAAAAAAAAAAAAAATTGACAGAGCAGCTGCAGTGTAACATGTACCTCCATGCTCGCATCCCAGGTGTGTGTCACGCAAAGTTTCTGAGGACAGATTTTGGGCATACATTTTAGGCAAAACTCCCAGTGATAGGATTTAATTCCAGGACTCTAGATCTCTCTCTAAGGATAAGAGTGGGTCAGAAATATCCCTGATGTAACTCCATTGGCTTCAGTGGAATTATACCAAGAATGTATATGACTCAGTAAATCTGTACTTGAATACAAACATGGAAATCATGTTTCACTTTTGTGTTGTGTGTTGCATTAGTGTTATGATACTTTATAGGCTTCTGTTTGTTTTTCATGGTATTCTCCTTAAATTCGATGAATCTATAACTTTTTAATGAAGGATAAAAGATTAAAAATCAAACTCCAAAAACTCAAACTTTCATATAGCTGCTCCAGGATATGAATAAAAGCACATTATCAAAACACTCAGTATTGGCCCAACTCTGTTCTCATTGAAGTCAATAGGAGTTTTACCACTTGAATTAAATTATGTATCTTTAGTCCTGTGAGATTTTTCAGTTACTACAGTGGTAAGTACTATGAAAGTGCTCACAAATATATGTTAATATTTTATACACAGTATTTGAAATGCTGATGGAGCTCTCAGTTCAGAAAGAGGGAGAACTCCTTCCCATTTCAGGATACATGAAAACCGTTTGAAAACCGTTTATTTATAACTATTCCTTATACAGGTAAACATAGATCATACCTGACAGCTGTTTGTGTAACCTGTTCTTAAAAACCTCCAGTGATAGGGATTTCATAGCCTCTCTTGTGAGCCTATTCCAGAGCTTACCTAACTTTGTAGAAAGTTTTTCCTAATATCTAACCTAAATCTTTTTGCAGACTAAGCCTATTATTTTTTTTCATACCTTCAGTGGATATTGGGGATAATTGATCAGTCCTTCTTATAACCACCCTTAACATATCTGAAGACTGTTCTTGGGTCCCCTCTCAGTCTTGTTTTCTCAAGACCATGGATGGTGGGTATCATAGGCTGGGGAAGGCTGTGCTGCCCCAAACAGCCAGGCATGGCCCTGCAGATGCTCTGCTCCTAGGCTCCCCCGTCCTGCTTCCTGCTCGATGCAGCTCCAGTCTCCCTGTGGGGTGGCCCCAGCTCGGGCCACACCACCTACCCTCCTGGCATGCCGGGGCTGGAGGCACTAGCCAGGGGCAGAGGCTGGTGGTTGCGGCAGGAGGGGTATTCTGGCAGGGAGTCATGGAAGGGGCGGGGCCTCGGGCAGAAAGGGAGTCTGGGGGACTAGCCTTCCCTAGCTAGCGGTTCATGCACCAACCATGCTCACATTAAAAAAACAGCCTTTTTAAAATCTTTTCTTCATAGGTCACATTTTCTAAACCTTTTATCATTTTTGGCACTCCCCTTTGGACTCTCTCCAATTTGTTCATATCTTTCCAAAAGTGTAGTGCCCGGAATTGGACACAGTACTCCAACTGAGGCCTCACCAGGGCCGAATAGAGCGGAACAATTACCTTGTATGTCTTGCATACAATTCTGTTGTACACCCCAGAACGTTAGCCTTTTCCACAACTGCATCACACTGTTGACTCATTCAATTTTGAGATCCACTATAACCCCTAGATCCTCTTTAACAGCACTATCTCCTAGTCATAGGCACCGACTCCGTGGGTGCTCCAGGGCTGGAACACCCACGGGGAAAAATTGGTGGGTGCAGAGCACCCACCGGCAGCTCCCCGCCATCCCCGGGGCTCACGCCCAGCTCCCCGCCAGCTCCGGGACCCGCGGCAAGCTCACCTCAGCGCCGGGCGTCAGCCCCCACCGGCGCCACCGGAAGTTGGCGCCTATGCTCCTAGTCAGTAATTCCCCATTTTGTAGCTGTGCATTTGACTTTTCCTTCCTAAGTGAAGTACTTTGTACTTTGTCTTTATTGAATTTCATCTTGTTGATTTCAGACCAATTCTCCAATTCATCGAGGTTATTTTTGAATTCTAATCCTGTCGTCGAAGGTGCTCCCAGCTTTGTCATCCGCAAACTTTAGAAGCATACTCTTCATTCAGTTATTCAAGTCATTAATGAAAATATTGAATAGAACCTGACCCAGAATTGACCCCCTATAGGACCCCACTAGATACACCTTGCCAATTTGACAGTGAAATATTGATAACTACTCTTTTGATCTTGGTCTTTCAACCAATCGTACTTTATAGTAATTTAATCTGATTACATTTTCCTAGTTGGTTGATGAGACTGTGTTGTGGGACTGTGTTAAAAGCCTCGTTAAGGCCTCTATACCAGTGGTTCTTAACCAGGGTACAGGAACTCCTCACTTAAAGTCATCCCAGTTAACGTTGTTTTGTTGCTGATCAATTAGGGAACATGCTCGTTTAAAGTTGTGCAATGCTCCCTTCTAACGTCGTTTGGCAGCCGCTTGCTTTGTCCACTGCTTCCAGGAAGAGCAACCCATTGCAGCTAGCTGGTGGTTGGTTGGAACCAGGGTGGACTGGCAGCCCTCCCAATCAGCTCCCCCTATCAGCACCCTGCTCCCCTAAGTTCCCTGTCCAGCAGCTGCCCAGCAGGCTATCAATTGCCGGCAGTTCAGCTGTCCCTCCCCACACTGCCATGTGCTGCTCCTGCCCTCTGCCTTGGAGCTGCTCCCTGAGCCTCCTGCTTGCTGTGTGTGGGGGCAGGGGAAGAAGAGGGGGGCTAATGTCAGGGTGTCCCCTCCCCCCTGCTCCCCGCTTACCCCATCTTCCATAGAGCAGGGGGGACATACAGACGGACAGAGGGAGCTGCAGTCCGGTCTCAGCTTGCTGATCTAATTAACAAGGCAGTGTACTTCTGACCCCACTCTTCATACTTAGGCCTTGGCTACACTTGTAGATGTACAGCGCTGTGAGTTAAACCCGTCTTCGTACAGCTGAGTAGGGAAAGCACTGCAGCCTGTCCACACTGGCAGCTGCCAGCACACTAACGTGGCTACATTTGCGGCACTTGCAGCGGCTTTGGGAGCGGTGCATTATGGGCAGCTATCCCACAGAACACCTCTTCCCATTCTGGCGCTGTGGGTTGTGGGAAGGGGGTGTGGGGTATGGTACATTCTGGGTCCTGTCCCAACGCCCCGTGATGCATCGCTTCGCATCCCAGCAATCCCTGTATTTCCGGCCACATTTGGCGCCATCTTTCAACGGTTTCTTTGTAGCGCAATCGGGAAATGGACCCCGAACTGTTGAGAAAAATACTGACAAGTCTTGCCAGCACATCATGTTTGGCAGTCGAGCTCTTCCTTAAGATCCACAGTGACAGCGAGGAGTCCAACGATGATGATGAAATCGACTCGCGTAACGCGTATGACACGAACTTGCTTGTGGCATTCACGGACATGCTATGCACCATGGAACGCTGCTTTTGGGCTCGGGAAACCAGCACAGAGTGGTGGGATCACATTGTCATGCAAGTCTGGGATGATGAGCAGTGGGTGCAGAACTTTCGGATGAGAAAAGCTACTTTCATGGGACTGTGTGAGGAGCTCGCCCCCGCCCTGCGGCGCAAGGACACGAGATTGAGAGCTGCCCTGACGGTGGAGAAGTGGGTGGCTATTGCAATCTGGAAGCTTGCAACTCCGGACTGCTATCGATCGGTAGCGAACCAGTTTGGAGTGGGAAAGTCGACCGTTGGAATCATGCTGATGCAAGTTTGCAAGGCCATTAATCGCATCCTGCTCAGAAGAACCGTGACTCCGGGTAATTTGCAGGACATTGTGTCTGGCTTTGAACAAATGGGTTTCCCTAACTGCGGAGGGGCGATAGATGGGACACATATTCCTATTCTGGCACCACCCCACCTAGCATCCGAGTACATTAATCGGAAGGGGTATTTCTCCATGGTTCTCCAGGCGCTTGTGGATCACCGTGGGCATTTCATTGACATCAACGCAGGCTGGCCCGGAAAGGTGCATGACGCACGCATCTTTCGGAACACTGCCCTGTTCCGGAAGATGCAGTCCGAGATTTTTTTCCCAGACCGGAAGATCACGGTAGGGGAAATTGAAATGCCCACTGTGATCCTTGGAGACCCCGCGTACCCTTTAATGCCATGGCTCATGAAACCCTACACAGGGAGCCTTGACACCAGCAAGGAACGGTTCAACTACAGGCTGAGCCGGTGCTGAATGACTGTGGAGTGTGCTTTTGGCCGTTTGAAGAGCCGCTGGCGATCTCTATATGGGAAGCTGGACGTGGCCGAACACAGCATCCCCGCGGTTATATCCGCGTGCTGTACCCTCCATAATATTTGTGAAGGGAAGGGTGAAATGTTCACTCAGGCGTGGACCTCAGAGGTTCAACACCTGGAGGCTGAATTTGCACAGCCAGAGAGCAGGGCTATTAGAGGGGCCCAGCGTGGGGCTTGAGGGAGCAATTTGAGGCTGAAAACCACCAGTAATGTCTGCTGCCCTGCACGGCCCTGAAGTGAAGTGGTTCCAATGTTATTAGTAATCTGTCTTTGCTAAGCTGATTTGTGTTTGCTCAGCTGACTTGCGTTGCCTGTTTCTTTCCTGGGCTAAGGTATCTTTTACTTTATGCAATAATAAAGACTGTTTTCACATCCATTTATTAAAGAGAAAATACATGTATTAAAAAGAAACACAGCTGCTTGTGAGACAGAAAGGGCAAGGGGGTGGTGGGTGGTGTGGGGAACGGTTCAATCACAGGTTATGGTATGTCCTGCTCTCATACTCGGCCTTCCTGTACAGTGAGTGCTGCACTTCATGATGTCTATAATTCAGGATGGGGGTTGAGTGCAGTGGGTAAGGGTCATCGTTTCCAGGGGTGGCTGGTGAAGCTACAGGTGTTGGGGGCAGCTGGTGTGGGCGTTAAGAACCTGGATGTTGGGTGAACTGGGCAGGAGGTGACATGGGGGCACAAGGCAAAGAGTTTTGGGACAATGGCTGCGGGGGGGGGGGGGGGGGGCGCAGTACTGCTCCACCTGCATGGCGACAAGTGCCTGGATAGAGTCCACTTGGCGCGCCATGATGCTAATCAGTTCCTTTGTGCTTTCCTGCCGGAGCTGCATGCTTTGCCGCTGGTGCAAGGCGTTTTCCTGGCGGACCCTGCTTTCGCTCTCCCTCCACTCCCGAGCCTTTTGATTCTCTTTAAGAGACTGGTTCCTAACTTCCTGCAGCATGTCTTCTTTCGTTCTTCTGGGCCTCTTCCTGAGCCTTTGGAGTCTCTCAGCCGGTGATAAGAAGGACGGCGGAGATCTCAAGGTTGCATCTTGAAGGCAAAATGCAACATTTAACAGAGGCATCATTGTTTTATGCCAGACAGAGCAATGATTCCTCCACACTTAAGGAGGGCGCGCACAGTCTCCAAAACAGCACAATTTTCCTGTCCCAAACAGAGCGCACAGAACCCACGGGAACCCCAAAATGGTGAGTAAGCACAGGGTCAAGGGGGACTGATTGTTTCATGGATGTACAGTCCGGCGGGTTTCTGTGCCTTGGGGAGAGCCAACAGCTGCAGGGGGAACCTACACTGAACACTGTCCCCACATTTTCCACAGGAGTTCGTCCTGGAAGATATCTCGCTGCTGAGGGTGACCGGGGAAGCAAGGGAGGGTCTTCTACTGCAATGTGGCTTCTGCCCTGGCCCATATGCAGCTTGCCTGTGTGCAGCAATGGTCCCCCCGCCCCTCGCGGCACAGTGGCTCGGACACGTTAGCCTGACTGGGACAAGGACCACGGTGGCTCTCCCAATAAACCTGCGCAAGCGCATTGCCCACGCTCTGGCTGAGACTTTCAAAGAGATTACAGTGGCCGATTTCCGCGATGTGATAGACCACATCAATGCGCTCTTCCACATCTAGGCATGCATGCAGCCCAAACCCTCCTCGCCCAAGGACCCCGCACTTAAAAAACTCCTTCCC
The DNA here is from genome assembly GCA_033296515.1 of Macrochelys suwanniensis. Lineage (NCBI taxonomy): Eukaryota > Metazoa > Chordata > Testudines > Chelydridae > Macrochelys > Macrochelys suwanniensis. The sequence goes on along the minus strand of CM065780.1, from coordinate 42,848,435 downwards.
GGAAAAAAAAAGCTGCTTACTGCGAACCTGCTCTTCTCTTTCTCCTCCACCGTGTACCAGCCGCTGCAACTGGCTCCCTTCCTCCTGGCTTGAGAAGAGCTCCTGGCTGCATGCCCCCAGGGAGTCAGGGGTGTCTCCCCCAGCCACAGCACCCTCGCTCCTGCTTTCTTCAACCCCCTCCTCCTCTTCCTCCTCCTCCCGCTCTCCCGTGTCCACGGTGGTGCTCGGAACGGTGGTGGGGTCACCCCCAAGTATTGCGTCCAGCTCTTTGTAGAATCGGCAGGTTGTGGGGGGAGCACCCGAGCGGCTGTTTGCCTCGCGGGCTTTGCGGTACGCACTCCGCAGCTCCTTCACTTTTATCCTGCACTGCATTGCGTCCCGGTCATGGCCCCTTTCCATCATGGCCCTTGATATCTGGCCAAAAATATCGAAATCGCAGCTGGGACGGGACAGCTTCCTCCCCCCAAACAGCGATGAGGTCCAGCAACTCGGTATTGTGCCATACTGGGGCTTCTCTGGCACGTGGAGACATGGTTACCTGGAAAGATGCGCTGAGAGCACTCCACGCCTGGCTGAGCAAACAGGAAGGGGATATTTAAAATTCCAAGGGAATTTAAAGGATGGGACTGGTGGTTGGTCACCTGAGGCCAGGGCAGTAGAGTTCTAATTGATGACCAGAGTGGCTAGAACAGGCATTGTGGGATACTTCCAAATACTTCTGGAGGCCAATAAGAGCGCATTGGGCGGCCACACTGGAGCCGCAGCGCACCAGTGGCAGCGCAACAAACGTTATTCCTCTCGGGGAGGTGGAGTACCAGCAGCACTGTACCTGTGGAGACACAGTGCTGTACGTGCCTTGCAAGTGTAGACAGTCAGTGAGGTACAGCGCTGTAGGCAGTTTTAGTGCGCTGTAACTCGTGAGTGTAGCCAAGGCCATAAAGGGGAAATGTGCATCTCTATCTCTCAAACACACACAGAAAGAGAGACTCTGGAAAATTGGACTAATTTTGTACTGTAGACATACCCTCTGTCTCTGTCTGCCCTCCCTCCTTTCCTGCTGCCTTGTAGAGTGTGAGAGTTAACCCTTGAGAGCTCAGCCAATTTGCTAGTTCATCATTTTGCAGTAAGGCATTCCCTGGGAAATATCCCACCATCTGACTCCTCCACCTCAACCAAGCTTCACAATCATCACTGTGTACCAGTATGAAATTAAATTAACTTTTTTGCCACCCCAAGCAAAAAAAAACAACAAAAACCCCCAAGTGCCGCCCCACCAAAACAAAAAAAACAACAAACCCCACCCCAGTGTTGCGCCACAAACCCCGCCCCAGTGCCTCTCCCTGCCGGAGTGCCGGGGGGCAGGCGGCAAGCCCAGCCGCGGCCCCACTCTCCCGGTCGGCTCTGCAGTGCTGCGGGGAGGGCGGCAAGCCCGGCCGCGGCCCCGCTCTCCTGGCCGGCTGGAGCGCCGTGGGGCGGGCGGTATGCCCACCCGCAGCCCACCCCAACAACCCCCCAAGTGCCACCCCACCGCAGTTTTTTTTAAAAAACAAACAAACAAAAAAAAGCAACACACCTGAGCGCCACCCCACCCCCCCGAAGGGGTGTGTGTGTGTGTGAGAGAGAGAGAGAGAGTCTTTTGTCTGGTGGAAAACATTTCCCTGGAACCTAACCCCCTCATTTACATTAATTCTTATGGGGAAATTGGATTAGCTTAACATCGTTTCGCTTAAAGTCGCATTTTTCAGGAACATAATTATAACGTTAAGTAAGGAGTTCCTGTACATGTACCCCTGGGGTATCCAGAGGTCTTCCAGGGGGTACATCAACTCATCTAGATATTTGCCTAGTCTTACAACAGGATATGTAAAAAGCAGTAGGGAAGTTAGTACAAACTCTAATTTTCATACTGACAATGATTTGTTTATACTGCTCTATATACTGAAATATAAGTGGAATATTTATATTGTAATTTATTTTATAATTATATGGTAAAAATGAGAAAGTAAGCACATTTTCAGTAATAGTGTGTTGTGATGCTTTTGTATTTTTGTCTGATTTTGTAAGCAAGTAGTTTTTAAGTGAGGAGAAACTTAGGGTACGCAAGACAAATCAGATTCCTGAAAGGGGTTCAATAGCCTGGAAAGGCAGAGAACCACTGCTGTCTATACCATACCTGTTCTTAGTGCTCACACTACATGCCACAGCCTTTGTAGCTAGGGCTGCCAACTTTCTAATCAAACAAAACCAAACACCCCTGCCCCGACCCTCTACCGAGGCCCTGTCCCTGCTTGCTCCATCCTCCCTCCTTATGTCACTTGCTCTCCCCCAACCTCATTCACTGCCTGCCTTATCCCCAGGCTCCTGCTGCGCTGCCAACCGCACTTTTAACAGCCCCATTGGCGGTGCTGACTGGAGCCACCAGGGTCCCTTTTCAACTGGGCATTCTGGTCGAAAACCGGATGCCCGGCAACCCTATTTGTAGCTCTGTGGCACATTGAGTTGCACCCTATTAATGGTGGAGCATCCAAGACAGTGGCTTCCTGGTGATCTGATGTTTTCATTTTCTCTCCTATAGAATCATTGATAGATAGGGACCAGCTAATGGGATAAGACTGAGATCCTGTATAATGGACTAGTTCTCTCTAGAGTCACATGGCTCCAAGGCCTACATTCTTAAATAGGATATAGTGATAACTGGTTGTAATTATAGCATTCTATACCTTACCATCTTCTTACTCTGGCCATATCCACCACAGGCAGCTGTTTTTGTTCTAAGCAGGGCCCAACTCCTGGAACCACAAAATTGAGTTACTCATGTGCAGGGAAGGTTCGAGTGAGGCTTGGTCCTATAAACTCCTTATGTCAAGGAACTTGTGTTTATTTGCCACATGCCATGCTAAAATAAACAGAGCATTTGCACCCTTAGCACTTCCATAATTTTCCTTGCAAAGGTGGAATATGCTGCCTTTTCCAACTCTGCAGCAAGGACCCCTTTCTCCTGGGGGTGCTTTGGCACCAGGCCCTTAGTTTAATCCCACCTGTGCCCCAGCAGAAACTGAGTGCATGGGAACGGGGGTGAGAAAATGGGAGGAGGAAGCCAGGCAGGCAGGGCAGAGAAGAAAGAAATGGAGGGAGAAGAGAAAATGTTGAGCGGGGAGACGAGGGAGGGAGAGAATGGGAGAGGGAAAGGGAGAGCGACAGACAAGAGAGGGCGACTGGGCGCGAGAGAGAAGAGGTGAGCCAGAGAGAGAAGGGGGGAGGAGGCGTGGGGAGGGGCAACGACGGGCTGCGAGGCAGGGAGGGGTGGAGGATGCTGAGGCTGGGCTGGAGACAGGCGAGCAGAGCTTGACGCAGCAGCAGCAGCAGCCGCGGTCCTCCCCCTGGCGCAGACCCCGGGCTCCCAGGCTCTTCACACGCCGGCGGGGCTTGTGGTTCGGGCGCGCGGCCCCCCCTGGGGCTGGCCGCTGGGCAGAGCCCGGGCTCGGGCAGAGGCAGCGGCGGCAGGAGCATGGTGTCCGCTCCGCGGCAGGAGCCGCCGCCTCGGGGCTGAGCGGCCGCCGAGCTCTGCTCTAGCTGCACTGCGCGGCCCGGGGTGGGTGGCTCCAGGTGCTCGGGCGGCTGGGCTCGCTCCCCCCCGGGGGCTTTGGTGCATGTTCGCCCCCTGCGAGTGCATGAGGAGAGGCGGCAGGAGGACCATGAAAATGATCCGGTTCCGGAGCTCGAGCATCAGGTCCCTGAACCAGGAGATGAAATGCACCATCCGGCTGCTGGACGACTCCGAGATCTCCTGCCATATCCAGGTGCCTGCCGGGGTGGGCAGAGGGTGCCGGGGTGGGGGGTATGGGGGTGCGGAGGGGATGCCGGGGGGGGGCATGGGGTGGGGAGCCTGGGTTTGCCCGAAGATGGGTGAGTGGTAAGGATTTCCCTGTTCTAAACCACAGGCAGCCCCAGGGCTGTAAAACACAATACTCCAACCCTCCGGCCTCTCAGGTCCCTCTGCAGGATCAACCACGCCAGGGGGCACTTACAGGTCTGGCCCCCTTAATATATCCTCCCTCCCCTGGTAACATACCGCCTGTCCCCTCTTTCCTTTGAGCCCCTGTGCTCTTCGGCACATAATCGTGCATTGACATTTACACCGTGCGTGTCAGTCCATCCAGTTGTATTCCTTTCTCACGCACACACACTTCCTGGTGCGTTCACTCGTGTATGGAGAAGGTGTGTATATGGGGAGTGAGAGCCTCTAGAGAAGCCCCCAGGGAAAGCAAAGAACAGAGTGGTTACGGGGGAGAGTGTGATTGGGGAAAACTGCCAGAAGAAAAATTGTTAGAGAATTGCTGTGAAAGGACAGTACTGTACTGCAAATGAACGAACTTCACTGGAATAAGGGGTTCTGGAACAATTTGTATAGTGGGGGTGCTGAGAGCCATTGAACCAAACTGTAAACCCTGTGGCTGATGGAAACCCCTTCGAACCAGGGGGGTGCAGGAGCACCCCTAGTTCCAGCACCTAGAAACTGACTAACGGAAATGCTGGCTTTAGTAGTAGTTCTGTTGTAACTCCATTGACTTAGCAGGAGTGATGCCAGGGACAAATCTGGTCCATGTGTCTAAGTGTGTGTAATGTTTGTGTCTCCATGACATACTGGAAAATATTTAGTTCCTTGTAAAACATTGTAATGGCAAAAAGAAACAAAGTGTAACAAGGTTTACAGTTGGTACTGCAATGCTAAATCTGCCTGAGAGCAATTAGCTATTGATTATGCTAGTAAATTGCATTTCTGTTTTCTGGTAGGGGTGGATCCTGGAGTTTTTCTAATGTGTTCCATCTCCTTCCTCACACGGAAAGATTTGTATGTTTTTTTTTGGCAGTAACAAAATCCATTGAGTTGGGGTGTGTGTGTGCACGCTGTTGTTGGTTGCAGGGTTTTGCATCAGCAGACCTCGCCCTGCTGTTGGGAACAGCTGAGCTGCTGCCCTGTTGCACAGGAAACAAGTGCTCTCTGGTGCTTTGAACTGTGTAAGTAATTTGGTCACAGCCAGCCTCCTTTCACCTCCAAAGGGCCTACTTATTGTTAGGCTCTACACCATTTGTTAATGGCAAAGTGGCAGACCGTTTCTGTGGGGTGCCCTTTCCAGCTATCCTTTATTTTCCTGTCTAGGACAGTGAGAGCACCTTCTATGTGAATGAGCAGATACAGCGCCCTCTGGCAGCCTTGCTGCTGCTCCTGCTGTGTACAATGAAGGAAATATATTCAGGGTGTGTTTAACAGAAGAGCAGATATGCTAATTTGCACCTGAAATACGCTATGGACTGATGCACTGCTTTTTTTTTTTTATTCCACTCTGTCCTGGCAAAGTGACCAATAACCATGTGAGAATTTATTAACCCTCCCCCATTTATTTTGAAGTGCCTGGAATCTGGTTCTGTTCAATATTCTCATGAAGTAATCTTGATTTCCTATTGAGAGTTATATGAGAAGCTTCATGAATTGCAAGTGTTGTTGTATATATTGGACAAAAAATGTTATTAATATAAAGACAAGGAAGGGGGAACATTCCTAGTACCTAAAGTTTCCTAGGATAAAAGAAGCTCCAATACAACAGCATGCACTACTGAAGTGTTTGACCTGTTCCTCATTATGATGGTGTGTGATAGATGGACCTCATTACCAATGTCAGCAAAATATTATTTTGAAAGCAGGATCCAAAAGTGTTTGCGCTCAGGCAATACTGAGCCTTGAGAAAGTTCATAGCATTCAAAGTGAACCCATATCTGAAGGAACTGAACATCTTGATATTTCCCCATGATTTAAGGTAGAAAATAGTTCCTCACATGAGGATTTTTAATCTAATTTAACACAGCTGAACAGTTAAAATCAGGGTGATGTTATTGTGCTTGCCTTTCCTTACTCTTGCCAGCCTGAAAAAAGACAGACCCATTTGAGGGAATCACACAATGTAAAAAAGCCTGTGAAATTTCTAATGGAGCAGAGTTTGTTGTCTGCCTGTGATGATAATTTTGACAGACCAGTTTGGGTGAAATGAGAATATTCCTAATAAACCCCAAACTCGGCTATGTTCCTCTCACGTGAGGAATGCAGAGAATTCTGTAAGCATTTGAGGCCAAATTCTTCCCTGTGTAACTGTACTGACTTCACTGAAGTTACACTTGGGATTAATTTGGCCCTTCATGTCAGAAGAGAATGCTTGTTTTCCTTTGCACAGGCTTGATTTCCAGAGATACTGAGTACCCACACCTTGAATTGTAGTCTTTGGGATTTGTGAGTGCACAGCACCTCTGAAAATCAGGGCCCATTAATTTTGCAACTTTTTTTGCTTGAGCCAAATTCTGTTCTAATTTACTTCCTGGGCAGCTACATTGACTGTTACATAATGGGATTGTTCAGGGTGTAAATCAGTGTAGAATTTGATTCTTAGTCTTGTAAAATGCCTAAAAGTAGCAGGGAATTATTGACATCGTATACATGCAGTACTAAATTCTTTGGTAATTGAACAGTGTAGTTATGAGATCATAGCTTTAATGAATGCATGAACCTGGATGTCCTTCAGAATGGCACTTGTGTAAGCTTAATACGGCAAAAGGCTGCACATCTCTGACATCGGTGGAAATAAGAGTATCTCTATATAACAAAGAAGAACTTAGGTTGAGATTCTCAGATGCTGTAAATCAGACTAGTTCCATATACTTACTGGAGCTACAGTTACACCAGCTGAGAATCTGGCCTCTGATAACCTGGAAGGTGCAGTCCTCTAGGGACTCTGCAAAGTGAGTGCCAGGTCATTAGCTTATTATGCTAATGGAACCAGTTAGGTTATTCTGTAAATATGTTGCATTTGTGGTATTAAAATGATATATGTAGAAAAACAGCAACATTTTAAAGTGTTTTTAACTGTCATAGTTATGAAGACAACCCTGAAAACTTAAACCCATTATAAATGATGTCTTCCTGAGTCTGCAAACAGCCTAAAACAATAGAGCTAAGAGATGTGAACATCTTCATTTTTCTATATGGGTTGTGGACTCTGAAACCTAAGGATGACTGTATAAATGTCAACATTGTTTATTTCACTACTGAGCACTTTATCAGAAAAGTCAAGCCAATGTACATGTTTCACAATCCCAAACTGCCTTCCATTCTCTCCCATCTGCCAAAAGGCCAGACTGTCTCCTGCTTAGCTGGCAAAGCCTCCACCTTCCCCCCTAATAACATATACAGTGCAGTTATACTTTGTCAATGCAAACATCTTTAGTGTATCAAAAACTGAATATGCAGAGACAATATACAATTTGAATTATTAGAATATAGCTACTGTACTGATTTAAATTTTAATATTAAAATTTAAAATATCTCTAGTTACAATTTTAAACAAATCTGCCACACAATTTCGAGTCTGTCAAAAATCCAGGGACTTCACTGTGGAATATACATGGCCTTGCTTAAAACACCTTTCCTTTGTTAGGCCTTTCTTAGCTTAACTCCACTATTGAACAAATGAACAAAATCCAACTTTCACCACAAGAGGTTTCTCTTCATCTTCTGCATCATGTGTGTGAACTTAATTAGAATGGACAAAATTCTTCAGGGACCTACATGACTCTAAGTTCATCTTTGCATGCAAGATGAATAGAAGGTAGGTATAGAACGCAAAGTAAGCTGACTTGTCAAGATAGGGCCAGGGCCGGCTCCAGGCATCAGCAAAGGAAGCACATGCTTGGGGCGGCACATCTGAAGAGGCGGCATTCCGGCCATTCCTGGGGCGGCACATTTCAAGGGCGTTTTTTTGTTTTTTGTTTTGCTTTGGTGGCTTGGTGCGGCAAAAAAGCTAGAGCTGGCCCTGGATAGGGCATTCAGTGGATATGCAGAACAGGTGCAACGCCACTTGCTTGCAGAGGGCAAAAAGATGTGTTTGTAGCAGGAGAATGGAGCGTAGTTTGCCAAAAATAGGGCTTGTGAAAAGGAAAATTCAACTCATCCGATTCTTCAGTGGTACACACAAACATGAGCACCCATGCACACATTTTAAAATTTCCATGCACCCTAGTAGACATCCTCACACTTTCACAAAACTCCTGCACACTTTCCAAGAATCACAGAGAAAAATTCGTTTGGACAAAAAAATGTTGCATATTAGCTATGTTATCCAAATGCTGCATATTCATAAGGGAGAGAGCAGCCCATGTTGTGTGCTGTGGGGTAACAGCAGTAAGTTGTGACAGCTGGAAAACACTGTTCAGTAATGTATTGATCATTAACAGGACAGTAGAGCCTAATTCCTCAAATATGGAATCTGAGCAATGTCAGTATGCCTGTAGTAAGTAATAGAGAGGGGCCCACGTTCTGTCTGTGCTTTCTTTTGGGGTGTGTGTGAGAAATGCAGCTATATGTAGTTTGTAACATGTACTGTCTCAAAACTTTTACACTGCCAAATCTTATTTGACTATATACCCATAACTATAACTACGTTACAGGTGTGGAGTTATTTTAGAGCTCACAATAGGCACTTCAGCATAAAGCTAAACAAATATACTCATTTGTATACCTGTTGGTAGCTTCATTGCAGCATTTCGCCCAACAAAAGGTGCAACCAGAATTGTGCATTCTTCAGCCAAACCATAAAGGGCACTCAGGGTTAACTGGGTTAAAAAAATGTGGCTTAATTTTCTTTGTGGAAATTTAATGGGATTCAAGGAAAAATAAGACCAGCATTTGCGTTTTAGCATTAAGGTTCTTTCAAGTAGCACTTTGGTCACTCAAGAGGCTAATAGTGCCTACTGCTGGAAATGATTTTTCTTTGTGAAATATCAAATTATGGAGTGGGTTGGGGAGAGACTAATGAATCATGCATTTGCAGATTCTAGCCTACTGGGCTGTAGAACTGTCATCATGTAGGTCATCAAGTAGCTTAGGGCTAGGTATGTCGCTCAAAGGTCAGAATTCAATATATTGCTTTCTTTAGCTGTGAGTCTTCATGAGTGCAAATTAGATAAAGTGATGAGTGACACAGGAAATGGTTGGGGACTGAGGCTTAACTAATTCTTGCAATGACATTTGTTTCCCACTTTTTTTTGTTTATGGGTTAAGCCTTTCTGGGACCTGCACATTTGACAGTCTTATAGCAGTGCTAGGGGAAAGCTGTAGTTGCATAGCTAAAAGGTAGACAGCATGAAAAATAACCTAAAGGTACCATGGTCGCTGTCTGTTTCCATTTGCAAAAGACAGTTGACCTGCCTGCCTGAGCACAATACTAAAGAGATTTCAGTAAAGGTTTAGGAGAGGATAATGGCAGAAATAGGATTTAGAACCTTTTGCTGCAATCAGATTCAGAACAGTAAGAATTTGTTGAGGAACTGTGAAACCCAGAGAAGAGTCATGCAAAACAAACAAGGATTCTGTTCTTGGTTTTGCCAATATTTTGTTAAAATATCAAAGTATCCTGGTTTAAACTTTGTCACCATAACCTAAATACCTTAATGAGTAGATGATAGGAGGCTTTATGACACACATGTTCTTAGAGACTATGTATTTTAAGTACTAGTGGGTCAATTCTTCAATATTTGTTATGGTTGTTTATATTGCAGTAGTGCCCAAAGGCCCGACTGTGCTAGGTTCTGTACAAACATATAACAGGAAGAAGTCATTGACTTCAATGGGACTCACAGACATGCTTAAAATTAAGTATGGGTTTATGTATACCATGTTGAATTGGAGCCTTAATTATTCCAATATACCTTTAATCCTGATACACCTGCTAATTCCAGTATCTGATCTTTCTTGAGTAGAGGGTGTTATGTTGGACTATCAAATTGTATAGTGGGTTTTTTATGTGAACAAATGTCTATCATGAACCATTATGAAACCATTACATTAATTTTCATTGATGACCTAAGGCAGAATTTTAACCCTCATCTCCAGAAAGGCTAGTAAATTAACCTGTTTCTAATTTAAATTACACTGCAATCTGATAGCCTTTAACAGCTTCTGGCATTTCAGGTTTTTCAACTCCAGCTGCTCTGACTCAAAGAGACTCTGTAAAGTTGGTGTGAAAGAGCTCCCCACCTCCAACTTATAGTTTATTATTGAGACATCAAAGCTGGTAGTGAACTTTACTTTCTTTGTGACTATTTTAAAAATATTGAATGACCTGGGGCAAGTTACTCTATCTCTGTATGCTTCAATCAGCTGAGCTGTAAAACTCCAATAACAGGACCTGTCTCACCAAAAGATGCTGCAATTGAGTTGATCTTTCCTGAATAGAAATGTACATATTTGCTTATAGTTTCATTACATTACCATTTTGGTACATAAATGATGATTTGGTTATTATTAAAACTTCATTTCTTGGTGAGTCCAGCTGTCAAATTAGGTGGAAAAAAGATTATGGAAAAAATTGTTTTGAGTTCAAAAAGGAAATCAACAAACTTTCTTCTGGTTTGGTTATGATCTGCTGATCGGTCGTACACCTTTTAGTGCATGACTAAAAAAAGAATGGGGAAGACCAAATCTGAGAGTGGTCATTACAATCTGTAAGCTCCATCAATTTTACATTGACCTTTATATGTACATTTTCTACAGCCCTTTGCAAAAAATATTTCTGACCTATTTTAGATTGTGAAACTGATAATTTATTTATGAACAGGTTTTTTTCTTTTACCTTTTCTCTTGAGCACACATGTTCACTGCTGTCATTTAAGGAATTGAGTCATGTATTGGTATTTATTCTTTAATGTGACATTTCCAGTCTCCTGTATCTTTCCATTAATAATTTTGGACCTGCCTTCTTGAATAAATTTAATATATTCTCTCTCTGCATCGTACAGAAAGATACCAATTTACAAAATACACTTTAACCAAAGGATTCTTTAAAACTCATCGCTCGGTGAAATGTGAAGAACAATGGAATATGCTGAAGCAAACTTTTGCAATGAAGGACCAATGTCCATTGGGAGATGAACCCCACTGCGAAGACATGTGAGATGTTGACAACTTGGAAAATAAATGGGAAGGAGAGGGGAACAAGGGAAATGAGAGAGCTAAGATGCCAGGGATGAAGATGATGAAATGAACCTTAGCTGTGGAAAGGGAAAGGTTAAGGGATTATGTAGACAGCAGGCAGGAGATTTAATGAATTTATATTTATCCTGTAAGTGATGTCAGAGCCATAACCAGCAAATGCCTTGAGCTGCTTGATGGTGCTGTAACAATTCAGCTATTAGGAAATGGAGATAAAAGATGTGGGTAGGGGATGCAAATTAGAGTGAGTTTCATGTCACATTTTATTGATACATTTAAAGATGTGATACTATGGCCTATATTCTCAACTACATGTCTGAGTTGGTAGCTGTGCAATTAGTAGTAGTGCACTTGACAGGAGTTGCATGTCAAAAGCCCCATTGATCAATTTGAGACTTTGCCTGTATGTATTAAACTAGATTTCTGTTGTCCTTTCATACAATTGCACAGGCTAACAACTGACAACACTTGTAGATGTATGGTGTACCCTTTTAAGAACTGAATAATCCCATTATAAAAAAACCCCAAACCACTGACTGTTATTAGGTATATAAACAAAAAAAATATATTAGCAGTTCCTATTTATAAAAAAACCTTGAATCTTATCTTCATGGGTTTTGAAGATATTTATTAATATCACAAAGCTGTCTTGTTATTCAATACCAGTCTCTCTGGTGTGAAATTTAGAAGTAAATGCACCTGCCTGAACAGGAATTGATCTCTGTTTCTGCCATTAGACTCACATAATAACCTCTTGGATCTTTCCCCCCTCCCACCTCCAAATTGCCTGTCACACTGAAATAAACATATGTACTAAAAATTTGGACTTGTTGTTGTTATGAACTATGTGAGGAAGGAAAGAGATAAAAATTCACTTCTCACTACACAAAATTAGCCAGTTAATAATTACTAGTTAGAGGGGAAGTTGGGAGTAGCTGATACTAATTTAAAATAATTATACATATGCTAGTATATACTAATGGTTTGATTTCTACCCAACTCTCCATTAGTTGTTTGTCTTCCAGGAACATAAGCTTTTTAAGGTGCAGACTGTCATCCTATATGTTTGGACAAAGCTTAGCACTTTATAGATACTATTATAATATAAATAATTAAAAAAAACCCTCACAGCCAGTGGAGGAAAAAAACACCAACATTAATAAGACACAGTCCAGCTGTCAGGGTTCCCTCCCCACTCTAAACTCTAGGGTAAAGACGTGGGGACCCGCATTCAGAGCCCCTAAGCTTATTTTTACCAGCTTAGGTTAAACCCCCCAAGGTACAAAATTCCCTGCACCCCAAGAAACGCTTCTCACTGCCACCATCAAATGTCTAACAGGAATCCAGGAAAGGAATCACTTGAACTTCCCTCCCCCCAAAAATACCCCCTCAAGCCATACACCCCCTTTCCTGGGGAAGCTTGAGAACAATCTCCCAACCAATTGGTTACACAGTGATCTAAAAACCCACCCCCTGGGTTTTAACACCATAGAAAACAGTCAGCTTCTTAAAAGAAGGATTTTATTAAAAATAAAGAAAGTAAAATCATCTCTGTAAAATCAGGATGGTAACTATTTTACAGGACACTATATTTCCAAACTCAGAGAGATTTCCCCCTCTGGACAAAACCTTAAAGTTCCAGAAAACCATGAATAACACCCCCCCCCTTTGCCCTTTCTAACACAGGGGATACACCAAGCAAAAATAAACAGAAATCCATACGCTATGCTATCTAAACTTACTTCAGAAAAGGGAGGTTTGATTTTCTGTAGGTTCCTTCTGTCTTCCAAGATCACCCTCTCTCAGACAAAGACACACACTAAAACCTTCCCCTCTCCCAAAGTTTGAAAGTATCATGTCCCCTTATTGGTCAGATGCCAGCCAGGTCAGGTGTCAGTCTGGCTACCTACATTTCTTAACCCTTTACTGGAAAGAGGATTTTATAGCACTGCATCAGACCCTCTCCCCCTTCCCTTCATATTTATGACACCAGCACAACTGAAATTTCCTCAATTAATGGATTTGATCCTGTTATGTGCTGAGTGCCTCCTGTGAAGTGTAGAACAGCTCCCGCTCTTAATGATTTCATGGGTTCCCATGTCTTGCAAGAGAACTGAAGGTACTTTGTACCTCACATGATAGGGACTTCTGGCATTCTGAGATGCTCAGGTCTGTCTAGATATAATCAACCACTTGATGTAATTGGGAGATCATTTAACTGGAATAATGCACTCAAGGTTAGAGCCAAAACAAATCAGCTGTGTGGAAACATCCTATTTAGGATTTTTTGTTGCAGTCACTTGAATCCAAGCTTTTATTTCTCTGAAATGATGTTTTCATAACTTACTTGGCCTCCATGAAATTATCTTTCACAAAAAAATAGGATGTGAATCCTTCCTGAGAAGAGGGAATAAGATCTCTGAGTTTTCTCCCTACAGATTTGGATTGTCACCATGTGACAGTCTGTACATAGCTGACGGCTCAATCATTCAGGCCAGATAATGAGCAAAGTTGGTATCTGATATATTCTTTTATAGAATGATTCCTGTTGATGTAGAAATATACTTGCACTTTTGTGGCATTGCTATCTCTTGGGTGTCCTTGTTTATCAAATTAAACATACTGTAGATAAGTTTTGTCTCCTCCTATTGCCTTCTAAGCCCTTTCCTCTCTTCTCTCCTGGTGCAGACAATTATTGCCATCCTTCCTGTTGCCAAGGTTCATAACCTCGAGGTCATCTCGGACTCCTTTCTCTCTTTCCTGTCACATCCAAGCTGTCGCCAAATGAATCCCGCTGTTCCTTTCTCTATCACATTGTGAAAATACATCACTTCCTACTAATCCCTTCAGCTAACACTGCATGTCTATGCTTTGATTAGCTGATGTCTTAAATACTACAACCTATTTCTCTCTGGCTTCCTCATTTTCCATTGCTTCTCTCCAGTTCATCCAGAATTGAGCAGCTAAAATAATATTCCTTGTCCACATATAAGGCCACATTCTGCTTCTGTTCTAATCCCATGCCTATTAAGTCAAGTTTAATATTGTCCTTTCCTTCAAGTCTTTACATGACCTCTCTCTCCTACATCCCCACCTTTGTTTATTATATCCAGTCTTGTTCCATTCTCTTTGCCCATGCAAGTCTTGCTGTTCCCTTAGTTTCCTTTTTTTACTTTATTTTTATTTTGTATAAACATCAGCTGATAACAAAATCTCGGTGTTTGTGTGTACTGTTAAACAGCTGTTGCATTCCAACCTCAGAGTTGGCTGCATTTCAGTAGTGGGTGAAATGATCCTTGCAAATATGTATAATCGTTACTGACCTCACAGGGTAGTGTGCAGCTTACTTAAGAAAGATTGAGGGATGAAAGACACAAAGTATTATTTTATTGTTATAAGGAAATCCATATTCTGGTAACATTTACTTTAGAGGAAAAGGAAAACTAGCTATGTCATTGAAAGTAACCCTGGAAACTTGAGAGAAAAGAGAACACTTAATGGGTCTTTTTATACTCTCTACTTATTTTGGAAACAGTGCAGTATGACAATAAAACAAAAATGAATGATTCCTGTAAAAGAGGTAATGATCACTAGCTTTTTTAAAAAAAAACACCTTCATTTCCCCCTTTGCTTGTCTACATATATTTCAATGCTGAAAATCTGTTAGCATTGCTCTAAAAGAGACTTAAATTGTTGCAGACAGGATAGTAAAATAAATTAATTCTAGCACTGGCAGTTTATTCAAAATAATCTTCTTAACCAGTAAGGAATTAATCCTTTTACATAATACTGCTGTTAACCTAATAAAAATACTGTATGTGTATATTATATTGGAGCCTATTAACCAATCGGAATGTAAAAGTAGGGGATACCTGGTCTAATGGGGGAGGGATAGCTCAGTGGTTTGAGCTTTGGCCTGCTAAACCCAGGGTTGTGAGTTCAGTCCTTGAGGGGGCCATCTAGGGATCTGGGGGAAAAATCTGTCTGGTCCTGCTAGTGAAGGCAGGGGACTGGACTTGATGACCTTTCAAGGTCCTTCCAGTTCTATGAGATTGGCATACCTCTATATTATTAATGTTTAAAGCACAGCACGAGGAATCTGTGTTTTGACTCCTGTTGTCAACTGTGCCACTGACTTGCTACGTGGCTTGGGGCAAATTGCTTGAGCTCACTTCATTTTAGTTTCTCCCTCTGTAAAAAAGGGCAAAAATAATACTCAGCCCTTCTATAAATTTCTTTGAGAGCTTTGAATTGAAAGTGCTACATAAGCACCAAGTATTATGTTAATTATCTTTTTATTTCGTCGAGATTTCCTACACTATGCAGGAGTGGGGCTTGAGGCTTAAACATCATTCACAGAACTGTTTAAGTTCTGACTTCAGTCTTTATTACTAGTGATGTTGAATTACCGGGGCGTTCAGTAGTTTACAGAATTGGTAATAAGCAATTCTATCCTTTTTCTTATAAACAAAGTATATTTGATGTGGAAGCCACATAGCAGGAATAAATCTGGAACCCCCAATGTCATTAGTGTTGTGTATGTAGCGATGTAACTGGCAGAAGGGAATGTTTTCACTGTTTTTTGTAGCGCACATTTAAGTACAGAGGCCTATTCTCTGGCAGTAGCAACAGCTGTGAAGTGGCTGCTGTTTTGAGTTTCACTGAAGATGCAGAATGCTAAAATGACTCAATGCATCTTTCTTTTTGTTGTGGAGACTTTATATTTGTTCCTTGTTTATTGATTGCTTTTAGTTTAAGCTAAGGAAATCTAGTGTGAGAAGTCTATGCACTTTAAGGTAAAAAGCAGCTCTTATCTGGAAATTATTGGCCTGCTGTAGTAACCATAAGTGTTACAATTAGAGACTAGAGGAAGAATAGATTCACCCCCGCCCCCATTTTTTCTCAGCTCATTTACTTTATGCACATGACAACATTTTGTTCCTAGTTTCACTATTTCCTCTGTAAAATCTGTCTGTATGCACACTTGTCTGTGTAGGTCTTTCATACAACTCTCTGTGTGTGTGTGTGTGTGTGTGTGTGTGTAATATAAAAAAACAACAGAAAGCAAGCAACCAACTAAACACCCCCTGCACAACAACACAAAATGATAAAGCAGAAATGAGCAGTAGAACCTACAGGTGAGGTGTAGTATCTCCACTTTACTGTGCGGGTGTGTATTTTTTGTTTTTTAAATAATTGAAAGTAGTTTCAAATTGATGGTCACTCTTTAGGAAAACTAGTACATATGATTTAGACCGGGTTTGTAGAGTGTGTGTATATGTACAAAGATGCAATCCTAATAGCCTTGTAAGAAAGACACATGTCGTACATGTGAGGCACTCTCAAATAAAGGAAGTATAAAATGATGAAAGCTTTATGTCCATAACATTACTGTTATCCTTGTCAATGGAAACTTTAAGAGTGTGGGTAATATTGTAAACCATTGCTGCTGGTTTGAACTAGTGGAAGTACTGATTTCATTGGGAGTCCTTATATGTCCTTACATTCCTTATAGAATCCAGGCCTTAATTTACACTTAGATTTTGATTATACAACCTGTTCCATTTGGATAGACACCTGTGTTTTGGGGCAGCCACACTGACTTCAATGGGATCAGTTTACAGGAACAGGGCTGCAGTGTAGGGTTTTTCTTTGATACCATGTGTTCTGTTTAAACAGAACAAGTGTTAACTATCCTTCACATGTTACCTTATTTTGCTGTAAAGTCCAAATCACAAACGAAGCACTTGCAGTGCTTCCCACGAGGTCGGTACTATACCCTACCCACCTGTGATGTGACCATGCCTAGTTTGCCTCACAGTAAAACTAAAGTGCCTTGTCTCTACTGTGTTTTTAGAGAGATATCTAATGCACATTGGCTATCTCACTGTAAAAACACATCTCTGTCAGTGAAGACATAACCTTAGATTATACACATCTCTCATCAGGAACCTTATCATCATTTTCTTTCGCAGAGCTAAATACACACGTAGAAAATAATTCTAACTGCAGCATGTGCATGGAAATGTGAGGAGACCCAGGTTCTAGTTGTCTCCTTAGGCTTTTCTGTGTAAATGTATTTAATTGACAATTGTGCCTCTGTTTAATGAAGTAAATGGCAGCTTCAAATGTTGCTTTTGTACATAGAGAAATGATCAGCACTTCTGCTTCCTGACGCGTTTAGTTACACTGAGATCATGTATTACAAACATGACACATTCTCACTCTCACTGTAATACTTGTATATTGTTTTATACTGACAGACGCATCAGAGAATCTTATCCTTTACTGGTTCTTAGAACCTAGAGAGTGAATCAGAGCTGTGGATGAGAGCTTAAATTATATACTACCATTCGGAACATGAGCCACCTCTGGGACTTAGGCTGGAAAATGTAGTGAGCCAATATGTGGTACGCCATCAAATGTACGGATGCCAGTTTCTCTTGCTCACTCCATCTGTGTGAATTTTCTTTAGCTTCATCCTGGAAAATGAACAGAAATAAGAGAGACTATTACAGATAGTGCTACAGATGTGAGTCATTATGCAGACTCGTCCATTAACATAAAGCTAATGAAACAACCAACTGTATTTGAGTCAGTCAGTAGAGAAATCCTGTTTTGTTTTGACTGGAGAATCCATTCACGTTGCTAGGATCCTTGAATTCATTTTCCTATGTTGTTTCACAGTTTGTACCTCAGAAACAGCCGTAGGAACTGGGGAGGTTTAAAGGAAGGATGTAATCAATTTAAAGAAAAAAATCCTGCTAACTGAACATTAAAAATAATAATGGCACAGCTAAGTGAAATGTGAACAGTAATCTACACAGTCTCAAGACATTCTAGTTCTATGTTTGTCTGGCTAACCAGAGAAATGTAGAAATCAGAGACTGAGGAAAAAACCCTAAGATCTAACACATCCTTTATAGTCCTTAAGCTCATTACACTTATGCTGTAGGAACAAACCTTCATCTTTTTTTTTTTTCAGGGCCTTACCTAGTCCAGGTCTAAAATCATCTCTGATGAAACTTAGTGTTTTTCTTGGGAGTTTGTGCCATTGTCTAATAGTTCTCACTGTACAAATGCACAGGTAGACACAGTCCTTGCCTGGAAGAGTTTATGATCTAATTTTGAAACAAGATATAACAAGGGAATATACGAGACAAGGGCAGGAGGGAAGACTGGGGAAATAAGATTGTATGGCTATATAGGTTACCTGTGTGCACAATTCAGTGGCTTCACATAATCTAATTTAAAAATAAATAATATCTGCTATCCCAGACTGCTGCTCAGTCTAGCTATCATTTGCTGGCATTTCCTGTAGGTGTTGCTGCAAAAATGGTCTTTTTTTTTTAAACATGTTTATTTCATTTAGGAAACTTTTATAATTCAGCATAGCTCAGAGCTTCATGCTTTGAAATAACTGGTTTACACCTTGTATATAAAGGTAGATACGGACATAGCAGGCTTGTGGGGGAGGACTCTGAATAGCCTTATGGGTTAGTTAGGGCTGGGTTTTCTGTGTGTAAAGGCAATGTAAAAAAGCATGAAGATTGTGGGAGAAGCAAACAAAGGGCTTAAGACTGGTAGAGCAGGATGGTGATGTCAGTGGCTGATTAGCCACTGGGCCAACGGGGCCATGCCCAGGGTCCCCAACCAACTGGGGAGCCCCTGGAAAAATGGGTGCCCAGAACCACTCCACCCACCCAGCACTCCTGCCAGGGAGCATGGGAAGCCCCTGTGCCTGGACCCCACTCCCTGACAGTAGCACCAGGCAGGTGGGGCAGGGAAAGTCTCCGTGCCGCAACCCCGCTCCCTGGTAGGAGTGCCGGGGGGAGGGGCAGGGGAGACTGCAGGCGGAAGGGGTGGGGAGGTGCCCCCAATTGCTCTGGCCCAGAGCCCCACAACTCCCTAATCTACCTCTGGGTGATGTGATAAAGAACATGAGTAGGGAGGGACACAGTTGTGAAGGGTCTTGAAGGTGAGGACAGGAAGGTTAAACTTGATTCTCCCTATTTCCACTGCATCAGTGGATTTCAAGCTGGGAGAGGGAGGGAGTGTGTGCATAGAGCCATGCATAGAGCAGCAGACAAGAAGGATGATCTTAGCCAGCTTCATTTTGCTCCTCTTCAGCCCATGCAATGTGAGTATCAAAAGGCAAGAGAAAAGGGGGTCACGGTAACTGAGACAAAGCTAAGGGTTTGGGAGAGTATTCTGTCTGGATGGGCAGAGAAAAATACATGCTGTGGACGAGGAAGAGGCAAGATTTGGAGGCAGCCTATGTGAGATTGGGGGAGAGATGGAGGTGTCAACTAGGGTGACCAGACAGCAAATGTGAAAAATGGGGTGGGGGGTAATAAGAGCCTATTTAAGAGAGAGACCCAAAAATTGGGACTGTCCCTATAAAATTGGGACATCTGGTCACCCTAGTGTCAACGAAGATTCCAAGGTTACAGGCCATGTGTTCATGCCTTCAAATGTCTATAGCTGGTTTATCTTGTTCTTCGCTTTAGCCACTGTTTCAATTAAAGTATAGTTCTTCTAATATTTCCTGATCCCAACAGTTACTTAGTGACATCTATTACCATAACCTGAATTCCTTCCAATTTGGTGATCTTTTTTGATTTTGTTTTCAAAAAAGGAACTTAGTATTTCAGGTAGAATCTTGTCAGTGCTGCATATAAAGGGACTCCTGCCTTTCTGGGCCATGGCATGATGATCCTGCATTGCAGATACGTTTGTTTTGCTTTCCGCTATTGCTTTTCAGTCTCTGTTAGTATTGTTCGTTTCCATATATTAGATGACTATGTTAACACCAGGCCTAACACAGATCCTTGCAACATCCCACTGAGACTCATCTGATTCAATATGCTGCTGTTTCTTATTACCCTTTGTCTTCTGACATTCAGCCTGTTGTTGGTCCTTGTGACAATACAATGTGCACAAGCCAATTCTGAAATGTTCAGATATGATGTTGGTGAGACACTGTGCTAAGTGCTTTTACAAAAGTCTACAAATATTGCATGTATTTTATTCCCTTGGTCCTCTAGTATTGTATTTATATAAAGAGAGATCAAGTTTGTTTTTTATAAACCTATGCTAATCTTGACTTCTGCTTCTGCTATTCTCTAGATGTTTGTAGGGTTTTTTTAAAAAAAAAACTTTATCAAGGCAAAGTTACAATAAAACTTCTTAACATGCTACATATTACGTTACTTACTCAGGATCCAGTTAATATTCAAAGAACCTGGCTAAAGATTCTGACTTGCTGGATAGCTGAATATGCTAAGAAGGGTGACCAAATTTCTAAGTACTTATTGTTTTTTTGGCGCTTCTCTTGTGTATGTACTTGATGTGAAAGCTTTTTTCATTACAAGGCTAATCTATATTTTATTATCCAGTACCACTATCCCATGGGAGAGAAGTCAATTTTTTCTGGTAATGTGCAATACAGAGTCTTGCTGCTAACAATAAAAAAGAAATGCATTGTTTAAAATGTAGATTATTTACTGGAGTATTCAGTAAGCAGGTCAAGGGATCTCTAAGAAGCCAGCATTTTGTCATAAAATGAATCTCTTTAATAATTTCCTCCCAAAACTATCTAATTTCTTGAGACAACCACCTTGTGCAAATATGTTCCCCCGCTTCCCTGCACATCCTCCAACAGAGGGCCTCCCTAGTAGGAAAACATGATGGATCTTAACTGGAATCAAATGCCATCTATGCAGTAGTTTATAACAATTTTCCTTGTGAGCTACTCAGATTGAATATGCATATTGCTTTTCCCACGGAGGAGCAGTGCGGTTGGGGGGGAAGGGGCAAAGCAAGGAGAGGACAGCGAGAGGGACAGCACATAAAGGGCCAATGGGTGGGCAGCAGAGGCGACACATAACCAGCTGCTGCCTGGCGCCTGCTCGCACACACCAGCCACCGCAGCACGCAGCCAGTGCCAGCAGGAAATGGGATTGGGGGGCTGTGCTGATGGACTGGCAGGGGGAGCGGCCAGACCCTGTGTGCTGCAGCTTCACCCTGCAACCAGCCTTGCACACCCACTGGACCCCTGCCCCCACTCATCTCTAGTGTTCTGGTGGCTGGGAAGCAGGGATCCAGGCAACAGCAGGACCTGCCGGTACTGATGTGGGGAGAGGAGGGGGAAAGAGACAGAAAATACGGGACAATTTGCCTGTTTTTAAGAAAAAGTCAGGATACCTGCAGAAGAGCTTAAATGTGGGACTCTCCCTTTAAAAACAGGATGTCTGGTCACCCTAATTAGTGCCCTGAACATTCTTTCTAGTGCAGGTTTTTGTTCATTGTTTAACATTTGCATCATTACATTAAAATTGAATGATATGTTAAATGCTGAGGAAGGGATCAAAGGAACTAGAGAAGTTTCTGTGACCTGCAAAACCTTTAAAAATTTTTTAAGAGACTAGGTGGTTTTTCATTTTATAATTACATTTTAAAAATGATTTGTGTTCAAGGACATTTACTGTTAAACCTGTTCAAACACTTTAAAAACATTTTTTTTAGACCTGTGTTCTGTGTGCATGTTAGACTTTCCATTCTTTGCTTATATGCTGGGATTTGTTTGGACATGTTACCTTGTTTATAGGAAATTTAGATATGTATTTCATTTTTTGGTTAAGGTGCCCAGGGCCTCTGGCCTTCATTTATGGACTCCCATACATTAAAATTTCTAACCAGTGTTCAATTGATAAATTGTGGTATGTAAAAATAAATACAAACTTAATCTTGGATTTGCAGCCCGAGTGCCTGTTCTCTGGAGTGTGTTGCTTTTATGCTTTTGCTCTCTGATTAGAATTTTCTTTTTCAAATGGATATCCAAAAGAATAGTCAGGAAATTGGATTTCCTTCCCCCCCCCCGCGACCCCCCTCTGCCAATTAACCAGTATGTTGAGGATTGGAGGGTTTTGTTGCATATGACATCTTTTCAGCTAATCACTCTGGAAAGCATTTGAGATGTGGAATAATATTATTGGAAGACTTTCTCCCTTCCCCATAACCGTTGAAATAACTGATGTCTGCTGTGGAGTTATTCCCCTCCCCCACATCAAATCTAATATTGGCAATGCAATTGACTCTCTCGGTAGAGGTAAATAAAATACCTTGCTTCTGTTCACTGGGTCAGAAGTTTTTCTTTTTCCTAGTCTGTTTTCATAGTATGATCATCAGGCATGGCAGGATGTAAACAATAATTTAAACTACTAATTTGATGACTTGACAGTGCCAACAGACGGTAAGAAGAACCTTGATCATCACAAACCTGCAGGTTTCTGCCTTAAATCATGTTTTTGGCCTCTTTCCATGTGAGGTACCGAAGGAATTGCATTTCCTAACTCCTTCTGCTTGTTCTGCTTCTTGAGGATTTATTACTCATGCAGAACACGAAATATTTGCAAGGAGAAGGTTCTCAGAATGCTTTATCCCCTTAGGTTGTATGATGGAGAGAGATTATGAATTCAGGGGAAAGAAGAATCTCATGAATTCTCTTTTCATGTTGTTTTCATGCAGATCTTATGTTGCTTTGTAATGAAAATTTGATCATCCCTTACAAAATACTCTTCCTTCATTTTGACTGGGATAGCCCCACCTCCTCCCTTTCCCCACACACTACCTGTGATGTTGCACCCTCATAATGCTTTATGAAAATGTGCTTGAGTGTAAATATGACATAACTGGAATATAAGAATGTAACATATCTTTGCAAAGGTTATGTTCTACTGAATGTATTCATCCTATTCGTATGAATGTATCATTTTTATATCTGAAGTTATGAGCGTTGGCTCTATGCTTGTATTTAGAGTGTTTGCTTTAGATAGCACCTACGACATATTTGGTCAACATAGTGTGAAGGGGTTATTCAAGTAAATGGAAGTACTTGGCTAACAATGGACCTTGATAGATGCCAATCCACATCTGAGCTTTCCTGGGAACATTCTGGCTAACATGTGGGCAATGGCTCAGCCTGTAGAAAACTGAGTCATGCATGAACATGTGACTTGCCCATGTGACTCCTAAACTCCATCTTGTAGCTGTGAGTCTACACAGGGGGAGAGAGGGGTTTCCACCCACAAGAGAGAGGCTATATAAGCCTCTGGAAACCCCTCCATTTTGTCTTCAGCTGGCACAAAAGATAGCCTCTGCACCCCAAAGGATGCCTGAAACAAAGGACAAGTAACTACAGGGGTGTAAGTGATTGCTGGACCCAGACTAGGAGGAAGTCTATTCTGTCAAAGAAGCTTTATTGAAACATCTCTGAGGGTGAGATTTATCTGCATTTAGTTTCTTACTGTATTAGGCTTAGACTTGCATGTTTTATTTTGCTTGGTAATTCACTTTGTTCTGTCTGTTATTACTTGAAACCACTTAAATCCTACTTTTTATATTTAATATAACTTTTTACTTATTAATTAACCCAGAGTAAGTAATGAATTGGGGGAGCAAACAGCTGTTCATACTCTCTATCAGTGTTAAGTTTACCCTGTATAAGCTTTATACAGAGTAAAATGGATTTATTTGGGGTTTGGATCCCATTGGGAGCTGGGTATCTGGGTGTTGGAGACAGGAGAACTTCTTAAACTGTTTTCAGTTAAGCCTGCAGCTTTTGCGGGACTTGGTTCAGACCTGGGACTGTGTTTGTAGCAGGCTAACGTGTCTGGCACAACCAGGCAGGGCACTGAAGTCTCAAGCTGCAGGGGAAAACGGGCTCAGAGGTAGTCTCAGCACATCAGGTGGCAGTTCCCAATGGGGTTTCTGTGACTCAACCCATCATACTACCAAAGTCAAACAGCTAAACATTTGCTCAAAAAGGCACTTAAGATTGTGTGCATTCGGTTACCTGTGTTGATACCTGAGGATTCTGTGCAAAAATATCTCAGAAAAAAGATGTGGCTTGCCCAAAGTGAAAGGTTTCTGCTTTATGAACCAGTGAATTGTACACTCCTGTTTAAAACAAGTATCACTAGTCTGTGACACACAACTGCAAGATATTTCATGCACTCGCTGGAAAAAATAACACTCTGGGGGTTGCCTCAGAAGCCTACTCAATGGAGTTTGCTGTGCCTTGCTTTACACATCTTTCAGCTAATCAGAAATCAAAAACAAATGCCAGCACTAAGGGCATCTTGGGGATTTGTGACACTCTGGAGAAAAAGTGAGTCCATGAAGCATGATTACTCTTCCATATATGTAGATTCTCTTTAATTGGTGAAAGATCTGCTGTAATACTGATAACTATCTTCTTTTAATCATCCAAAAATAATTCAGCACATGTTATTAACGTTAGTTATATTCTTTATGTAGGAAGAGCACAAATGGATAGAAATTGTTTATAAAATGTGGGGGTGGGGGATTTCAACATTTAATGTGCAACATGTTTCTCCATTAAGAGAAATATATTTTACAATCCGGTTTGTCCATTGGGGTATTCCACAACTAAGGTGGAATCTGGTAAACTAGATTCTGAAATGCCTTTCCCACAAAGAGGCAAGTCACACAGTGTTGCAACATCTACTGATAAGACGCATTATTTTGTTGAGCAGTATGCAGTTTGTGACTGCAGCTGTTCCAAAGAGAATATGAAAAATGGTGGTGGCAAACATCAGGCATTCTATTTACATTGCATTCTGAGCATTGACTAAACAGGTTGGGATCTGCAGTTTTGGCCAAAAAATTTTTATTTGTAACTTAATGTCATTTATTGTAGCCAGTTATTTATATATGGTAAAGAGTGGCTAAGAATCATGTCTCGTTTTAGCTAAACAGAATTAAACATGAGACCAAAACATTCCAATAATGATCTAGTGCTGGACTTATGTATATGGTGACCACCAGATTTGAAAGAAGTGTAGGGTATAGAAAACCCAGTCACAGTCAGAATCACATACGAAAGAGTGGAGCTGGCTGATGTGACTTTGAGGTCATAATCTTTCCTGGGAATATAGTTCATGCAAACAGAACACTAACTCTGCCCTCATATGTGCCATGACTATTTTCCTGTGCTTAACTGTTGATACTTACAGGTCTATTACCAGTGTTTTCTACAGGGTTTCCTATATGTGGCAGGGAGGGGGTTAAAGATACATAGTGACAGGGCAGGCATTCAAGGAAGGCACTGCACTGTCCAGAACTTTGAAGCTCTGCTGGGCTGCAAACATTTGGCAATAGCATCTGTAAATTCCATCAGATGGGACTGTTTGGTCTGATACTGCAGTGTGCTCTGTCCCATTCACCTTTTGGAGGTCCATAAGAGAGCTTCTTTTCTGAGAACCTTGGGAGATGTTTCAGAGGGGTAGCCGTGTTAACCTGTATCAGCAAAAACAATGAGGAGTCCTTGTGGCACCTTAGAGACTAACAAATTTATTTGGGCATAAGCTTTTGTGGTCTATAACCCACTTCATCAGATGCATGGAGTGGAAAAAAAAGTAGTCAGGTATAAATATACAGCACATGAAAAGATGGGAGTTGCCTTACCGAGTGGGTTTTGAGTTTTGAAGACACAATTATTTTTTCCTAGGCTGTGCAGTCTGATGGACACAATTTCATTTCTATGTTAAATATTTCAGTTGCTCCAACCATTTAGGCGTATCAAATTAACATAACCAGCTTAGGGCAAAATGTAAATTGAAACTACACAGAGAACTGAACATACGGATTAACTTATTTCCATAGATGTATTAATGTCTTGGTATTTTTTAACACTTTTGTTTTACTTTGGGGGAATTGCAACATAAGCTATTGTTTTTTTAAATCATATCCTTAATGCACAGGGTGCAGCATATGTTTAAAGGAATATCAGGTCTGATGTATTTTAAAAATGTTGATGAGGCAGGAGCTTTAAAAATCCTGCAAGAGAGGGGTTGGGTGTGCTGTTTACTACTGGAATCCCCCAGGATGGTGTGAGACCTTGCGTACCTTTCTGTTCTGAACTTGGGCAGATAGCCAGCAATGATTGAATATTAGGCTATGCTTTCCTATGCACCACCTAAGGTGTGGAGATGTGTTAGAAAAGGAGCTGCATTACCAGAGGTGTCCTAAAATGTTTTAGTCGGCAGCTCTGCTACTACATGCCCATCTCCTAGAGACCACAACAAGGGAACGCATCTACCATGGATAACCTAAAGTCATCAGGGGAGGAGCTCCCATCTTGTACACTTTGGGGGAGACGTCTCTGTGGAAGCTACCTACCTAGCAGAGCCTCGAAAGTTCCCTGCTTCCTCTGAGCTTAAGTTCCACTGGATAGTCACGTTTTGTTTCTCACAAAAGTGCTGGCATCTAAAACTTTATATTCTGTAGTTTGGATGTGTACAATATTACACTTCAGGTATGTCTACGCAGTTGGAGGTGTGATTTACAGCACAGACCGGCATAACAGTACTAGCTTTAATCTAGCTAGCATAGCTAAAACCAGCAGTGAAGCCATGATGACAGGCTTCAGTGAGGGCTAACGTTGTGACTAGGTATATAGGTCTCTTGTTTGTTTGTACAGCCCACACAACACTGAAGTCCCTGTTGCCACTGTCTTCCTAGCTATTTTCAGTAGTTCTAACTGGATTAAAACTAGCACTGTTATGCCAGCCTGTGTTGCAGTCATACTTCCAGTTGCAGTGTAGACAAACTCTTTGTTATGAGGCAACATTTTTCATCTTATTTGCAGTCCCCATTTAAAAACAAAACAAAACTTTTTTTTTAAACCAGCCTCTGTCTGTTTACTTTTTGAGATCTAAATCTGCCTGAAGTTAGAAATATTTAAACAGAGCCATTTGTAGCTTAGAGGAATTTGATCAAGTTGGATCCTAGCTATAACATTTAATAAAGGACCTGTTTTTAGTTCTTTTGAGCTACTAAGTGGACTTGTTTGTAATTTTCCAGAAAATAGAGAGTAGCCTGTGAGTGAGTGGTGTAACTTAATATGATCAATGGTTTTTCATGCTTAAAGGGATTCTTGAAGCCTGCAAAGGTGGGAGCTAAAGGTGTTGGAACAAAGGGATCAGGTGACCTCCTGGCCCGGGAAGGAGACAAAGGGAGAGGAGGGGCTGGACAGTTTGAGTTTGGAGCTGGCTGGGGGAACATGGAGGGAAGCGCAGACAGAGTCTGGCCTCTCTGGCCCCCTTTTGGAGCTGTGGGGTAAAACGCAGGGAGCCCCAGGCTGGGGTCTAAGCTCCCTGCCCCCCGGAAGGGCCCGACTGAGGGGTCCTGGTTGTACTGACAAGCTCTGTTTGGACTGTGTTCCTGGCATCTCTAATAAACCTTCTGTTCTACTGGCTGGCTGAGACTCCCAGTGAATCCGGGGAAGAGGGGTGCAGGCGCTGACTTCCCCCACACTCCGTGACAGTGCCACAGAACTCTTTGTCGCTTCTGCAGATCCAGACTAACATGGCTACCCCTCTGATACTTAGTACTGATGATTGTTACTGTTGAACAGCAGGGCCGGTTCCAGGCACCAGCAAAGGAAGCAGGTGCTTGGGGCGGCACATCTGAAGGGATGGCATTCTGGCCATTCCTGGGGCGGCACATTTCATGGGTGGTTTTTTGGTTTTTTTTGCTTCGGCAGCTCCGGCCGCGGCTCTTCTTCTTTTTTTTTTTTTTTTTTTTTTTTTTTTGCGCGCTTTGGTGGCTTGGTGCTTGGGGCAGCAAAAAAGCTAGATTCGGCCCTGTTGAACAGTCTACAGATGTATCCTGAAGAGGGGAAAGAGGAGGGAATGTGTGTGTATGGGGGGAAGAATAAGAAAAATCACAATGTATGTGGGAAGCTTTTTTGTAAAATAAAACTGCTAATTTCCAAAATTAGACCAGGTAACTAGCTCGTGGAGTGAGGGAACCAGTGACAGTCTGGGATCTGCAAGAAAAACTAATACTTTTGGTATAATTTGGAAAGTGTCTGTTGTTAGAAACTTAATGAGCTGAAGAGCTTAAATGCTCTTTAATGAATTTTTCACAGTTGGTTTTTAAAGGATTGTTTAGTGTGATTAAGGACTGTGGGAAGGAGGAGA
The DNA here is from genome assembly GCA_033296515.1 of Macrochelys suwanniensis. Classification (NCBI taxonomy): domain Eukaryota; kingdom Metazoa; phylum Chordata; order Testudines; family Chelydridae; genus Macrochelys; species Macrochelys suwanniensis. The sequence goes on along the minus strand of CM065780.1, from coordinate 42,820,391 downwards.
ATGTTACTAGACTGAAAGGATTCTGAATTCCTGGAGACCAAAGATGTAAAAAAGAATTGGTTGCATGCTTATTCTATTATTCATAAGTTATTCTGCGATATTATGCAGTGACTGATAATGTCAGAAATGAATATAAAGTGTATATATAAGTATATTCTTTTTAGTGCTATCCTTGAGTACCAGACTTGGAAAATGTAAATAAACACATCTTCAGTTATATTTTATTTAAAAAATAATTTCAGTATATTTTCATGTGTGTCTGTAGGTCGTATGAGAGGATGTGGTCTGGTCAGAATGAATAATACAAAATAATGCCCAAATAAATATAGTGAGCTTGATTCTCAGATATGCTAAGGTTTTAAAGTTAGTGAAAACAATCCCTAAAGAATAGTCCCTGAGTAGTGTAGAACTGGTGTAATGTTTCCATACTGGTTCTGCTCCCCTCCCAATGGGGTAAGTTTGGAGGCATGTTGGGGTATGGCCAAAGTGCACTGCTCTAAAGCTCATCTCTGCTTCCTAGAGGTAATAGGAAGCAGAGCATAAGTTGGATCAGCCTTGGGGGCCAGACAATAAATAATAGGAAAAAGCTGACACAAATGAGTTTCATTTAGATTCAGATGTGTGCAGTGTCAATCTATTAGTGATATTCAGTGACACATTGTAGCTTTGTCAGTCCCAGGATATTAGTTGATGGCATTTGGGATTTCCTAAAACTAATATCATGGAAAAATCACTGCTTTTCTCAGGGCCTGATCCAAAGTTCCTCAAAGTCAGTGAGATCCTCACAGAAATGCAAATGCAACCTCTTTCTCCATGATTGCAGAAGTCAATGTGGTTCAGAATATATATAAAAGACATGTTGATTATAAGTAATGTTCTAACTTTGTCTTAAATTTTACTTGACTTAATCTCAAAATCACATATACATAAGGGGAGAGGCTGTAACAAACAAACAAAAAAACAAACCAGGTGCTTGCTTATTTTGTTTACCATTGCAATATGTCAAAGTTAAATTTAGGCAATTATCTGTTCTTGTAGAAACTACTATATATTTTCTTTTTAAAATATTCTACAAATTGCTTATAAGCTTTTGCTGTACACTTAGCAAACACAACTACATTTTGGAAGCTTGGAATATTCTGCTCAGTCCTGTTACTGTAGACATCCCTATATTGATAATGTTTTAGAGCTTAGACAAGAATAGTATTTACAGGTTTAACAACTACTGCTAACACTGCCCACATAGTTTTCCTAAGCGATTGAGCATACCTTGCTTCATGATGCAGAAATCCTTTGAGTGTCTCGATCAACTCTGAAATTTAATTTTCTACAAGTATATGTAGCTGTCCAGTCAGACTAAATATATTATCTGAGACATGATGTGATGAAGTGGGAAATTTTTATGAATTGTATGTGCCTCAGTTTCCCCCATACTTTGCATTGCTACCTGGGAAAGGAGGCAGTTTTGCTCTCAAAGAAGTGTGTGTGTGTGTGTGTGTGTGTGTGTGTGAACACACTGAACGGGTCACTTAAGAACACCTGGCTGAGGCTGACCCGTAACTATGGATAATCCAAGAAGAAGATGGGACTCCCCAATTACCAAGACATTAAGAATTAATTGTTGGCTCTGGAAGAACCTTGCAACTCTCACTTTGGACTGATTCAGGGCATGTCTACATTACAAACTTAAGCCGATTTTAAGTTAAGTTGATATACAGCCACTGTAGTAATTGGTGTGAACACAAAAAACTGCAGTATCTTCCTTTTTCTGTCAGTGGAGCGTGTCCTCACCAGGAGCACTTGCACCAACTTAGGCGAGGCAGTGCGTGTCGGGGGGGAGGGGGGTGAGAGCACAGGCTCCCGGCTCCCTGCTCTCAGCTGGGCAGCTTCTGGGGGCTCCCTGCAGGGAGTCCTGCTGCACAGACATAAGCCCTACACTTTTCGCACTTCTCGTGGAGGTGGAGTAGTTATGTTGGTGTTTTGATGGAAAAAATGTGCCACAGTTCTTAACAGCACCTTAACAGTTACATTGTGGGAAAAATTCTGCCCTCCTGAGAAACTCTGCACTTCATGATGGTTGCATGAGGTGTAAGTCGGGGCCAGATTTTTATTCTATATCTTTGTTGAACTGAAGCTTTTTGTTTTCCTGGCCTGCAAGGCAAGACTACAGATTATTTTCTGTTCGAGAGCCATTCAAAAGATCTTTTCCCACAAATCTTATTTTTGTTTTATAGAGCCAATCAGCTGCTCTCTCTGATAGCTCATTGTGAGAAACAGCACCTCACTCTTACATGTGACTCCATTTTATAAGGCAATGCAATCTAGTGGATTGAACACAAGGCCGGGAGATGGGAACTCCTAAATTCTTATCCAGCTCTACCACTGACTCACTGCATGGTCTTGGGCAAGTCCTTTTATCCCCTATACATCTTTGGGCTGGTCCACACTGGGGTGGGGCGGGGATCGATCTAAGATACGCAATTTCAGCTACATGAATAACGTAGCTGAAGTCGAATATCTTAGATTGATTTTTAAAAGTACTTACCCTGGTCCACACGGCAGCAGGCAGGCTCCCCCGTCGACAGCGCTTCCTCCACTCGCCGAGCTGGAGTTCCGGTGTCGACGGGGAGCGGTTCTGGGATCGATTTAGCGCGTCTAGACGAGACGTGATAAATCAATCCCAGAACATCGATCACTACCCACCGAATCGGGCGGGTAGTGTGGACGTAGCCTTTGTCCCTCTTTGTAAAATGAAGCGAATGACTAATTCACAGGTAAATTATGAGGATTTATTAGATTATACAACTTGTACAGCCCTTTGAAAGGAAAAAAAAAGTAAAGGCTCTAAGTATTATGATTCACTTCTACTCAAATGGTTTTTAAAATGCAGTTTTTCTTCACTGCACAAAGCTCACAAGAAACTAATAAAAATGGAACTGTCACATTTTTATGTGTGCATACATGCTTTGGCAATAGTTATCTTTGAAAGTGTTCCAAAGGGCAAAACTGGCATTAGGCACAGAGATTTCTTTGGGCAACAGGTAGCATTCTACAAAAGCAGACCAAAAAACAGAATTATAGGAGGCTAGAATCTTGCCCATGTTGTAGGCTAGAAAAAAAGTATCAAACTCATTATTGAAATGGGTTCTTACAATTGTTTTAAGAGTAGGCACCCAGCTTTCTTATTTCTTCAGTCCTAGAAGTCTGATTGACTCCATATAAAACAATTCATTAAAATCTCACTATTCTAGCAGGATATCACAGATAGCAATATTCTGATTAAAGGGGGAACTATTACATATGTAAATCTGTCCTGAAAACACATTTTATAAGAGTTTCACTAGTGAGGCTTTTGTGATTCATTATTTCTGCCTGCAAGATCACAAGATATTAGAATACAATATGAGTTAGAGAAATTGAATTGGTAATCACAGATGTGCTCGTGTGTGTGAACACGTATTGATTATTTTTTTTGTCCCAGTGTGATCAAGATACTATGAAGAAATATTTTTGTGTGCATGTGTTTGTTTTATCTTTTTATTTTCCATGGTAAGCATTAAAGCTGTTTCAAAAATCATGTTGAGAAGAAGGAGGCATCATAGCTGGCTCTTACCATTATAGAGGGGACTGATGTAGGAGATGAAAAGAATTCTTTGAGTGGGAGGAGAAAAAGGAGGAGGTGAATTACCGATTGTAATAGGAGAACGCATCCTGTCCCTGTTGTGAGTGTCCGCATTGAAGCGCTGCAGTGCTGCAGCTGTGCTGTTGTAGCGTTTTAAGTGTAGGCATGGCCTAAGAAATGAAGCAGGGGATTGGTTAAATGTTGTGTAACAATAGTGTTGTAGTAGTAGTGTTGATAGGTTAAGCCATCGAAATACAAATATTTATATAAATGTTTTGCTCAGACCTCCCGAGAGAGAGGTTTGGTGCAGAGTATGTGGGCAAAACAGAATCCTTCTTCCCAGGCTGTGGAGCAGAACTGAGCTGTTCTGTGGCTCCTAAAGCAGCTTCATATTTCATCTGCGTCCACAGCCCATGCATGCTTTTTCGACAGGTGTGGGGAATGGCTTGCGGATCCTCCTAGCTACCTGGGTTTTCGGGGTGTGTGTGGTGGTGTTTTATGGTTCCCCCATCACTCTGGCATCTAACCATATAGCCATTTACTGGCCCTTACCTTCCTTCAGCTGCTCCCCACTGTAGGGGATCACAGCGTGTCAGAAACAGAATGGCTCTGTTGCATCCGGGGCTCATGAAGATCCTAGAGGATTATAGGTAAGCGAAGTGCTGATGGAGATGTGCGTGTAAATGTCTAGACTGGAGGAAAGATTCAGATTCCAGTGTGTGTCACTGATTCTGTCTGTGCTTTCACTAGCTGGTGATATTGCAGTTGGTCTTTTATTTCCTGCTATATGCATATGATTGCAAGTTAACCTTCTGTATAATATAAAGACCTCATGCTGACTTTCACAGAATACAATTTCCCTGAGATTGAGGGAACAGAGTGTAGCAATAGATGCACACCCAGTGATGAACTTCAGTTCTTTTTAATTAGGATATTTTGACTTCTAAATGCAAAAGATTATGTTGTAAAGCACCAAATGTTAAATTCTTCAGTTACTATTGACTTATTCAGAAAGGCCCAGATGAAATGGTTTACATATTCCACCTGTTTTTATCATATGTTGAAGACAAATGAAATTGCAGGCAAAAGGAGACTAGTTGGTTTTAATGGTTCAATTTAACAGTTGGAATATTCAGGGATGGTGAGATAAATATCTGTCAGACTTAATTTAGGCGTTTGCTATTTATAAGTAGGGTATCCTATCAGACATATGGCATGTATGTCAACTCCATACTCTGTATTTCACGGAAGTAAGTGTTTCTTTGGTTTGTTTTTTTAAAAAAAGATGTTAACCACCAGACTACAAATCTTCAAAATAATTTTATAAAAGTGAAAGGAGGAAGATTGATCGATTGTCTGATAGCTTAAACTAACAATTATCAGTTCCCTTGCCTTCCATTCCTTCAGCAGCTTCTGTCTTCTGTTTTTGGTGGAACATCTGCAGAAACTGTTCTGGGGTTTGCAGGGCATTGCAGGCATCCTTTTATAAGGTGTTGGGGTATTTAGGAATGGTGAGATTAATATCTGTCAAAACTAATTTAGGCATTTTCTGTTTAAGTAGGATACACTACTAATCTTTTTCTTTTATAGTCAGTGACATTGATACAACACTTAGTAACAAAGATGAATGGAGTTTTTATAACATCATTGTCCTAGAGATGAAGCAATAATTCTTGAAGTCTTTACCAACGATTGAACTGTCTGCTGTTGATACTTGGAAGCATCAGTGACCTTTATTCTCAGGGTAAGTCACTATAACGTCACTTCTTAAAATATGTTTATGGAGCTGTGTCTATACCAAACCTCCAAACCTTGGGGAATGTTTGAGACCTGAATCCAGATCTTAGTTGGACTCTACACAGATAGATCCCTTTGCAGGATCAGGGCATAGTGTAGGCAAATCAGCTAGTTGTGGTACTGTGGCTGATGCATTCATGTAAACTTTGAGTTCCTAGTTTCATAGAATCAAAGAACTGGAAGGGATCTCGATAGGTCATCTAGTCCAGTCTCCTGAACTCATGGCAGGACTAAGCATTATCTAGACCATCCCTGGCAGGTGTTTGTCTAAAAATCTGCTCTTAAAAATCTCCAACGATGGAGATTCCACAACCTCCCTAGGCAATTTATTTTAGTGACTAACCACCGTGAGATTTAGGAAGTTTTTCCTAAAGTCTAACCTGAATCTCCCTTGCTGCAATTTAAGCTCATTGCTTCTTGTCCTATCCTCAGAGGTTAAGAAGAACAATTTTTCTCCTTCCGCCTTGTAACAATCTTTTATGTACTTGAAAGCTGTTAGTATGTCCCCTCTCAGTCTTCTCTTTTCCAGACTAAACAAACCCAATTTTTTCAATCTTTACTCATAGGTCATGTTTTCTAGACCTTTAATCATTTTTGTTGCTCTTCTCTGGACTTTCTCCAATTAGTCCACATCTTTCCTGAGATGTGGTGCACAGAACTGGACACAATATTCCAGTTGAGGCCTAATCAGCCCGGAGTAGAGTGGAAGAATTACTTCTCCTGTCTTGCTTACAACACTCTTGCTAATACATCCCAGAATGATGTTCGGTTTTTTTGCAACAGCATTACACTGTTGACTCATATTTAGCATGTGGTCCACTATGACCCCCAGATAGCATTCTGCAGTACTCCTTCTTAGGCAGTCATTTCCCATTTTGTATGTGTGCAACTGATTGTTCCTTCGTAAGTGGAGTACTTTGCATTTGTTCTTATTTAATTTCATCCTATTTACTTAAGACCATTTCTCCAGTTTGTCCAGACCATTTTGAATTTTAATTCTATCCTTCAAAGCACTTGCAACCCCTGCCAGCTTGGTATTGTCCACAAACTTTATAAGTGTGCTCTCTATGCCATTATCTAAATCATTGATGAAGATATTGACCAGAACTGGACCCAGAACCGATCCCTGCGGGACCCCACTCATTATGCCCTTCCAGCATGACTGTGAACCACTGATAACTACTCTCTGGGAATGGTTTTCCAACCAGTTATGCACCCAGTTATGCTCCATCTAGGTTGCATTCCCCTAATTTGTTTATGAGAAGTCATGCGAGACGGTATCAAAAGCTTTACTAAAGTCAAGTTATATCACATCTACAGCTTCTCCCCTCCCCCCCAAGGCTTGTTACCCTGTTAAAGAAAGCTGTCAGGTTGGTTTGACACAATTTGTTCTTGACAAATCCATGCTGACTGTTACTTATCACCTTATTATCGTCTAGATGTTTGCAAATTGATTGCTTAATTATTTGTTCCATTATCTTTCTGGGTACTGAAGTTAAGCTGACTGGTCTGTAATTCCCCAGGTTGTCCTTATTTCCTTTTTATAGATTGGCACTTTCTTTGCTCTTTTTCAGTCTTCTGGAGTTTCTCCCGTCTTCATGACTTTTCAAAGATAATAGCTAATGGCTCAGATATCTCATCAGTCAGCTCCTTGAGTATTCTAGGATTCATTTCATCAGGCCCTGGTGACTTAAAGACATCTAATTTGTCTAAGGCCTTGTCTACACTAAAGGGAAAAGTTGATCTATGCTACGTAATTTTGAGTTACGTGAATAGTGTAACTCAAATCGACGTCGCTTAGATCTATTTACTGCAGGGTCCACACTAGGTGATGTTGACGGGAGATGCTCTCCCGTCGACTCCCCTTGCTCTTCTTGATCTGGTGGAGTACAGGAGTCGACATGAGAGCGATCTGCGGTCGATTTAGCGGGTCTTCGTCGATCCCCTGGTAAGTGTAGACAAGCCCTTAGTAACTTTTAACTGGTTCTATCCCTATTTTAGCCTCTGATCTTACCTCGTTTTCACTGGCATTCACTATGTTAGATGTCCAATCGCCACCAACCTTCTTGGTGAAAACCAAAACTAAGTCATAAAGCATCTCTGCCATTTCCACATTTTCTGTTGTTTTCCCCTGCCCATTGAGTATTGGGCCTACCCTGTCCTTGGTCTTCCTCTTGCCTCTAATGTATTTGTAGAATGTTTTCTTGTTACCCTTTATGTCTCTAGCTAGTTTGATCTTGCTTTGTGCCCTGGCCTTTCTAATTTTGGCCCTACATACTTGTGGTGTTTGTTCGTTCAAAACATGTGTCATTACTTTAGCTATGGTATATAATGTTAGGCCTCTTTAAGCTTTTTTTTTCTTTTCTTTTTTTTTGTAGTTAATCACAATATTTATTTTGGTATTTTAGAGCTGTTCTATTTCTGACTATCATGAGTAACGATCTGTTGTGGCGCGTTCGTTTAATTTTTTTAAAGGCTTTTAAATATTTCATAACATTTTAAAATGTTAGTGATTGTGAAATTTAAAATATGGTTCAAAACAATGTTCCCTCCCTCCTGCACTGCTTTGGGGAGGAATACCCAGGATTTTAAAAATAAAATTGTTATTAGGAGTAAGTAAATAATGTTATTCCATGTGAACATGTGGGCAAACTGGTAGTTTGTTTGCCTGTGTCTGATTTAACTCAGATGGTGGCTGTTTATTCCCAGACAGATTTTCCACTAGCAGGTATAATTCCTTAACCATGCTAATATTTTCCTATGGCATTTGGTAATGAAAATGTGTTCATAGAAATTTTTCAGGTTTCAGATCTGTGCAGTTTTCTCTCAGCATATATTCCATATGTATTCAAGTATTCCCAATACAAGTCAGTCTCACGTACGTGTGTGTGTGTGTGTGTGTGTGTGTGTGTGTGTGTGTGTGTGTGTGTGTATGTATGTATATCTATCTATATAAACTGTGCTGCTTGCATACTTACATTGTTTTTCACAGTGATACCCGGATCCTTCCAGTAGATTATCCTCATGATGTAGTTTCAAGGAAAATACATATGGTCCAGACTGACCAAAAGTGTGGAGCTGTTAAAGAAAAAATTTGGTCCTCTATTGGAATACAGGGGCTAGATCAGACAGTCTGGTCCCAGTGCAGCTCTGTTTGTTTTCCCTGGTTAATAACATTTTCTGCTAGATTTAAATTGGCCTGTGCTGCTGGATCTAGCTGAAATGTAAACATGTCTAGTTAACAATAGTATCTAGACTTGCATACCAGGCATTGCTTTCATTCAGTTGTGTCACCATCTCCAACAAAGTCCATCTCATTTTCACTGTCAGTAAATCCTTCAGTATCCTGCACTTTTGTCCGTCCGTGCACATTGTGTGAAATGGCTTCTGTGGTGACAATTCTTACGTGTTCTAAGTTCCACATGCCTTACTTTGCCTTTTAGCGCACTTCCCTCCACAGTACCTCCTTTTAAATGTAATTGCATGAGGTGTTGCAGTGTCTGGCTCAGTTTCAGAATCCAACAAGATACCTGGCTCAGTTTCAGAACTTGATCTGAACCTAGCCAGACAATTCTGACTTTTTGTAAATGCAAATATGTCTCTTTCAGGGTTTGTTTTTTGCTTGCTTAGGCCTTGTCTACGCTACACTACAGGGGAAATTTGATCTAAGCTACACAATTTGAGTTATGTGGATAGTGTAACTCAAATCGACGTAGCTTAGATCTACTTACCGTGGGGTCCACACTACGTGATGTCGACAAGAGACGCTCTCCCATCGACTCCCCTAGCTCTTCTTGATCCGGTGGAGTACAGGAGTCGACAGGAGAGTGATCTGCGGTTGATGCATCGATCACTGCTCGTCGATCCCCAATAAGTGTAAACAAGCTTAGTCTGCTGTGTCAGTTCTCCTTTAATGGAGCTACTCGCTGTAAAATCAGCTAAGTTGTACTCATGTAATAGTCTTCTGATAGCTTTTATCTTCTATAATTCTTTGTCATTTGATATCACCTACATGGTATCCATACTCAGTTTTTGGAGAGTAAGTAAAGGTCCCTTTCGCCATAATCAGATGTACCATCTGCTTTTTGACTGAATATTGAACACATGGTGCTCAAATATGAAGTTTCATTAGGAGTACAATCATTCCCAGACTCTTTCATCAAAACAGTTCAATATATTCTGTTTTTGAACTGCTCCATAATTTACGAATACTGTATGTTGACTTAGGTATCAGGATGTTTACTGTACAAATGCATTGGTTTAACTTAACAGAGGACTGTAAGGAAAAACAAGTGAGAAGGAAAACAGAATGGCTCAAGATAAGCCTCTCCTGAGCAAATACTAATGGGTTGTTGAGAAACAGTGCCATTACAGGACAAGACCTATGTACATGATGGATTAAAAGGCCTAAGTAGCTTAATAAGGGACTCTAGCTCAAGAGAGGGGCGAATTTTCAAGTTTGAGACAACCAAACTGAAATGCAGGCACTTAGGGGGTGTCTGAAAAAGTTAGGCCTGCATAGGTTACCACCAGAGGATGGTAAGCTCTGAGGGCTTGTCTTCACTACCCGCTGGATCGGCGGGTAGCAATCGATCTTTCGGGGATCGATTTTTCGCGTCTCGTTTAGACGCGATTAATCGATCCCCGAAAGCGCAGCTCCGGAAATCCACCTCATCGAAAGGTGGAAGCGGAGTCGATGGGGGAGCGGCAGCGATCGACTTGCCGCCGTCCTCATGGCCAGGTAAGTCGATTACGATACGCCGACTTCAGCTACGCTATTCACGTAGCTGAAGCTGCGTATCGTAGATCGACCCCCCTCCCTAGTGTAGCCCTGGGCTAAGTAAGATAAACATGTGTAGACTGTGTTGTTTTTAAGGTCCCTTTTTCTCTAAATGCTTTGTTCCTATTATTAAAATAAATAATACTTTGGCTTAAGACTGGTCACAGACTTCTGAAGGGAAGAACTGCAGGTGTCCAAACTCAGTTAGACCTTCTGAGTAAGCATGATTGCTGTACCAGATACTGGAGCCCACGGCCTGGTCTAAAAGAGGGAGAATTGTGGAATTCTACCCCAGGATAGGTAAAGGCATGAGGCCTAACACCCAAGGGGTGCATTCAGAGACTAGAAAGGGGGCAGAAGTACAACTAGACCTGTGGCTGTGACAATGGGGTCCTTTTTCCACTTTCATGTAGCAATGTCTTTTAAATCTCCTAGGCCTGTAATACTTCCCAGTTTGACAGAGTTATGTAGGGCTTATATCAGAAGACTGGCAGCCCAAAATGCCTGGATTCTCTTCCAGCTTTGCCATTGGGTTGTCTTGTAACCTTGGAAATCAATTATAAAGCCAAGTTTTGATTTTTCCAAAAAAACCTGCAAACCCCATCTAACTGGAACAAAAAACCCCCCAAATTATTTGAGCCAATTTTACACTAAAGGAAATCTAGATGCCCCAAATACTAATAGAATGTTATGGATGTGATGGAATTTATAATCGTAAAGAACTTCCTGGGGAATTGATTCCCAATACTTATGCACAATGGTCACAGCTCTTTACAGATAGTCTTGTAGTGTGCACAAATACTGGAACTTAACTTTGATAGTGAATTTCCTTGGTTTTTTTTATTAGCTTCAGTCACAACATTAGTTTTTTTTTCTTATTGGATATCATATACATTGTGAACAATGAATTTTATGCTGTTAATTGATTTCCTTGAGAGAAGACTCTATTAGTGACAGCTTCTGCATTTATTTTGACATGATTTAGACACCTTGCAAGGGAAATATGCTGCTCTTCTAGTGTGTTCTCCCACATCCCTTTTCAGCCAGCTTTCTGTTGACAGAGCTGTCCCTTGTTGTGTCTTCAAGCCTCCTAGCATTGGATTGATTGGGGATCATGACCGCTATGGTAGGGATGGATACAGGAATGTTTTGATGATTATTTGCTATTAGGATTGCTCACCCTCCAGAATTGTCCAGGAGTCTCCAGGAATTAAAGATTAATCTTTAAATAAAGATAATGTCATGTGATGAACCCTCCAGGAATTCATCCAACCCAAGTTGGCAACCCTATTTGCTCTTAATGTAAGGACTGCTTTCTCCTTGGGATGGATTTTTCTTATTTCAGCAATTCAGTTTCTGTTGATGGGTAGTGTAGGAGTCAAATGAACAGCAAGTCTGGCCAGTTAGTCCTGAAATATTTTGTTAATGTGCTTCCAAGGCTTTTTGGGATCTTGGGATGGGCCATCCATCTATACGGGCTAGATCCTGAGGGCTGCTGAGCACACACTAACCTATTGGAATTGGTGTGAGTTACAGGTGCCAGCACCTTTTAGGATTAATCCTACAAGAGCAATATGGTACTATTATTTATTCCCTGCCAAATCTGCCATAACATTTAGAAAAGAAACAGATATGGTTGTTGAGTTTTGATGCAAAGGAACTGAATACTCTTGTCTGTTTTCTCGTATCTGTCTGTGATTTTACTGTACATATATAGTCATCGCTGGTCAGGAATTTTGAAATGTATTAGTACTATTAATAAAATACAGTATATGGAGAACCAGAAATGGGACTAGCTGAATTGCACCCAAGTCACATGTTAGCAAATGACAGCATCTGTTGTTTGATTTTCTAAAGAAGGTACTAATCTCACTGAACCTTTATTCCTCTTGAGGAATTTTTCACCTTTTCCTTAGCTGAGTATAGGTGGTTAATAACATCTGCTAGAGAGTATGCATGTTATTGTGGTTGAACTTCAGACCATTGGGTGGTGACTGTTTATATTAATGGGGGAGATAATACAGTTGAAACAGTTATTACACTCGTCTGAATCAGTTTACTTAAGAGGTTGGGACACTTTTAAAATGTTTAGAATCATAGAATATCAGGGTTGGAAGGGACCTTCGTAGGTCATCTAGTCCAACCCCCTGCTCAAAGCAGGACCAATCCCCAATTTTTGCCCCAGATCCCCAAATGGCCCCCTCAAGGATTGAACTCACAACCCTGGGTTTAGCAGGCCAGTGCTCAAACCACTGAGCTATCCCTTCCCCCTACTGTAGTCACAAACAGTAAGGAGTCACTTGGGCCATCTGACTGCACGATGAATAAATAACATGAAAAGCAAGAAAAACCAAATATTTACCATGGAAATAATTGTATGTGTATATGTGCATTGTTTATATATAAATATATACATTGTATACAAAAATTAAAATGATTAGATGAGGGACACAGAGGGCCATGTTATGAGGAGTCAAAGGCTAGTATTAATCTATAAATGGTACCTATATACCACAGTAATGGATGCATTAGAAATGTATAGAGACATAAAATAAAAAAAATGTTCATGCTACATTAGTATTTGCTTGTACTTGAATCTTCTTTGATAGATGGACAGCATTTTTTAATTGAGATAACCAGCAATAAAAACTAGGGCTGTCAAGCGACTAAAAAAATTAATCAAGTTAAACAATAATAGAATACCATTTATATACATATTTTTGGATGTTTTCCACATTTTCAAATATATTGACTTAAATTATAACACAGAATACAAAGTGTACAGTGCTCACTTTATATTTATTTTTTATTATAAATATTTGCACTGTAAAATAAAATAGTATTTTTCAATTCCCTTACTACAAGTAATGTAGTGCAATCTCTTTATCATGAAAGTTGAACTTGCAAATGTAGAGTTATGTAGAAAAATAACTGCAGTCAAGAACAAAACAATGTAAAATTTCAGAGCCGACCAGTCCACTTAGTCCTGCTTCTTGTTCAGTCAATCGCTAAGAGAAAGAGGTTTGTTTACATTTGCAGGAGATAATGCTGCCAGCTTTTTGTTTACAATGTTACCTGAAAGTGAGAACAGGCATTCACATGGCACTGTTGTAGCTGGCCTTGCAAGATATTTACGTGCCAGATGTGCTAAAAATTCATATGTTCCTTCATGCTTCAACCACCATTCCAGAGGACATGCATCCATGCTGATGACTGGTTCTGCTCAATAACTATCCAAAGCAGTGCAGACCAACGCATGTTCATTTTCCTCATCAGAGTCAGATGTCACTAGCAGAAGGTTGATTTCTTTTTTGGTGGTTCGGTTCTGTAGTTTCTGCATCGGAGTGTTGCTCTTTTAAGACTTCTGAAAGCATGTTCCACATCCTGTCCCACTCAGATTTTGGAAGGCACTTCAGGTTCTTAAATCTTGGGTCGAGTCCTGTAGCTATCTTTAGAAATCTCACATTGATACTTTGTTTACGTTTTGTCAAATCACCAGTGCAAGTGTTCTTAAAATGAACAACATGCTGGGTCATCATCCAAGACTGCTCTAACAGAAAATATATGGCAGAATGAGGATTAAAACACAGAGCAGGAGAGGTACAATTCTCCCCCAAAGAGTTAAGTCACAAATTTAATTAACACATTTTTTTAACGAGCGTCATCAGCATGGAAGCATGTCCTCTGGAATGGTGGCTGAAGCATTAAGGGGAATACGAATGTTTAGCATATCTGGCACCTAAATACCTTGCAATGCTAGCTACAAAATTGCCAAGCGAACCTCTGTTCTCACTTTCAGGTGACGTAAATAAGAAGAGGGCAGCATTATCTTGCGTAAATGTAAACAAACTTGTCTCTCTTAGCAATTGGCTGCACAAGAAGTAAGACTGGACTTTGTAGGCTCTGAACTGCACTCAAAAACAAAACAATGTAAAATTTATGTAACCAATTTCTTTTTTTCACTCCATGCCCCACCCCAGTTCCAGTATTTTGTCCATTTAACTCCCCTGGACAGTTGTTGTTCCTTTTGATTGGGGGAATAGGACATGCTTATGCTGTTGGAGGCGGCAGCATGGGACTCAAATGGCTTTTCAGAATTTGCTGGAAGATAGAATTGCAGCTGAGACAAACATTATCATTTCTTTACATACCTGAAGACCACTGAGAAGATTTGTGTGGTTAACATTCAGTAACAAAAGCACTGAGAAAAGTAATGCAATAAATCAAATTAACTGATTTTAATGTCTTGCATTTTCCCCACTGCTATTCCAACATAATTTTAGCTAATATTATCGTGAACTCCTAGAGTTAGAGATTAATGCTGAGTATTGTTTGAAAGCTGTGATTACAAGCTTTCAGTTGGCATACAGCGTTGGTTTGTGCTCTAACAGCCCTTGATAGAACAGCTACTGCTACTATCGCGACTGAGCAGTCCTCTTTAGGATCCCCTCTGCTCACCCCGCATGGGGAGAGGGCTAGAAAAAGTCTAGATTTAGGGCACTGTAGAGAGGGTTTGTCCCTCTCCGGGGTGGTGGGGAACCACACCCTCCCTTAGCCCTTGCATGGCCCCTTGGGAAATCAGTCAGGCCGCAGGAGTCCTGGCTCAAGCTGTCCAGCAGGGGACTGAGCGCACACAGGGAACAATTAACAGTTAATAAGCCCAGGTCCTGGGTCAGGGCGGGGTAGTAAAGAGTCCAAGGCTCAGGCAGGGACTGAGCAAACGCAGGTAAATAGCACACCCAGGATTCAGGCTCCGAGCGGCCTGGGAGAGGAGGAGACTGCCACCCACGTATTGGGTGGTAGGGGGGACGCAGCCCCTCCCACTCCACTGCATCCCAGCCCGGGGCCCTAGCAGTGGCAGAAGACCCGCTGCTGTGTCAGTGAGGATCCTGGCCGCAACACCCTGACATGGGTTCCGGCTGTGGTGCAGCCAGACTCAGGTCGGTTGCCCCCGGCTACTTCCCAATTCCCCCTCTGGAGGTACCTGGGTCAAGGTGGTGTCCTCAGGGGGGTTGATCACCATTGGATCCTCAGGGTAGCTGGCGAGGGGTAGGCTCAGCGACTCTTTGGAGTAGCTGGCAAGGGGTAGGCTTGGCAACTCGCCCACACGCTGGTCTGTGTCAAGCGTTGACTGGTCAGGTCAGTCTCCAGGTCTGTTGCTGGAGTCTCCCCGGCGGGAGCTGGACCAGAGGCGTCTGGCCTCTCCAGCGGCTGCCTCTCAAGTGAGCTCTGGGGTTGAGCTCTTATACTTCCTGTCCGGCCTCTGACCCTCTGGGGGCTGGACTTGGAGTGTTCTGGCTCCGCCCACTCTGGTGTCCGGCGGAGCTCGTCCCTCTCCGGGGCACTGGGGAACCACACCACCTCCCTACAGGCACAGTCTCATACACTCCTGGCTGGATTACCACATCCAGTGGGATCACTCTGCTTGTGACTGAAGCTTTAAACAGCCAGTGACTTTTGCTACGTGGAATATTTGCACCCTGATGGATAACGAATTAATGTACGGCTGGAAAGAAGAACTGCTGTCATCACCAGGGAACTTGTGAGCTCTAACATTGCTGCCACTGCCCTGAGTGAGACAAGGCACACAGATGAAGGTCAACTGAGAGAAGGTGGAGGCTACACCTTTTTCTGGAAAGGAAAATCTGCAGAGGACAGGTGCATTCATGGTGTGAATTTTGCAATTAGGAATAAGTTTCAGTCGTCTTACAGAATTTCCTGTAGGAATCAATGAACGTCTTATGACTTTGTCTTGAGCTCAGCAACAACCAGTCTGCTGCTGTCGTCAGTGCGTATGCCCCAATTCTTGATTCTGTTGAGGATATCAAAGAACGATTCTATACAGATCTTGACAGAGTCTTGACCAACATTCCCACGGAGGACAAGATCATTCTCCTCTGAGATTAATGCTAGAGTCGGATCTTTGGAATGGCACTATCAGAAAAGGAGTAGGAAAGGCTATCTCCAACGGCATCCTCCTGCTGAGCAAATGCGTAGAACATGGCTTGGTCATCACAAACACACTCTTGCACAGCCTTCTGATAAGCTGGGAACTGAAAGGGGAAGAGGGCAAGAGATGTTCAACCTTCTTGTGTGGCCTTAGTTTGACTGAGTACTTGCCCTGTAAATAGGAAGTGTTCCTGGGGACTACGTAAACATCTCATCCTTTTTAAAGAACATTCAGTGTGTATGCTCTGAGAGTCAGAGATGGAACAAAGGGGCCTGCCTTTTAAGAAATTGCCTCTGTAAAAGGGCACTGTCTCAATTTCTGAGAGCAGTTGCTATAACTGCACATTGAAATGACCAATTGACGTGCAAAATATGCACATTTTTGCATGAGGAATTATGTACAGAGAACTCTGCAAATTCAGACCTAAATTTACAGTGACATGATTAAGTGTCTGGGAACTGAGTTCATTCATTGCAATGCACAGAAATCATCCCTATTGGAGCCTGTTACATCTTCTTTTGTCTGTATCTAGCCCAGCAGGAAACACTTTCTCAAGGGACTAAGTTAACATTTTTATGTTCTAAAACTGTTTTGACCTTCATTGGATACTGGAAAACACAAATATTATCTCCATATTCCAGATGGCATTGTTCTAGTATGGTATGGAAGAGCCAAATGGAACCCCTTTTCTGACTTGACTTATCATACAAGTTCAGAGGTATAATCTGGGTGGAAAGGGTCATTAGGGGTCTCTTTAAACTCTACCTATGACATAATAGCTAGATGGTTCTACTTTATGATCAGATGCAAAATAGTTAATATTGTTGATATTTAGGGTCACATTTTCAAAATATGATGGCTCATGCCCTTGTGCTAAAGTGGGCCTACATTTGCAGGTCTGATTGCTGTACTTACACCTTTTAGGGACCTGCACACTCAAATGTCTTGTTAGACATCTACGCCCTTTACTTGTATTGTTGCTAGATTTGTTAGCACAATTGTTACAATGGCACATGCAAATGTAGGTCAAGTCTCCCTTTTGGAAAACTTGGTTGCTAGATTTTTTAATTTTCGGAAGTAAGATGGTTGAGATGAGTGGGGCCATCAGGCCTCTCAGAGTTTCTATCTGCAGGCTCAGGAAGGATCAATATCCGATCACATTCTGAAAGAAATCTTTGCAAGGGTAATCTATGTAATCTATGGGGTTGCCAGAGAAGTGCTATGAGAGTGAACTGGCCAGTACAGACCCAGTCTAATTCTTGATGTGTAGAACAGATCTCCACTGCAGCAGTTTTCCAAGCTCTTCATAGGAATTGATTTGCAAGTAACTAATAGATTACAGTGAAGCAGTGGATTCTGATTTGCTTGCAGGGTTCTCCTTCGTGAATTCAAACAGTGGTTCCTCACAGTTCTAGGGAAATAGAGCTGTAACTTATTTAACTAAATAGAAGTATCACTTTGTTCTTTGGTATTGTCACTGCTCTTACAGATTTTAGCCATGTTCTCTTGTGTGATCTAGCGGTCTGTAGCTTTTCTGGTCTTTAGTTCTGTGACTATGGTATTATGCACAATGACCTATTTCCCCAAATCCAGTTCTTAGTAGTGGTTTAGTCCACATTACAAAGTTTTGGCCAGCATAGCTAGGATGGTTAGGAGCGTGAAAAAGTCACACCACCTGGCTGACATAGCTAAGCCAGCAACAACCTTAGGATAAATGCGGTTCTACTAGGAAAAGAGTCCTTTTGCTGGTATAGCATTTGTCATTTGAGGATGTGGTTTTTGCCTCCAAAAGAATTCTTTTGTTGGTATAATCTGCTTTTCCATTAGAAGGCTTTACTGATATAGCTATGCCGGCAAAGTATCTGAAGTGTAGACAAGCCCTAAGTCTCTTCTAGAAAATTGCTCCCATCTTGTGACCTTTATCTCTCCATGCTTCCTTGCAGGTTAATATAGCGGTTTTTGAAAGCAGTCCAGCAGGCTAAATGTTAAGCTACAATTCTAAGGGGTTTAAGTAGCATGACAGCAGAGTTCTCCCTAGCTGCTGCTGCTGACTGTAGTGTTAATTGTTTAATTTAAAACACAAAACCAGGCTCAGCTGAGGCTTCTCCCTTTGGCTTGTGTAGTGGCTCCAGCAGGCCGAGCAAGAAAGTCTCCATAGTCTTTAAATGCTAGAAAAATGAATGCAATGCAAGTGGAACCGCAACTAGTTGCATCTGGCCTGTAACTCATATGTTTTCAGCTGAAGTTCTGCATGTTTAATCCAAGGATCTTGGCTATCCCTATTGAATAATGTGAAGCGCTCATGATGGCTTTTATCTTGAGTTATCAAGATAACTCCCTTGATGCCATGGTGGTGATGATTGGAATCAGTGAGACTTTACTCTTGGCTCCTTTGTGTCACAATATAACCTCTGTTGCTAAGAAAACCCATAAAATATTCAGCTGTCGGACATTTGTATGAACAACAGGAACATGGGGAGGAGAAAGTAGAAAAACAGTAAACACAATTGCCCTCATAGTTGTAATGTAAAAATGAACATAGTGACTTCATAATACGGCGTTTTGCCCAAATAAGGGGCTGCAAACAGGGAGAACTCCATGGATTCCAATAATGATTTCCCTATGTTCTAACTTGCTACTCTTTCCTCTTACACACACTTTATTTCAGGCATAAAACATTATAACTTACTAAGTAGTACAGTAGCTGTGACAGATGCTCTCTGCCTAGTATCTGATATGATGTTTATCATGTTAAACTTGTACTAACTGTGGGTACAGTTCACTGTGCCTGGCTTTTATCATCAACAGTGCAAGAGCAAGAAGCAGTATGATCATTCTCTATTTTGTGGTAAATTTCTTTGAGAATCGCCAATGATAAAGGTTGACTTCTTTCCAACTTAAATGAGATACTGCACTCCAGTTTTTCATGGAGAGTAATGTTGTTGTTGCTTTTTCATGGCTAGACCTCATCCAGTCCTCTGGAAGTTGCTGTATTTTTAGTGTTGCAGAATGTGTGCCACAGTCATATATATTCCTGCTTCTCTGTGAGTCTGTTAAATGTGCACATCAGGGGAACAATGAAGCGACTGTGCTTCTCAGAGGTTTTGTTTATGCCTTAGGGCTTATATACATACAGGCTTCATTTTCATGTTCGCAAGAAATAAATATTCATTACCTTCATACTTATACAGGGCTCTTTACATTATACTCATTTGGAACACCCTCTGTGAATATAAATGAAAACAAGAAGATGCCTCTTTGATCAAATACATTTTGAGCTTCTGTTTTGATGTATTTTTAATCTTATCGGTTGATCTGGAATTCTAGTTTTGACACGATATATTTCTTCAAAGATATTTCCACAGATGAATCCAGTGAAGTTTGACAGCTTGTTTACCATGGGTTTCTTCCTGCCCAGGGATAGATTCAAACACATCTTATATTAAACACATTCAAACACATTATCACCCTGTTATAATGGAGCAATAGACAAACAGTAACTCCTTGCTTAACGTTGTTATGTTCTTGAAAAATGCAACTTTAAGTGAAACGATGTTAAGCCAATCCAATTTCCCCATAAGAATTAATGTAAATAGGAGGGTTAGGTTCCAGGGAATTTTTTTCCGCCAGACAAATATAAATAAATACATAAATATACACAGTACAAGTTTTAAACAATTTTAAACAGTATAATACTGTACTCAGCAATGATGATTGTGAAGCTTGGTTGAAGTGGTGGAGTCAGGGAGTGAAAGAGGGTCGATCGTCCGACTGCTCCTCTTGCTGTTCTTTCCAAAGTGCTGGGGGGTGCTCAACTCTCAGCTTTGTCCCAGGCCTGCCCCCACCCCACCGCACCCCCTCTCCTAAGACCCCATCCCTGCTCTGCCTCTTTCTGCCCTCGCTCCCCACCCCCGAATGTGCCACATCCTCACTCCTCCCAGCCTCCTGAATGCTGTGAAACAGGTGATTGCTGCGGGTGGGAGGCACAGGGAGGGCGGGGGGAAGCTGCGCACCACGTCCTCGCTCCTCCCCAGTCCCCCCCGCCCCTCCAGAGTCTCTTGAATGCTGCAAAACAGCTGATTTGCTGCAGGCGGGAGGCACGGGGAGGTAGTGGGGAGTTGCTGATCTGCGGGGCTGCTGGCGAGCGGGAGGCGATGGTGGGGTGTGGGGAGCTGATGGGGGAGTTGACGCCCACCCTGGTTTCAAGCCCCCACAGCCAAACAACGTTATAAGCAAACATTGCACAACTTTAAATGAGTATGTTCCCTAATAGATCAGCGACATAACTATGTAACAATGAAACAACGTTAACCAGGATGACATTAAGTGAGGAGTTACTGTACAGATCAATGCAGGCAGTCACACACAAACAATTGAGCATAAGGTATTATCTTGTAAAACACATTTCTTTCCTCAAAGAATACAGATACAGTAACAGGATTTAATTCTTTGTTTAATAGAGTTTGGAAAACCTGGTAAAGAAGACTGCTAACATGGATTCTGCTACTGTCTTCTAGTCAAACATCTGCTGGAAAAACAAACCATGTAAATCAAACATTAAATTGAGGGCAACAGCTTCTTATAGCATTAGCGGTAGGTAGTTGGCTTCAGATTGGTTAACACAGTTGTGCTTATTGCAGAGGATTTCCTGGCAGTGACGCTGCAGTTGCAGTCTGTGAAGGATGGAAACCTTTTTAAATTAAATGTAATCAGTTTAATGTATTAAAAATAGTCTCTCATTTGTTTACACTCCTTTGTGTCTTTAAAAACTTATGTTGTTTTTCTCAATCAGCTGGTGTTTTGAGTGTCATAGGTTTTATTTACTCTTTTGAAAAGTATGCAAGTGTTGAGATATTTATCATGAATTGTCCGATCCAGTTATTTCTATTTTAAGTGTGTGCAAACTGCATGGCTAAAAGAGCTTCTCAGGCTGGGCTTGTGTAACAATGCAGCTAGGGTGACCAGACAGCAAATACGAAAAATTGGAACAGGGTGGGGGGAATAGAAGCCTATATAAGAGAGACCCAAAAATTGGGACTGTCCCTATAAAATCGGGACATCTGGTCACCCTAAATGCAGCAGACTTGTAGCTGCATTTGTCTTCAGTTCAGAGGTCTATTTCAGGACATCAATGGTCCCAGTAAGCAATACTCTATCTTGATCTGAGCAGATAGACTATTTTAATCTGGTATTTTTAAGAAACTATAAATTCCTTCTGTTGATGATGTTCTCTGTAGAGAGAGCAAGCAGGATAAAAACACAAATTGACATAAAATTGAACTTGAAAGTTTATTTAATAGATTGAGACTTTTGACATTAAATCGTCTTTAACCTAATTGTACACCCCATTGAAACTCTTGATGTTGCTAGTAGGTGACAAATATTCAGCCTTATGACTGGAGGCACATGACAGTAACTTCTCCCCTGTGTGGATTTTTCTCCTTTTTCAGCTGATAGTCTTGTTGAGGGACAGTGTTTTAATCCTTTGAGCCTTAAACTCATTGCTACTATGTATAGTGTTAATGTGTCATGCTTAATTATACATTAGTAAAATGATTGGAGCCACACTCTGCCAATAAATTTTCTGCTACTGTTCTATCAGTATCTCTACAGCGATCAAGTCCATTTCTGTTTTAGGTATGACTCTAAGAATAGGACTTGCTAGAGCCAGTGCAGGAATGGCCATTGTCCTGATTTGGCACAATTTTTTGATCTACAATGTATTCTACTACAACTGGAGATGAAGAAATGTAGTTCCATGAGTCCTATAAGTAGAGTAGATGTAGGGCTAGATCTTATTATTTATTAAGGAATACTTCTGCATGAAGTTACAAAAAGAATAGCATACATTGTTTTTTACAGAAGCTACATTGAAATTAGACAACCTATCAGTCTTTCTCAGAATATGTAATCCTTTCTCCAAACAGATGGAACAATAAAATCTGCCCCCATAACATTTTCTTAAAGTATTTAAATGTAATTAACCCCATAAAGGGTTGGCTTTTACCAACTCTTGTTTCATCCAGGATGCATTGGAAAAAGCTGGATGTTGTTAAAAAGAGGGGGGGGGTTCCAATATTGAGTTATTACTGATCCATTCTCCCAGCATTAGTAAACAAATGCCACATACCAATTACATTCAGCTTGAATACTAGGGAGGAAATGTGTGTCTCTTTCCATTAGCAAATATTCCTTGGCATAATTTGCAGCATGTACTGCCTGCCTTGGAGAAAAACTGCAACTTATCCCCAATTATAATGCATTTCATGGATTCCTACATTTTAAGGGCAGAAGGGACCATTATGATCATCTGGCCTGATCTACTGTATAACACAGGCCAAAAAGCCTCACTGACCAATATCTGCACCAAACCCCTAACATCTGGGTCAGCTGGATCATACTTTTGGAAAAATATTGTCTCTTGATTTAAGAACTTCAATTGATGCAAGAAGCCCGATGTCCTTAAGTAAATTGTTCCAGTGATTGATCACTTTCACTATTAAAAATGTGCACCTTTGTTTCCAGTCTGAATCTGCCTAGCTTTAGCTTGCAACCATTGGATCTGATTCAACTCTATTCTGCTAGCTTAAAGAGGTGTCTGTCAGAAATCGCTTTCCTATTTAGGTACTTGTAGACTGTGATCAAGTTATCTCAACCTTTTCTTGCATTAATCTTAAGATAAGATCTTGTTCCCAAGTAACCTTTTTAGTGCTAGCTCTGATTTTAAATGAATTTCTTTCCTCTCCATAGCTATAGAGATTGTGGCATTGAAATGTTCAAAGAGGCAAGGTGTAGTAATCAGAATGCAGGGCTGGGAAATAGGAAGTCTGAGGTATAATTCTGGCTCTGCCACTGACTTCTTGGGTATGTTATCATGTGTCTCATTTCTTCACCCATCCCCCAGTCAGTAAATACGGAGAACAGATGACTTTGTTGCCACCTAAGGCTAGAAGTTTTCAAAGGAGTCTAGAAATAGGTGTCAAACCCCATTGGACACCTAACTCCTTTCAGCTCCTTTCACGGTGAACATGCAAGTGCTATGTATTATAAGAGAATCATGCTAATCTACAGACACACAAGCAGCTACCTCTTCCTTCTCTGTAATGATTTTAACAGTATAGGCAGCAGTTGGGCAAAATCTCTCCATACTAATACCTCAGGGGGGGAGGGATAGCTGAGTGGTTTGAGCATTGGCCTGCTAAACCCAAGGTTGTGAGTTCAATCCTTGAGGGGGGCATTTAGGGATCTGGAGCAAAAATCTGTCAGGAGACAGTACTTGGTCCTGCTAGTGAAGGCAGGGGACTGGACCAATGTTCCCTCTAATATTTGACAGGCCATGTGCTCAAAAAATTTCTTCTATGCAAATTGTTGTGCTGCTGTGCAAATTTTTGTGCACGCAGTGTTTCGCCGTGTGCGCGGGGTTTAGGATCTGTGTGCGCGCGCACACGCGCACAGCTTAGAGGGAACAGTGGACTGGACTCTGACCTTTCAAGGTCCTTCCAGTTCTGTGAGATAAGGCATATCTCCATATATTAATACATGCCTCTTAAATCAAACATGGCACAGAACATTCACTAGGACATTATGCAGCAAACTGTAAGATCTTCAGGAGAGTGACTGCCTTAATACAGGTGTATACAGCAACCAGCACAAAACAGGCAGTGTGGCTTAGTGAATAGGGCACTGAATTGGGAATCTGGACACCAAGATATCCACCTCTGCCCCTGGCATACTATGTGATGCTATGCAGGTCTCTCTCTCTCTCTCTATCCATCTAGACTGCAAGCTCCCTAGGGCAGTGATTGTCTTCCAGTATGTGTATGCACAAAGGAGAAAAAGAGAAATGTCCTGCTTGTGCGTGTGATGTTCTTCAGTAATGCATTTTTCCACTTGATTAACAAACTCGTATGTTTTCTGGTTAATTACAGTTTTTTAAAGGAAGAATGTGTACATACTGTTGCTTGTCAGGGCTGTTGTCCCAAATTCTTGCATTCTGTATTTCTCTGCTGGGGTCCAACTCAGGCTTTTATTCTGTCAAGCTTGCTTTCTGCATTAATGCTGCTCAGCTTGAAGCAGTCAGGTTTCATTTTTAGTCTTTTCTTTGTAATGTAATGTACTGAACCATGTACTTTTAATTACTTTAATTGAAATGGGTTGCTCCTGGCCCTTTATCTTTCTGAGGTAGAAAAATAGAGTCCTGAGCAGTTTGTATAGGATCACCCAAAAGATCTCAAACTTGAGAGCCTCTCTGCTTTGTGTAGCTATTAAGGATTCCTATGCACTTTTAGTAAGAACAAGAGTTTACTCTGGAGGCCTAATGAAAATTTTTGCCTCCTGCCTTCCCTTCCCAGTTGTGTGGTTTGCTGTGTGCCTGCTCTTCAGTGGTAATCTATATACGTAGTTTACAAACAATGTGCAATATTTGGGATTGAAAGGCACGATAGATATTATTTTTAATACACGATTTACAAGGCAGGAGGCCTTAATCCTGTCCCTTATTCAGAGTAAAATGTATTAATCTAATGAAGATTTTTATAAACAATGGGCCAAATCCCCAGATTGACTTCAGTGGAGCTATGCTGATTTTTACCAGCTAAGCATCTGGCCCAATGTAAATTTTGCCCCAAATTTGCTCAGGTATTTTCCACGTGATTAGAAAAAAGCTCTGATGATTGGTGGAGTTGAGAACCTTGAGGAAGGACATATCTGATTAGAAATATTTTCAGTAGACAATTATAGAGTTTCTATTAAGCTTTGTACCATGTTCATTATTTCAACAATTGCACAGTTACTTTACAGTATTTTGTTCCCTCTTCTTCTCTTACTCCTTAATGAGTAAAAACACTATATTGTGTTTTTTCTCCCTGAAAACACAGGAAAATGCTTCCTCTAGTCACGCCTCTACTTTTGTGTGCTTAGTAGTAATAATTTACCAGACATTTTTAGACTGTACTACTGTCGCATTAAGCCTCCTACAGAAGTCTGCATGTAGCTGCTGAACAGCCAATGTGTGGGAGGTATAACTCTGCCTTGGGAATAAACAGAAGCGAAACATCTTTTCAACAGATTTCCTGAGACGCTAGGTTACAGGGCTGTGGGCTGAGGGAGACTGAGCTGATTCTGTAGGATGTACTGTATCTTTTACCTCCACCAAACACACACCTTTATCTCTCTCTTGGTTGATGTGTATACAAGTCCTCTTAATGAAAAGGGTAATTCTGTTTCCACTTTTGTCGAGCACTGAAACTGCCACAACGATGCCAGTTTTGGTTCACTGGGAATTGGACTGAAACAACCATAGACCATTAAACAGCTATCACCATGGCATTGGGCCTGAGTTACTGTTAGCTTGGACTGGATTTAAACCTAGTGACCTTGTAGTAAAAAAATAAAATAAAAATTTTGCATCCCATTTTTAGTCCGCTGAGTCTCTCAGGTCCCAAACACAAAAAGCTTGTAAAGATAAGTATCAGCTGTATTTTGTACTCAATTGCACTTATGTGTTCAGGCTCTTTACTTAAATGCTATTGCATATATGTGAGGACCTTGTCCAAAGGCGATTGTAGTCTATGGGAGTCTTTCAGTTGACTTCAGTGGGGTTTGCATCAGGTCCTAATATAAAGTATAATATGAATGTTGAACTTTTTTATCTGAAAAAGCAGCTTATCTGGTGCTTAGCTATATGTTTGGTAACACTGAGAACTACATTTTTCAGTGTGGATTTTCATGTAGGACTATTCTGATGGGTTCCGTCAGAGTGACGCTAACCAGTAAAATGGAATCTTGGAACACCTACTGTTTATAAAAACCTTTGTGAAAAGTTGTTTGGTGACACCCTCTTGTTGGCAGCCTAAAGGTGAAGCTCTGGCAATAATTACAGGTAATTTTTGTTTTCAGTATTCTGGAGGGCTGCTTTCTTATATTTCTGTCTGAAAACATAAACATTCCTCAAGAAGCAGGGAGTGTGGGTTTTTTTGTTTTTTTTTCCTTTCATTTTTGAAGGAATCTGTTCTCTGTTAAAACTGATCTGGCTTCAGCCAGGCATAATGTGGATTAGTTTTGTGTACACTCCCCAACACAGCTCTGTGCATCTTAATCCCAATAGGTACCCTCACAGAGTTCCTGTCTTGGTGATGTCTTTTTAGAAGTGTATGTTTGTGGGCAAATGCTGTTGCTCTGTCTTTCAAGAATTCCTAATGCACATTCCTTAAAAATCTTTAAATTCATGTGGGTAAGGAGAGAGATTCTGTACTTTGTTTGGACACAGGTTTGCTACTCATTTACCTCTTGGCCATGCTCCTGTGTAGATACTACTAAAGTTACCAAATTTGGGCCCATTGTGCCACCCTTACTCATGTAGACTAGTACCTAAGAATAGTCCCATTAAAATCACCAGGATTATTTACTGAGAAAGGTGCTACTCAACATGAAAAACAGTGATAGAATTGGCCCCTTTATGATGTGGATATGTGTCTAATAGACCAGTGGTCTCCAAAGTGGGGTGCGCAAGACGATCCCTGGGGGTGCGCGGGGGGAGGAGCGCCGCCGACACGCCTGCGGCAGCTCTTCTACCTTTGATTCTTCGGTGGCAGGAGGAGCGCTGTTGGAGGAGTGCTGCCGGCACGCCAGTGGCAGCTCGTCTATGTAGCAGCTCTTCCTTTTTTTTTTCCCTTCGGTGGCATGCCTGTGGCAAATTTTTTTCCCCCCCGGGGGTGCGCGATCAAAAATGTTTGGAGAACACTGCAATAGACCATAGTTTGAGATCACCAGATATGTTTTCGCTTGTGACCATGTGAATTTAAACCCAAGTCTCCATGGCGTAGACGGAAGGCAAGCAGAGAGATTTTCATAGGCCTAAATGGCAGTTGGCTTCCTAACTCCCATTGAAAATCAATGGGAGTTAAGGACTTCAGTATAATTTTCCCTCTAGAGCATTAATATACTGTCACATTACATTCCCCATGCTTTCAGATTTTGTAATGAAAATTTTAGGGAAAAAATAATTTCTAATTTTTTTAAAATAAGTAATTTTATTTATAAAGCAAATTCTCTCTGTGCTGTGGTGCTTGGTGCATTAAGTATAACATTCAAATATAGTAATGAAACAACACATGCTTACAAAGACAAATTAAGAAGCTGAACAGAAAATGACATTGACAGATGTTTTGGGAAGAAACTGTTTGTTTGGTTTTGTGCATTGAATGGCTTCACTGCACAGCAGAGGCTCCAGGGTTAACTTGTGATTCACACACATTTTGGTATGCAAGTGGGATGTTCAGCAGAATGTGAGGCCCCCACAGATGTTTGGCAGAACTTGTAAAAGGGCGTGGGAACACATTCCGTTCTTGTCACTGTACAAGGTCATTATGCTCATGTTGCGTTTCCATAGGTCTTAACCTCTGCCTTATTTTCAACAGGGAGTAGACTCTTGTTCATCCCAGCTCATGAGGAAGAATGACACACAGATGAATAAAGTGCAGCTGACCCTGCACCAGCCCCGTAGGTCGCTATGTAGCTGTCAGGCAAGCCAGCTGTGAATCCAGAGAACTTGTCAACTGGGGAAAATGTTATTCCAGAGTGGGTATTGAGTCTTGTACTAGCCAGATGCAGCCATCACAAGGGGTCCCAAAAATGCTAGGAGACTGAGGAAAAGTTGTGCAGTGTACAGATAATAAATATCGTGCATGTACTAGTTTCCTTGCAAGTTGCCTGAAGTCTATGTAGTTCTATTGGTCCTCATCTGTGGTGATAGTGGTGGAAGGTAGGAAGGAATGATTCTGAGTAAAGGATGAAATCTGACTAATGAAGTAAATCTAAATTCAACACAGGAAAAGTACAAAACATATTAAATTTTAGGTCTGGTTCTTAAAACTGGAGGCCCTGAGATCTAGATTAAAGGCAATGGATTTGGACTTTGGAGATCTGGATTTTCTTCACATGACTGCCACAGACTTCCTATGTTGCCTAGGACCAATCATTTAATGTTCTGCATCTCAGTTTCCCATTTGTAAAATGGGTGTAACAGTGCTAACTTACATCAAGGATGCTGCAAAGATAAATCCATTAATTTATGGAGGGGATGGTATGATGGGACTGCTTAAAATGGCATTTGGCCCATCAGTGACTGCTAGTAGTAAAAATCCCCAATGGCCGGAGATGGGACACTAGATGGGGAGGACTCTGAGTTACTAGAGAGAATTCTTTCTCAGGTAGCTGCCAGGTGGGTCTTGCCTACATGGTTAGGGTCTAACTGATCACCATATTTGGGGTCAGGAAGGAATTTTTCCTGGCTCAGATTGGCAGAGACCCTGGGTTTATTTTGCCTTCCTCTGCAGCATGGGGCCTGGGTCACTTGCAGGTTTAAACTAGTGTAAATGGTGAATTCTCTGTAACTTGAAGTCTTTAAACCATGATTTGAGGACTTCAGTAACTCAGTCAAAGGTTAGGGGTCTATTACAGGGTGGGAGGGTGAGATTCTGTGGCCTGCAATGTGCAGGAGGTCAGACTATATGATCATGATGGTCCCTTCTGATCATAAAGTCTGAGTCTATGAAGGGCTCTGTTGGGATCCTGTATTAGTATCTATACAGACAGGATTTCTGCAAACATTTTGCAATGATGGTGTATATGGCCAATTGGGTGATGGCGCATGCAGACATCTAGTTAGGCACCTAAGTAACAATTTGTGTGTGTAAACATGGTGACTGTATTTATAAAATGTAGGCATTCAATTACACCTGCATTTTTGTGTGTGACCATTGGCTGCCAGTTTTGAAAATCTGGGTCTTGAAGTCAGGAGGCAAACAAACACAAAAAGCAGGGATATTAAACCTCGTCTTCTTCCCTTGACTCTCACCAGCATTGTGTGTAGGAAGTGTGGTGATAGTTCGCATTAGCTTCAGACACATGCAGTACTGAGGCACATCATGAATTTCTGAAAACTTCCAGTTTGTCTCAACTATAATGTTATATTTCTGGTTTTTGTTTACCTTCCTTTTTCTTTTATTCCAGAGCTAGGATCTTTGAAGACTTGGGAATTCCTTTTATTTTCCTGAGTCATTTCCCTCTGCAACTCATAAGCAAGATAACTAGAACTGTCACTGCACAGTGACGCAAGGAATTCTGTGCATTGCAAGACTAAATGTGCATCTTCTGGAGTTCTTCAGCCCCTGTCAACAAACATATATCCCACTGTGGCAACAGGTGTAAGCACCACACCTTGGGTCTGATCCTGAGAAGCACTAAGCAGGTTGTGCATCAGCTCCCAAGTCTGGTGAGTTGAGGGTACTGAGCACTTCTCAGGTGGTGCTTGGTGCTTCAGTGTCAGGCCCTTTAGAAGTAAACTTCTCCTGTTGTCTTTGTTTTGGATCTGAGGCTTCTTTAGCCCCATTGCAGTTCTTCCTTTGAGATCCTAACCATGTCTGTTTACAATGGTTAAGATACTAATTTTTCTCTATCTGCAATCTCTGAGACACTTCCTTTATAATTGCATCAGGTCTTGCATGTTCCATATCCCTGCATGTTCCGATGGCATCCATATTGGGTTGGAATACAGTCGTTACCATTTACCAACTTTTTAGTTGTTGCCGTTCACACACTAGCTAATGTTGTTAGTACAGTAGTTTACAACAGCTATATTTCAAATGACTGTATGGCAAAGTTGCTGCTCCAACATCCCTGGGTGGCTGTGGCTCTGCTTCTCAGCCTTCTTTCAGGCTGCTTCCCAGAGAGAGGGAAATATCTACCTCCTCTCCTATGGCCTCCGCTCACCAGCTCTTCAGGGAAAAAAGTCCTGCTCACTGCTAGTTGGACCTTCTCTAATTAGGCCTGGCTCAGCCGGCTGATATTAACCCTTTCCCGTTGTATGTGGAGTGAACAATCCTTCACACAGTGACTTAGGGTACGTCTATACTACAGAATTAGGTCGAATTTATAGAAGTCGATATTTTAAAACCCGAATTTATGGAATCGATTGTGTGTGTCCCCACTAAAGAGTGTTAAGACCATGAGGTCGATTGACTGTGTCCACAGTAGCGGGGCTAGCATCGACTTTTGGAGCATTGCATTGTGGGTAGCTATCCCACAGTTCCCGCAGTCTCCGCCGCCCATTGGGATTCTGGGTTGCGATCCCAAAGCCTGATGGGGCAGAAAACATTGTCGCTGGTGGTTCTGGGTACATGTCATCCCTCCCTCTGTGAAAGCAATATTTTTCGCGCCTTTTTTCCGGGGTTTCCGTGTTTGCTACGGAAGCCTGCTCAGCTCACAATTACCATACATCTCCAGCGTACGCCTGGACATTAGGTCTAGTGGGGATTCAGTCACACTATAATACGGGCAGAGGGATAGCTCAGCGTTCTGAGCGTTGGCCCGCTAAACCCGGGGTTGCGAGTTCAATCCTTGAGGGGGCCATTCCGCCTGAGGCTGGTAGTCGCGGGACTACACAGCAGGAGCTCCTTGCCTTCTAGCTGCAGATGGTGCAATATGCCATAAATGGTCGTGGTCGCGGGACCACACAGCAGAAGCTCCTTTCCTTCTTGCAGCAGATTGTACAATATGATTGGTATTCGTGTGCTCCTGGCCGGCGGCCTATGGTGTGGCTGGCCGGGGGCGCTTGGACATAAATGGGAGTGACCAGAGTGACTCTGGTCATTCTCTTTTTTACGTTTTGTTTAAGGGAGATTCAGTACTGCCTGGAACACGGGCGGAGGGATAGCTCAGCGGTCTGAGCGTTGGCCCGCTAAACCCGGGGTTGCGAGTTCAATCCTTGAGGGGGCCAGGAGCTGATGATGGATATCAAGCATATTGTACCATCTGCTGCTAGAAGGGAAGGCGCCTCCTTGCTCACCGCATATTGTACCATCTGCAGCTAGAAGGAAATGAGCCTAACCCTTGCTCCCCCCTCCCTCCGTGAAAGCAACTGAGGGGGGAGCAAAAAATCCTTTCGCGCCTTTTTTCATATGGGCGCCATATTGCTGACTCCATTGTTATCCACCCGCTGCTTCTGCTGCCACTCTGCTGTCCTGCAAACAGCATACCAGGGAAAGCATGGAGCATGATCAGATCACCGCGGCTGTTCTCGCCATTATGAACACCACGCGCATTGTCCAGGAGTATATGCAGAACGAGAACCAGGAGCTGCTAGAGCTACAGCAGGCGAGGAGGCAACAGCAGCGCCCTGAGGACAGTGATGAGGACATGGACACAGACCTCTCTCAAAAAAGGCCCCCCCGCAAGGTGGACATCATGGTGTTAATGGGGCTTGTTGATACAGTGGAACGCCGATTCTGGGCCCGGGAAACAAGCACAGACTGGTGGGACCACATAGTGCTGCAGGTCTGGGATGAATCCCAGTGGCTGCGAAACTTTCGCATGCGTAAGGGCACTTTCATGGAACTTTGTGAGTTGCTTTCCCCTGCCCTGAAGCGCCAGGACACCAAGATGAGAGCAGCCCTCACAGTACAGAAGCGACTGGCGATAGCCCTGTGGAAGCTTGCAACGCCAGACAGCTACCGGTCAGTCGCAAATCAATTCGGAGTGGGAAAATCTACAGTGGGGGCTGTTGTGATGGAAGTAGCCAGGGCGATCACCAAGCTGCTGGTACCAAGGGTTGTGAGTCTGGGAAATGTGCAGCTCATACTGGATGGCTTTGCAGCAATGGGGTTCCCGAACTGCGGTGGGGCGATAGACGGAACCCATATCCCTATCTTGGCACCGGACCACCAAGCCAGCGAGTACATAAACCGAAAGGGTTACTTTTCAATAGTGCTGCAAGCACTGGTGGATCACAAGGGACGTTTCACCAACATCAACGTGGGATGGCCGGGAAAGGTACATGACGCTCGCATCTTCAGGAACTCTGGTCTGTTTCGGCTGCTGCAGCAAGGGACTTTCTTCCCAGACCAGAAAATAACCATTGGGGATGTTGAGATGCCTATAGTTATCCTTGGGGACCCAGCCTACCCCTTAATGCCATGGCTCATGAAGCCATACACAGGTAGCCTGGACAGTAGTCAGGACCTTTTCAACTATAGGCTGAGCAAGTGCAGAATGGTGGTGGAATGTGCATTTGGTCGTTTAAAAGCTCGCTGGCGAAGTTTATTGACTAGGTTAGATCTCAGCGAAAACAATATTCCCATTATTATTACTGCTTGCTGTGCGCTCCACAATATCTGTGAGAGTAAGGGGGAGACGTTTATGGCGGGGTGGGAGGTTGAGGCAAATCGCCTGGCCACTGGTTATGCGCAGCCAGACACCAGGGCTATTACAAGAGTACAGCAGGGTGCGTTGCGCATCAGGGAAGCTTTGAAAACCAGTTTCATGAATGGCCAGGATGCTGTGTGAAAGTTCTGTTTTTCCCCTGTAATGAAAAGCCCCGCCCCTTCATTCACTCTACTTCCCTTTACCCAAACCGCCCTGCCCTCCCCCCCCTCGATCACCGCTCGCAGAGGAAATAAAGTCATTGTTGCTTAAAAATCATGCATTCTTTATTAATTCGTAAAACAAAGAGGGGGAACTATGGGGCTAACTGCCACAGTCTCCCGGGATAGCTGGTGGAGGAAGGGAAGCACCAGGATGGGTGGTGGAGGAGGGGATGAGGGAAGGACAAGGACACACAGCACTTTAAAACTTATTGAATGCCAGCCCTTTCTTGCTTGGACTGTTCTCTTGACTTGAGTGGTTGGGTGCACGGAGGCCGCCCAAACGCGTTCTTGGGCGTCTCGGGGATGAGGTTATGGGACTCGGGAAGGAGGGCTGTTGGTTACACAGGGGCTGTAGCGGCGGTCTGGGCTCAGGCGGCCTTTCCTGAACCCTACGCCTTTCCTCAGCCATAAGCCGGAGGATTTCCGTTTGATCCTCCAGTAGCCTCAGAATTGCATCCTGCCTTCTCTCTGCACGCTGACGCCACCTACTCTCTTCATCCCGCCGCTGTCTCTCTTCATCCCGCCAGTCATTGTCTTCAGCACGCCACCTGTCCGCACGATCAAATTCTGCCTTCCTGGACTCCGACAGTGTCTGCCTCCACGCATTCTGCTGGGCAGCTTCAGTGTGGGAGGATTCCATGAGTTCTGAGACCATATCGTCTCGATTCCTTTTTTTTTTTTACTTCTAATCTTTGCTAGCCTCTGGGACGGTGATGAAAGGGGTGGCGTTGAAACATTTGCAGCTGCGGGAGGAAACAAACAGGAGAGGAGTAGTTTAAAAGACACATATTAGAGAACAATGCTCCAAACATTACATATCACATATGCATTTGGTCCAAGGTTGCAATTTGCCTGTTATATTGAGGGTCTGCCGGTTTGGTGTGAGAGATCACACAAGCAACAAGTTGGTCCGGCGGGCAACAGAATTCGGCTTGCAGGCAGCCATGGTAAGCCACAGTCTATAGGCTTCTTTAACCTTCATAACAGGTGGGAATGTTTTCAAACAGCAACCCCCTCATTTCCCATAACAAACAGCCTTTGGGCTGGCAATTTAAAACTGGTTGGCAATTGAAAAGGGAGGGGCGGCGGTTTTCGGGTTAACGTGCAGCGCGAACCTAATCGACACCCCCCCACACACACACAGACACACATCCAAGATGTTCGCTGTTCCCCCTCCCCCCACCGCGTGGGTCACAGCGGGGAAGATTTCCGTTCAGCCACAGGCAAACAGCCCAGCAGGGATGGAGCCCCTCTGAATACCCCCTTAATAAAATTCCCCTATTTCAACCAGGTGACCATGAATGATATCACTCTTCTGAGGATAACACAGACAGATAAAGAACGGATGTTGCTTGAATGCCAGCAAACACCGGGACCATACGCCGCCATGCTTTGCAAAGCAATGATTCCAGACTACGTGCTACTGGCCTGGCGTGGTAGAGTGTGTTACCACGGAGCACAGGATAAGGCTGCCCTCCCCAGAAACCTTTTGCACAGGCTTTGGGAGTACATCCAGGAGATCTTTCTGGAGATGTCCCCGGAGGATTTCTGCTCCATCCCCGAACATGTTAACAGAGTTTTCCAGTAGCTGTAGCTGTACTGGCCGCGAATTGATCATTAAACACGCTTGCTTATAAAACATGTATTAATTAACAGAGGTACACTCACCAGAGGCACCAGAGGTCCCTTCTCCTGCATCGAGCACGCCTTGGGTGGGTTCGTAGGGTACTGGCTCCAGGGTGACAAAGAGTTCCTGGCTGTCGGGGAAAAGGGCTTCTCCGCTTCCTTGCTGTGTCTGGGCGCTATTTTCAGCATCATTATCATCATCATGCTCCTCTGTGGTTTCTGATGATCCACATACGGAGTCATACCACATGGGTGGGTCAGTGCTGGCTGCACCTCCTAGAATGGCATGCAGCTCATCATAGAAGCGGCATGTCTGGGGCTCTGACCCAGAGCGTTTGTTTGCATCTCTGGTTTTTTGGTAGGCTTGCCTGAGCTCCTTAATTTTCACGCGGCACTGTTGCGCGTCCCTGTTGTAGCCTCTGTCCTGCATGCCCTTGGAGACTTTGGCATATGTATTGGCGTTTCTTCTTTTGGACCGTAGCTCTGCTAGCACGGTTTCGTCTCCCCATACAGCGATCAGATCGCGTACTTCACCATCGGTCCATGCTGGAGCTCGTCTTCGGTTCTGGGACTCCATCATGGTCACCTCTGCTGATGAGATCTGCGCTCACCTGCAGCTCACCACGCTGGCCAAACAGGAAATGAAATTCAAAAGTTCGCGGGGCTTTTCCTGTCTACCTGGGCGGAGCATTGGAGCTCAGACTGCTGTCCAGAGCGGTCAAATGTTGCACTGTGGGATAGATCCAGGAGGCCAATACTGTCGAATTGCGTCCTCACTAGCCTACATCGATTCGGCAATATCGATTTAAGCGCTAATCCCCTCGTTGGGGGTGGAGTGGCGAGATCGATTTTAAGAGCCCTAGAAGTCGATGTTAAGGGCTTCGTCGTGTGGACGGGTGCACGGATCAATCGAAATAATGCTAATAAATTCGACCTAAACTCGTAGTGTAGACCAGGGCTTAATAAAACTCATCAATTTACATTCAAAACCAAACTTACAAGCATCTGCCCAAATGAAGATCTAAATGGAAGCAACATCTCTGCTTTTAAATCTTCTCTCTAGCTACTGTAGAGGTGGTCTTAAAATAGTTGAACACCTCTCTTTTTTATAACCATTTTTGAGAGCTGTTTTTAATTCAAGAATACATTCCTGGGTTAAGAACTGCCATGTCGAACTTTAGAGCATAATAGAAGGGGTTTTAAAAGGGATTAAAAGCTGTAATTGCAAGTGCTTCACTTAGGGCCAGATCCTGCAGTTCTTATTCAGGCAAATCTTTCAGTGGGAGTTTTGCCTGAATAAGGGCTGTAGGTTGGAGCCTTATAGATGGATCAAGTTTTCTCAGGAAGTTCTCATTATGATCAACTGAAACTGAATACATACTCACTCCATTGTCTTTCCTACAGAAAAGGGATATGGAACTAAATTCATTGCTGGTGAAGCAACCCCTTTCTTTTCAGACTCAGATCTTGTAGAATAGTTATTTTTAATGTTTGTGAATATAAATCACTGCATGTTCATAACTACGATCCATAGAAAAAATCCTTGTATAGGTAAGCTAAATTCCATTCCCCTTTGCCTTTTCTTTGGAGACTGTTGCAGCCATTGGCAGCAATGATTGTTCACTCAGCCACCATTACCTGCTTTCATTTACCTGTGCACCCTCCAGCTGTAGAACAGAACTTCAGGGATCTTGCATACAGTAGTTTGTAGCTAGGAAATCAATTGTTAATTTTACTTTTTATTGCAGAAAAACGTATTAATTCTCATTGTTGGAGATAAAAGTTTAAGGGAGTGAATCTTGAGAAGTAAAAAGGGGAAAAAAGGAAAAAACATTTTCTAGTACAGAACCTTTTAAATCTCATTATCTTTAGCAAATCAGCATGGCGCTTCATTTGCTTTCCCCCCCTGTTCATCTTGTTCCCTTAAGGGAGTAGTCACAGAAGGTTTTCCCCTTTCCTTTAATTTGTGTTGCTTCAAGCTTTTGCTTCATTCCCATGACAACTGCAACTTTTTGAGCATTGGCCCAGAGCGTAGTGAGTCATGCCAGCATTTCCTTCATATTCAGTACCACAATATTCCCATTGATACATCCCTATTACGAGGCTGAAAAGTCTGATGTAGAGACTAATTGAATGGAGAAGAATTATGTCTGTACCCAAGAGACAGCTCTTTAATGAGCAGGCTAAAAAACACAAACAAAATATGCAGCCTATTTTCCCCTGTTGTTGGGTCTGACTTACACGTGATATTGAAAATATGCACAAAATATTGCATTTCTGTTAAGGAAAGTTTGAATTTTTTTTAGCCCTTAGCCTTTTTCAAACATTAAAAAAACAACAACAACTGTATTTGGTTAAATAATGAGAAAGTAAACTGCAAGGAAAACCTTAACATTTGGATCTTAAATAAACTCATTACTTGACAACCCTGGCTGTTCATGAACTTGATAATATTTCCCTTCAAGAGTCTGAGTGGCTGCTGTGCATTTTTTTCCAGCCTTACTAAAATCCCCAAATATTGCATTTTATTCTCTAAAAAGACTGAAAATAGACTTAAGAAGTAATCTGTAAAATTGGACCGGCAGCACTTGTTGGTCCTTGTCTGGAGCCCTAAAGGAAGAAGATGATAGTTTTACGAAACTCGGACTTTGTACTGGATTGGCTAGCATGCACCCTTTTATCTCTGTTGGATACAATCAGAATGATTATTGCCTGTCACTGCTGACCCTGTAATGCTTACAGCTAAAGGAGGTTCTCTCTCTGTTAGCTCATATGGTAAGGGCCTTGGCTTTTGGATCAGTAGGACCTGAGTTATAAATATCCCTGTTATTTCTGTTAAGTTTGAATTAGGGCTGTCAAGCGATAAAAAAAATGAATCGCGATTAATTGTGCTGTTAAACAATAACAGAATAACATTTATTTAAATATTTTGGGATGTTTCCTATATTTTCAAATATATTGATTTCAATTACAACACAGAATACATGGTGTACAGTGCTCACTTTATATTTCTTTTTATTACAACTATTTGCACTGTAACATACAAAATAAATAGTATTTTTCAATTCACCTAATAGTCTCTTTATCATGAAAGTTGAACTTACAAATGTAGAATTATGTACAAAAAAATAACTGCATTCCAAAATAAAACAATGTACAATAAAACTTACAATACAAATGTACAAAACAATGTACAATGTACAATAAAACTTTAGAGACTGCAAGTCCACTCAGTCCTTCTTCAGCCAATCGCTCAGATAAACAAGTTTGGTTACAATTTGCAGGAGACAATGCTGCCCGCTTCTTGTTTACAATGTCACCTGACAGTGAGTACAGGCATTCACGTAGCACTGTTGTAGCTGGCGTCACAAGATATTTACGTGCCAGACGCGCCAAAGATTCATATGTCCCTTCATGTTTCAACCACCATTCCAGAGGAAATGCGTCCATGCTGATGACGGATTCTGCTCAATAATAATCCAAAGCAGAGTGGACCGATGCATGTTCATTTTCATCATCTGAGTAAGAAACCACCAGCAGAAGGTTGATTTTCTTTTTTTGTGGTTCAGGTTCTGTAGTTTCCACATATGAGTGTTTTTTTAAGACTTTTAAAAGCATACTCCACATTTCTCAGATTTTGGACGGCACTCCAGATTCTTAAATCTTGGGTCAAGTGCTGTAGCTATTTTTAGAAATCTCACATTGGTACCTTCTTTGCATTTTGTCAAATCTGCTGTGAAAGTGTTCTTAAAATGAACATGTGCTGGGTCATCATCCGAGAATGCTCTAACATGAAATATATGTCAGAATGAGGGTAAAACTGAGCAGGAGACATACAATTCTCCCCCAAGGAGTTCAGTCACAAATTTAATTAACACTTTTTTTTTTTTTAAACGAGCGTCGTCAGCATGGAAGCATGTCCTCTGGAATGGTGGCCGAAGCATGAAAGGGCATACAAATCTTTAGCGCATCTGGCACGTAAATACCTTGCAACACTGGCTACAAAAGTGCCATGCCAACGCCTGTTCTCACTTTCAGGTGACATTGTAAATAAGAAGCAGGCTGCAGTGTCTCCCATAAATATAAAAAAAACTTTTGTCTTAGCAGTTGGCTGAACAAGAAGTAGGAGGTGGAATCTCCATCCTTAGAGTTTTTAAGACCTGGCTTGACAAAGCCCTGGCTGGGATAATTTAGTTGGTGTTGGTCCTGCTTTGAGCAGGGGGTTGGACTAGATGACCTCCTGCGGTCTCTCTCTCTCTCTTCCAACCATGATATTCTATGATTCTATGACTGAGTGAACTTGTAGGCTCTAAGGTTTTACATTGTTTTGTTTTTGAATGCAGTCATGTAACACAAAAATCTACATTTGTAAGCTACACTTTCACAATAAAGAGATTGCACTGCACTACACTACTTGTATGAGGTGAACTGAAAAATACTATTTCTTTTACCATTTTTACAGTGCAAATATTTGTAATAAAAAATAATATAATGAGAACTGTACACTTTCTATTCTGTGCTGTAATAGAAATCAATATATTTGAAAATGTAGAAAAACATCCAAAAATATTTAATACATTTCCATTGCTATTCTATTGTTTAACAGTGCCATTAATCATGATTAATTTTTTGAGTTAACTGAATTAATTGACATCCCTAGTTTGAATGGCCATGGCATGCTGCATAGTGGCAACTGGAAGTCCTAGACAGTAATCTGTTGCACTGTTAAATAATGTTTGTATTCTATTTTATGCAGCATGATGAATAAAATTGTAATATGGACCCTGCCCCAGCTCCCAGTATAAGGCTTCCACATTCATCATCACCATGATGAACTGGGTGAGAAGAGAAGAACTCTTATACTTGGGCTGTGGAGCAGCTGCAGTGTTGCTGTATGGAGTTAAATGCCTGGAATAGGCTCCATGGTTCCCCATAGGATGGAAGACTGGAAGATCTGTGCAGCAGCAGATTCCCTTTGTCGTCTTATGTTCTGACCCTTCCCTTTGCTGCACACTGCTGTGCGGGAGGACCCCCTTTCAGAGCAGAGCACCACACTGGACAGGGGGTGCCCATCTTCTCCTGCCTCCTTGTTCCTAGCATCTCCCACCTCGGGCAGCAGAACTATCTCAGTTCTGCTGCCTGAGGCACCTCTGTGGCCAGTCTGAATTTCTCTTTAAGCATAGTATCAGAGTGGTAGCCGTGTTAGTCTGGATCTGTAGAAGCGACAAAGAGTCCTGTGGCACCTCTGTTAGTATATAAGGTGCCACAGGACTCTTTGTCGCTTCTTTAAGCATAGTGGATGATTCAGAAAATTAACCATTCTTAATTACTAATAAGGGATTAAATTCAGGTAAGCTTAGTTGAAACAGTCCAGACAGGACAAAGAATATTAGGTCTTTCTTTTTTTAAGTTTAACTGTTTTGGTACTCAAGTTAAGTTAAAGGAAACAACAAAGCAAACTAGAACATTAAATGTAATCTCTTAACTTTTACCAGTTGTGAATGCTAGTACTCCTCTTCTGGGGCTTGAAAGTCTCTCATCAGCTCCAATTGGAGTTGGATTGGGCACTTAAATAGTACTTTAAATCTATTCTGTGAACTTCCAAACTGTATATACAGATGGGCTTAAGCTACAAAGTTTGGACATGAGGCTGAAGTGAACACCAACTATGATCCTGCAAGGGATCTACAGGAGCAGATCATTATGCCACGTGGATCTCTCTGCAGCCAGTGGAATTCCATGCTGGCATAAGCGTTTGCTCCCACCGGTTACTTTGGAAGATCAGAGCCCAAGGTATTTCCTATGCCTGGTCACTTGATCCACAGTGAACCAAATGCTGGATTTAATTCCACTTCTCGCTGGATGGGTGGTTGAGGAGGAGTGAGAGCTTAATAAAATAAAAATATTCACCGTTTAAAGAAAATTACTCCCTTTTGAGAGGACAAAGGAAAATAATGAATTAAGAAATGATGAAATAAGATGACCAAAATGGGAAAACTAATGCACGGTTTGCAGGAAGCTTTATAGATGCCTTCTTTTTAATACTCTCAAGAATACGTTTCACATTATTTTTGACTCTCTGCTTAACATTGGATTAACATAAAATAACAGCAAAGTAATATTCCTTGGACAGACTTGATTTTAAAAATTCAGACAAATCAGCCATGATTCATTTTGGTAGTTTTGGGGCTATATTCTGCCTTCAGTCTTTGTTCCAAACTTTCACTGATGTCTCCTCCTTGATGCCTATGTGCTTCTCCTATTAGCATCAGTGGGACCTGCAAGTACATATCAAGGGAATAATAGACCCAGAATTTATCACACTACTCATCTTCTGCTTTTATAAGCATCAGGGTTGACAATTCATTAGTCGATGTCTTTACAATAATAAAGCATGAAGACATGGAAAGTGGCGTGTTATACATCACGTTATACTTAAATAAAATCATCAACCAGCAACATAGAAATCTCAGTGAAAGCAAAACTTGCTTTTTTGTGGTTTGGTGAACCTGTGAGAAGAACTTGTTTAATGTTAGGCTACTAGGTATCTGAGCCCTGGTCTACACTGGCGGGGCGGGGAGGGGGGGAAATCAACCTAAGATACGTCGACTTCAGCTACGCTATTCTCGTAGCTGAAGTCGACGTATCTTGGATCGACTTACTTCGTGTCCTCACGGCGTGGGGTTGACTGCCGCCACTCGCCGTGGTGGAGTACAGGAGTCGACGGCAGAGTGATTGGGGATCGATTTATTGCGTCTACACTAGATGCGATAAATCGATTCCCGATCGATCACTGCCCGCCGATCCAGCGGGTAGTGTAGATGTACTCTTAGTTGCTTACTTCCCTTCATTCAACAATACGATCGCATTCCGTACATTACTAGTATAAAAACAGTTCTGCTAGGTGAGCTTTGAACAGCAAAATACGGTCACTTTATAAAACTCTAGAATTTATGCAGATAAAATTTTCAAGGCACCTCTTTTCACACTGAGGAACAAATCTTTTCTTTCAAAGCACAACCCTCTCTTCCCCAGTGAAACAGCTGTGGAACTGCTGTGTAAGGATGCAGGCTATAGAATCTGTGCAGGAGGATTCTGTGACTCCTTTGTGCTGGGGAGTGCTGCTCCATGTTAGCTTTCTATGGAGGGGTGTGAGGAGGGGAGATTTGGGGAAGAGATAGTGGCAAGTGGAATGGTGAACTGCATGTATCCAGTGGCAAGTGGAATGGTGAACTGCATGTATCCAATTTGCTTATATACTGTTGGTAGGGTGGATGATAGATTAAGTGGTAGCCAAGGTGTGTCTGTCTGTGGTTACGTCTTTAGTGGCTCCAAGGAAGAGATTCCACCTCCTCATCCACTGCATAAATCTTTCATGTAAAACCAGTTTACTCTCACTCTGTATAGGAGGTGAAAATATGGCCCTAAAGGCAGGATTCTTTTGTTTTATTACTATATCTAAATGGCATATTTCTAGCCCCCAGACAATAGTTGCCTAACAAAACCTTACAAATATATTCAATTTATTAATTGTTTGTTAGTTCTTTTTTACAATGCCAAGTTCTTATGGCCTGAGTTGGTCTATAACTTGTACATTCATCCAAAATACTTTGATAGCGTATGTTTATAGATAAAACATAAAAGGGGAAGAATGGGCAGTTTGCAAAAAGAATGCAGACTCAAAAGCACAAGGACTCTGCAAAATAAAGATTCGTTATGTTGTTCAGCTTCGTGACAGATTTCAAAGAAAATTCCAAAGCCCGCTAGTAGTAAAATGTTTGACTTTCACAACTTATTGGACATCTTTCTTCTGAAGTAATAAGTACAAAAAATAGAGGAAAAATGCTTTTTCCAGTCTGTGGAAAAGATTACTACATTAAATAAACATAATTAATAAAATTATTATACTGATATTAATAAAACTGTTTACATACAGGAGAATTAGCAGCCAAGGTCACAACTTTTTATCTCGGTGCATAATTAATTTACATTAAGAACTTGGTTTGCTCTGAAGATGTGTTTTTCCTCTTGTTCTGCTGGTCTCTGTTCTTATCTTAAGTTTAGTAACACTCTGACGTACATTCTCATGAATGTACTGACTCATAATGGGGAGAACAAGCCTATTTCTAGCTTTCCCAGGGGGCTGCTATAAACTTGTCAAGTGCTGTTGCCTCAGTGATGGAAGAAAGCCATCTTTCTTTGGTCAATAGCTCTTCCCTTTTGGTGTTTCTGTGTAACCTCCACCGTGTGTTGTCCACCACCACGTTCAGTACAAGAAACACAAATTCCTGTTACTTGAGGTAAAGGAATTACTCCCTTAGCTAGTGGCAGTAGTAGGCTGTTATCCTTCTTGTGGGCCAGCTACTAGAGGGGGACACAACACATTTAGACTGAGATACTACACCTCCCCCCTCAGGAAGTAATGAAACATCTGTATATTACTTGTAGGCTTTCTGGTTATCTTAAAAATATTTTCCTTGCCGCACTAAGGTGGAACTTCTAGAAGTGCCAACTTCTGCTGGTCACTGAGGGAGAAAACTGTCCCTAGAAGAGCAGCAGGAGCTCTATCAACAAGAAACTGGCTGCCTAACAAAGGGCATATTGGGCCCTTGCTCACCTCCGAAGAGCAGTAACTGACAAGGGGAGATGGCTGGAAGTATTCCATCTGTGGAGAACTGAGGCCGGTGGAATGCATCCTGTAAAGCTTGAGGCGGGGAAGGGTGCTGAGTAGCAGTCTTTATTCACATGCTGGTGAAAGGTGTGGCATGTGTTCCCTCTTGCTCCTGCAGACAGATCCCTGTGGGCCATTGCTGTGGCCTCTTGAGGCTGCTGGCTTTGCTAGCCATCCCTATCCTGAACTAAGGGAATGAGAGCGGCCTAACATTCTGCCACAGTCCTTTTGTGGAGAAGACGCTCCCTGCAGCCTTCCATCACCACAAGCTCTGGTTGATATCACTGAACCCTGACATACATTACTGGGAATGCACCAAAATACATGCGGTAATGTACATATACTTGTATACGTTTCAAATCCTCAAAGGTGTGTATGGTTTACAAATCTGCATTTCATGATGGCAGCACACTAAAAATATTGAATGAAATTTAATTTGAGAGAACAGAAAGTGGATAAGGAGCATATGGGTAAGATGCTCACCTCTGCTTTGTCCTGTGTGTTCTTGGGGGAGAGTTGGCATGTGTCATATACCAGTGTGTGTTATGAGAACTAGCCACGGTACTGAACTCTTTCAGTGTTGAAAACTTGAAGCACTGAAGTGCATTATGCAGGTTTAACTACTGTATGAACACTTCTGAAAATAAAATGTAGCACAGAAGTCCTTCTGTGATACACAAATAGCTTGCTCACCTGGCAAGTTTTTGGCATGCGACTCTGCATTGGAAACTCTGAAAGTCAGGTTCCTCCCTCTGGGAACAGCACACATTTGCATCCATATGGAGAACCACTCCGTACTTATTCAGAATGCTAATGACTCAGGCTGCAAAATTCTTGAATGTACTCAAACTCCATAAAACAGTGAAAGATGAGGGTACTCGACTGCTTGGGGAGGATTAAGTATTTAATTTTAAAAATATATATATTTAAGAGGAGCCCCGATGTACAGGTGGTTCGTTCGTTTTTTTTCTTTTAAATTGGATTCCATTCATTAATTTTTATGGATGTTTATTTTTAGTTTTATTCTGTTGAATAGTATCCCCGCAAGTTGCACAAGGAGGCATAGCTGGTGTATAAAAATCAATATATTATTTAAAACACACTGCTTGTAAGTAAGCAGGATCTAAAAAGCTACCCTTTGAAATATTAAAATATTTCACATTTAAAAATGCATTCTATGACTAAAATGGTTTAATAAATTTTCTTGAAACTTTTCAAAAATTATATGTAGTCTGAGAATGTGTTATGGTGAAAGGAATGTATGTATGGTTGTGGACTGCAGTCAGTGGCAGACAGCATTCATTTACCCCTTCCTTTTAAAGATAGCTAATATCAGTGATGTAGGAACATTATTCTGTTCAAGATCTTATATGTCCCTCATCACCATAGTATTCAAATGCCTTTTAGTAGTGCATTAAGCGCTGTGACTAATATAGGTCATGTATGGTTTGTTTTTACTCTCATCTTCTCAGTAGGGGGAAAATTGTGTGTGAAGTGTAGTACTCTGTTTTGGTAGGGTTTTTTTATATGTGAATGCTGCAATGTGTTTGCCAGAGAAGGCGAGATGGAAGAAGTATGCCTTGCACTCAGAGCAGAAAGTGGTGAGGTTTGTGATGGTCCATCATTCCTGTGTGAGAAAGCGCTGTACCTTGCTCAGATTAGCTTTACCCTTGTGGTGGACAGGTTCGTTGTGTCTGAGGAGCAGAGGAGCAACCATTGTGTTTATTCCAGAGCTTCAGATCTTTTGGGGTATGTCTACACTGCAAAAATAACTCCAGCGGCAACCAGAGCCCCAGTCAACTGACTCAGGCTTGTGCTATGGGAATAAAAGCTGCAGCATAGATGTGTCTGCTCAGGCTAGAGCCCAGGATCTGAGATCCGGTGAGAGAGGAGGCCTCCGAGCCAGGGCTGCAGCTCAAGCAGGCTACTTTTAGCCCCATTCTGCGCACCCGAGTCAGTTTACCCAGACTCTGAGACTTGTTGCTACAGGGTTTTTTCTGAGGTACCCTA
Organism: Macrochelys suwanniensis; assembly: GCA_033296515.1. NCBI lineage: Eukaryota > Metazoa > Chordata > Testudines > Chelydridae > Macrochelys > Macrochelys suwanniensis. Next base: position 42,775,514 of record CM065780.1, on the reverse strand, counting down.
AGATATCCTGAGCCCAGGCCATTGAGCTCTTTGAGGATAAGGACTGAATCCTTGAACTTGACCCATTATTCTATGGCAAGTCAGTGTAGAGAGCAGAGGACCAGGTCTGATACGGTCTCCGTAGTCCTGGTTGCTGAGGAGACGCTCTGCATCATTTTGTATTCGTGCACTTGGGCACCTTATTACAGAATGATTTTTAAGATCTGTAAAAGAAACACTGCTTTGCAGAGAAAAATATGTGACTAAATAAATCGGCTAGTCATATTCTATATACAAAACAGTCTGTGACATTACTATGCTGGACCATATTCCGGGGCCTCCATCAGTGCAGTGCAGAAATTAGGTTGTATAAATACATTAGTTACTAATGGTCTAGAGGCCCATAATGAGACCATTGTGATGATATTAATTAAGAAGCCATAGGAATTTACATGCTGTGTCTTATCGTGGAGGCTGATTCAGTTATTGGGCTTAACTTTGGGGTTAAGAATTCTCTCTCAACTGAAACACTGGCACAAATGTTAGTGCACCAAAGGATGGAATGCATTGAAGATTATGGATTGGATATTCAGTATATTGTCTTTGTGAAGCCAGAATTTAGATAGTAGCGCTCTTTTCATATTGTGAGTGTCTGTTTCCAGTGCAAGAAAAATATAGTAGAAAAGGATTTGGAGACCCAATCTCGTCCCTTGGTTTATCAGAGCAGGCTGTGAAATATCAGGGAATGCAGAAACAGAGTTTTGTACATACCAAAAAAAAAGTTCACAGGGGATTAAATCAGGAAGCTATAAAATATACCCATTAAAGCTAGAAAATTCTATACTGAACTCTTGGCTGAACTTAGAGTTTGAGGTGAAGAAAAAACCAGATGTTACAAATGTAAAAAATATATATGCCCTTGGTATAGTGTTTTAACACTAGTTATTTTACTAGACTTTGTAAGTGCCACTCTAGTTAAAGCACTGTCAATATTTCCATTATTATGCCAGTTTTCAGGTGTTTATATGTCAGTTATTTCAAGCCATGAGCTAAATCAAATGATGGTTTATAATTAAAAAAACATATATATTCCTTTTTAAAACTTGAAATCTGCAGGTGTTAAGAGTTTTTTATCTTTTCCACTATATAAGACAGAAAAACATAGTTTTAGGGAAGCAGAATCTTGCAGTTAGTCCTTGATGTGGATTAATTATCTTTCAGTTCTGAGGAAGAGATCCGTTGTGTCTAATTTGCACAGTCTTAAAGGGACAATGCTGAGGCTAACAGGTCTACTGGCTATGTTTTGGTTTTACTAGTATGCCTGCTGCATGTGATACTAGTATGCATGCTGTTCTACACACCACAAGTATGCCAACCGCAAGATTAAAAAAAAAACCGAGTCAGCCTCCCAAAATTATGAAATTGTATTAAAATATGACATTTTTAAAATAATTCCTTGTATTTCCCTTCTAATTTTGGGGAATTTAAGTTGCAGAGAAAATATGAAACCTACTTTTTAAAATGAAATCTGAGATTCTCACCTAATTGCATGACCGTAGGAGCTGGCGCTTTCAGAAAAACAGCAAATATCACAACATTTTGCAATAGAATCCTCAGAGTTGGAAACAGTGTTTATTCTGTCTGTTTGTTCCTCCTTGAGAGAGGGCGGTGTTCTGGAATGCAGTAGATGTCCTCTGTTGTGGAGAGGTGGGGTGGATATTGACTGGTTGCTCAGGGAAGAAGTTGAGAAATTGCAACCCTTGTTGCAGCCCTTGTTCTGGAGAGCAGGTGCATTTTCTCTCAGTATCAGGGGGTTAAAATAAAATTACAATATGAAATTTAAAATGAGTTTAAAATGTTGTGCTCCTTATTGTTGATGGTGTCCCTTAAGAATCTAATTTCTAGATAATTAATAGGCAGGCAAAACCCCTTACATATAAGGGGCCAAATTCTTTAATGAAGAAAACAAGCAAAACTCCATGCAAGTCAATGGAGCTGTGTCTATTTATGCCAGGAGAGAGTTTTGCCTTGTGTGCAAGGGATGCAGCCATTTTGAGATAAATTGTTAGAAATTACACATTATTTGCTAAATGTTACCACAAACTCCCTGTGGAATGTTAATTATTTTTAACATAAAATTAGCAATTGAAATTACTAGTTGTTATATGTTTTTTCCTTTGGATATTTTCTAACATTTTGTTCAATTTACACTTTTAGGGAGGAATATTTAATTTTCCGAATTATTCACGATTTCATGATTTTCTGTGAAAAACAAAAAATTACATCAACTCTTTAAATTACGATGTTGATGACCAACATGGGAAATGTGAAATTTAGTATGTATGTATTGTGACAAAGTTCCTCCTCTACCTCGGTGGGTCCTGAGCTTATTGGCAGATTTTTGTTTGCCTCAGAGAGCTTCCCCTCTGGTAGAACGCACAGTCTAGATCAGCTCCTCCTGTGTTTGATCAGGAGTTGGGAGGTTTGGGGGGAACCCGGGCCCGCCCTCTACTCCGGGTTCTAGCCCAGGGCCCTGTGGACTGCAGCTGTTTAGAGTGCCTCCTGGAACAACTGCACGACAGCTACAACTCCCTGGGCTACTTCCCTATGGACTCCTCCCAACACCTTCTTTATCCTCACCACAGGATCTTCCAGCAGTACGCCCTCTCACTCTCAGCTCCTAGTGCCTCTTGCTCCCCGCTCCTCGCACACAACCTCCTTCCACAGCTCCTGACATCCACCCTTCACTGACTAACTGGGAGGCTAACTAGTTCCAGCCAGCCCTTGAGTGGCTTCAGGTGTCCCAATCAACCTAGCCATCGCCACTGCTTTTTCTAGAAGGATCTTAATTGGCCCCAGGTGTCTTGATTAACCTGGAGCAACTGCCATTTGGTTACCAAGGTATCAGGGATTTGTTTAGCCTGGGGCTAACATACTGGTTCCTCACCACTTTCCTATAGCCATCTGGCCTTGCCCCGTCACAGTATATAGAGAGTTTGTTTAGCTTGGGGAAAAAATGATTATTTCATGCAGTATAGTGCTGGGCTGTTCATAGCTATCTTGGGAACTCTGTAAAAGATGAGGCTATTTTTCAGAATTTTTATATGAATACTTATACTCAAGGCGTCTGTTTTACAAAAATAGCTCCCCAAGTGGATATTATTAAATGTGACAGCATGTATTTTAAAAAAAACTAACAACTTTTGAATGTTGTCAAATAGATTATTGTCCTTCATTAAACACATTTGATTGCAGGAGTACATGCTGGATGGATCTGAGATTTATTTTCTCAAAAGATTGAAGTTTGTATCTTACTCTGATGTTCATTGAATACTGTTAGTAAAGTAGATTTTTCAGGCTTTTTTTTTTTTTTTTTTTTTTTTTTTAAAAAGCTCTAACCTCATGCAATAAAACAAACTACCAAGGGAGGGTAGATTCTCCATCTATTGAAGCCTTCAGATCAAGAATGAATGCCTTTCTGGGGGATATTTTAGTCAAACACAAGTTTATTGGGCTCAATACAGAAGTAACTGGCTGAAATTGTATGGCTTTTCTTATAAACATGGTCAGACTAGATCAGGGGTCTCAAACACGCGGGCCACATGCGGCCCGGGGAGTTATTTCCTGCGGCTCGCCATAGGCGCCGACTCCACTGGCAGCCAAGCTCCAAACATTACTGAGTGTTTATATTTTATTAAAACCCCTCTTCGCATTACAGTTTTTAAAAAGTTAATACATTGACTTTTAATAGAATACTATATTACTCTTCATTTTTTTCATTTTTGACTATACTTTTGTATCATTGTATGAAAAGGTTTCAGTGATGCGGCCCTCGGGCCAATTTACTAGTTCTCGTGGCCCTCGTGGTAATCTGAGTTTGAGATCCCACCCTGGACTAGATGATCTAATGGTCCCTTCTGGTCTTTAAATCTATGAATTTATTAATTCTTTCTTTCCATAACACGCACTAACATATATAGTGAATAGATACATAAAACCAAGCAAAAATGCATAAAGAAGTGATACCAAAAACACATCCTAATAAGCCAGGCATGCAAATGTACTTTATCAGTTGTAAGTGGAACTTTTAAAAATAGGTAAATTGATCAGCCTTATACATATGTTTTGATATATTTGCTAGAGGACTTAGAGGCCAAATTATCAAAAATAAAGATCTACCAGCCCCCCAAATTCATGTGCAATTGTGCACCTGTGGTTGTACAGGGTATGCACAAATAGGTACCTGTACTGATGCAAATATCTATTTTTCACATGTAATGAATGAAGCCTCCCTTCTCTATCATACCACAGCCAGGTCTATACAAGCAATTTTTGTTGGTATAGAAAGGTTGGCTAGAGGTGTGATTTTTCTTTTTCTTTTTCACATTCCTATACCAACAGAAACTCGAGTGTAGCCGCAGTTATATTCCAGCATAAAAATTATTTTGCCAGTGTAGCTTAATTCACTTGGGGAGTCTGAATATGCTATACCAGCAAAAGCACTCTTTTTTTGTGTGGTATAAGCAACATCTATATGGAGGATTGCCAGTCTAAGTACACCAGTATAACTATATCCACAAACCTTTTCTAGTGTAGACTAGGCCCAAGAAAACTTCCCTTAAGTCCTTCAGATAGTCACTTCTTTCTGGTAGTTTTCTACTAACCAACCACTCACCCCCCCGCTTTCATGGCTTGCCTCATAATTCAGCCTGCGTTACAAATACTGCATTTAAAAAGCAACAGCTTTTTGGAGCTCACAAGATGCGACTCATTTATCTTGCTTTTGTCTTGCTTTCCTTTGCCCTCCATTGTTTCTATTTTGTCCTGTTAGTGTTTTGTCAGGGCTTTTTCAAAGCTCAGCTACAATGAGACCTGGGTGTTCCAAGGCTCAGTGCGATAGCCCAGCCATTTAAGGCATTTGTCTTCTCAAGCATACAGGCAGGTGCATGCTTCTGTGACATTGGGAGTGGGGGGAACTCAGAGGTGGCTTCTACACCTACATCTTGGCAGTGTAGCATGTGACTGTCACTTCCCTATCTGATTTCAGTCTGCAAGCTAGCTTCTTGGGCAGTGCTAAAGCTCTCTGGATCCTCGTGCTCTAGGTGCATATGGACTAGGATTGTTTCTGCTTCCTGCACTAAGGATGCAAATGTGAGAGACCCCAGTTTTAGCTTCCTTTGTCAGTTATTGTTCTCCCCTCTGCTGTGACATGCAGATGCAGTGAGGAGCCAAGCAGAGGAAAAAGAGTATGGAAAGAGGAAGCGCAGCCAGGGTAGCACGTTACAATACGTGGGGCAGAGGGGAGTATTTGGAGGGAAGAACAACTAGGCTAGGAAGCCTGCTTCTCTCCAAGGAAAGCCCACAATGGCATTAACTCCTGCTTCATGGCTTTGGTCCCTGTGCAGTGCAACTGTTGCCTGGTCTGCTGTGCGAATGCAGCCTCTTCCTGGCTGGGTAGTTTAGCACATGGCTAAAATGAAAACTCTGGCCCTGGCAGAGTAACAAATGTTCAGAAATAAACGGGACAGCAAGTCCAATGAAAATGCAGCCCTTCCCTCCTGAGGAGTTATGTGCTTTCTTCCCCTTAGTCCAATAGCGTGGAGGGGTGGGAGCTTCAGCTCTGTACCCTGAGAAGAGGAAGCAAGTGTCTGGTGCCCCCAGGGGCCATTTTGTCTGTTTGCTGCCAGTGTTCTGCCTTGTACTTCCTTAAGTAGTTTCAAAATATAAACTTTCCTCTCCTGGTTTTCGTTCTCTCTCCATCTGACTCAGCCAACCGCCACCCAAGATCCCTCTCACTGCAGAGATCCACAGCTTGGTTATGCAAGAACGGGAGAGCCCCACAACTGGTTCCTTCTCTAAACCTGTGCTGGGGGAAAGGAGCATATAGATAGCCAGCCCCCTTCCCAATAACCCTTGACAGCCTCCAACTCCTATATTCCCTCTAGTCTTGGGTCTCAGAATCCCTCTGTTCTGGATGGAAAGCAGAAACCGGGCACAGCTTAGACCTGGAACCCCCTTGAAAAGGCCAGCATGACCTGTGACAGTTGCCCTCAGAGGATGGTGTCAGTGTACAGCTATGCTGGGAAAGTATTGTCAGTATAACTCCTGAAGGAGTTTTTTGTCCTCTGGCGCAAAGGTCTCATTGAGGGGCCTGGAGGCTCTGAGATCACAGAGATGGGCCTAGACTTGTTTGTGAATCCTTAGGCTCTGTGCTTCTTGAAAGCCTCCGGGTACCCCCTAGTCTTGTGGCAAACCATCCTGCCATAAGGACCAAATGATGAGAGGTTTCCGGAGTACTTTTTCTGTGGGAAGACTGAATGCAGGCCTTGACCCTGGATTTTTAAATGAGATTTTGCATTCCACTCAGAGAAGTGAACAGCGTTTATATCTTAGTTCTAGAGCAAAGAAGGAGCAGTAGTTTTAATGTATTTTTTGTTAAAAAGTGTCACAGTTAAGGGCAACTACCCTTTTATTCTCTCTTCCCACTCTCCCTCGTGTTCCCTTGAAGTCCTCCACTCTAGGCTCTTGGCTCCTCAGCTGTTACTTCTCTTGGGCAGAGACCAATGTCTCTGTCTCCTTCCTTATGGGGATTTTCCAGGCTGCACAGTTCCCTGCCTAGACTATGATATTCCCAGAAAATCAGGCTGCCTAAACAGGCCAGCATCTGTGCTTTGCTTCCTCTCCAGAGGCTATGAACACAGTAATTGCTAGCAGTTATGCACTACCACACAGCTCTTTATAAGCAAGCACATTTATTATTAAGGTGAAAGCATTACAGATAAAACATATTGAAAACAATTAAAGTTCTTATACACATGCTAAAAGCTTACCAGAGGTCACCCAGCGTCACTCAGTCTTTTGGGGCCTCAGTGGGCCAAAGTCCTTCCAACCCCTCCCAGGTTTGATTGGGGCCCCCCGGGACCAAAGGTCCTGTCTGTTTGCTGGATCAGAAAGAAGGTCCTGAGTCAGTTTAAACTCAGGCTGTTTATCCAAAAGTTCTTTCTTTGTCTGTTGGTCTCTGGAGAATCCGGTTTGAACTGGGGTGTATGAAGCCTCTCCAGGTGGTAGTCCTTCTCTGGAGGTATTACAATCTGAGTGAAATTGCCTGATCATCTCCCATTATTCTTGTAGGTGAGAGGCAGACACGATTGATTTGGTCAACTTAATGCACCCTCTGTATGCGGGGACGGACGGACGGACACACACACACACACACACACACACACACCCACACACACACACACACACCCACCATCATTTGAAAGCCTATGTGTACTTTAACATGAGGTATGATGTGGTGCTGTCAAGAGCCATAGAAACAGAGATAAACAATAAAATGACCACTTTGAAATATCCACTTTGAAAGTATCCACCAGGCCTATAATTGGGTCTGTTTGCTGTAAAGAAGTATGGAAGCATGGCATACTGTGTGTGTGTGTATGTGTGAGACAATCTTATTCTGTATGGACATTTAGAAGTAGTATCTGCATAATCTGGAGAAAACGATCCCATAACTTGAATATAGGAGACTGAGAATACTCCTATGTCTGAAATTCCTCCAGTGGTGGTAACATATGCTGAATTACAGTATCATCAAGCTCTTTAATGACATGTTTGAGTCTGAAGACACTGAATCCTTACACCTTTTGTGTATCAGCCAACATCTGCCAGACAAATGCTGGAACAACATGAGTATCTCCTCCCTGCTCACACCATTTAACATATGAATAAAATTTCAGAGCACTCAGGGCCTCAAATGCTAGAGTCAAGTCCCATACAGCATGATTGAATTGATAACCAGCAAGCCTTTGATCTGCAGTACATGCCGCATACACATCAGAATCCACTAGAAAGTCTAGCAATCCTGCACCTCCCCAAAATTTCCTAATACATGCAGTAAAATAGCACCAGGGTACATAGGAGCCGACTTCCGTCAGCTCCGCTGGGTGTGCCGGGGTCGGGGCCCCGCAACGTCGGCTGGGGTCGGGGCCCCGCAACGTTGGCCGGGGGCGGGGCCGAAGGCAAGTGCTCCGGTAATGGGTGCGGGGCTGGCGGGGAGCTGCCGGTGGGTGCTGAGCACCCACCAATTTTTCCCCGTGGGTGCTCCAGCCCTGGAGCACCCACGGAGTCGGCGCCTATGCCAGGGAGTGAAAACCACGCAGACAAATCACATTGGTACCAGGGTTCATTTGAGAGAGTGCATTTTGGTTGCTGAGCAATAGCATACAGCTGCTGATCCATGGTCTGAATGGCCTTCTGCTGTCCCAGAGCTGCTGACTTTTCCTTACATTTCAACATTATAGTACAGACTGTGGCCATGTAAGCTGGTGTGGCATCCACAATATGCAATTGCTGTGTATGTGCTTTTCTTTATTGCAAGCTAGTGGTTGAAACCAGTCCAAAATGGAGTCACCTTAGTGTGAGCCATATCCCTGTCTTTTGGTATTGGTAGGACTTCAAGAGTTTCTAATCTCAGACAGCGTTCATTTGTAAACGACAAGAGTCCAGTACTTTGTGATGGTAAATCTGTTCTGAATGTGTTCTAGGTTTTTCAAATGCTGCACACTGTGTAAGAGACTCTGATTCCCGGTGAGAATAAGTAACTTTTCTTTCCCATAGTTCAGTGATCTTCCTTGTGAGGCTGGATTATCTGCAGACTAGTCCTTTGTACACTCAAAGCAACTTTCCATTAGCAGTGAAAATGCCTGAAAGTGCCTTCTGTCTGAAAGCATGGCGTCAGCACAACCTCAGAGTTTGTTCCATTAGCGATAATGGATGGGTGAAATTCAGTCCTGGTGTAAGTAGATGCAACTCCAGTTGATGTATGTCTTGAGACATGATACGTGATTTATGATATGTGCCCAAGAATCAAGCACTTGATGGCTTACCAGTCCCAAATTGGCCTTCTGAGGATAGCCTTTTCCTCTGATTGTAGTCATGATACCCATTTTAATTAAACATTTTTTTTATCATTGGAGAAGCAACAATTTATCTCTTATGAGAGTTCCATAAAATGTATTACTTTTACTGTCTTTGCTTTGTAACTAAATAACTTATTTGAAAACAGATTGCAGAATCTTCTTGTAGTGTTCTTGCCAGACATTTGTCTAAAGTTTTTATTTTGTGTTTTTGCTGCTGTATTTTGAAATAAATCTGTCTTTAAATTTATTTAATCTGGATTAAATCTAATTGATTGTTGTAAATACTATTTGATGTCTTTTGAGGACAATGTAATGTTAGCACAAAAAGGATTGTTGTCACTTCATATTCTGGCTGTAGCTAAAATAAAATGTGGTCTCTACTTGTCAGCAGTGCTGAGAAGGAATATTTGGAAGAAAAACTGTTTGTTAATCTTGCTAATTCACCATGAAGTAGTGGAGCTAGCTGGGCTTCTTTACTGTCTTTCATTCCAAGTAATAATTTACAGATTTCAGTTATTCCGAATAATACATGATGGGGAAGGCCTCCCTGTTGTCCATCCCTAAGAGTTTATCTAGGTCTTTATTACACTTGGCAGTATATTTGTTACACTCTTAGCCAAGTTACTTGGGGCTGTTGACCTCCTTGCCATAGCAGAACCTGTCTCCAGTTTATAGCACTCAGAGAGATTTTGTTTCAAACTTGCTATTACCAACACACTGATTACAAGGTTGAGTCTCTGCTTCTGAATCAAACCCACACAACACTCAGTGATGAATCTCACTGTGTCATTTGAAAATGATAGTGTACTATTTACTGCTGATGGTTGTCTACTCAGCTACATACAGTAAGTTTCTTAGATCTAATTGCTTTAGACTTCAGTGGAAACGTGAGGAAAACGTCAAGCACATCTGAGTGCACGCTTTTGGAATTATTTGTGAAATGGATGGTATCAGGAGGTGGATTGTTGAATATTTTATTAGCTGATTGTTTTTTCCTGTCCTGCAGCTAATTAATTAATGCTGTATTCAGATACAAGACTAGCTGTTCATCCATTCTTTTCTCAAGTACTTGCAAGAATCCTATTCCTAAGAGCAAAGGGTACAGAATAGCACACGGTGTGTTGAGTGCTGCATATCTGTTCTTCCACTGTTTTTGGAACTTTCAGATTTTAAAAAAGTGTACAGTTTATGAACACTGTTTTTGGGAAAAGCAGGGGGATGAGCCATACAATATCAAAATATCAGAATTAGGGTTGGATATTAATTTTTATTTCAAAATAAGAGAATATAAATACTAGCTTCACATAAGGTCCTCTTCTTTCCAAAAAACCATGTGAAATACTGGACCTGGATAAGCTTGGTAAGCTTTATAAGACTGCTTTCCCCTTTAAATAAAGGATCTACTCTGTGAACTGCCTTATGTCATCACTCTGTCCAGTCTTGGTACAAAAGACACTGCTGCACCCCTAGAAGGGGCGGCTCCAGGCACCAGCGCAGCAAGCGCGTGCCTGGGGCAGCAAGCAGCGGGGGGGGCCGCGCTCTTCCCCGCTGGCGCCCCGGCCAGGGGAGCGGGGCCATGGGCATGCCGCCCTCCCTGCGGCGCTCCTCCGGCCGGGGGAGAGCGGGGTCGCGGGCGGGCATGCTGCTCTCCCCATGGTGCTCCTGCGGCCGGGAGAGGCAACACTGTGGGGGTGGGGGGGGGTTGTTTCCACGGGTGCTGCGGGGGTGGTGGTGGTGGTGGTGTTTTTTTGTTTCGGTGGGGCGGCGCTTGGTTTTTGTTTTGTATGGGGCAGCAAAATGTTAGAGCGGGCCCTGATCCCTAGAGTACTCTATTAACCAAGAGGCTGATTCAGGGACAGCCATTAGGAGAGTGTTGGGTTCTCCCAGTGGAAATGCAAAAATAACAGGCTGAAAATCATGACATTTTTATATGCAGAAACATTTTCGCTAGTCCCAAATTGAATCTTATTCATCCTGGGCTTTGGGAGGGGTTAATTTGTGAAGGAAATTCCATGCAAGGTGAGAGGAGAAAGAAACATGTCTGGTAGGTCAAATGGAAAAATAAAATGCTGGCTCTTTGAAGTTGCTCTTGGAGTTGGAATGTTAGAATAAGTCCTAGGGGAGATGGATTTTTTTTTTTCTATCCAGGTGCTTGTGTGGTTCTCATCACAACATAGGATAGAGTGTAGGCGAGGTGTTCAACAGTTCATGATAAATGTATTGTATTAATCACTTCTGTATGTCTGATGTGTATATAGATATATGCATTTGATTTTGGACATATATGGGTATACTTAATGTTCTATATGTAAAATCTGACAGCTCTCTCTTCCCGGCAGGCCTTACAAACAATAGACCAAATTCTGCTCTTGAATATACTCATTTTTTACTTCAGTGGAAACCCTGTATGAAGCATTTTAGTTCAAAATCAATAGCTGTTCCAAGGTTCACTTAAAAAAATAGTTGAATGTAGAAAAATATCAACCCTGAGTAGTAACCTTCTATCAATCGTAACGTTGATTTTTAAAAAAAACTATTCAAAACATGTTGCAACATTAAACAAACATTTTTCCATTATACTAATAGCAAACAATCACATACATTTAATTTCATACTTCAGACTGCTCTAGCAAGTTTTTAAAAAGAGATCAGAAGAAAACACCGGACATTAGAATAATGTTAGTTACATGGCATTTTAAAAAATAATCATAACTCACTTTTCCCCCCACAAACTGTTATAGAAAGTTCATAAACTGCAATGTTCAAGAAAGTTCATACACTGCAATATGTATTTGGAATTGATCTTTTAGATCAAAACACAGACTTCTTATTTTCATCCCTGTTAAAATGGAAATCCTGGTGCAACCTTAACTATGCCCTACTGTAATCACTATTACTTCTAGTTATATAGCTGTTTGTTAGTTTGCATTAGAGTGATAGCATCTAACTTTTACGTTTCAACTGAAGTATTTTCTTAATTTCTGATAATTTTACTTCATAATTAGAGTACAAATATGGCAGAATGCCCTCTATCTTGCATGTAAAATTGGCTATCCTGATCAATTATGCTGAAATACAAATGTACAATTTGGCATCTCAGTTTATGGGCAGGCCTGAAGTCTATATCATTGCCCTCACATCGGTGTTATACCCAATTAATGTTGTTGTCATCTGTTGTGTCAGTTCTGGTGTGTTGGTCTACTGTGGTTCTGTGCACGGTCTTCTGCAAGTTAGATTCAGCTCAGAATATGCAATGGGGGAGCAGGAGGGGATTATTTATTTTTGGTACCTTTGCTGAATGAAGTTGAAAATTGAAGAAAATGGCATGAAGATTTGCTGATGTTCCTTTTAAGAAAATCAATTGCGCCTTCAGATAGCATTGTGACTACTGCACTAATGGAAACAACTAGCAGAACCAAGCAATTAGAGCTAGAGGGCATTCTGTAAGGCTAGCACTTCAGGGCCGTTGAAACCTAAATGGCCAAGTGTTGCCCATACTGAGAGGAACATGACTTGATAGTAATGATAATGAACCCTCCAGCTGAGCGTTCAGTGTGCAGTTCATTTGGCTGCTCTGTGTGTTGATGGGGGCTTTGAGAGCCTCAGTATATAAAAGAAATATTTGTAATTTACTCCCAGGTCAGGCTAATTTACTGGCTGGATAGAAGTCAGGTCAATAGCTGATCAATAGAAAGCAAATTATCTGGGGAAGTCTCTTTACCCATTATTTAATAATCTACTCCTGCTATTCCTTTTTGTTGTACAATCAGCAATATACAACCCCCATCCTCCTATATAATTATGGATTGATGATGGCTTTGCAAAGATAGTTGGCAAATGGCGTATTGTTCACTTTATTTTTATGGTATAACTGTATCCATTAGTTTCTCTTTCATAATCTATTATTTGACCAATGTTGCCCTGTAATTATTCTTATTTGCTAGAGGATGAAAATAGCTCATTAAATTTGGTTATTTGGACAGTGTTATCAGCTGTTTGCAAACTCAGAATCTGAAAGTAAAGAAAAATAGGTAACTGCAATTTATCCTTCTCATGTAACATCAAAGTAATAGATGGCACAGATTAAATTAAACTTTTAAAAAAAGCTATCTATTTCTGAGCTCACTTCAGCAAATGCTTTAACAGACTCCATTTTCAGTGCCCTGGGATTTAGGTGTACAGTTCCATTTAACAGGGATGGGACTTACACAGCTAAATGTACATACGCAACCCTGAAATTTGACTCCCTTTAACATGCATGGAATTGTTAAAGAATGTTTTTCTCACATCTCCCTTTTGTCTTTGGACTGTCTCCTTTTTCTTGGCCTATGTCTCTATTATGCACCGTTTTATTGACACAGTTGTGCTACTACAGCCATGCCACTAAAACAGGTTGGCAACCTTTCAGAAGTGGTATGCCAAATATTCATTTATTCACTCTAATTTAAGGTTTCATGTGCCAGTAATACATTTTAACGTTTTTAGAAGGTCTCTCTCTACAAGTCTATATTATATAACTAAACTATTGTTGTATGTGAAGTAAATAAGGTTTTTAAAATGTTTAAGAAGCTTCATTTAAAATTAAATTAAAATGCAGATCTTATCAGTTTAGTATGATCCTTCTCCTGGCTTTTCCTTGCTGAGTTTTCCAATGTCCCCAGGCAGGCAGTGGTCTGAGCGGGCCGGCGGCCAGGACCCCGGCTGGCAAGGGGCCAGCAGCCGGAACCCCAGACCGGCCACGGGCTGAGCGGGGCCGGTGGCCGGAACCCCAGACCGGCCACGGGCTGAGCGGGGCCGGTGGCCGGAACCCCAGACCGGCCACGGGCTGAGCGGGGCCGGTGGCCGGAACCCCAGACCGGCCACGGGCTGAGCGGGGCTGGCGGCCGGAACCCCAGACCTGCAGTAGAGTGCCACTGAAAATCAGCTTGCGTGCTGCCTTTGGCACATGTGCCATAGGTTGCTGACCCCTGCGCTAAAAGATGCTCAGTGTAGCTGCTCTTTGTCGATGGGAGAGAGTTCTCCCACCGACCAAAAAATAAAATAAAAAAATTCCACCCCGAACAAGAGGTGAACAAGCTTGTCGGCCGGAGAGTTCTCCTGCTAACAAAGCAGTGTTCACATTGGTGCTTTTCACTGGTAAAACTTTCGTCATTTGCGGGGGTGTTTTTTTCACGTTCCTGAACAACAAAAGTTTTACTGACGAAAATCCAGTGTAGACAAAGCCTTAGTCATTTGTTCCTTTGTGGTCCAAGGGGAATAGAGGGAAAGGATTTTATTCCACTTCAGTAATTATTAATTAACACTTGGGGCTTGAGTAATAATTAAGGGCTCAGAAACCTGGCCCTGGAGATAGCGATGTCATTCTAAAAATGTTTTCAGATCCCATTTGCAAATCGTGAATCAGGTTTGCAAACAGCATTGTAGTACCCCTGCCCATGCGGGAGACATGTTGTTGTTCAATCCAGGCTCTTCTGCAGAACTAAGTCCATCAGCTAATAAATCTTATGTAAGAAAACTACTCTGTGATGTATCTTTATAGTCTTTCATACAGTTCTTGAATTTGTCTCCTGAGTTATGGCACATTGGAGATTGCAGTGTGTTTGCTCCTTTTAAGCTAATCCTTTCCATTGCCTGTGGGAGAAATAAGACTTGATCACATAATCCTGGATAAGATGTAGGCATTGACAAAGGCAATTCGGATGCTTTTGCAGTTTGATGTTGTTGGTTTTTTTCTCAGGGAGAGGAAAATTATTAAAGATGTTTAGAAATATATATTTTTATGCAGATGTGTAATGCACTGTGCAGCCATGTATTGTTCATGTACAGAAAGCATAGTCACCAGGTGGCATTGAGAGAGGACCATGGGGTTTGAAGTCTGAGCCTTAGGCTTAAAAAAAAAAAAAGGCTTATATATTCTATAAATAAAGATCAGCTCTGCATGCTCAAGATAGAAGACTCTTCTACAGTATAATTATAATACCTACAGTTGCGAAGTACTTGTTTTGTATAGTTCATAGCTCACACTGGTACTAAATATGATGTGCCTTTGCACACATCATATTTAGTACCACTAGAGACTGCCACACTCCTAAACAAACTGGTTCATGTCCTTGTAGCACCGCTGTGCTTTTGTTTTGTGTAGTCACACATTCCTTTCTCTGAAAGCCTCTACCACTTTAAATTGGTCTAAGAGAATGTATCAAAGAGATAAAGCTTTACTTTTGATGATTAACCTCTCAGTTTTGGTCATTCATTGAAACCGCCCTATGACTTACGCCACTCTTCACCCCCTCGCTAAAACAATGAGAAAAGCCCTTCACTGAGGTTTGTATAATGTTATGAAAGGATGGTGAGTGAATTAAGCATGTAATATACTTGCATGTCCTTACTGTAAATAAGACAATATCTTCTATGAGTTTTATTCTCTGTGTGTTTGTGTGTATTTCACAAGTAGCTACTTTTTCTAATTGATATTGTTTTAAATTAGATTGTCACTTCTTGTCCTTTGACAGTACTTATATATGTATTCCTTTGACAGTACTTGTATATCTATATTCATGTATTGCTTTGTTTGTTTCCCCTCACTGCACTCTATCAATATGGCCTGTGAATCAAGACCAATCAGTTAGTTGACTTTCAGATTCTATATAGTTTCACTTTCTGGTTTGCAGGTGTGAGGTGATGCTGTGGTTGTGTTTCCAACATTGCAGAGGAATGTTTTTAAAATAAAAAACAAAACAAAAAAACATTTCTTAAAAATTAGGCGTGTTTATTATTTTGTTTTAGATGTGCCTATATACAATGATGGAATTGCTATGAAAGCACAGACGAATGGGGTTTTGAAAATATCTAGTTTCTACAAAATCTAAATTTAGAGCATTGCATAATGAGTGAGCTTTATTTGTTACAAAATGCATTACTAACCACTAGTAAAAAAAACCCTCCAACAACCTGCACGTTTTAATATTGGAAATGGTTATACAAAACGTACTTAGATGTTTGAATATACACAGTAAAGCACCATGTCCAAGACCTGATTCATGTGAAGATAGTCTAGGGGAGAGGGTTTTTCTAATTGACTGACCAGCTGGCAAATGTGCTTGTTGCAGTACTTGCTATTGAGCTATCCTAGAGGGGTTGGTATTGATGATGATTCAGACTTGTGGACATTTACTGTGTGAACTTTTCCATAGCAAAGACAATTTTTTTGTCATAATGGTTTTATTCCTGGCATAAAATGTTCCAGTTCCAAGCTGGGCTCTACTCAGCTCCAAATGCCTCTTTTACATTGTTTTTCGTTTTGTTTGTTAAACTTGAAAATAACATTTGGGTCTTCTAAGTTGCAAAATTTGTGGAATACTATGAAGTGAATAATAACTCGTTTCTCACAACATATTGGAGAGAGCTAGTTGTGAGAGGAAAAGGAGAATGTCATTGACAGGTCACAGCTTTTATACTGTGCTTTGTATTTTCAAAGCACTCTTAATCTAAACATCTGATTTCACAAAACTCCTATGATGTAGGGTGATTATTACTATCTCCATTATACCCAGTGGTGGGGCTAGGCATAAGCAGACTAAGCAATTGCTTGGGGCCAGAAGTAGCTCAAGGGGCCCCTGATTTAGTATTTCCAAAATACCATTCACCTTCTTTAACATAGACTTTTTAACTTCTGTAGTAGTGTGTGGTGTGTTGGTATAATTTTTGATCTGTGTAAATAATGCAATTAGTATTTTTTGAAGGTTGAGTCTCCCGCCTGCCCCCCAGTATTCCTGCGTAGGGCACCCAACAGGCTAGCACTGCCTCTTTTTTTACACATGAGAGAAATGGAGGCAGAGAGGTTGAGGGCCAATTTATTCACACTGATGAGCAGTTACTCCCATGAGTAATCCTGTTGAGCTCACCGAGTCATAAAACACTTGCCCAGAGCCTCACAGTGAGTGGGTGGCAAGGGTGGGGTTGGGATTCAGTTTCAACACATGAGATCAGTCTGGTACCCCACACTGCCGCCAGTTATTGCCATCCTGTCACTGGCTGGATCTTGCTTGCTAGTGCAGGACTTGAACGTTCAGATTTCTGTTTTTAAAAAGCTTTTCCTTATTGGAAAATGCAGGTGTGCGCTCTCGCTCTTCGTTCTCGTTCTCTCTTCCCTCTCCCCCCTCCCTCCCCCAAAGCAGTAAGAGAAGTCTCTACAATGTTTTAAAATCTGTCCAATTCTCACAGCACATGGCCCTATCTGGCAGCGCTACTCGGTGAGCTTTATTGCTACACCAGTGCAAATGAAAACAAACTATGTTGACTGTTCCGAAACACATGAACAGAGGATTGTTCCCAGATGTCCTTTTAAAGCTACGTTTCTGGGTAAAAGTGCAAGTCCTCTGTGTTTGGCTGTAGACTAAATATCAACAGCATGGACTTTCTATTCTTGCTGGGATGAAAGCACAAGTTATTCATTATACAAAGATATAGAAAGAAAAGGCTCTTGCTGCTTGAAATGAATGACTGGACATGGTGATATAAGAGCTGGGGAATGAAGGAGTATCCCCAGCAGATTGGTGTAAATAACTGATTTTTTGGTTTGCTGGCTGAACCGAAAAGATTAATTTTTTTTTGTTAGTTTGAACTAAATGTTTTGTTCGACCCAAAATGAAATATTTTAGCTTCTAGTTTTATCTTTTTTAAAAACATAAAATTGAGGAAAAATATGAAATGTTTCATTTTTAAAAATGTAAAAATTAGATGTTTTGATTATTTTTAAAACTATTTTGGATTTTTGAACAATTTTTTTTGACATGAATTCACGAAATGTTTTGATTGACTGAAATCTACATTTAAAAAAAAAGTTTTGTCCGAAAAATGTGTCCCCTAATCCTAGGCCTCCGGACAATTTTGAATTGTTAACTCTCTCAGGCTGTCGATAGATTATTCTGCAAGTTAGTCTCCTGCAAACACCTTTTGCATGCACAATTACAGCTATTGAGTCTTCTCACGTGTAAAAACTTTTGCAGGATCGGGGCACGTGCATGTATTGTCTCTGCTTGTGTTGATGCCTTATATCTGTGACAGCATTCAAATAAATAGGCTCAGATCACTTATTTAATTCTCACATTTCACGTTCAAATAAATGCACGTAGACTAGCCACTTTATTTTAATATAAAATTATGGACTCCAATAAATGCACATAGTAGTCCTGATTCTCCTCACATAAATGTAAACTAGGTGCAACTCTCAGTGTAAATCTTCTCTACGTGGGAGGAGGATCAGACATTGGCCAGACTGAATAGTCTCTACGCAAAGAATAAACGGACACAAATCTGACATCAGGAATCATAACGTTCAAAAACCAGTAGGAGAACACTTCAACCTCTCTAATCACTCAGTGACAGATTTAAAGGTGGCAATTTTGCAACAGAAAAGCTTCAAAAACACACTCCAACGAGAAGCTGCTGAACTTGAATTAATATGCAAACTAGATACCATTACCTTAGGTTTGAACAGAGACCGGGAATGGCTCGGTCATTACGCTAATTGAATCTATTTCCCCTAGTTAACTATCCTCACACCTTTGTGTCAACTGTCCGAAATGGGCCATCTTGATTATCACTTCAAAAGTTGTTTTTTCCTGTTGATAATACTTCCTCTTAATT
Organism: Macrochelys suwanniensis; assembly: GCA_033296515.1. Classification (NCBI taxonomy): domain Eukaryota; kingdom Metazoa; phylum Chordata; order Testudines; family Chelydridae; genus Macrochelys; species Macrochelys suwanniensis. The sequence continues at coordinate 42,756,966 of CM065780.1, read as the reverse complement.
AATTAGCCTCTTACAGTTGGTATGGGTACTTCCATGTTTTCATGTTTCTCTCCAGGTATAAATATCTTCTTACTATATGTTCCATTCTATGCATCCGATGAAGTGGACTGTAGCCCACGAAAGCTTATGCTCAAATAAATTTTAGTCTCTAAGGTGCCATAAGTACTCTTGTTCTTTTTGCTGACACAGACTAACACGGCTGCTACTCTGAAAATAATCATGAAAGCAGCTGTTTATGGTTTCTGCAGTGAATGGATGGATTAAGCATTACACCGCTCTCTGTTTTGCTAAATCATTCATTATGATCTCAGACTTCAGTGGCATCATGTGCTGCTTTAGGTATTTCTTTCCATATATAAATTCTTTATGACATATAAATTCTTCATACTGAAATATCACTTTTTGTCTGAAAAACTGTTACCTACTAAAATGTCATAGTTTCTACCATTGTTACAAGGAACACCTAGCATTAACTATAATTTAAAAAGATGAGAGTAAAAGGAAATTGCCTCTCTTTCCAGTTATTTAGTTTGTGCATTGAGAACACTTGCATATAATCAGTTCAGTCAGTTTCCACTGCTGCTTTTGTGGGCCTTCTGCAGATTTCACAGGAGAGGGGAAAGCATTGCAAAACCACCAAAATTGACAGGGGGACTCAGAGAAGCAGGTGCTTCTATTTCAAACTCACTTTAACTTTGACTAGATTTCAAACTAATTGTGTACAATATTAATGGGACACCATCTCTGCTACAATATTATACAGAATACACCTTATTTGTTTTCATTCAAATGGTATTTTCTGTACACAAACAAATATTCAACTAAAACCTGTTTTAAAATGGTATTCCGCTGTAGTGCCTAATCTCCCTAATATTTAAGAAATGCATGTAACTGTATTAATATAAGTAGCCCAATAAAAGTCAAAGGGACTACTGACACAGGTAAAACTACTCATGCTTAGGAGTTGTCCATAACTTACACAGCACATATTTTGATGATTTTTAAGACCCACCCACCGTCTTGTAACACTGAAACAAATGGTCTGTCATGAAAGATTAAGGACCCACTCATCCCCTAATGCCTTATGTAATTTATGGCCAGCCCCTTAGGTCTTTGCAGAATCAGACTAGTGGCTGCCTTTAAAATAGCAAACCAGATCTCAGCCTAAGTTCCGTATCTAAATGGAATATGATAACCTTCTGCAAGTATGTTAGGTTGTAAACAGGAATGTTTCATGGCAATCTGCCTGACTATAACTCTCTGAATAATGAGATGAAATTTACAAAGGATGGGCCAGATGTCAGGAAATATTTCCCAACCAGGAGGCCTATTAGAGTGCAATGTCTGAAGAGAAGTGGTTGGAAGAAACAGCATCACATATTTCCTTTAAAACTACACTGGATAAAACATTTGCGAAGACATTTAGTTCAGTGGTTCTCAAACTTATTTGATCTCATCCCCTTCTTTGTGTCCCCTTAGTTTATGCCCCCCAGCCACACAGGTACATCATGCAACTCTCACTGAATATTAAAAACAGTAAGGCATTGATTCAAACAGAGCCAATGATCCATTGTAATAAAAGAAAAAGCAGAACTGCGATTGTGGTTGATGTTAATTAAATGTGCACACCATGTCGTAGCAAACGGATTAACGTATAGATGGCAATGACTTTGCATAATGGTATGCAAGTTAAACAGAAATCTGTCAAAATTCACAGCACAGTCTAGAGTCACATGCACAGCACGGTCTGAGGACCTGATATGTCTGGAGGAATCAGCTTTGCTCGTTGTTCATTGCTGTGGGTAAAATGTGCGCAGTAAGGGTTTTCCCCCCTAAAGCTTCTCACGCCCACTCCCCCAGAATACATTCCGTACCCCCCTCCAGGGGGGACCAACTCCCAGATTTCAGAACCTCTGATTTCATTATAAGCTAATGAGGAAAAAAATCCATAACTGAGACTTTTCTTACTTTTTCTAGTTTAAAACATTTTAAACTAATAATTAAAACAGTGTTTCTGGGAAGGGGATAAATTTTGCAACTTTGAGAAATTTAACTTTGTGTGTGTGTGTATTAATGTAGAATTTTTTTCTTAATTCTGGTCAGAGTCCAGGTGGAATTTAAAACCTATTAACTTTAGTAGGACTGCTCACTAGCTTAAATTTAAGCATGTGTTAAATCTTTGCAGGATCAAGTCCTGAGGTTGTATGTGACCGATTGTTGAGTGTATAAGAAATGTTGTATTTACCTACATGGTTGTCTTTGCATTCTCCTTTATAAAGAGTTTAAGGACACCTGCAGTGTGAAAGTCATTATATAAAACAAAATTCCATTCTATTCAATTCAATTTTTTGATCCACCGATTTTCCAGGCAATAGGGTTAGTGCAGCAGTTGATTTCAGAAAGAGAGCTTTGTTGTTTTGTAAAACTGGATGATTGCTCCACTCTTTGATCACACACACTAATGAGCTCAAATACTTCGTGTGGTGGTTTGGATGATGCAAGAGACTCATTAAAATTAATGGTTTAGATGGTAAATCTATAAAAGTTAGTGCATTCATTGACTGTTCTTCCTGCCTCTGTACAACTTTGTCAGATGAAAATGTCATTTTAGGTCTTGTTTTTTTTTTAAACTGTTGGTTTAAAAATGGAATTCCTTAATGTATTTTTGTTAGTAAAATCCACGTCTTGTTGCTTCCTTTTGTGATTCACCAAAATGGCTTTTATTCCTAAAATCTATCTAGTTTATTTGATTATTGTATGCTTATTTTATAACTAAATATATCTTGAATTTCAACTCTGTGTTTTAGATTTGTTGATTGCCTGTGTACTAAGGCATCACTGTTCTTGTTTTAATCTGTTTTTCTTTCTGTAGCATATTTACAAACACAAAATGCATATGTAGCAGTGACCTCTAAAATTTGCAGCAGAGAGATGTTTCTTTTAGATTTAGCTGTCACAGATCTAGATCTGATGAGTACACCTTCTCTCTTGGTCAATCAGAGAGGCATCCCATAGACATATTTCCTTTTCACATTTTGTGTTTTTGGTACAGACCTCTTCCTTTTGAGCCAACACTTCACTCTGCCTTCATTAGTGTGTCCATAGTGATAAACATATAGAGTTTAACAAGCCACAGCATAAACCATTCCAGTAACAAGTCATTCTGTAAATGCCTTGAGGCTATACAGAGCCAATAGAAGCAGACATTTTGTAGTGCTCTCAGTGGGAGAGGGGTGGAGAGAGAAAGAGTCAGGGAGTGAGCATATACAAGGAGACAAAAGACAAACTGGGTTAACATCATTTGGAAGTGCGGAAAGTTATTAATGGCAGGGAAATAAAGGGAAGATCAATGAAGGCGGTAGTATCCCCTGAGCATGAAGAAGCAGGGTTTTGATTGGAAGAGTAGGGGACATACAGTGAAGAGTAAATACATAGGAAATGGGAGGTAGAGAGGAATGAGAGGAAGGGAGAACACAACAGGAGAAGCTTGTGTTGGGGGGAGGGCAGAAATGGCAGATGCTCCCACTTACAGCAAAAAAGAAATCTAGAGATGAATTAACAACACAGAGACAAAAGTCTGACTAACTAGAGTATGAGTTAGAGATGGGCTGAGAAGAAGAGAGAAGATTCAATATATCATTGTAACGCAGAAGGGAGGGAGAGAGCAATCCTGGAAGGGGCTAAGGAGTCACAAATCCATGTAAAAGCTGTTCAGCACGACTCTGGATTGGGACCCTAGAAAGAATCTGGAAAGTTTTTAAACAATGAAGAGGATTCAGGGAAGAGCAACTGTATCCATACCAAAACTGTATGCACGTACCAAAACTTGCCTGTAAAATGGTAATTCTACAAATAACAAAGCTCTGCAATAGTTATTGCTTACGTAGTTATCTGTGTAACACTTTGCATAATCGTGATGTACAAAATGTTTACCTATGGAAAGCAGTCAGGTGCACTGGACTATTGATGAGTCAGGAGACGTGGCCTCTGCAGTGACCTACAGTGTATGACCTTGGGCAAGTCACTCCATCTCTCTCTCTCTCTCTCTCTCTCTCTCTCTCTCTCTCTGCCTCAGCTACCTCTTGTGAAAAATGCCGATGATAATACTCACCCTCGTTTGTAAAGTGCTATGAGATCTATGTATAGCAAGCATGACGGGAGAGCTAATTATTAGTTTTTGCCTACCCATACAGCTTGTAATTTAACCATCCATTTTAAAATTGAAATATAGGATGTTAGTTTTGAGGGAATGGACTAGGAGGAAAAATTGAGTGGCTTAAATACTCAATAATGCATGGTGGAGAAACAGAAGATGCAAAGGGAATATGATAAACAAAAGGCAGATTCAAGTGAGGACTATCAGTGTGTAAGCGGTAGCTGGGTTTGAAGGCAAAGACTGAGAGAAAGAGATGGTCAAAAGAGGGAAAATGGAAAAGGACAGCGGCTCAGGAAGTGTGATCCCTGTGGGTTCCACAGAAGAAGCGTCTTTATGCAGAGGGGAGAGTGGAGAGAGAGAGAAGGAGAGAGAAACATTATAGTCCAGGAAGAGTGGGTGATGATGCACAATATTGAAGACTGCATTGAGGCTAAGGGCAGCAGGAAGAAGGAAGAAAGTTAATAGATTTATAGGTTCCAAGGCCAGAGGGAACATTGTGATCATCTAGTTCAGTGGTCCTCAAACTTTTTCTACTGGCGACTCCTTTCATACAGCAAGCCTCTGAGTGCGACACCACCCCATGAATTAAAAATGTGTGTGTTAATTTAATTTAATAGGGGCTCGGGCTGTCAACCCCAGGCCTGGTGGGGATCGGGCTGTCAGCTGAAGCCCCACACCAGGCCTGGGGCTGACACCTCGCGACCCCCTGCGTGTCAACCCTCGGATTGAGAACCTCTGTTCCAGTGGGTAGATCACCCTCAGTGTTAAAAATATACACGTTAATTCCAGTCTGAATTTGTCTAGCTTCAACTTCCAGACGTTGGATCTTGTTGGTAACTACAGCATGTGTAGTGCAGTTTAATTAAAGTCTCTTAAGGACATTGTTGTCTGAGGGGTGCAGGGGAGCTATTTTTATGTACTTTAATGTCTGTCTAATCCCAGTCTATTTTATTTATTTGTTTGTTTGCTTATAATTTGTGTTGCAATAGAGCACCAATCGAGAATCAGGAAGAGGTGAGGACTGCACAGTCATACAGGAAAAAGACAGTCCCTGCCCCCAAAGAGCTCACAGTCTAGGTACCGACAAGATGCAGGGGATGAGACAAACAGATAGATAGTATTTCTGTGCACCCATAGTATCCGGGTGCATAGTACTGAGAATACAATACTTGGACTAAGTAATCTGAAATCTCAGTATTTGCAATACAAGTGAAATTTTCATATGTGACTATCATGAGAAACAGTGCAACAATAAGCAGCTTGGAACTCCAGTTGTCATAGAAGGATTGAAATGTGTTCTGAAAGCAAACTTCTGCAGTTCAACATACTCTTTGGGGGGGAAAAAAGCATGCTGTGCTTTCTTAATTTGTAAACACATTTGACCTGTGCATTTTGGAGCTGTGGTGATGAGAGAGTTTCACTTGGAAAGTATTGCTTGCTCTGAATCCCATGTCACCTTATAGCTTGATCATCATTAGATTCATGCTGATAACAAGGAAACAAAGGAATAACTTATTCAGTGTGATGTGTTCGATACCAGCATTGTTGTGTAAAATGTAGGTTTAATTTCAAACAATTGAATGTGCCCCATGTGTGATGAAAGTTTTTCAGTGTGCTTAAATTTATTGTGACATTTTCAAAACCTGCTTAATTGTTCTTTTTTTAAAACCTGCTGGAGTGAATCAGTGTTAAGGATTATATAAATGATCTTACTCCTTTCAGAATGAAAAATTAAAAAGGTTCCCTTAGGTAGTTTATATTCTTTTTTTTTTTTAAATGCAACACCTAATTAACCAGTGGAACTTATTGCTAGAAAATACCACTGAAGCCAAAGTTTACAGGATTCAGGAAAGGATTAGTTTACATTGGCTAAATTAAAACAAAATGTATGTAGTTGGGTGGGGTTAAATATCCTCATGCTTCAGAGCGTAAGTAATCTTTTAACCTCATGGTTTTTCCGTATCTTTCTAGGTGGAGTTCCCCAGAGTTTCCTCTGGAATTACTCTGGCAATTATCAGAGGGGATACTGGACTAAATGATCTGTGCTCTTGTATGGATGTGGCAGTTAAGTCCCTCCTACAACCTGTGCTGTGGAGGGTAGAGACACTAGGAATCCCTCATCCACAAAAAGGTCCAAAGAAAGACAAGTGATACTTTGTGCTAGACCTTTAGCATAGGCTCTTATTCCCTGGCTCTCTGACTTTCATGGTTTTCCTTAGTAGGTGGGGAGTTCTTTCCACTGAGGGTCACTGTGAGCAGCAATGAGAAGTACAGCATATCTACCAATTATATTTATTTTTCAAGTAAATTATTTAACATTCCCTGTCCCCATGCCACCTTAAGAAACTCACAAAACTATCATAGAATCCCAGGGTTGGAAGGGACCTTAGGAGGTCATCTAGTCCAACCCTGCTGCTCAAAGCAGGACCAATCCCCAATTTTTGCCCCAGATTCCTAAATGGCCCCCTCAAGGATTGAACTCACAATCCTGAGTTTAGCAGGCCAATGCTCAAACCACTGAGCTATCCCTCCCCCCAAAATATATCCTAATCCTATGTATCTCAGTAGAGTTTAAAAGTATATTCATATCTTTGTCCACAAATGTCCCTTTGGTATTTATAGCTTTAAACTATTGGTAGGTATGGTATATAATAAATGCTATAAATACTACTTCTGCTTTTAATATCAGGGATACTTCATACATCTTCATTTTTGGAAGCCTTTCTTCCAGAGTTGTCTGACTAGAGATGAAAATTCTCATGTGGTTTGTCTGTGGCTAGGGTTTTTTTTTTTTTTTTGGTTTTGTTTTGTTTTTTGTTTTTTTTAAAAAGAGAAATCCCTGATAAGTCTTTAGGGTGTTGGTGTATTGTAAGGAATCTGATCTTCAGCCCCAAGATACATGGCCATCTCTACACCTGATTTATCCACATCTGTGTGAGCACTCAAATCCATAAATTGTATGCACATATGAATGGATGGGTAGAACACATGAGTGCATCTGTAGTGGTGCACACAGAGTGGGTGTGTCTCTGCAAACAGCTCTTAGCAGTGAAAAATCAGGTCCAGCACATAAGTCTTATGAATGCAAAAAACATGTGAATGGTTTGAAATTCTGTGGCCGAATAAATGGCCGTAGTGCCATTATACAAAATGCTGATGTCTGCAGAGAAGGATGGAGAAGGTGTGGACATAAGGTAAGTGGACAGAGTAATGTCTCACAGAAACATGGTTAATAGTGTATATTGGATTTCTAAATGTGCAATTTTAGAAGTAATCAGGAGTATATCTGAGGAAATGCCAACCTTTGTTCTGATGTAGCAATTTGTGAAGACACAGGGATGAATACAAGAGCATTTTTAGAATCCATTTTATTCCTTCTCTTCAGGGAAGTGGATATTCATTGTTTTTGTTCTTACCTGATTGCTGTAAAAGCTCTTATTCACACCTTCTTTAACTCTCTTTATTAGACTTCTAAGAGTTCATAAATAATGGGTTTAGAATGTGTGCTGAGTGTATTTAGAGTAATACAATATAAGGTTACTATTTTTTTTTTCTTTTCCAGAAGGAGACCAAAGGTCAGTTTCTCATAGATCATATCTGCAACTATTACAGCTTACTGGAAAAAGACTATTTTGGCATTCGATATGTCGACCCTGAGAAACAGCGGGTATGTAGAGGAAAACTCACTCAATTTATTTCTAAGTAACATTGTATTGATATGGGTAACAAGCAGGCAAGCTCTAATGCAACGCTACAGTATTACTGTTGAAATGCTCTCAGACCCTAATCCATAAATCATTCTAAATTTGCTTATTAAATTCATTTCCCTCACTTCATATGATTCAAATGAACCAATAAACGTAGGTCTATAGACCAGAGGATAATTGGTGTATTTTAAATTGCGCACTGCACCTTGCCATTGTCCTAGTGAAGGGGGGAAAGATTGAGTCATGACTCATGAGGAGCAGTGGCTATGCTAAAGAGTTCTAGCTCCAGGCTCTGACAGTGCAGTGGTTTCTGTAGTAGTACATTTTATGCAGGGACTGCTTCTCTGAAGTTGCTGGCAGAAAGCACGTTGAGTTTAACAACAAAAGGCAGTTAGCTATCCCAGTTCCCTTTTTACAGGGTGCGTGAGCTTGGAGAGCTGTAATATAGAAAACAGCTTGTCAGATAAAATTTTCCAATTAGCGTTCACCATTAGCATCTTTGCATTATTTCCAGGTAATATACTTTGCAAAGTGTATGAGTGCCAATGTTGTGTGCAGTCATTTGCACAGCGATGAGCACATTTTCGTCTAGGGGAAGGTGGCCTTGCACTTTGTCCTCTATCTGCAGTTTTTTGTATGCCTGTGCATCCTTATTTTCTCTGTGTGGTTTTGAATGAATATTGTCAGTTGTGAATGGTAAGCGATAATCAGCATTAGAAACTGAAGCCTTTGGACAGTGAATTGAGAACAGCTTCAGCACCATATGGTTCTGTTGCACAGCTGAGGTTTAGCTAGGGAATTAAGTGGCACAGTGGCATAGCACACAAGCCTTTTCTCTCCGGAGACCTACAATAGGCTGAAATTGCGTATGGGTCAAAAGTGTAAATGAGTTTGATAATCTCAGTGTAGCTCCCACTGGATACTTGTCAGCACCACAAATCAAATACATTTGGCAAAAATCAGCACGATTAGCAACCTCTGCTTGGACCGATAGAAGTGGAATACTGTAGAAGTTGCATTGCTAAGCTATGTTTGGGCCTCTTGCACATCACACCTGCCTTATTATAGAATAATAGAATCTCAGGGTTGGAAAGGATTTTAGGAGGTCATCTAGTCCAACCCCCTGCTCAAAGCAGGACCAACCCCAATTTTTGCCCCAATCTCTAAATGGCCCCCTTAAGGATTGAACTCACAACCCTGGGTTTAGCAGGCCAATGCTCAAACCACTGAGCTATCCCTCCCCCTCAGTCTCATTTAGCAATAGCTCAGATCAGTGTAGTAGTTAATCCTTCATAAGCAGTAAAACTGAAGATATTTACCCCAAATTAGAATGAGTAGAAACAATTCTATATTTTAATTTTTAAAACACCAGCATAAACAGAGGGATATCTGTTTCTAATTAGACAACAGTTCTGGCTTTTTTGTGTGATCCTAAACCTCTCATGGGTAAATATGTTAATGCTGTGGAATTATATGGGACACTCTTGTGAGCTATACTTAAGTGCCATGGATGTCACACTGAAAGCAACACACTCTTTTTATTTAGAAACTCTACCATGTGTCAGTTCTCCCTTCCCCCTTCCATGCTTTGTTTTATTGTATCCTTTCAACTTGAGTTATTCAAGTATTTTACACATTCCCTCAAAAGAGAGATTTCCTGCACAGTGAATCCTGAATTAAGGGCCACCCTCCATAAGCAGTGCCTAGACTTAAGCAAGCACATGAAATTATCCCCCAGAGATATCCAGTACAAATTTGTTCAAGAAGTGAGAAGTCAAAAGGTGCCATCAATACACCAATGCAGTCACTGGCTACTCACTGTCAGGAATATGTACTTTTATGCTAGTTGTAGATTCTGTTTTGGTCTTCCTTGGGAGCTGCAGGATTGCTGCCTGGACGCTGAATTCATGGAAGCCAGTGGTACATACCCTGATTGTGTTCTTTGAGGGACTACACTGTATGCCCTTCAGGGCAGGATGCTCTCTCTTCTGTACTGCACACAATGCAGCTGAGCCCCAGTCCAGATTATGGCCTTTGGACAATACCATAATATAAATATTGGGTACTGCTACTGCTACCACTGCTGCTTATGATTTTAAACAAATATTTGAGTCCCTTACTGTCTTGACCTCAGACAATGCATATCGAGTGATGAATATGGATTAAAAATATAATGAAATATCCTTTGTTCCAAGGACGCAGTGTTGCTTATTCTGTATTTGTCTTCCCCTTACTCATGATCTTGATTGAGTTCACTTATCTGAGTTTTACCTGTACCTCAGACACAGGCGTAAGTGCCACCTGTAGCTGGAGCTTGTGAGAAAATCTGTGCAATTTCACTGTCCATTGTAAATGAGTGAACAGGAGACTCTCCAGATCTTGATGCACATTCTTCCCCCTGGGTTCCTACTACTGTGAAATGGTCAGCCCTGTATCACGTAACCTGCTGGGGTCCAAACATTGTAAACTTGTCTTGAAAATACTGGATGAAGTTCAGAAATAAGCAGCTCAACAAAAAATAGCTGGAACAGTACATTTGAAGTGATGATGTCGGAGTCATAGCTTTACACGTACAGTTTTCCATACTTTCATTTGTATGATTCAGCTTCCTGAGGTTAGGCACTTGTGCTAATAAAAAGTGAGCAGATGAGTTGTATTGTGAGATATGAAGTTGTAGAGATACAGAAAGGTTGTGGAAAACATGAAATCATAGTTGGCCCTCAGCACAGGGGTTAGTGTCAGTGGTAGCAGCACAAGTACTGCTCAGAGACTGCCACCTGCAAGCAATTGTAATCCTTAGAAGAGGCTTCCCAAGTGTCACACTGTTCTCACAGCCTCTGCAAGGAAGAAGAACCCCTATTTTTCATAATACCTGCTGGCTGATTAATTTGATATTTCTTACAATAAAACAGGAATGAATGAATTCAAACAAAAGTATATAAACAGAGTTCCATAGCCCATTTCGGACAGTTGACACAACTCGGTCATTACGTTAATTGAATCTATTTCCACTACTTAACTATCCTCATACCTTTGTGTCAACTCTCCGAAATGGGATATCTTGATTATCACTTCAAAAGTTTTTTTCCCCTGCTGATAATAGTTCCTCTTAATTAATTAGCCTCTTACAGTTGGTATAGGTACTTCCACCTTTTCATGTTTCTCTGAATGTATAAATATCTGCTTACTGTATGGTCCATTCTATGCATCCGATTAAGTGGGACTGTAGCCCACGAAAGCTTATGCTGAAATAAATTTCTTAGTCTCTAAGGTGCCACATGTACTCCTGTTCTTTTTATAAACAGAGTGCATCAGTTCCATTATGTGAAATCAAGATTGTGATCTTGCATTATTAAAATAAGATTTTCTTCTTTTTAAAGCTGAGAGTCTGGTGGTTTGACTAAGAGCTCTTCAGAACTTGATTGATGATAAACCATTTCAGTGTATAAATTATTTAGCGTCATATGTCTGACAAGATGCTTCAGTGTCCCATATGCCAACAAAGTAGTGAAATTTTAGACAATAAATGAAGACTAACTTGCACAATTGCCGTAGCAAAGCCTTACCATTTGCATTTGTTCAACCTTAACATTGCATTTTATTCTAGTAGCAAAGCCAAACCAAGCACAGATCCCATATGAAAATAGTGTTGTTGAGGTGTGTAGCAAATAATGCACAGAACATTTTTTGAATATTTAATAGAAAAATCTGATACCTAAAAAGTAAAGTTCTTGCTGCTGCAGAATTGTTTCTCTGGAGTTGTGAATTTTGCTGCTAGAGTTTCACATATGCCCAACTGCATAGTTACTTTCCCTGTAAATGTGACAATTGCTTAAATCTGGATATGATTCAGCGTGCCTAAGAATAAATTGTAGACTTAATAAACAATCTTCCCCAAACATGGGGCTGTAAATATTTGAGATTAAAGGTAGGTCCTTCTTGCTGTTTGCCTACTTCTGATGGAGTTCATCCCAGTTACTGGTCCAGTACGTGTACCAACACTGGGTACTTCGGGTACCAGTATTTTAACAGGTGCTGTAGGATTCCCCTAAAAATCCTTCCAAAGCCCTTTAATGATGAGCCTCTGAGCTGGTCTCAAGAGTGCCACTGCTACTTGCTTCCCATTCAGTTGTGCATAGTTTGTCCCAGAGTGGATCTTGGGTTGCCACCATATCCTGTCTTGCAGGCACAAGATTGGTTTTCATTGCATATGGGCACAAATGAGTGAGGGACAGCGGAATTCTGCAGGTTCAGCCGGTTAACCGTTAGAGACACTTGGAAGAAGTTGGAAGCCACTGTCCTATCACAGTGTAGGCAAGGGAAAAGAATGAGTGAAAGGAGAGTCTGCAGACTCTCAAGTTAACAATGATGCAGCGTCTAGAGACTTTCTTCTAAATAGGATTTGTACAAATTCCCCAAACTCTCTGTAAGAAGTATGAAAACCAGCAATCCTCCCAGACAGAATTCAAAAGAGTAACACTGAGGGTGACTGACATTCAGAATGCGTCCATCACTTCCATAGGAGAACACTTCTATATAGGCTTTTACTCTGCAGTCATTATTATAGTGTCTGACTAATATCTGTCATCATGTGTTTGTGTTCTCATGCTCTCCATAGGGGGAGAAGTATGTGCAGAGGAGTATCTTGTTTTGGTAGTTTTTTGTTGTTTCTTTAAATATAGATGTTGCTATGTGTATATTAGAGAAGGCACGGTCAAAGACATGCACCTTGCTTTTAGAGTGGAATATGATGAAGTTTGTGATGGTCCTTGATTCCTGGGGTCATTCATTGCACAGACACAGACTGACCCCTCAGAAAGTTTAGAAGGCAGAGGACAGATGTGCTCTCATGGTAGTTTGTGTTGCTGAAGAGATGTGCTGCAGTATTCTGTAGCACTAGAGTTTCCAAAGTCCTGAAGGCTTCATGCCCAGGTATATTGCATTGCTGTAAAATGACAAAGGCGTGAATAACTGAGGCCAGGTCATTGTCCTCTGAGATGGGATGGAGTCTCCTGGGCAGCTGGATATGATGGAAGACATTGCTTGTGGTTGTTGCTATTCAAGAACTTAGCACAAGCTAGGAATCAAAGAATGCTCCTGAACTACTGGCTGAACTGACAGTCGTGGGTGTGCACTTTCAACCAAAGAAAGCTGCACTGTGGCTGCAAACTCTTGAAAATGCTTTTCTCTGCCCACCAGCTTTTGTCTTACTGGGGTTCAGCTTCAGCTAGCTGGTTTTCATCCATCAGCTGATCTCACTCAAATACTGTGCTGTGTCTGAGCCTATTCTGAGCTAAAGATAGAGACTCATTCTGTCAGTTGATACAGCTTGAGTTGAGTCTTTAAGAAGTGCTCAGAATTATTTGTATTACTGGCAGGTGTGTTTATTTCAGGAGGAAAACCCCCAGGTAGTTTGGTGAAGCCGCTTGTTTCATGAAGCCGTTAAACAATGTTTAACACAGAATATCCAAAACAACATCCTGCATCATTAAGACGTTTTGGCAGCTTCAGCAAATGCAGGGTGCAGCCGCTGTCTTACCGAGCCATGCTGGCCAAGGAGAACGTATTACACTTGCTCTCCAGAATCTGCACTAGGTTCCAGGTGGTGGTGGTTATGGTTTAAAATACAAGGAAGGGAGAGAAATTAGACAGTTGCCAACATCTGATGGCTGTGGTAGAAGAGTTGTTTATTACATCTACATATGTAGCATGATATAAAGCTCAGCTATATATGAGGGCTAGATTATTGTTTTTAGGCCACAGCCTCATAAAAGGGATTGATGTATAGCGCAGGAGGAGCACTGGAGAGATTGTGTTTTAGACCTATAGATTAGGGTTAGATGATAGTTTATGTGTAGGTGTGGTGGGAATCTCTCCAGTACTCCTCTAATCACTAAAATTTTGTAATAAATCAAAATCAATAGTGTAACTGTAAACACAATATTTAATTCTGCAATAGTATCACCAGTCGAAATAATTTGAAGATTAATATATTTGAAATGATGATTTAACAAACCATACAGATGCCTAAGCAATTTAATATGAATGCAAACAAAATTAAAACAAATCAGCCAGTTTCCATCAATAGCACACGTACATCACTGTCTACTTAAAAGTATGGCAGACTCACTGTATGCTGATGAATGCAATTAGGGCCTTAAGTGGTATAAATCACTGTAGCTCTATTGCCTTCAGTAGAATTGTGCTGATTTATTTCAGTAGAGGGTCTGGTTCGCTGAATGTTACTTTAATATTGAAATCCGATTTTGGAAAGGAACTGATATTTGGAGTCAGAAGTCCTGTTTAGACATTATTTTGGAATATCTGGGTTTCCAACTAAGAGGGGTAAAGTATAGAGTATGATGAGCAGTGGAGCGAGGGCTATGGCAGTATCAAAATAGCCTGGAGAGAAGCACTCTGGGTATTTTTCTGTTCTTATGCAATAGTCATGGCAGCAGTTGAAGACACACTTAGGTGGTACTGGGTGGACAGTGCACAGCAGGTTATGCATGCAGGGTCTAATAAGAATTTAAGAATTCTTATTAAGAATCTAATAAGAATTTCTGCTACAAGCTGGGGGCTCATCAGTTGGAAGTGACAGAGAAGGAGAGAGACCTGGATGCATGCAGGGGCAGCGCCAGCTTTTTTGCCTCCCTACGCGGCGGCGGGAGAGGCTGCCGCTGAAATGCCGCTGAGGTGCCCGGCGGCCGAAGAAGCTGCTGGAGTCCTTGGCGGCAGCCTCTCCCGCCGCCAGCTGCCGAGGGACTTGAGATGCTGCCCCCCAAATCCTGGCGCCCTAGGTGACCACCTAGGGTCACCTAATGGTAGCGCCGTCCCTGGGTGCATGGGTCAATCACCAGATGATGACTGAGCCACCAATGTGATATGGCTGGGGAAAAGGCAACTGCGATCCTAAGATGCATTAGGTGAGGGATTTCCAGTAGAGATAGAGAAGTATTAATGCCATTGAACAAGGCACTGGTAAGAGCTCACTTTGAATACTCTGTGTAATTCTAGTCACCCATGTTCAAGAAAGATCAACTTAAACTGGAACAGGTGCAGGAAAGAGCTACTAGGATGATGGAGGGCCTCTTTTATGAGAGGAGACTGGAAGAGCTTGGCTTGTTTTGTCTAGCAAAAAGAAAGCTGAGAGGGGAGATTGCTCTCTAGAAATCCATTAGGGGGGTAAATACCAGGGAGAGTGAAGACTGTTTAATTTAAAGGATAAAGTTGGCACAAGAACAAATGGCTATAAACAGCTATGAACAAATTCAGGCTGGAGATTAGAAGAAGGTTTTTAACCATCAGAGGGATGAGGTTCTGGAACAGCCTCCTAGTCGGAGTTTGTGACATACCAGGGAACAATCTAAACTAATGAGCAGCTGTGGCACCTTTGTCCCGCAGCCTTGGGTCTTGCTGAAGGAGTTCTCACCTGGGCTACTCACAAACAGCCTTCCAGAGTGCAAGCCACACCCTGAGAGTTGGTGTGTAACTGCAGCCTACCAGCCACACTTGGGTTACACTCTCTGGCTTTCACCAGCCTTGGCTATACTGGAGGGTGATCCCAATATACCCCAGGTCTTAGATTTCCCTCCAGAAATGTATTTACTGTACTGTCCAGCCTTCTCCTGGACAATGCAAATTATATAAAGTCTGTTATTTCTTTAATAGAAATAATATGCAAAAATTTGCCACCCCAAGTGGAGTTTACTAGACACTTCAATTTCAACACACTGGATTAGATACAACAATAAAACAAGTTTATTAACTACAAAGAGAGATTTTAAGTGAGTGCAAGTAATGAGGCATAAAAGTCAGAAATGGTTACAAGAAAAATACATTTCCAGCTGGGTACCAGGAGACAAGTCTATGGGGAAGGATGTCCCCTGCTGCTTTTTACTCACCTATTTGAGCTTCCTTTCTTTCCCTTCCTGCTTGATGACTTTGTATACTGCTTAAATGCAAATTAAGCATAGAACACTTTTCTTTGCTTAAGACAGACCTCCGTTTGGAACATGCATTAAAAACACCATATAGTGTAATCTTATAACTTCACATACAATGTTGACACACATTTTATTGGGACGATACTGATCAGCAAATTATGAATTTTCAAATGATACCTCACAAGGCTTACTTTGTACATCATTATTACAGTGGTGTGTAGGATGTGAATACAGGAGTACATTCGGTCACAGAATTTTGGGGACAAACAATTAGTTTTAAGAGAGAGCTGGCCAAATTTATGAGTGCAACTGTATGACTCAGTTGCTTGTGACTGTGAGAAGAAGGTCAACTGCCCTGGGGCTCACTTCCTGTTTAGGTCTTATGTTTCTAAGGCTCATGCTTCAGGGTTTCAGCTGGTCACCTGCAGGGATCAGGAAGGCATTGTTTCCCTCCCACAATATATTCTGGGAATTTTGTAAATCTCTTTCCTCTGAAGTATCAGGGATGGCCAGGGCTGGAGATGGGTTACTGGACGGGGAGGGCCAGTGCTCTGAGGGGGCACTGAACATTCTCAGGCGCTTAATGCTCGCCTGCACAGCTCTAACTGATCACTATATGTAGGATTGGGAAGGAATTTTCTCCCAAGTCAGTTTGGCAGTGACCTTGGTTGTTTTTTTTTGCCTTCCTCTGCAGCATGTCACTAGTCAGGATTATGTGGGTATATCGCATTCAATCATTTCCCTGTCATTGCAGGGGCCTCAAGCATGAATGTACCTCACTCACTGCTACTCTCTGCCTGTGGCACATAATAGTCTAGTCTTCTGTGGGACTCATTTATTTTGGTCTCATTTCCATTGTTGGGCTTAGTGTGCAGGTGCTGGGTGGTGTTGGTGGCCTATGATACACAGGAGGTCAGACTAGATGACCTAGTGGTCTATTCTGGCCTTAAACTCTGTGACTCTGAGTGTTGCCTTTGAGCTCAGTAGCCCAGAGGGTTGGCTGGATGAGGCTAGATGGCCTCATCAGTGTAAATCTGAAATAAATGCTCAGCAGAAAGTGCATCTCAGTCCTTGCCCAATATACATCAATCAGCGAAACGCTGAACCTCTGTCCATTCATGGATGGTGCTGATACTGGCACTGCCAGACTGTCATTTTTACTGAGGGGCACTAATATAGCCAAGGTCACAGCTGCTCCTCTCCTACTATGATCTTATGTATGGTAATACGAACAGCACCTCTATAATTATAGTAGCACCCAGGGGTGAAATCAGGACTCATTATTCTCAATGCTGATCATAATCATTGGACGAGACAGTCCCTTGCCCAAAGAACGTAGTCTAATATAAGACAAGGCAGCCACAAGTGGGTTTGTCAAATCATAGGAGGGCCTGGGGGAGGAAGGATGAGGGAAGTAGGAATAAGAACACATGATTCTATAGGTTTCAACTATGTGCTCTGCTTGATGGCTATGGATCATTCAACGTTTTTCCTCTTGAAGAAAAATACCAGCAGGCTGCAATCCTAGGGGTAGGAGTGCCAACAGTATGCAAACTGGATGACATGGAGGAGTGGGAGAGGGGAAGAGAGATTGTGTCACAATGTTGCTTTCCTGGGGAAGTGATTCAGAATATGTGCTGGCATAGGGAAATAGGCAGCAGGGGGACTAGGCTCAGGCTGCACAAGCGGCTTCTTTTGCTGCACCAGGTGGTGCTCATCATGAATTAAATAGGAGTCTGTGGTTTTGGAGAGGATTCAACTGGAGTGACTGGGTTTCTCCCATGTCACATTACCGTATGTGCATACAGCTTGTGAGATATTCGTTGTACGAAGCTGAAATATCTGCCAGGCCACACTACTGGTTTTCAGCCCGCAACAACACAGCTGAAGGCCACCAGCACTGGCGGTCTTGTTCTTGTAGCTGCTTCTAGAACAGATTCATCCCTGTGTTGGTGAAGAACCCAGTGCAGGGACTGAGAGGTGGTGGCTTGTTTCGCCCCTGTTCTGGGGCTCCTGGGTGCTCCCCTAATGAGTGTCACTGTAGGATGTCCCTATGGGCTATTATATCAATGCAGAATAGCCAGGTTGTACCAGCAGACTCCTCTCTGCCTGCAGCTCGTTCCTGCTATGGAAAGCCCCGACATGCTTCCTATATTAGGAGCTCCTGCTGGGGATGCAGAGCTAGTGGCAAGGCTCCAGACCTGCTGGGTAGCCCCTTACACTCTGGATATTGCCTGTGGGGCACTTGGAGCTGGTGCCGACGACTTTGCATCAGCTCTGCCAGCATGAAGTGGGCACCCATTAATACCCACCTGTCTGTGCCTGGGTGCCCTGTACTAGCTCTAGCTGCTGTTACTGTTGTTTGTACTTCTCTGTGTCTGTTCTTGGCAATGATCTGAAGAAAGGAACTACATTATGGCTGAAAGGGAGGTTGGTTTTTGTTTTGTTTTGTTTTTTTTTCAAAGAAGGGGTGCGGGATGGTATTTATCTTAAAGTTTAGCTTTGGGTTGAAGTTTGGATAAAAGACTCTAATTTTGTTCCATCTCCAGTAGTTTTTCAGTAATATTGCAATGCATCTTCTATGTGCTCTTTTGTGCTCTGGTTGTCCTGTTTATTGTGCTCTTTTGCATCTGTTTAAAATGGACAAACTTGGTTTCTTAGGCACAAAACAAGATGATACAACTGTACAGTGAATACTGACCTCTGTTATGTGACCGAGCCAAACTTTTGCAGTCCTGACTCAAGTCATATGACTGGGATCAGGAAATATAACTCAGGGTCTTACTGTACTTCTCTTTGTCACATCTTTATAACAATCTCTCAGTCTCTGCTTCTATCCCAAAACAAAATATGAGGCTATAATTTATAACGGAGGCTTTTGGGTTTTTGAGGCAGCTAGGGATGGGCTTTAAAATCAGCGTAACATAACTAGGGAGCAGTGCCTGCCACCCAAAATACTGCCATTGCCTGTGATGCTGAACAGCCCTAAATTGTGAGTTGCACACATTCAGAAATGTGTTTTTTAGAGGCATTTGTCTTTCATTCTCAATCGTACATGAGAAACCCACTCCACCACTAATTACAGCTGAATTTAGCTGTTTCTTCAGGCAATCACCAGTTTGTTTCTAAATTAAATGACTGTACCACCCCATTAACAAGTGCTGTAAATTACCTTGAGCTTGTTCTGCATGTTGGTACCATTACAATGGCTATGACAGGCAATACTACAAACATTGTAGGCATTGAAAAAGCCCCTTTCTCTTGGTATTTTTTTTACATTGCTTAGTGCCCCTATACAACTTTTAAAGGCTGATTTTGAGCTAGCATGGAATGAGTTAAAAAGAACCCTGTGGTGCGAGGCCCCACAGCGTAAAGCTGAACAGCACACGTGCTGACCAAGTGCTGCTGCAGCACAAATCTCATTTTAATGTGGAGATTTTTCATGTACAGGAAAAATCTCAGTGGAAAGACTGCTGACCATGGGCAAAAGTGACAATTGAGTATCAACCCATCCATACATCAGTCAAAACAGCTGCTTCTGTGGCTCAGCTCAATGTTATTGCAATTGCTAGTTAAGTGCCCTAGTCCATCTAATGATAAGATTTGATTCCAAGATATTTGTATAGGTATGAGTCTATCTTGCAGGACTGAAAATCTCTCCCCACCTCCCCAACCTCATACTGTTTATTGTTTCAAAGCAGACATTAGTAAATTTATGTTGGCTATTATTACCCTGTCACCAATGGGCTGTGAAGAGAGCAAAACATGTCCATAATCACCCATTGTGCATTGTATGATCCTATTAGTGACACCATTCAATTTAAAATGTATTCTTTGTCCTTTCCCATTTTTGTTTTTGATCAAGTTTCCAGCTCTTGCTGGAAAAGGATAGGAACTTTTACGCTGATATGGGTTGAGAGTGTAAGATTTAGTATATGCAGCAGCTGTGAAGACTATACTATGTATCCAGTTCATTAATGGAATTAGCAAATATAGGTTTTAGATTCTGAATGGTTTCTCTCTTTATTTCACAAACATGAACATCTATTAGAACATCATTAGTGTATATAATTGTGCCATACTCTCTATATACTGTGGTTATACTGTAACACAATTGAGTTGTTTTCTCTACCTTTGAGGTGCCCCCTATAAACTAGATTTTACTGGAAAATGAAAATATTGTGTGTCAGTTTATCACCGCCTCTTAATTTTAAGTATGTGCTGTACTGTACAACATGTTAACTGCTGACCTCTGCTTTTTCTTTTCAGCACTGGCTTGAGCCAAACAAGTCTATCTCCAAGCAAATGAAATGTAAGTGCTAACAGCCCACTTTGTCTTGGTACCCTGTTTTGAAATGCCCATGAGTTGTGTTGTGTTTCTCTGCAGTTATTTATAGTGTGTTTTGTTTGTTTCCTGATGCAAGAGGGTCCTTTGTGTCCTTGCTGAAGCCCTGAGAACTCTATACTCTCCTCAGTACTTCTGATACTGTACAGCACTTAACATCAAGGCCCTTCATTATGACTTCAGACTTTCTGGGTTAAGACTAAGACCAGATGCCTGGCAACGTCCCTGGAGTGATTCAGTGCATCTTTCCCTCATGAAAAGAACTGAGTGCGCTGGCTCTAGAAACAAGACACTGTGGCAATCAAATTGGAGTCTTCCGCCTTGTGGCAATGCAGAGTGTGAAGGCTGGTCCACATTGAAAAGTTACATAAGCATAGAATGTCACTCAGCGGCATGAAAAATCTCCCCCGAGAGACTTAGTTAAAATCAAACTAACCCCCGTGTAAACAGTACTAGGTTAGCATAAGAATTCTTCTGTCGACCTAGCTACCACCTCTCGGGGAGGTGGATTACGTACAGTGATGGGAGTACGCTCTCCCATTACTGTAGTAAGTGTCTACACTGAAATTCTACAGTGGTGCAGCTACATCTGTACTGCTTTAGTGTTTTAAGTGTAGACACAGCCTTATACCATCAGTTCAGTCCAGTAATCTCAAATGCTAGATAGTTTCAGTGGGCTGCTAAATACCAGCACCAGTCAAGCAGAAAATTACAACATGTGACATTTGGCTATCAATTAATTTAAGGGTAATCTTATTTTAAAAAGTCTCTTTTTATTTCTCCCCCTCCCCTGTCCTGTCCCCCTGTTTCCTTTACCCTTGGAAGGGAGAGAAAAGGAGTGAGGTGGGAGGGAAAAGGAGAGTGACATAGAATCGTAGGACAGGAAGGGACCTCGAGAGGTTATCTAGTCCAGTCCCTTGCACTCGTGGCAGGACTGAGTATTATCTAGACCATCCCTGACAGTTGTTTGTCTAACTTGTTCTTAAAAATCTCCTAAGCAACTTATTCCAGTGCTTAACCACCCTGACAGGAAGTTTTTCCTAATGTCCAACCTAAACCTCCCTTTCTGCAATTTAAGCCCATTGCTTTTTGTCCTACCCTCAGAGGTTAACAAGAATAATTTTTCTCCCTCTTCCTTGTAACAACCTTTTATGAACTTGAAAACTGTTATGTCCGTTCTCTGACTTCTCTTCTCCAATCTAAACAAACCCAGTTTTTTTTCAATCTTCTCTCGTAGATCATGTTTTCTAGACTTTTAGTCATTTTTGTTGCTCTTCTCTGGACTTTCTCCAATTTGTCCATATCTTTCCTGAAACGTGGTGCCCAGAACTGGACACAGTATTCCAGTTGAGGCCTAATCAGCGCAGAGTGAAGCGGAAAAATTACTTCTCATTTCTTGCTTACAACAATCCTGGTGATAATATATTCCAGAGCGATGTTTGCTTTTTTTGCAGCTGTGTTACACTGTTCACTCATATTTAACTGGATTTTTTGGTTTCCATTCACTAGGAATTAATCAAAGATTTCTAAAAAGTTAGACTAAATCTTTTCACATTTGTCTGAGATTCCTATTTTCCAAAACCTTGCCTGCTCTTTAGCTGCTAGGGCAGCCAAATTATTTTGGAAATGTTATGGCCTGGATTATTTTTTTCATAAATGGACTGATGACAAAGTCTTGTTCAGTAAGCAAAACTACTTTGATTGTCAATGATTTCCTTCCAGGAGCTGAGGAGAGTGTTCACTTCATAGTCCATAAAGACTCGAATTCAGTCATTGGGATCTGCTGCTTGTTTTACTAAAGAGTGTTGTCAAGCTGCTTTATTTATGACAGGAAGAAGAATTTTTCCCACATGCCCTTGAAGGCATAGTTTTTTTTAAAAAAACATGAATGCTTCAATGTAGAGTTTGATTCCATTTGGTGGCAGAGTTCAGATTACTTCTATATGAGGCTATTTCATTATTTTAAAATGTGGTGAGACTGAAGAGGTGAAAGTTAATGTTTTCCTTTATCTACTATGCAAAAAAAAAAAAGGGGGTAATTTGTAAGCATCTGTATTGATTGGAAGATAGAGCATCCTTCAAGAACCTACAGCTGCCAGAAGTTGGGGCTGGATGACAGGGAATGGATCACTCGAAATTGCCCTGTTCTCACAGCAGGGATCTGCAATTTTATTTGTCAAAGGCCATACACACCAAAGTCATTGTACCAACGATAACTAATAAGCACTTTTTAAAAATACCCAAAATTAATGTGCAGGGTGGATTTGATTTAAATCAAATTGATTTAAATCACTAGTCAGGAAGACTTGATTTAATCATGGATTTCTACATAAAAGTGCATTGTCTGGGTATACCGCAAGAAGGACAGGAGACTTGTTATGGGTTTTAATCAGGCCGCAACTTTATCTGCTGGATAGTCCCAAATATCTATATAATAAAATTTACAGTGCAGGCAAATCCATGCTTATTCAAATCAATTTTCCGGGGCTTCCACCAGCTCCCCCCTTTGTTTCCATACAGGTCCCCCAGCTGACCCATGGCTTGGACCTTACCATCCACCAGCCTCGTAAGAGGGTTAAGGAGGGCTATGAGTACGGGGGCAGGGGGTGAAAGGGGTTGGCTCCCTGCCGTACCAATCATAGGAGTCCCCAAACCCCCTTCCCCGTTCTGTTCCTTTATCCAGTACCTCCTTTTAAGTCCTTTACCAGGCCATTTATCTGGTCACTGGCTGCCCTCCCTATGGAGTACCTGCACTGAACATCTGCTACAAGGAGGCGCCAGCCATTTGCTTGGCTGCCTTCCCCTCAACCCCACCGGGTTCCCAGACATCTGCAAATGGCCTCTTGGCTAGCAGCCCTACTGGGGAGAAATAACTCATTGTCCCATGTGTGATCGTCAGGGGGCGCCACCAGCTGCATTGTCCTTGACCCGGTACTGCAACAACCGCCCTTAATGGAGGGCCACATAGGTGACCCATTCTCTGGATCCTTAAATTGACAAGACTCCTTAAAAGAAAACAAAATAAACAACTTGTAAGCTGGAACCAAAAATCTACATTCTGCCAACCACATCACATTCCGAAGTTCCAGAGAGCCCACAGCTTACGTAATTTGGCAAACTGGAAATGAGACAAGGCGTCTGCTGTGCCATTATCCATGCCCGGCACGCGCTTGGAAGAAAAAACAGATGTTGAAGGTTAAGCATTGGAGAACAAATGCCCTTACCAACTTTCCAGCCCTGTGCGATCTGGAAGTTTGGCGATTGATAACCTGTACCACTGCCATGTTGTTGCACCAGAGGCACACTCTTATATTAGCCAGCTTAATAACCATTAATAACCATTTGTACTTCCACAATGACACCCCATTTAATTGACTTAGAAAACTTTCCCACACCCACAAGTCTTTCTACATCTCATGGGCTGATGGGCAGAGCCGTGGCAAAATAAAATTGCCGACAGTAATCGTCTTGCAGACATGCCTGTACCTACCGGGGTTGCAAAAACAACCACCATTATTAAATGCCCAGCAAATACTATTACGTGCCCGGGGCCCCCTCCAAGCTTGTTAGAGTATGAACAAACCCCTGGCACCCTTGTTGTTATCCACTTCAACCACAGTGTGTGGTGCCACCTTATTCCAGTTTGTGTTGCTGTCCTTAATCGAAACTGCTTATGACGTGCCCCCAAACATATTGTGTGCCCGCCGAATTATATCCGTATACTTAAGGGCAGGGCTGCTGTCTGGGTAGGCCTGTACCATAACACCTGCATAGATGACAAGGGGAGCCTCCCAATTTTTCCCATGTTTTAGGCTCCTTTGGCCTCTTGGGCAGTTCGCTCCTTTGCTTGCCTTGCTCATGGTTACTGTCTGTGAACACCTCCTTGTGCCATAGGGATATTATATCCACGAACTCGCCTCTCAGGATTTTATATTTAGTTGTACTGAGTAGGTGAACTCCCATTGGGTAAGCCACCCCAGCATAACCATATTGAGGACTGCATGGAGGGAGTTCCGCAGAGCCCTGCTCCCTCATAGGCCCCCCCCGAGAGTGTCTACTCTGTCCCATGCGGTTACATGCCCTGATGGCCGATGAGTTCCCATGTGCCCTTCCCTGTCCTGCTGCCCAAACTTGAGCCCATACTGGGCCTATCCTGTCACCCTGTGCAGACCCCTCACATCTAGCTGCCTGAAGCTGCTGTAGTAAATGCAAATTAGCTTGCAGCAGCTGTGTAATACCATCAGTTCCCCCACTGAAGGTGCCACCCCTTGGTGGGTCTGCCCAGGCTTCTGGACATTCCACTCCTGGGCCTAGAGTATTTAATACCTCAATAAGCTGACTCCTGTTCCCCTTAGGTGAACTCACTGAGTGACTGGTTGAGCACAGTCTCTGCACCAGGCTGTGGCCCCTTCAACTGCCACCCTTTGCCAGGCTGGAAGGCCGGATACCACCTCTGCCACCCATTCCCCCAACCTCTGGGTGGTCTAGATTACACTCACCCCTGGGATCAGCATTACTGCCATCCCTTGTGTTCGGTGGAAGAGAACATCCTGGTTCTAGGTGACCTTGTGCCCTCTGAAGTGCTGTAATGCTGTGGAGAAAACCTCAGAAACCACTTCACTGACCATTTGCTGCACAGCTTCGCTGACTACCCCATTGGTCATTTGCTTCCCTCAGTCCATGAGGCTGCCCTGGGTTATGCCTTGGGTTATTAAACACACCACCCTGGGCAGTAGCAGCCCCTGTACTTGTGAGCCCCCTTGCCCCTGCTGCAATGCTGTCTGTCTTGGGTCCCCTTCCAGTCCATGGGCTCCCTTGGGGCTTTCCCTACGCTGTAGCCTCTGCCTGCCCCCTTTCCAGCAAAGGTACAGGTACTGAGCAGCAACCAGCACACAGCCAGAAAGAATTGCAGCCTGATACAGCGGCCCTTCCCCCCTCCCAATGCACGTTGATTGTTTGAGACTCTGACTAGCATCCTTGACAATTCCCCCTCCCCGATTTCACCTTCCAGCCTGCCTACCGACCCCTGAGCCAAGGCTGGCTCTAGCTTTTTTGCTGCCCCAATAATCAAGCCGCCGAAGCGCAAAAAAAAAAAAAAAAAAAAAAAAGCTGCGGCTGGAGCTGTCGAAGCAAAAAAAAAAAACCTCCACCACCCATGAAATGTGCCGCCCCAGGAATGGTCGGAATGCCGCCCCTTCAGATGTGCCGCCCCAAGCACCTTCTTCCTTTGCTGGTGCCTAGAGCCGGTCCTGACCTGAGCAGCAATCTGCACACAGCCAGAAAGAATTCCAGCCATTTACTTGCAGCATGGGCTGGTACATGAAACAGTTAAATTTCTTGCCTTGCTCTGTCCTCCCCAATGCCTTTCCTACCTTTATGCACGTTCTTGGGGCGGGGGGGAGGGGAGAGGGGTGAGTCATTGCTGCAAAGCTGACCACCAAGCACCTTTTACAGCAGTTTCTGGCCTTCTTCCTCTCCACTGCGCCCCCCCCCCCCCCCCCCCCCCCCCACACACACACACACACACAAAGCAGAGCTGCCCTTGTTTGGGTAAACCCAGACAAATTCTGCCCCCTTTAGTTGTGGTGCAGTCATTCTTGTTGGTTGTTATAACCTTAATACATATTCTTCACAACTCAGAGATAGATGTAGGTTTCATTTTTAGGAGGTACATACTATACATTTTTAAAGTGATTTATTTTGAAAACTTTTCAGACTAGTTTTACAGCTGTATCAGAAAATGAATGATTGTTTGGTTATTTCATTTACCAAAGGTAATTGAAGTAGATATTTATGAAGTCATTGGGAGGTGAATTATCTCCAATTCAACAGGTTAATCATTAATATTTGGAGGATTTTCTTGCCAGGCTGTATTAGGAGGCGAACATCACCAGACAGACATTTAAATTGTTTTATTTAACTAAAACAACAACGTTATGTATTCTGGATTTTAACAAAACAAGTATAGGAATTTTTGAATTTAGTTAAACATTCAAGTTTTTAAATCAGGTTTGTATTTGTTAAAATTGTTTAAAATAGTTAAATGAAATATTTTTTTTAAAAAAAACAAAAATTAAATTGACTATGTCAGCCAGGTAAACATGAGAAACTTCAAATATTAGCTTCTGCTGCTAACTCAGTCTTCTTCACCTTCATTTTCTTGTTTGTTCATAATCTGAAAAAGAAAAACAAGCTTTCCTGCTTTTTCAGGTCCCAAACGATTTCTCAGTTTGGAATGAATTAGTCCAAAGGAAGAACATATTCTTTCTACACTTGCAGAAGAAGCTACTGCTGTTAAAAGTGAGATTATCACTTCAACAGTCTCTGAATCCAAGTGTTTAAGTGACTTCCACCAGTTCACTGATGTGACTTTCTTTAAAACATCATCAGCAAACACATTTCTTGAATGGTTCTTATTCCCAAACTGGGTCTCTTTTATGGCCTGTTGCCATTATAGGTTTTCCCTTCTAGTGAGAGAATGGTATGGTAGATATCAAATCAATGAAGGTTATACCCAGAAAGACCTCAAGACTTCTGAAATATGCTGCTCAAACAGTTTCACTTTTGTTTCTACTGCCTGTCCCTCCCTTCTCACATTTATCTCCAGACTTCTCCTTGTCCAGATCTATTCCGCCCCCAACAATCTTCTATTCATTGAACTTTTTGAAACTTGCACTTTTAGAGAGAGGTAAGGGATTGACTCTGTCTACACAAATTTGCAGAGGGACAATAGGATTGAGGTCTGTTATTTCTCACCTCTATGTATTATTTATTTATTTATTTATTTTTGCTGTTAACAAGCATGTTATCTCTGGAGACACAAATCCACAGTTTGAGAACTGCAAAACTGAGCATCTCTGATGATATCTTCTAGACTGAGCACTTAGTCCAATTGGGTAGATAGAAAGATTAACCTAAATAATCTAGACAGAAGCCCCTGGAACCCCATAAGATTGGGTCCCTAATCCATGAACTATTGGAACTCATTTACAAAACTTTTCTTAAACATTACATGAATATATTGTCTCATACTATAAAATTAGAATTTATGATCTCTATTCCATGATGAGATACATTTATAGCTCAAAGATATCTTTAGATAGGTTTTTTCTTCAAAAAGTATTTTATCAAAACAATCTGATTTTAAATACAAAAAATCTGATTTTTTGATTTTTTAAATTGATTTTTATCCACTCTGTTAATGTGCATTTTATCCAGCAAAAAGCATTTTTGTCCTTGTATAAGTCAACAAAATCTAATGTATCTCAGAGAAGTTCAGATTCGAAAGCCGGTTTTATAAAATAAGGGTATTCACTAAATGAATGAATGAATGAAATCATGATTCCCGGGGAGCCAAAAGAAAACCTGAGATCAGTAGAGGATGAGTGTGAAAACAAGAGCAAGGAAGTGATTGGTAAACAGATCATATAGTATGGCCTTTAATTAAAAACTTCTGTGTGGGGGACTGGAGGAGTGGGAAGAGAGGGATGGCAGGGAGTATTTTACATGGAGTATATTAGATAGGGACTTTATGTAAAAAGTTAGGAATAATAGTAAGCATAATACAGAGAATTCAGAAAACAGTGATACTCTGTCATGAGGGACATCTGTTTCCTTATGGTGCAAAAATAGGCTGTTCTTACTACTAACGATATAAAATGTTCTAAACTTAATTGACCAGTGAAATTTAGATAGGATTACTAAGCTCTTGCTTAGATAGAGCAAAAGTAGAGAAGAGCATGGAAAAAACCCATTTGTGTCTGTAACCAGGCTGTTTACTTGATCTCAGCTGGCATATGTGAGGATTTAATTTTCCTCCAGCACAGTACCAAGCTTTCTATATATTGTATTCACAAAGAGTGCAGCATTGATGAGCAGACAGGAGTGGATGGGAATAGTTTTCTTACGCATCCTTTATCAGGGACTAGATTTCTTGGTGTTGAATAATAGATAAAACGATTCAAACATAATCCCTATATTTAGTCATGTTACTTAGCTATCATATTTCAGCAGCCATACATTCAATAGATTATCATGATTCTTGTCAGAAAGTCTTAAGGTACACTGGATAAGTTATATTGATTTTTATATGATGCTCTGCAATTTCCTCCTCTTTAACTATGGTAAGAGTGTTGTTTATATCTAGTGAGAATACCTGGAAGTGGGGAGGAATCTCTGAACATGCTCTGTTTTGTCATGTAGTAATACATTCACCTGCTTTGGGACAACACAGTATGAGTGCTGCCACAGCATCCAGTCTTTCTCCTAGCATTTTACTTTTAGTTTTCCACCTTCATTAGTAAGTTGAGTGCATCAGAACATATGGTGCACAAGTCCTAAGTATACCCCCTTGCCATTTTTACTGCCCTTAGTTCTGCCTGTGAAAGGAAACATGTGGTATTAGGCTCTCAAGAGTCTCCAATTTCTTGAATTACTGCCAGTTTCATTTTGTACTGGTCAAAAATCTGTCCAGGGCTAGCAATCAATAGGTTTGTGCTGCACACTTCAGACTTCTTACCAGTGGGATCAACTTAAGCTAATGGTAAGTAGAGTAAATGTCTTTGTAGAACTAGGAATGAATTTTTTTCTCTTCTGTACACATCTGTCCTTGGGGTCAATTTGCTATTTTAAGAGTCATAAAGACAAAGCCAACACTCCCTCCTCCCAAAATGTTGATCTGTAAAGTTTCCTTCTCCCTCCACCACCCCGCCAAGCTTCTTGAGGTAAATTCTGCTCTTGGTTATTCCAGAATGGCTCCTACTGACCTCAACAGCAGTGCTGAGTGTATTCAAGGGTGCAATTTGTCCAACCTTTTTTTTTTGTTTTTAAAGTAAATTGTGTGTGTACTACGTACTGTAGCCATTCTGTAAACTTGGCTCATTGGGGAGAAACATCCAGTCCTATGGAGTCTAGTTCCCGACTGGTCTTTATAAGGGTTACAGAAGGAAATGATATGGTAGAAGGAAGAAAATCTGTGAAGATCAGTTCTGTGGCTTGATTGGTAACACATTGTTCTACCATGCACAAAATCAGAGTTCACATTAGGCTTCAGCAGCCTGGCTCTAGGATGAGCTGGGATGATATTCTTGGCAGGGGGCCATTGCAATTTGTTAATCTCTCACCACTTCCACTCCTAATGACGTTGCTGTCTGGGAGTACTGTAATTTGTTTGCTATGCCAGCCAAAGGATTCGGGCAGCAGCTCTCTCAGAACGTGCACACCTGATGCTCCTGAGAAGAAGGGAAGTTAGGTAGTCCAGAATGAAGAGAGATGCAGAAATTAGACCTGTTCAGAACTTCATAATAAAATCTTAAATCAAGCAAAGTTCAGACATGTACGCCACAATTAAACAGCACCTTACCCTGACCCCCATGAACTCAAGTCAGCTGGCATGGGCCAGCTATGGGAGTCTAATTGAAGTGTAGACATACCCTAAGTGCTCTGAGTTTTAAAAACTGTCTGAAATGTAATTTTACTTGAGTTCGGTTCTGACTTTTCTGCAGTCTGTTAGAAACAGACACTGAGAGAAAAAAAATCAGCGGACGTGACTCCATGCAAAGTAAAATGGGTAGAAAGGGTTTGCACAAATTGTTAAATCCTATATTCCTTCCCATATGATCCCTTCCAAGACTTGTTAAAATACTTAGCACAGCCTGTTGACAAACCTAATGATTCAGTCTTCCTACCTGTGCTGTACAGTAATTGAGGAAGAACCTGCGATATGGAATGTATGGTGCCTTTGGTATCCCTCTCCTTCCCCTCCCCCGAAACAAAAACCAAAAAAACCCCACCACATACAGACTAGCATCCTCTCAGGCTCACTTACATGTGTTCAGCAAATGGACTGCATAAACATTTGATTTATTTGCCAAGAGGGGAAGCAGAATAGTGGCATATGTTCAGGATTCTGCAGAGATTCTTCTGATTCATGAACAATAGCAAATATTTGGATACTAGATTTTTTTTTTTAATGCATGCTAGCTTCTAAGAGGTTACACTGCCCTGGCAACATGGAACATAACTGAGGTATGCAGAAAATTTTCTGCATACTTGCATTCTCAGGAATACAGAAATAACTTAAACATCTGCTTTTGGACTTCAATGACTGCCCCTCTTCCATGTTGTCGGTTGAAAGGAAGTATTATTGGGGTTATATATGGAGCCCTGTCGCTCTGTCCTCATGCAAAGGTAGCTTGTTTAAGAAATCCTGCCAGTTGGCATGCTTCCCTACTTGCCACCCATCCACCTGAAGTTTCAGGATTATTTTTTACACCTGCTTTTCATGAGTTTTTGTTTCAAGAGGATTTTTCTTATATAAATAGCTGTTCTCCAGAATACGGTTGCTTTTGATGATGATTAGATCACTCTGTGAACAAAGTGACGGAAGAAGTGAGTGTGTAGTTTTTCTAGGCATATCATTCTCCTGAAACTGTCTAGTCAACTCTCTCTGCCTTGTATTTGAGGAGCAGAGCTGTTCAGGTGGGTTTGCTTTGAAACATTTATGAGACACATACTTGTACACCATTGTGTGTGCTGAAAGGACACAAGGCACTCATTATTCTAGAAAACATGTTTGATGCCAGTTTCAACTAAGAAAGTCTTACAATTAAGTGTTGTTTTAGCACATAGTATAGTCTGCAACTGGGTATAAATACAAACATTACAATTAATTGCCTGGAAACATGCCATGTAATGCGTAAAGTTCCTTCACATGGAATTTGTGTCTTGATTTACTGCAGCTGACAATTTCAATGTATGGTATAATTCAAGCGGGTTTTATTCCATTTAGTTCCTTCACCTCTTGAGTTCTGTTAATATATAAACTGGTGAATTAATAACCTCATTGTGAGGAAGTTGTACCCAATGCAATTCTCTGTGCTAAAATCCTTTGACATAATTATAATTATGAATATATTTCAGCAATATGGCAAAGCCTCACAGGAGGAAATCATGACAAAAGCCTTATGGCATTTTTTCTACAGCAGCTGGTCCTTATCTGACAGATAAAGGACTACTCTGAAAGAAAAGCCGTATAGCTATTATAAACCCAATTATATTATCCTTGGTGGTTTTTTAAAAAAAATTTTTGATGGAGAAATTTTCTTTTGAAAATGAAGTTCTGTTTTATTTGTCACTGTTTCCACTTTTAATGTTTGAGTGATTGGTTGAATGTAATTCTGTTTTAGGAAGGTGACTGGCAAGCTTGATAAATCATGTTTCCCCTAAACCAGTAATGTTTGTTACTGTTCTTGTGGTCCTGCCTATAGGATTGTGTAACAGAGTGATTATTTTTTCTTGCTGTTGACTTCAGTGCTGTAATATGCACAAAATGAGGACTTTACTAGATGTTCACTTACAATGAAAAGATTGTTTACTAGGATTCCATTAGGCTTATGATTATTTTAAAAGTAAAATGGGGGAAAGAACTTGTATGAGTCTCCCCCCCCCCCAAAATGTTGATTGATTCTGCCTCATTTATCAATGGGGGGAGGGGAGAAGAGAGTACTGTACCTAATAACCTTCAATTCAAAGAAATATAGGATAGCTTGTAGTCACTTTCCTGGGATTGGATAGATAGGGCCACATTTGTTCTGAACAACACTGTAATTAGGATAATAGGACAGAACTTGTTAGTGATGTCGTCATCTTTCTTATCAAAATGTCCATGAAATGTCACACGCTAAGGGGAAATATACTGAAGATTTTGGGCTGGATTCATGATCCATGTCTGCCTATGGACTACTCTGCAGCCCAAAATAGCCATAGCATAAAGCACTATACCTATGGTTACTCTCCATCCAAGACCCAGTGCAAGCCCAATGCTGTTCTTGCTCCTGGGGAATTCTCCCTGGGGCTATTATGGCTCCTTTATGTCCGCCACACATCGCCAGAATGGGGGCCAGAATTTGACCTTTCTTTATCTCTTTAAATGTGTTTTTCCCTGTGTGAAAAACAACGGCCTGAACCTAGGGTGACCAGATGGGACAGTCCTAATTTTTTGGGTCTTTTTCTTATATAGACTCCTATTGCTCCCCACCCCCTGTCCCAATTTTTCACACTTGCTGTCTGGTCACCCTACCTGAACCAAAGCCCCCACTGAAGCCTGTGGGAATCTTTTCATTGACTTCAGTGGTCTTTGGATCAGGCCTGCTATGCGTTTGGGCCCTGCACTAGCCTACAGCATGTACTAGCTCTTTATGTGGTGATTTCATACATGGCTAGCCGTGAATCTGACTGCAGCTTTTTTAATTTTTGGGGGGCGAGGGGGGTTCAGGGAGAATTCCAGTTCATTTAATAAAAGTTGGCTTTTCAATCAGAGAGGCCTTGTGAGCAGCAGTAACTTTTTTCTGAAACTGCAGATCTTTCCCCTTGCATTTTCAAAAGGCTGCAAGCCCAGTCAGAGTTGGTCCCATTAAAATGACACCATCTTTTGTGTTATTTCTGCTTTTCTCTTGCAGTATGCTGTCACGGAGTATAGGGGAGTCCGGCCCTGCACCCCTCTTCCCCGGATTCACTGGGAGTCTCAGCCAGCCAGTAGAACAGAAGGTTTATTAACGATGCCAGGAACACGGTCCAACCAGAGCTTGTCAGTACATCCAGGACCCCTCAGTAGGGTCCTTCCGGGGGGCAGGGAGCTTAGACCCCAGCCTGGGGGCTCCCTGCATTTCACCCCACAGCTCCAAACGGGGCAGGGAGGCCAGACCCTGTCTGCCTCTCTCCCCTCTTCTCCGGCCAGCTCCAAACTGAAACTATCCAGCCCCTCCTCCCCCTTTGTCTGCTTCCCGGGCGAGGAGGTCACCTGATCCCTTTGTTCGAACACCTTCAGCTCATACCTTTGCAGGGGAGGGCCCGGGGCCATCGGTTGCTAGGATACAGAGTGTCAGCCCTTCTCTGTGTCCAGGCCCCTCTGTAACACTCATGCACCGTTGTCCCACCACCTAGAAACTCAAGCACTGCATAGGGAAACCGAGGCACCCACACAGTACTCAGGGAAAACATTAACAACAGTCCTAGTTCGTCACATCTGCATTCTAGTCAGTACGTTTCTTGGGGATTATTTTACTTCTTGGGGATGTCAGTCACTTGACCTTCCACTTTACCCCTCAATCACAGCGCACCTGATGAGTATACAGTAAACCTCCAGAAGTTCACTCCCTTCTCTGTTTTACTGCTGGATTGCAATTGTATTAGGAAGATGTTGGCATTGTATTTGATAACAAGGAACCAGATCCAAAGTCCACAGAAGGCGAAGCCAATGTGAGTCTTTCTTTAGACTTCAGTTGGCTTTGGGTCAGGCCTATGGTCAATTAGCTGTAGTATTCAAACACTGACCATGGCATAGTCACTGTATTGTACATCGTGGAGGGACAGAAATATACAGAAAAAAGACATAAAACTCTGAGTTTTGCCATTGTGAGTTGATCCAAATTCATTGCTCTGTCTCCATTCATTTATTTATTTATTCTCCATGAACACCTTCTACTTGTCCTTTCCCTTTCTTTATTTTTGTTGTCTTTTATTGCACTCATATTTGTTTTTAGATTTATTAGGAACTGGGGAAACTTTTGAGAAAGGGGGAGCCTATTCAGGAAGGATGGGCTCCACCTAAACCAAAATGGAACCAGATTGCTGGCACTTAAAATTAAAAAGGTTGTAGAGTAGTTTTTAAACTAAGGGCTGGGGGAAAGCCGACAGGTGCGGAGGAGCACATGGTTTGGACAGAGCCATCCCTTAGGGGAGGATCTACTACTGGAGATTCTCTATGACCCAGTAAGGAGGAGAGGATGGAAGATAAAATACAGGTAGGATCTGATGAGAAACAGTCAAATGAAAAAAAAAAAGTCTCATTCAATTACATCATGTAATGGGAGACAGCTAAAAAGTGACAAGTTTTTAACCTGCTTCTATACCAATGCTATAAGTCTAAATAATAAGATGGGTGAACTAGAGAGCCTCGTATTAAATGAGGATATTGTTATAATAAGCACCACAGAAATTTGGTGGAATGAAAATAATCAATGGGACACAGTAATACCAGGATACAAAATATATTGGAAGGACAGAACTGTGCTGGTGAGAGAATGGCACTGTATGTGAAAGAAAGTATAGAATCAAATGAAGTACAAATCTTAAATGAACCAAACTGTACTATAGAATGTCTATGGAGAGTAATTCCATACTCGAATAATAAGAATATAGCAGTAGGGATATATTACTGACCACGATGGTGATAGTGACTGTGAAATGCTCAGGGAGATGAGAGGCTATTAAACTAAAAAAACTCAGTAGTAATGGGGGATTTCAACTATCCCCATATTGACTGGGTACATATCACCTCAGAACAGGATGCAGAGAGAAAGTTTCTTGACACCTTAAATGACTGCTTCTTGGAGCAGCTAGTCCTGGAACCAACAAGAGGAAAGGCAATTCTTGAGCATAGGATCAGGTCCAAGAGGTTAAATATAGCTGGACTGCTTGGTAATAGTGACCATAATATAATTAAATTTAACATCCCTGTGGCGGGAAAAACACCACAGCGGCCCAACGCTGTAGCATTTAATTTCCGAAAGGGGAACTACACAAAAATGAGGAGGTTAGTTAAACAGAAATCAAAAGGTACAGCATCAAAAGTAAAATCCCTGCAAGCTGCATGGAAACTTTTTAAAGACACCGTAATAGAGGCTCAACTTAAATGTATACCCCAAATTAAAAAACTTAGAACCAAAAAAGAGCCACCATAGCTAACTACAAAGTAAAAGAAGCAGTGAGAGGCAAAAAGGCATTCTTTAAAAAGTGGAAGTTAAATCCTAATGAGGAAAATAGAAAGGAGCGTAAACTCTGGCAAATGAAGTGTCAAAGTATAATTAGGAAGGCCAAAAAAGCATTTGAAGAACAGCTAGCCAAAGACTCAAAAAGTAATAGCAAAATTTTGTTTTTAAGTATATCAGAAGCAGGAAGCCTGCTAAACAACCACTGGGCCACTGGATGATCGAGATGCTAAAGGAGCACTCAAGGACGATAAGGCCATTGCGGAAAAACTAAATGTTTAATATAATATTGATATTTGTCCACAAATGTCTACTTTCCTAATAAATATTATTTTCTTATAAAATAAGGTTAATTTTTATTTAAATCTAAAAACTGAAATATATATATTAGGGCTGTCATTTAATCACAGTTAAGTCATGTGATTAACTCAAAAAGAATCGCGATTAATTGCACTGTTAAACAATAGAATACCAATTGAAATTTATTAAATATTTTTGGATGTTTTTCCACATTTTCAAATATATCGATTTCAATTACAACACAGACTACAAAGTGTACAGTGCTCACTCTGTATTTTTGGTTACAAATATTTGCACTGTAAAAATGATAAACAAAAGAAATAGTATTTTTCAATTCACCTCATACAAATACTGAAGTACAGTCTCTTTATCATGAAAGTGCAGCTTACAAATGTAGTTTTTTTGTTACATAACTACACTCAAAAACAAAACAATGTAAAACTTTAGAGCCTGCAAGTCCACTCAGTCCTACTTCTTGTTCAGCCAATTGCTAAGCGAAACAAGTTTGTTTACATTTACGGGAGATAATGCTGCCTACTTCTTAATTACAATGTCAACTGAAAGTGAGAACATGCATTCGCATGGCACTGTTCTAGCTGGTGTCACAATATATTTACGTGCCAGATGCGCTAAAGATTCATATACCTCTTCATGCTTTGGCCATCGTTCCAGAAGATATGCTTCCATGCTGATGACGCTCGTTTTAAAAAAAAACGGTGTTAATTAAATTTGTGACTGAACTTCTTGGGGGAGAATTGTATGTCTCCTGCTCTGTTTTACCCGCATACTGCCATATATTTCATGCTATAGCAGTTTTGGATGATGACCGAGCACATGTTCATTTGAAGAACAGTTTCACTGCAAATTTGACAAAATGCCAAGAACAGACCAATGTGAAATTTCTATAGATAGCTACAGCACTCGACCCCGGGTTTAAGAATCTGGAGTGCCTTCCAAAATCTGAGAGGAATAAGGCATAGAGCATGCTTTCAGAAGCCTTAAAAGAATAACACACTGATGCGGAAACTACAGAACCCGAACCACCAAAAAAGAAAATCAACCTTCTGCTCGTGGCATCAGACTCAGATGATGAAAATGAATATGTGTTGTTTCGCACTGCTTTGGATCGTTATCGAGCAGAACCAGTCATCAGCATGGATGCATGTCCTCTGTAATGGTGGTTGAAGCATCAAGGGACATAGGCACCGACTTCCCCGTTTTCCCCTGAGAGCTTGACCGTCCCCTCTGCCCCTGGCCCCACCCCCACTCCACCCCTTACATGAGGCCCGCCTCCTCCCACTCCTGCCCCACCCCCATTGCAACCCTTTCCCCAAAGTCTCCGCCCCCTTCCTGCCCCTATTCCAACTCCTTCCCCAAATCCCCAGCCCCGGCACTTCCCCGCCTCCTCCCCTGAGTGCGCCACATTCCCGCTTCTCCCCCTCCCTCCCGGAGCATGCTAACGCATGGGTGGGAAATGCTGGGAGGTAGGCGGAGGAGTGGGGATGCTGCGCGCTCCGCGGGGTGGGGGGAAGGGGAGCTTGGCTGCTAGTGGGTGCAGAGCACCCACTAATTTTTCCCCACCTCCAGCCTCAGAGCACCCACAGAGTCAGTGCCTACGTCAAGGGAGATATGAATCTTTAGCGCATCTGGCATCTAAATATCTTGTGACACCAGCAGCAACAACAGTGACATGCAAACTCCTGTTCTCACTTTCAGGTGACATTGTAAACAAGAAGAAGGCAGCATTATCTCCTGCAAATGTAAACAAACTTCTTTGAGTGTTTGGCTGAACAAGAAGTAGGACTGATTGGACTTGTAGGCTCTAAAGTTTTACATTTGTTTTATTTTTGAATACAGGTTTTTTTTTGGTACATAATTCTATATTTGTAAGTTGCACTTTCATGGTAGAGATTGCACTAGAGCAGGGGTCTCAAACTCAAATTACCATGAGGACTAGTGCATTGGCCCGAGGGCCACATCACTGACCCCTCCCCCTCGCTG
Source organism: Macrochelys suwanniensis (assembly GCA_033296515.1). Classification (NCBI taxonomy): domain Eukaryota; kingdom Metazoa; phylum Chordata; order Testudines; family Chelydridae; genus Macrochelys; species Macrochelys suwanniensis. Next base: position 42,719,743 of record CM065780.1, on the reverse strand, counting down.
CCCCCGGCCCTGCCCCCACTCCACCCCTTCCATTAGGCCCCGCCCCTTCTCCGCCTCCTCCCCTGTGTGCACGGCTTCCTGCTCCTCCCCCCTCCCCGCGTCCCACCCTCCATTTTTTATTTTTTTATTTTTTCCCCCAGGCAGTTCCCGCCTCCAGAACAACTGGCGGCGGGAACTGCCTGGGGGTAAAAAAAAAAAAAAAAACACCCTTTTTTTTTAAAGGGGGGGCACGGTGAGCCCGGCGGGCCACAGGGAAGAGCTCCGCGGGCTGCATGGGAAGAGCTTCGCGGTTTCTAGGGGGCTGAGGGAGGAGCGGGAAGCTGTGCACACAGGGCAGGCGTGTTTGAGACCTCTGCACTAGAGTACTTGTATTGGGTGAATTGAAAACTATTTCTTTTGTTTTTTTACAGTGCAAATATTTAAGCAAAAATAAATATAAAGTGAGCACTGTACACTTTGTATTGTGTGTTGTAATTGAAATCAATATATTTGAAAATGTAGAAAACATCTAAAATTCAAATAAATGGTATTCTGTTGTTTAACAGCGTGATTAATTTTTTAATCTGTGGTAATTCTTCCTAGCTGATTAGATCATGGTCTCTTAGGCCTGGTCTACACTAGGACTTTTTGTCGAATTTAGCAGCGTTAACTCGATTTAACCCTGCACCCGTCGACATTACGAAGCTATTTATTTCGACATAAAGGGCTCTTTAATTCGATTTCTGTACTCCTCCCCGACGAGGGGAGTAGTGCTAAATTCGACATGGCCATGTCGAATTCGGGTTACTGTGGACGGAATTCGACACTAATAGCTCCGGGAGCTGTCCCACAGTGCACCACTCCGTGGACGCTCTGGACAGCAGTCCGAGCTCGGATGCTCTGACCAGCCACACAGGAAAAGCCCGTGAAAATTTGAATTCCTTTTCCTGTCTGGCCAGTTTGAATCTCATTTCCTGTTTGGACTTCGTGGCGAGCTCAGCAGCGCTGGCAACGATGCAGATCTCTCCAGTGGAGGTGACCATGCAATCGCAGAATAGAAAGAGGGCCCCAGCATGGACTGATCGGGAAGTCTTGGATCTGATCATTATGTGGGGCGATGAGTCCGTGCTTTCGGAGCTGCGATCGAAAAAACGGAATGTGAAGATCTACGAGAAGATCTCAAAAGCCATGACGGAGAGAGGATACAGCCGGGATGCAACGCAGTGCCATGTGAAAATCAAGGAGCTGCGACAAGCGTACCAGAAGACCAGAGAGTCAAACGGACACTCCGGAGCCCAGCCCCAAACATGCCGTTTCTACGAGGCACTGCCTGAAATGCTCAGTGGTGCTGCCACCACTACCCTACCAGTGTCCGTGGACTCCGACGATGGGGTCTTATCTACGGCCACGTCGTCGGAGGTTTTTGCAGACGGTGAAGATGAGGAAGGAGATGAGGAGGATGAGGCAGTCGACAGTGCTTTCAACGCTGATTTCCCCAACAGCCAGGATCTCTTCATCACCCTGACTGAGATCCCCTACCAACCGTCCCAAGACAGTAACCCGGACCGTGAATCAGGGGAAGGATCAGCAGGTCAGTGTTTTCAACATTTATTTTGAATAGAATAGACATGGTATGTTAGCAATGGGTTTTTATTGCTTAGTTTGCCCTAGGCGCTTTAGTTTTGAGTCGTTGCCATTGCAGTTACTCGAAAAGTCTGTCAGTATGTCTGGGGATAGAGGAGAAATCCTCCTTGGAGATCTCCACGAAGCTCTCCTGAAGGTACTGTGAAAGCCTTTGCATCAGGTTCCCGGGTAGAGCGGCCTTATTGTCTCCTCCATGGTAGGAAACTTTTCTGCGCCAGGCTAGTAGCAGGTACTCCGGTATCATTGCCTTGCAAAGCATGGCGGCGTACGGCCCCGGTGTTTGCTGACATTCACGTAGCATACGGTCTTTCTCTGTCTCCGTAATTCTCATCAGAGTGATATCAGTCATGGTGCCCTGGTTTGAATTAGGGGTATTTTAGTATGGGGACTGATTGCCTGTTCCTTTAAATAATTCTACCCGGCGGTTTCCAGCCATGCGGTGCGGGAGGGGAGGCGAACCGTTCATGCTGAGCGGTTCGTAGGCAGCGGGCAGGGATCTTTCCCAGGACCAGCCACGCGCGGGGAGGGCGGGGAGGCGAACCATTCAAACTGAGCGGTTTGCAGGCAGCAGACAGGGACCTTTCCCGGGACCAGCCACGCGGGGGGGGGGAGGCGAGGCGAACCGTTCATGCTGAGCGGTTCGCAGGCAGCGGGCAGGGATCTTTCCCGGGAACAGCCACGTGGGGTGGTGGGGGGAGGCGAACCATTCATGCTGACCGGTTTGCCGGCAGCAGGAACTGGCCACCGCTAGGAGCTGTGCTTGGAACATGGTAGTAGGGTGCTGCTGTGAAGTAAGCTCTCAGCAGGCAAAAGTCTATGGCTTACCATGGTCTCCAGATAGCAGAATTCCGGTGTCCAGCCCCACTTGTGTGATCTGTACACCAAGACCGCAGGCACTCAATATAAAGACAGAATATTCGACCTTGTACTGAGTGCACATGGGATAGGTAGTGTGCATGGTCTTGTTCCCAGGAAAATAGTATAGTCATTGTTCGGGAAAATGTATCTTTGTGAGGAATTCACTCCCTTTCTCCCATCCCACAGCTGCGAGCATCTCCCGCAGTACCCGTGCATCCCCCACCCAGAGGCTGGCGCAGATCAGGCAGTGAAAAAAAAGGACACGGGACGAGATGTTCTCAGAACTTATGTCCTGTTCCCGAACTGAGGCGGCACAGGCACAGCAGACCCAGTGGAGGGAGAACATGTCACAATACCAGCGATCATACAGCGAACAAGAGGACAGGTGGCGGCAGGAAGACCAGCAGGCGAGTCAAACCCTGCTTGGACTAATGAGGGAGCAAACGGACACGCTCTGGCGCCTTGTAGATGTTCTGCAGGACCGGAGGCAGGACGAAAGAGCCCTGCTCTATTTGATTTCTAACCGCGCTCCCCCACCACAAAGTCCAATCCCCCCCTCACCCAAAGTCACGAGAACGAGGGGCGGCAGGGGCCGTGGAAATAATCACTCCACCCCTGCTGACTGCTCAAGTAGCAGAAGGCTCTCATTCCCCAAGATTTAATGGATCCTTTCCTTCCCTCCAAGCACATCCCACCCTAGCCCCCGTCCAAGTTTCATCCCATAACTCTGCTGTCCTTAATAAAAATTGCTGTTCTGTAAAGTACTGTTTCCTTGATTTCCTTTTTAAGGACGGTGTGTTTGAAGGGGGGGAAGGGGGTTGGTAATTGGAGACGATAGGCGCCTGTACCAGGGTACAGACAGGGGGACAGGTTCACCAGAACGTCACACTCACATTGCATTCACTAGGCACCATGGTCATTCTGGGAGGTGGTTTTCATGTTCTGTGGGGGGGGGCTCTGTGAGTTTCTGGTTGGGGAGGGTGGTTACAGATCTTTTGCAGCGGTCAGTAGCCCGCATGACAGAGCCACGCAGCAGGGGATCTATAACCGCCATCCCCGGCCACAAAGTCACACACGGCCCCCCTCACAGAGTTCCAAAAAGGAGGGGTGGCAGGCTCCGTTGAAACAAGCAGTCCACCACTGCGGACTGCTCTAGGAGCAGGAGCCTGTCATTCCCCGAGTTTGGAAGCGTCCTTTCCATCACTCCACCCGCTCCCCAACCGCAGTAGGCGTCCCACTTTCAACTCTTTACCGAGAAATCCTTAATAAAGAAGACAGTTTTAATGAACAATGTTTCATTTATTTTATTTTTAAAGCAGTGTAGGAAGGGGGGGAAGGGTTTTGGAAATTGGAGAGGATAGGCAACATTAACTGGGTAAAGAAACATAGGCAGGTTCAGGTTCTGCTTACACAAAGGTAATAGTCACAGGTTACCCTGCTCGCTCTAGAAGCTAGCTTTCAAAGCTTCCCGGATGCGCAGCGCGTCCCACTGTGCTCTTCTAGTCGCCCGGGTGTTTGGCTGTGCGTAATCAGCAGCCAGGCGATTTGCCTCAACCTCCCACCCCGACATAAACGTCTCCCCCTTGCTCTCACAGAGATTGTGGAGCACACAGCAAGCTGCAATAACAATGGGGATATTGGTTTGGCTGAGATCAGAGCGAGTCAATAAGCTTCTCCATCTCCCCTTGAGACGGCCAAAAGCACACTCCACCACCATTCTGCATTTGCTCAGACAGTAGTTGAAGAGCTCCTTTTCAGTGTCCAGGGCGCCTGTGTACGGCTTCATGAGCCAGGGCATTAGCGGGTAGGCTGGGTCCCCGAGGATCACTATAGGCATCTCCACATCCCCAACAGTTATTTTGTGGTCCGGGAAGTAAATACCTTCCTGCAGCCGTCTAAACAGACCAGAGTTCTTGAAAACGTGAGTGTCATGAACCTTGCCCGGCCATTCGACATTGATGTTGGTAAAACGTCCTTTATGGTTCACCAGTGCTTGAAGCACCATAGAAAAGTAGCCCTTTCGGTTAATGTACTGGCTGCCCTGGTGGTCCGGTCCCAGGATAGGGATGTGAGTTCCATCAATAGCCCCACCACAGTTTGGGAATCCCATTGCAGCGAAGCCATCTATGATCACCTGCACATTTCCCAGGGTCACTACCTTTGATAGCAGCAGCTCAACGATAGCATTGGCTACTTGCATCACAGCAACCCCCACGGTAGATTTGCCCACTCCAAATTGATTCGCGACTGACCGGTAGCTGTCAGGCGTAGCAAGCTTCCAGAGGGCTATGTCCACTCGCTTCTGGATAGTCAGGGCTGCTCGCATCCGGGTGTCCTGGCGCTTCAGGGCAGGGGACAGCAACTCACAAAGTTCCAGGAAAGTGCCCTTATGCATCCAGAAGTTTCTCAGCCACTGGGATTCATCCCAGACCTGCAGCACTATGCAGTCCCACCAGTCAGTGCTTGTTTCCCTTGCCCAGAATCGCCGTTCCACAGCATCAACATGACCCATTGCCACCATGATGTCCAGGGACCGGGGTTCCGTGGTTTGTGAGAGGTGTGTGCCCCTCTCAGAGTTAATGTCCTCACGGTGTTTCCGTTGCCTCCTCGCCCGATTTCTCAGCATCTGCCTCTGGAAAAGGTGGACGATAAGGCGCGAGGTATTGACAACAGACAGAACAGCAGCGATGATCGCAGAGGGCTCCATGCTCGCCGTCCTGTGGCGTCCGTGCTGTCAATCACCAGAAAAGGGCGCAAACTGATTGCCCGCCGGCGCTTTCACGGAGGGAGGGCGGGAGTGAGGGTTGAATGACGACATTTACCCAAAACCACCCTCGACACATTTTTTGCCCCAGCAGGCATTGGGGGCTCGACCCAGAATTCCAATGGGCAACGGGGACTGCGGGAACTGTGGGATAGCTACCTACAGTGCACCGCTTGCAATGTTGACACTTGCCCCGTTACTGTGGACTCACAAAGTCGAATTAATGTCCTTGGTGTGGATTCACACGTTCGACTTTGTAATATCGGTTTCACAAGTTCGGTTTAAGTAAAATCGAACTACTCTCGTAGTGTAGACATACCCTTTCATATTAGTACTGCTCTGCGCTCATGGTTCTCTCACCCTAGCATGATTATCAGAAGAGGACACTTATTAGATAATAGGCCTCCCTGGGCTGCAGTTACACTTAAGGTCGTCACTGGAAACTACATTATTGGAATAGAACTACAGAATCTCCCTGCTGCCGTGTTAAGGCATGGAGTAAGAAAGTATAAAGCTGTGTTCATGAATATTGTGTGTGTGGGTGTAATAGGCAAACACTAGACTGACAGCTGAAATATCCGATCAGTGAGATAGATATAGATTGTGTTACTGTAATTTTACTGGAGTAATTAAGCACTGCATATATCATCTTTGGAGAGGTAAAAACATTAAACTTAAACCCCATTGCTGATACGATTATCTGATAGTGATGATGTACTCCAATTATAAAACAATTGGTTCAGATACAGGTAAGTTCTTTGCAGACACTCTTAAAACACACAAATGAAATTTACAAAATGGAACAAGCCATTCATTGATCTAGGCACTACCATTAGCAGGAAAAACAGTTATACAGGACATATTTGCACTTCACTGCACAAGATAGGAGATTAAAGCTCCCGATTTACTATGCTAATTGACATGAAAAACAATTAAATTTTATTCCACTGCATGGGTTGACCAATGAATATCGTGAGGTGCAAAACCATGTAATAATTTATTAGCGTAGTTTTGCTGGATCCTGCATATGCTTTAGGCTTTCCCCCTGTCATATGTTTCATTGAATTTTTTTATTTTTTGTTTTTGTTTGGTGCGCTGCTTGATATTGCAGACCTAATCATCTCACAGGCTATTCTGTAAGAGTGTTGAAAGTTTCTCCTGGAGTGTGATTGAGGTGATGTTCTTTGCTGCTGTTCTCATGCCTTTTTTTTTTTTTTTTATAATGTTTCAGCTCATCCACCATATACCATGTGCTTTAGAGTGAAATTCTACCCACATGAACCCTTGAAGATTAAAGAAGAGCTCACCAGGTATTTTTTCTGTCTGTGCATTTAATGTAAATCTTTACCAAGTCAAGAAATCATGCATTTAGTTGCAGAATCAGTCTCCCTTGGTTCACAGCAAAACCTAACGTCACATATGCTGTGCTAAACATTTGAGCTGTTGCTAGCATTTATTTAACGTATATTTCTTTCACTCTTCCAAGCACTTCTTGGGAGCTTAACTGATGCACATAAACGAGTGGTGACAGAGCGTTGGTTCCAACGGAATGCACCATAGATTGAGGCAGTGGTTAGGATAGGGGATTTGGAATTAGGATTTATTCTTGACTCTGCCGCTGACCAGCAGTATGTATGGCCTTGGGTAAGTTTGTTCTGTGCCTCAAATTCCTCATCTTAAAATGAGGATAATACCACTGTGATAGCAAAGCTTAATTCAGTAATGACCCTGATACTTCAAATATAAATGTGAGTAGTCCCACTGAATTTACTCATATGGGCACATGTTTGCAGGACTGGGTACAATGTTTGTAAAGAACTTGGAGACTTCCTCAGGAAGGTGCTATAGAATTGCTCCATACTTTTATTATTATTACTCAGCTGATTATACTTTCAGTTGTGAAGCATGCATGCACTCCTGTAGAGCACAGCAGGTGTGGAGGTTGAGGGCTGTTACCAGTCTGAATTTTTTCCAATACATTCTTTGAAGATGCCCATGACAATAGAACAATCATGTTCGATGGACGAGGGATAGGGGTTGCTATCTATCTTTTTTTTTAAAAAAAGTGGCCCTCACTTGTTTAACATGTATGTTCTGTTGCCATGGATATTTTCAAAGAATGTACTGGAAAAAATTGAGGCTGGTAGTGGCACCAGTTTTGTTCTTCAGGAGTGCATGCATGCCTCACAACTGGGAGTGCAATGAAATAAGTCATATGTTGTGGAAATTCTCAAAGCACTTCAATAACATTGTCCACAGTCCTGCAGATTCTTATACAAGTGAATAACTTGATGCATCGGAATGGTCCCATTACTACTGAATATTGTACTGAAAGATGTAGTAACAGCTTGCCTTCTGCTAAATGCTATGTTTTTCTGGATATGTATGTATTTATACAACCGACATAGAATGGTATTCATATTACATTTCTTTTCCTTTGGTAAAATATTAGAACTAAATGGTTTACTAGATAGGGGACAGGCCTGTGAGTTAGGATATTTGGGATAATTATTAGTATCTTTCCTTGGACACGTACGTGTGTGTGTGTGTGTGTGTGTGTGTGTGTGTGTGTGTGTGTGTAAACTTGGTGTAACCCTGGGCCATGCAACCAACTTGCTGCAAGGCTTCTTTACTTAATCTTTGTAAAATATTTTGAGGCCATATAATTAATGTTTTTGTATAAGTGCAAAGTATTATAAATTATTACACAGAATGCATTCTTTTAATGTATATTGTAGGTATAAAGCAGCTATGGTATGCAAGTAATGCTGCTCGATTTATTTTGCTATTTATAAAACTTTTGAATTGATCAAAGCCTTCTCTTGTCTATATGTTGCTTTCTTTTAGGAACTATGCACTGTACAGGGCCCAGAGAGGCAAAATAGCATAGCTGTAGGCTTTTTGGGAGGGACTTTGGATTAATTTTTAAAAAGTTGTCATTTTAAAATCACATTGTTGTCCAAATTTTTTTAGCTACGGTTTTTATAAGTATCAATGAATATAACTATAAATTGAAAGACGCTAAAGGCAAAATACTCTTGATTTTAGCCAAAAGCTAAGAAGCAATACTAAAGAAAAAAAAATCTTCTTTTCATTTTAACTTTTGCATTTGACAGCATTTTATGTATAGTCAATGTCACTCGTTTCACCATATTGTCATTTAGACAGTTTTTCTTGTTGCTTGTATGGGTCTTTCACGTGGAAATAAGGAATAGGAAACATTTCTAAAAATAGGAGATTGTAAATGTATAACCACGTAGGCTGTGAGAGTTTGTTGCAGCAGCCAAAACAGAAGGCAGTGTGTGGGACTACGAATGGGAGCTAAAACCCCCTCTATATCTAAACTAAATTAAGTGAATTCATTTTCTTCTATCAAAATGACCATGAATTAAAAAGATGTAAAAAGTGCCAGTGTTTAGCAGTGTGCAAACAGTTGTTTCCTTTTACCCTGGCTCCCCTTTTCAGTAGAACACCCCCGCACACACAAGCACTGTACCTTTCCTCGGTGGTGAGTTACGTCTCTTGCCGTGGAAATTTTCAGATACTTTACTGGAAAAAAAATTAAGGCTATTCTGGTACCTTGAGCTCTGCACCAGTTGTGCTTCATAGGAGTGTGCGTCTCTCCTGAAAAGGGGTGGAGTCAGCTGAGTCATAATGATAGTATGCTGCACTCCTGATAGCACCTGGAGTCTGCAAAGATCAAAGCACTTTACCAAAGTTATTCTCATGCATATTCAAGCGAAATAAATGTATCTTGCTTAAATATGGAAACGGAGACACAGCAAGGTGAAGTAGCTTGCCCAAGGCCATACATAAAGTCAGTAGAAGACTCAGGAATAAAATCTGGTCTCTTTTCTCCTAATCTCCTGTTCTAATTGCTAGGCTCAAAAGCAAGCCTGCTCATAGGCACAGATTACAGCTATATGACAGAGAAAAAAATGGGTGAGGTCCTGAAGTGCAGAGGCGGATTAGGGGTTTGTGGGGCCCTGGGCCAGAGCAAGTGGGGGTCCTTCCCCACCCATTTCGCCTGCAGTCATCTGGCGCTCCTGCCGTGCAGCGGAGTCTTGTCCTGCCCCGCCTGCCTGGCGCTCTTGCCGGGGAGTGGGGTCAGGGCGCGGGGGCTTGCCCCACTCTCTGTCAGGAGCGCAGCAAGCCCCCGTGCCCCAACCCCGCTTCCTGCAGGAGTGTCGGGCGGGTCAGGGTGTGGAGGTGCCCCAATTAGCCGGGGCCCCTGGGCACAGGCTCCATTGGCCCAGTGGCTAATCCACCACTGCTGTAGGGCCCAAATTACGAATCCCAGCTACAGTTCTCTCTGAGCATTTCTCTTTGACTGTATTTAGTTTTGTACCTCCCTAACTGTGTATACAATGGTATTCAGTGTATCACATCTCCTGCATTGTTTGATACACAAGGCTAAATCTGATATATGCTGACCCTCTTTAAATATACAATATGAACTACTGTACATTGTAGTCTTTACTGAGCTTTATAGAAATAATTTTCAATAGAATGCTCTACAATCATCAAAGAGAGATGGATAGATAGATGGAGAAGGGAAGATCTTTCAGAAGAGGTGGTCTCATTTCCCTTGCTTTTCAATGCCAATGTTTAAAAAAGTCCTATCAGATTGCTGATGTTTTTTTGCTTATTGAAAAAAATGAGAGAAGTGATAACGGGTGTAGAATTTAAATAGGAGTTAAAAGGCTTGGTGGGTGCCACCAACAGTGAAGCTAATGGGTCTCTTGTTAGATGTCTGCTTAAATGGTGGCTACGCACGTAGAAATGATAAAGGATCTGTGTGTAAATTTAACTGTGAAGCTACAGGTGGCTTTAATTGTGTAAAATGTTTCAAACTGCTAATGCAGTGGCTCTCAACCTTTTCATATTGCACCCCCTTCAGGAGTCTGATTTGTCTTGCATACCCCAAGTTTCACCTCACTTAAAAAATACTTGCTTATAAAATCAGACATAAAAATATAAAAGTAGTCACAGCATGCTATTACTGAAGAATTGCTGACTTTCTCATTTTTACCATACAATTATAAAATCAATCAACTGGAATATAAATATTGTACTTACTTTCAGTGCATAGAACAGGATAAACAAGTCATTGTATGAACTTTTCATTTCTGCTGACTTTGCTAGTTCTTTTTATGTAGCCTGTTGTAAAACTAGGCAAATATCTAGATGAGTTGATGTACCTCCTGGAAGAACCTCTGTGTACCCCCAGGGGTACACGTACCCCTTGTTGAGAGCCACAGTGCTAAGGGACCAATAAATTAGCACAGCGGTGGAAAGGGGTAGCTGGGTGGTCAGACCCTACATATTACAGATTTCCCTTTTAGAAGTTGACAGATCTGGATGCTAGATTTCTTATGGTCAGCCCCTGCTCCTTAATGGCAATTCCGGTCGACTCCACTAGACTCCTTTAGCTAGCCTGTTGTTTTTTTTGTACCAGGGGACCAGGTAACTTCAGGATTCAACAGCCTAACAGACCTTTTGCTCTGTTTCAAAACCTAGCTGCCAACTAGAAGCAGAAGGATCCAGTTGGGAAATTTTCATGTGGAAATTCCACTGCAGCTGTTGACTTGTGAAAGATATCTTGGGATTTTTTTGGTTTTAGCCAAGTAATGCTAGTGTTAGAGCAAATCAATGTAGAAAGTGACCTGAGGGCTAACAGCTGCAGCCAAAACCAAACTAAAACAAACAAAATATTGATATTTTCCATTTAATCCTCATTATTAGGTTATTTTATGTACTCTTGGGATTAAACTAGATAGCAGAGAAATCAAACTTTAACTGGTGGCCTGAGAGAACCTGGTGCCTATATAGGCTGAGGGATAAACGTATTGTAATTAACTGCACAAAAACTTCTTAATGCAAAGTTAAGGTTGCCCAGGGATGCCTTATGCCCTTCCAGAACATTTAGTTCAGCTACACTCAGACCTCTGAAAACCAGGAAAGGTAGAGGTAAGGAAATATAAACTTTAACGTCTGAAAATCTGGAAATGCAACACTACCTTACCTTTGCCCACGGTTCCCGGCCAATGGGAGCTGTGAAGCCAGAGCTCTGAGCGGAGGCAGCCTGCAGAGCTGCCTGGCCACACCTCTGCCTAGCCAGGGCCGGCTCCAGGCACCCGCTTTCCAAGCGGGTGCTTGGGGCGGCATCCAGGAAGGGGCGGCAGTCTGTGTCCCGCGGCGGCCTCTCCCCGCCGCGGTGGCAATTCGGCGACAGATGCTTGGGCCGGCAAAATTGGTAGAGCAAGGGGAATGTTGCCACTTCCAGGGAGAACCCCAGGTAAGGGCCGCCCAGAGCCCGCCTCACCCCGTCCTGTGCCCCAACCCTCTGCCCCCTCCCGCACCCAAACTATGCTGGGGGGACACGGTGGACAGAGACTGCCCCAGCAGCAGCTGGTGTGCCTGGTGGGGCTGCCTGAGCTGACCCTGCACCGGCCGTTACCGAGGTCATGGAAACTCACGGAATCAGTGACATCTGTGACAAACTTGCAGCCTTACCCATAACGCACGCACGAGCACTCTACGCTTACAGATGAATTCAGGAGTTCTTAGTTCTTTCAGCTGATCAGGGAGCAATAGAGGGAAGGGGATCTGTGAGCGCGGCCCCCCCCCCCCCCACCTGATGAAGCAGCCATGGGGAGGAACTGTGGGGAAAGGGGTGGGTATTTGTAGAGCAGGCATTATAATTTCACTAGGAGTGTCTGTAGTCTGTGATTTTTGGCTTCAGATACTATGTCTGTAGAGTGTGTGGCTCTCTGTATGACATAGCCTGATACAGGAGATACAAGATATCTGGAGGTCTGATGTGGGCAGAAGCCTGTCTCTAATTAGGGTGACCAGACAGCAAGTGTGACAAATTGGGACGGGGGTGGGGGGTAATAGGAGCCTATATAAGAAAAAGACCCCAAAATCGGGACTGTCCCTATAAAATTGGGACATCTGGTCACCCTAATCTCTAATAGAATAATGAACTCTGCTTGTAAAAAGTGTCTGACCTTATTGAACATCCCAGATCACAAGAGTAACTACTAATTTTTAACATACACTAATCAAGTAATCAACATCCTGGGGGAAAAAAAACCACCCTGTGTTTTTCATCTGCTTGTTCGTCCCTGTACAAGCACAGATTAGTTTCTCTTTTCATTGACTCAGACCCCCTTCTTGCAGCCAGATTTCTGGGCAGAGACTGCAGGACTGAGAGCTTGAAAGCGCACACATTTTCAGTGTTCTTTCAAGTTTCTTTTTTAAACCATCTTGCCTTATTTTGGCACACTTCAGCTGATCAGTTCTCCGCAAACCTGTGGCACATAAGTATCATAGACTTGATGGGTGTGTGTGTGGGGGGGGGCAGAGAGATACAAGTGTAATAACCCCATCACCACAGTCATCAGCAGGGATAGAATTCAGTATCTTCTGCTCCAAAGCATATTTACCACCGGAGCTAAAGGTGCAGCTGTTGGTTATTAGTATAAGTAGGCTTTTAATCTCTTGATAGACCAGATACTAGAAAGGGAAACAATGCACTTAGCCAGCATGTTACATAAACATCTAATCTAGGTTGATTTGGGGAGAGTAATGTCCACTTTAATCAGCTGTACTAGTGGTGATTAATTTTATTTATTTAGTTTGAAATTTAGGTATGCTTAAACTGCTGTAACTGTATTGTGTGGAGAGAAAGAGCAAGGCGCTCAGAGCAGCCTGTAGAGAAGCATTAGAGGGTCTCCAAAACCCCTGTTTGTCCTAGAGATGGGCTGTGCATCAGCTTGCTCTATGGAAGTAAGTAGGATTGTGCATGGGAAGAATGGGTCCGTGACAGGAGCAAGACACATAGATCTGTAGGTTTCTCAGATCTACTTTGGCACAAACTTTTGGTTTTTTTTAAATGTCAGTTCGTTTCACTGTTCTTGCTTCGGTTAAAAGAAAAGAAAAGAAGCGTTACTCATTTTTGTGCTGTTAATTCAAACACAAGAGCCTCATGCATTCCTAACTCTTAATCCCTACATAGTCCTATTAAAGGACTAGAAGTGTGTCTTGTCTATAATTGTGTTGTTAAAATTAGAGCACCCAAAGTCCCTTTAAGGTCTAAAAGATAATATTGAATCAGCCATAATCCATGATTTTCTGTAGCTGAAACCAATATCACCACAGGGGAAATGAAACAAAGCAATGTTAAAGGTGGATTATTTCAGCAAACCTTTGTGTTATTTTCTAAAACATGTTTTAGAAACAGATCTTGAATCATTTGGTTGTAGTAAAAAAATCCAGTATAAAATATTTCTGTGCAAGCAAAGTAGATAAAATAAACATTTATTGTCAGATTAGCATTTTATTTTGTGAATATCATATAAGGGCTAATATTTAGTGGTCTGATTTTCAAACATGCGGAGTACTCAACAGGTCGGTATTTGGTGATTAGTCTTTAGTACTTTTGATTAAAAAAGGCCAGTTGATTTGGTACATAAATCTGGATTTAAGAGCCTAACTTTAGGCACTCAGATTTGAAAAATCTTGGCCAATATAAATAGTAGTTACTGGATATTCAGCCATTTTTCCCCTGGCCTTCCATATTTTCAATGAAGCACTGAGAGCCAAATCATCTCTTTAGCAAGAAATGTTTGGGTAAAGGTCAGAAACTCTGTTCTCCAACTTTTGAGGTTTCTGGGGGGGATAGGGGGTGTTTTGCTGCTTGCAGAGTGAGCAGGGGCTGTGATCCTCCAAATACTCTCACATCTAGATAGATAGATAGATAAGGTTGAATTGGTCAGCTGATATTTGTGACAAGATTATTTGAAATTTTATAGGGAGATGTGATCTGTAGTCTAAAGAAGTAGATGAATTATTTTACAGACTAAATTACAAAAATCCATTAGGTGCAAAACAGCACATGGTTTACTAGAAAATTATTGTATTTGCTTAGTGGACATGAAATAGAAGAAGAATGGTTGTTTAGATGAAAATCTTCTCTGTGATAGTCTCTTACATATTCTGCTCTTGGGCATCCACTGATCTCAGTGGGGGCTCTGCCTGCCAAATAACTGCAGTATATGCATTAAAGAGCCCCTCTGTGATCACATAGGTGAATTTTGCCCTTAGCTGAAATGTTCCAATGGTGGGGATATTATTATCTTAACGTTTATAATGAGTTAGTTCCCAAAGGTCTCAACCAGTTGAGGGCCCTATTGTGCTAGCTCAGGGGTGGGTAAATGAAGGCCCGCGGGCTGCATTCAGCGCACCAGTCGTTTTAATCCAGCCCTTGAGCTCCCACTCCACTTCGGCACTCCAGCCGGGGAGCAGGGTCGGGGGCCCGTTCCGTGCGGCTCCTGGAAGCAGCAGCATGTCCCCCCTCCGGCACCTATGCGTATGGTAAGCCAGGGGACTCCGCACGCTGCCCCTGCCCCAAGCGCCGCCCCCACGGCTCCCGCTGGCCAGGAACCATGGCCAATGGGAGCTGCAGGGGCGGCGCCTACGGACAGGGCAGTGCGCAGCAGAACTGCCTGGCCACGCCTCTGCGTAGGAGCTAGAGGGGGGAACATGCCACTGCTTCCGGGAGCTGCTTGAGGTAAGCGCCACTTGGAGCCTGCACCCCATAGCCAAGCCCTGGTGCCCCAACCCCCTGCCCCAGGCCTGATTCTCCTCTCTCCCTCTGAACCCCTCGGTCCCAGGCCGGAGCACCCTCCTGCACGCCAAACCCCTCATCCCCAGCCCCTCCCCAGTGCCTGCATCCCCAGCCAGAGCCCTCACTGCCCCTCCCTCCCATGCCCAAACCCCCTGCCCCAGCCCTGATCCACCTCCTGCCCTCCGAACCCCTCAGTCCCATCCTGGAGCACCCTCCTACATCCCAAATCCCTTATTCCCAGCCCCACCCCATAGCCCGCCCCGGAGTCCCCTCCCGCACCCTGAACTCCTCAATTCTGGCCCCACCCTAGAGCTGCACCCCCAGCTAGAGCCCTCACCCCCTCCCACACCCCAATTCCAATTTTGTGAGCATTCATGGCCCGCCATACAATTTCTATACTCAGATGTGGTCCTCAGGCCAAAAAGAAAATAAAAAAGAAATAAACACTTGTGGCACCTTAGAGACTAACAAATTTATTTCAGCATAAGCTTTCGTGGGTTAGAACCCACTTCATCGGATGCATGGAATGAAACATACAGTAGACAGATATTTATACAGTCAGAGAAACATGAAAAGGTGGAAGTGCGAATACCAACCTTAAGAGGCTAATTAATTGAGAGGAACCATAACAGCAGGGGAAGAAAAACCTTTGAAGTGATAAACAAGATGGCCAATGTGGACAGTTGACACACAGGTGTGAATGAGGATCATTAACTTAAGGGAAATAGATTCAATTAACGTAATGGCCAAGCCATTCCAAGTCTCTATTTAATCCTAAATGGATGGTATCTAGTTTGCATATCAATTCGAGTTCAACAGCTTCTCGTTGTAGTCTGTTTTTGGACTTTATTTGCTGCAAAATTACTACCCTCAAGTCTGTCACTGAGTGATTAGGGAGGCTGAAATGTTCTCCTACTGGTTTTTGAATGTTATGATGCCTGATGTCAGATTTATGTCCGTTTATTCTTTTGCGTAGAGACTGTCTGGTTTGGCCAGTGTACATGGCAGAGGGGCATTGCTGGCACATGATGGCACATATCACATTGGTAGATGTGCAGCCCCATGTGCTAGGTAGTTAAAAGCAACCAAATGATGTGGTTGCATCATATGATAACATTTTCCATTCCACTGGTTCCTCAGGAAGATACAAAACAGCAGATACTAAAGTTGCGCATGCATTTTTGAATCAGCAGGTCTGGATAACTTGCATCCAAGAGTTTTGAAAGAGCGGAGAGGAGCTCACTGAACCATTAATGTTGATTTTTCAATACGTTTTGGAATACCAGAGAAGTTCAGGAGACTAGAAGCAAGCTAATGTTGTTGTTTCAACATTTAAAAAGGGTAAACAGGATGTTATAGGCTTGTGAGTCTGACATCGATCCTTGGCAAGAAAATGGAGCAGCGGATATGGGGCTTGATTAATAAAGAATATGGGGAGGGTAGTATAATCAATGATAATCAACATCGGTTTATGGAAAATAGATCATGTCAAAGTAACTTGATATCTTTTTTTTTTTCTTTTATGAGACTAGAAGTTTGGGTGATAAAGGTAATAGTGTTGATGTAATATACTTAGACTTACGTAAGGCATTGAACTTGGGACTGCATAGCATTTTCATTTAAAAAACTAGAAAGATGGTAAAATTAACATTATATATTAAATGGATTAAAAGCTGGCTAACTGGTAGATCTAAAATGTAATTGTAAACAGAGAATCATCATTGAATGGGTGTGTGTTTGGTCCTATGCTATTTCACATTTTTATTAATGACCTGGAAGAAAACATGAAATCATCCCTGTTAAAGTTTGCAGATGACACACAAACTAGGAAAGTGGTAAATAATGAAGAGGGCAGTTCACTACAGAGCAATCTGGTTCGCTTGATAAACTGAGTGTAAGCAAGCACTGTGAGTTTTAATACAGCTAAATGTAAATGTGTACATCTAGGAACAAAGAATGTAGGCCATAGTTACAAAATGGAAGACTCCATCCTGGGAAGTAGTGACTTTAAGAAAGATGTAGGGGTTGTGGTGGATAATCATTTGAACATGAGTTCCCAGCGCAACTCTGTGGCCAAAAGGGATTATGCGCTCCTTCGAATCTCAAGTAGGAGTAGGATTTGGCACTGGTGCGACTGCTTCTGGAATACTGTGTCCAGTTCTGGCGTTCACAGTTCAAGAAGGATGTTGATTAATTGTTGAGGGTTCAGAGAGCAGCCACTAGAAAAAAAAATAGAAAACATGTCTTATAGACTGAGCTCCTTGAACGTATTGCTATGCAGTTTAACACAGCGAACGTTAAGGGGTGACTTGATGACAGTCTGTAAGTACCTACCTGGGGAACACATGTTTAATAATAGGCTCTTCAATTTAGCAGGGAAAGGTATAACATGATCCAATGGCTGGAAATTGAAGCTAGACAAATTCAGACTGGCAATAAGATGTAATTTTTTAACAGAGTGTAATTAGCCACTGGAACAATTTGCCAAGTGTGTGGTGGATTCTCTATCAATGACAATTTTAAAATCAAGATTGGAAGGTTTTCATTAAAAGATATGCTCTAGGAATTATTTTGGGGGAGTTCTGTGGCCTGTGGTGTACAAGAGGTCAGACTAGATGATCATAGTGATCCTTTCTGGCCTTGTAATTTTTGAATCTGTGAACCAATCCTGATTTCAAGAATGGAATCTTGCCATCAAACAAATCCAGCAATTTTGTGAGGTTGAGTAAAACCTCAATGAAGACAAAAGAGGGCTTCTATACTGGGATTACTAAGAGAGCACTTCAAAAGTTGAACTAAAGTAAGAAAATTCCTCCAAATCTAAGGGGGAGGGGAGTCAAATAGAACTGCCTGCTGAGAATTTAAAATGCTGCTGCTGATATAAATAGTTAAAAGTAGAGCTAGTCAAATAACACACGAATGGTAGACTGCACTGATCTGATCTACTCCGTGTAAGAGGTTGTGCATAGCTGTTTCGTTCAAAGTCCAACACAGAATCATAGCTCTGAAGTAAGATTCCTGTCCTGCTCCCCCTTGCTCCGAAGGGTAGTAACCCTCCACCCCATAGAAGCTCAGCTGTGTTGGCTGGTGCTTTGTGGGGTGGGCCTGAACCAAGGTTCTGTCCACACTCACCTCACTTACGTTGGGGTAGGTGAGGAATAGTGGGCAAACAGTGAATGCTTCTGAGCCCCCCAGACCAAGATCCAAGGATGCCATGAGGGTTCATAGAGGGAGCTAGAAGGCAGACAAGGCCCTATTCCTTCAAGTCTCTGTGTAGGCTGGACCTGGTATGAATATCTTTATGACTAATCATGGTAACTGAGTATTGTGATGACTTTATTTGTGACTCCTGAAAGTTTAATGAAATTTAGTACAAATGATCATTCATTCCAAAATTGATGTTAGAGCATGGTATTTATTGTTCACTGCAATTAAAAGAAATACTTCTCTTCATGAAAAAGTAAAATTTAGATTAGTCTCTCTCCTATGACACGGAGATGTAGAGATCTGCACAGTTATGACACATACTATAATGAGTTCAGGTTATGTATACCCAGTACTGGGAAAAAAATTAGCTACTTTTAGATTTAAAAAAAACAACCTTAATACGAATGTTTATTTTTTGTTGAAGTTCCAAAAAAAAAAAAAAAAAAAAAAAAAAAAAAGGAAGAAATTGCATTGGTTTTGCAAGCAGATGAGAAGAAAAGGGAAGATGTGTTATGAAAATGAATTTTTTTTCAAAGATTGTTTTTCAAAATAAAAAAAATGTTTTGCTATTTTTCAACCAGCTTATAAAATAAATTTGACAATTTGTTTACCAACTCTGTACAGACAAAATAATGTACTTACTCATCATTCAGATAGAAAACATAGAAGAGGGGCAATTACAAACTGGCTTCCAAGATATCAAAACCTCAAATTTTTAATAGGACTCTAAAAGCTATCTATTCATGGGAACTGTAACGCACTGTACTTTATATGCAAAGATATAGATGTTTGAACAGACTGAGATTAGGGGAAATCTGTTAGTAGAGAGAAATAGTAGACTGTGCTACTAACTCTAGATGTTGCTTCTTGTTACCTCGGTATCTGTAATGTATACATCAGAAAAAATACTGTTTTTTATTTGAAGAGGGTCATATTAGTATTTGAGGAATAGCATAGTAGCATATGTTTGTGCAGATCTTGAGATGCAAATGCTAGATTTGATTAATATCAATTGTTGTATGTTCTTGTATTCTGCACACCCTATCCAGTAATTACTTTTGCATCTGAGGCAATGTACAGTCTGTAAAGTGGCTTGAGAAAAGCTTTTACTCATTAGGCACTTCCATAAAAGTTATATTTTAAAGCAGCTCGCATGACTTACAACTCACATAACTTAAATGAAACAGAAAAAAATAGACACACACTAGTTGTTAGAGACACTTATTTTGTGTTTATATACAACTTTTGCCCTTTCAGAAGTTTTCAAATATTTGCTCTGTTTTCTTTTAGGATGGTTATAAACTAAATTAGCAACATTGTCTTACTACAGAAAAAGCAAAACAACAAACCAACCAACCAGCCCAGCCAAACCAACCAAACAAATCAATAAAAAAGCAACAAGCAGACAAAAAGTCCCCCCCTTCTCCTACATCTTATGTTTATAGGAATCATGGTAATGACTTAATTTGGTGCCAGAAAAGATTTCAATTAATATTAGTACTTTATATTGCAACTAGGGTTATAATAATAAACCAGGAGTACAGTAGAACCTCGATTTTTACGAACACCAATCTTATGAGCAGACTGTCATATGAACCATTTTCCTGACTTGGAAAAAAACAACGCATCACAATAGCGATAAGAACAAGTTGACATCTCTTTGTATTTCAGTGCATTGCATTTGCAGTGGTTTAATGGACAAGAAGAAAGCGATGAAGTATGCCCTACTGCAATTTATGCACCATACCTATTGTAATTTTGAAATGTTCATTTTTATGAACTCCTCAATACCCAATTAATTCATAAAATAAGGGTTCTATTTTATTGTATAGTTCATTCATTACTTGTTTTTGGTAACAGAAAATCAGACATTTGCTGTCATGGATGCTCTGAAGATTCTCTTCCCCCCGCAACCTTAAATAGTTGTTGTTGCTGATTGATGGTGGCTATACAGCTATAATTTTATAACAGGAAATCTTTGAATACAGAGTTCATTAGAGTTACTGACCACAGTCTTCCACACTTAAGACCCAGATGAATTACATGATTTGAAAGCTGTCTGGATTTTATTTTGGGAAAGTAGAGAGCACATACTTGTTTTTGTTTTAATTTGTTGTAGACTGTGAGCGGGTCAGACTCACCCAGCGGCGCCCCTGGCTGGTTGTTCTTGGGAATTAGCTCCTCCAGCTCCAGAGCACCCTCTTCAGGCCAGTGATCCACCTGACCGTTCTGGCCCCGAGTCCCTCCCAGGACCCGGTGCCCCTTTCCTTGGGGTGCTGCCCCCTGGCAGTACCCCCCAGACCTGGGTCTCCCCTCCCCAGGGGACCCCCAACTCACTATCCCCACCTCGCCTCAGTTGTAGGCTACTGCCACTCACCAGCTAGCCCCCACGCCCTGGGGCAGACTGCAGTATAAGCCACTCATCACAGGCAAGGTTGGGTTTAGACCTGCTGCCTCAGCCTACCCGTGGGCTGTCCCTGCAACCCCAGTACCTGGTCTGGCCTTACCAGGCCTGCAGCCTGTGGTTTTCTCAGGCTGGAGCTCCCCAGCTCCCTTAGCCTTTCCCTCAGCCCTGCTCCACTTCAGGTCCCTGTTTAGCCCTTGCAGCCAGGCCCTTCTCCCTCTACAGGCAGAGGGAGACTCCTTGCTCTAGGCCCACTGCCCTTTTATAAGGGCCAGCTGGGCCCTGATTAAACTGGCCACAGCTGTGGCTGCTTTACCAAACAGCCCAGCTTTCAGCCTCAGCCCTCTCCCAGGGCTGTTTCCAGCCCTTCAGGGCAGGAGCGGGGTGCCACCCAGCTACATAGACAAACAAGTGTAATAAAGACTGTGCTGTTCATGAGATTAAAATTGCCAAGACTGTTTGCTTAGAAATACTGCACTCACTCATCCACTCCCTTTCCCTCTATGTAGACTTACAGGAATGCATATGAAAAATTAGGTTAACTTTCCATCTGCCCTAGAAATGCTGTTGACCTAAAGTGGCACAGTAATATCTTATCCACTAGGTGCAGAATGTTGTCACTGATGTGGCAAGATAGTTCTCACTCATTTATAGGTCCATTTTTGGGTGCTAATAAATGTACATGTATGTGTTTGGGGTTGTTTTTCTGGATGATGGTGACTAACAACATGGAAGAGCCTAGACAGTCAGGGTTTTGCACCCCATAATGGAGCAGTAAAGGCAGAAAATACTGTGTTTTTCTTTCATTTACAGTGCAAGCCTTTTCCCTCTTCCCATTTGCATTAAAAGTGATGTAATTAACAAAAACGTTGCTATTTTAATAACATTTGGTTCCATTAATACAATTCTAAGTCAACACTAAATTATGTGGTGTATATTAACTTTCTTAAACATAACACTTTTACCATTTCTTTGTTATTTGCCTGAGAAATGCTACAGGACACTATTAGGTGTAAGTGGTTGGCTAAGGAATTTGCAGTTTGGGGTGATTTCTGTGTATATCACATATTATTGACCATCATGTGCAGTAATGTAATTTAATGGGGTCAACTGCTGTCAGTGTGTCAACTGCAGTTGATACTACAAGAGAAGATGGTTGTTTTAATGATCTCTGTTCCTGTGCTGTATTCTGAAAGTGTGTGTTCCTTTTGTTCTCAATCAGAAGTATGCCTAGTGTAGGCCAGGACTAAATGATTAATGTTGCTTCTCCTCAGTTCTGCTCACCATTTGCTGGTTCCAGTATTATATCTCACTTTACCCCACCTTCAGACTCCTAAACCATCAACCTGCAGTGTTAGAGCAGACCTGTTTGCCTCAGAATTGGCTAGCAAGTGCTGTGATGAACCCATGAGCTGCCTTTTCATAGGATTTGTTTTGTTACTCACTAGACAGTGAACATGCTTTCCCAAGTTTGTTCCCAGAGTTTTGGTTTTTCCCAGGGCTGTGCAGACTGATTTAAATACTGGAGAGGATGATTAAAAGATACAAGCTTCGAGACTGCTGGTTTGCCCCGATGCGGTTCTACCGCAACCTCTTTTAGCACATTTTCATTGCAGATTAAGGATTTTTCGTATCACCAAGGCCTTCAATTCACTAAGGTGGAACACATTTTTTTCTCATGGGAACCACCTGTGCTCCAGTAGCGTCAAGTTTCAAATGGATTAGTTAGCTGTGACTGGACAAAGTTTACATCAGTGAGACAGAAAAAAATAAATAGTAGAGAGCAGTGCGAGAGTAAATGAAGCCTCTCAGGGACAAGATTCCTACTGAAACGTCCAACACTGTAAGACCCAAAGGGACTTCCTGAAAAGTGACCTTTTTACTTGCTTGAAGAGGGATATAATGTTCCGTTGATTTAATGTTTAGCAATAGTCTGTTCTGGGGAAAGGAGGAGGCACACTGGTGGAAGACTAACGCTTTTGAGTCATGCTCCATTCTGGAGTTCATTACAGATTTACAGGCAAGATTGCTTGGCACAGGATGTATGGGGTAAATACGTAGCCAGATAACCTAGACATGTAAACAGAGACCCCTGCCAGGATGTCTGTTGACAGTGCTGCCTGAGGGGCCCAGGAGGTCCATTTCCATAAGCTGCCCATGATGCAGGTGAAGGTGGGAGTGGACCGAGCATGGTCAATGCAAGTCTTGAAGGATTCCAGTAGTATACAGACCTTCCAAAAATCCCTCCTGGCTGATTGCCTTCCTGCAGCTGTGCTCAAATTGCTTGTTTTCCCACAAGGGGTTAGGAAGCTGCATGGTGGAGCTGCAAGGAGCCAGCTGGCTCACAAGGGAGCTCAGCACTAGCAGCTGAGCTCCAAGATGATCTGTTGCTGCTGGTAGTACTGAACTTGAGTTCCTGGGCAGTTGTCCCTTAGAGAAGTGTTCCTAAAGAAATGCCTCTCCTCTTGGTTCTGGTGTTCAATGCTGCTCTGTGGTGTAGCCAACAGAAAGTGACTATGTCCTTTTCATCAGTTCTGTTCTAATGTGAGCAGCTCTGGAGGCTGGGGGGAGGGAGGGAATGGGACTCTCACAACCAGGTGTCCTGTGCCCCAGTGCCCACTTCTGCCCCAAGACCTCTCAGCTTTGCTTGGAAGTTTGTCTCAGATTCTGTAGAGCTAAAGGAGAGAATTTCAGCAGGAGCCAGTGTGTTCATCATGGATATTGTTTCTACTATCTGTAGTATTATGAGAGAGAGATTCCATAGTGCAGCCAGTGTTTAAATGAATGGGTTGCTCCACACAAACTAACAATTTATTATGGCATTTCAGATAACAAGTGAGTATTCTAACCAGTGTATAGTACAGTGGTGCTGTTAAGGTTGTATCACAACTTCTGTTTAAAGGTCAATGTGACATTGTACCCCATATTCTTCATAGAAATATGGTTATGATATTAATGTGGCCTAAGATATATTTTATGTAACATGGGTCTTGTAAGGTATCACTGGAAAGGTCATGATTTACTGAATGTGATTATCCAATTTGTATGCATGTATCATTTCTGTATCTAAAGATAGGAATATTGACTGTGTAACTATTACAACTGGGGGTGTATTTGGGAGATACCACCAAACAGGCCATTGGCTTTTATGGGCCATTAGGAAGAAACAATAAGACTTTAAAGATACTAATCTCTCTCCTTCCTGAGAGGCATCCTGGGATGTAGCTGTGACACTACTAGGTCAGGTGGTCCTGTCACCTGGTACTAAACACCATCTTGGACTTCTAGTAATTTACCACTAAAAGGAGGGGGAAGTCAAGTCTGGAAAACAAAAGGTTCCCGCCTTCTGTAAATCTTATTTAAGGCTGGGAAGTAAGGCAAACAGGACTCTTCTCCATTGCCTTCCTGCCCAAGAAGAAAGACTGCTGAAAGTACCTGAAGAGACAAAGGAACTGAGCAGTGAGAAAGGTAAGGACTGAATCCAGACTGAGATAGAGGAGTCTAGTTTGTAAAGAGAAATAACTGGAACTCTAAGCTACAGAAACTCCGCATCCTGCCCAAAACAACATTTAGTGTGAGAAATTACTTCTTGAAGCCAGTCTCTTTAAGAGCTTAAGCTTAGTATGCATGTTTTGTTTTATTTGCTTGGTATAATCTACTTTGTTCTGTTTGCTATCCCTTATAATCACTTAAAATCTGCCTTTTATAGTTAATAAAATGTTGTTTATTATTAAACCCAGTTTGTGCAATTACTAACTGGGGGGGTGGGGGCGGAAAGAAGTTGTGTGTATCTTCCTCCACATTCAGGGTGGGGGCAAATATATAAGCTTACAGTGTATAGATTTCTGTACAGCGCAAGACAATATTATTTTGGGTGTACTTTCCAGAGGGGAGCTGTACTTGAGTGCTGGGTGATTTCCTAGCTGAGTCTTCTCAGAGAGAACTGTTTGCAGACTCTGTGTGACTACAGCTGCTGCGTTCCTACCTGTGTGTGTGTGCTGCCAGAGGCCAGAGAGCATAATTCAGCAAAACAGGGAGAGGGAGCCCAGGCTAATGGAACAGGCAGGCTCAGTGAAATCCAAGTACATGAGGTGGCATCCCAGAAGGGTAGTGTAACCCGTCACAGTCAACTTTTCAAAGTCCTCTAAAATATAGATGCTTAGTCAGATTCCTTTGAAATTTGGTGTGTCTCAGGAGGTTGGGGAATAAGGTTAGTAAGCCAAACTTTGAGTCATTTGAGGTAGGGGTTGTGGAGATATAAGCCCTGAAAAAAAAATCATTTTCCAAAAAGTTTCTAGGTGGGGATTTTTTGTGCAGAGCTAGAGATCAAACTATTGATGTGATATGGGTCAAAATGGTCTCAATCTGTCAAGAGTTGTCCAAGGTAGTGCTTGGAACTCACTAAATCTCTGGGGGATCAAAACTGATATCAGTATTTAAGAACATGTTCACTTGCGTAGGTGTGTAGTGTGGAAGGATTGGAATTGTACTTGCACCAATAAAAAAAAAAAGAGTATTTTTTTAGGCAGCTGCTTTTTGGTTACCTGGGTAGTTTGAGGGAATATGCCAATGGCATTTCCCCTTGTGAATACCTCATCACGGATATTTCTAGCTGGAACTTTTGTAACCCTGTGCAATGAAGATCTAATAATTCATGTTGCTTGCTACAAGTGGTGTCTATTATAATATATTTATTTTATGGGGAGGTTTACTGTGAACACAGCAGAATAGTCAGCGGGTGGCCTAACGTAAATTTTTGTTATATTGGGTGGAGAGGAGCTGGAAACAGATATTGTCAGGTGGTGAGGACGGGGTGGGGGTGGGGACAAGAACAGGGAGAGGAGTTCTGGTTGTGGAGGGGGTGGGGCATGAGGATGGGTGGTAGACAAACCTTAGATTGGTGGTTTGAGAAAATCTGTATTTTACTAGTCTCGGGAGTGGACCCAAGTGGCTACTTCCTGATCTCGGGGCAGATTAATGTGGTGTTTCCCAAGATGCACAGTGTGGAGATTTGGAATTGACAGCACAGTAGGTTGACTGCTGATGGAAAATAAATGTGTGCGCTGACAGGGTTGCCAGTGTGTGGATCCTGGGTGATTCCTGGATCTTGAGGTTGTGTTAGTTTGCGGGAGAGCAAGGAGTAAACGAGGACATAGGGATTGCTGACTACAGTCTGATTTGAGGTAGCCTGCATTGGCGTCATGTTTTGCCCACTTTGCAGAGTCTAACTGGTGACTTAAGAGGTGGTGACCTACCAGATGTTCTGGTGAACATGGCATGGGCAATCTCCCTCCCCCCTGCTTTGTCCTTTAAATAGTGTTAGTCAGAATCCTGTGGGTGAAAGTGAATGGCTTGTAAAAGGTAAAGAGCATGTATATTTCAGTAACTGTGGGGTTGCCAGAATAAAGGTATTTTTTATGAACTGGGCATATTGGGGCGTTGCTGAAAAAGAACAGAGTTAAGATTGCATGGGCAACTTCTACATTTCATTTCCTGGTTTTCAGAAGTTTGAGTTTTCTCAGATGAACATTCTGAAAAGGGATGACATACACCCTTTCTCTGAGCTAACATAGACTTTTGATACTAAATTTACAATAGGATTCACCTTATGTTGTGCTCTTTGTCATTCTCTCAGTAAAGTACTGTCACTCTTGTTTTCCCAATTATATTTTTCCAGAGGGAAATCAACAGCTCTCTTCTTGTCAGTAGTCTAGTTTTTTTACAGGTCATACCTTCCTTCCCATTCCTCTTCACTGCCTTTCATGCAGCAAGTGAAAGACCCAGAATAGTTGACCACAATGATGGTCTTGGTGATAAAGTAAATACAACATGAAAAGCTCTCACAACGGGGCCACCTCACTCTTACTCTAAAGTGCTTTTTTTAAAATATATTGCAGATATCTTTTGTATCTACAAATAAAAAGGGACATTTTCCATGGTCGTTTGCTGTGCTCTTTTTCTGATGCTGCCTACCTGGGTGCCTGTATTGTCCAAGGTAAGTACAACCCACAGCACATTGTGAATTATTTCAGCACCTTGAGAGTGGTATTCAGTATAAACAGTAAAGGGTTTAGAAGTGTATTTCAGAATAAGGTGGAAAAAATAGTGAGCCATTTGTCCTTATGCCACCCTCTCTCTAAAGTTTAACACATGCTTCAAAAATGGAGGGGGTTCAGAGGTATAAGAAACCAGCAACAAATTAGGACATTGAAAAAAACAAACTAATCCTGTTAGGTTTTCATATGAGAATATACAGTATTTTGTGTATGGTACTCAGCTCTAGCTATAAAAGAAATCAAGGTTCTGTTCCTTTATATTTCTGAATATAAACACATTCAATTCCGTATGAACTAAACAAAAGATAAAAGTTAATTGATTCAGGGGCAGTGGTGCAGATTTCATTTTTCCACCTTGAAACAAAGGAGATCTGAATGATAGCGGGACTCCAGGGCAGAGGGAGACAAGTAGATTACCATGGTGATGGGGTCTCAGTCTCTAGGTGGTTGGAGTACCATCCTCATTTCCTTTACTGTTTGGTGGCCAATCAAAGACTGTACTAAGTCTGTTTTAGAAAAGCTAATGAGCACGATAAGATATAGCTTCAAATGTTTGTGTCTGTATTAACTGAGGAATGGGCATGAGGGAAACAGAGCATGACAATGACATTCCAGAAATATTGGAGATGCTGGAGATTCCTGACACCAACTTAAAAATGCTGGAATAGGTTCTCCCTGGCTGTTCTGTACTGGCCTGACTTTTAGGGCCAAATTTTGAGGAAAAACTGGAGGTGCACATGCAAAACTTGGATATGTAACTGGATCCTTATACTGGTGCAGGCAATTTTATGATTGCACACACAGATTACTAGTTAGATGTCTATCTGGAAATTTGTGTGCACAGATACCTGATGTGTAGGCATACATTGTGCTGTAGTAATTTGGCAGCAATGATGTGTCGGAAGTACATCACCAAATTCTACCATCAGATTGAGGGACTCTGATAATTACATTTGCTCTAGTTACATTTTCCCTAGTGCCTGTTGCATATGCCAAGAAGTGGCCAAACACCAGGAAGGGGATAGGCCTGTATAGAAAGAGGGGTAGTACTGTGATGTAAATGCCAATTTTTTGCCCACATGGATGAGTGGTGAAATAATGTCTAAGGAAAAGGAGCTCAGTTGATTTCTCTTTTGAAATAATCTTTTTTAAATCTTTGCAATATTTTTAGAAGTGACATTTCTTTCTCTTATCCTTTTATGTTGTTCCTAGTAAATACCTCAATTTATTTACAATTTTGTTTATTATTTGCCTTAGGGTTTTTAATAATGTCCTTCACAATAATTTCTAAGTGATTAGCATATAGGGTTGCCAACTGTGTAATTGCACAAACCCAAACACCCTTGCTCCACCCCTTCCCCAAGGCCATGCCCCTGCCCTGCCTCTTCTCCGAGGCCTTATGCCTGCTCACTCCAGCCCCCCTCCCTCTGTTGCTCGCTCTCCCCCACACTCACTCACTTTCACTGGGCTGGGACAGGGGGATGGGGTGCGGGCTCTGGGCAGGGTGGTGGGGCTGAGGGGTTTGGAGTGTGGGAGGGAGCTCCGGGCTGAGCCTGGGGCCGGGGGTTGGGGTGCAGGAGAGGGTTTGGGGTGTGGGCTTTGGAAGGGAGTTTGGGTGCGGGAGGGGGCTCAGGGCCGGGGAAAGGGATTGGGGTGCGGCAGAGGGTGTGGGCTGTGGGAGGGAGTTGGGGTGCGGGAGGAGGTTCTGGGTGCAGGCGCCGACCGGGCGGCACTTACCTCCGGTGGCTCCCAGAAGTAGCGAAATGTCCAGCAGCAGCTCCTAGACTTCCAGGTGCGTACGCGCCGACTCCGTGGGTGCTCCAGGGCTGGAGAACCCCATGGGGAAAAATTGGTGGGTGCAGAGCACCACCGGCAACTCCCCGTCCGCCCCGGACCCGTGGCAAGCTCACCTCAGCACCGGGGGCGGGGCCCCGCCACGTCGCCCGGGGGCGGGGCCCCGCCGGCGCCACCGGAAGTTGGTGCCTATGCCCAGGTGGCTCTTTGCACTGCACCCTCACAGCTCCCATTGGCCACGGTTCCCCATTCCCGGCCAATGGGAGCTGCAGAGTCAGCGCTCAGGGCGGGGGCAGCTCACAGAGATCCCCTGGCCGCACCTCCTCCTAGGAGCCACTGCCGGACATGTTGCCACTTCTGGGAGCAGTGCAGAGCCAGGGCAGGTAGGGAGCCTGCCTTAGCCCCACTGTGCCGCTAGACTTTTAGTGGCCTAAAATCTCCCAGTTTGGCTTCAGTAGCATCCAGGAGATAGAGCTCGATACCAGGAGACTCCCGGCCAAACCAGGAGGGTTGGCAACCCTATTAGCATGATCAGCAGGAGTGTATAAAGGTTTGGAAAAAGAGGCTGTGTATTCTGCTTCCAGATTCATACGTGCAGCTTTTGCTGCATTAGGGAGCATTGTCCCTCATGTACAGTATATTCAAAGCCAGAATGAGGCCCAGAGCTTGATAGCAAAGGCCAGCAAGGCTAAAAATATGTGCCTAATACTAGGCTTCTAAATCCATATTTAGGCACTTAAATAAGTGGCCTGATTTTCTAAAGAGGTGAACATCCAACAGCTCCCATCGAAGTCAGTT
The DNA here is from genome assembly GCA_033296515.1 of Macrochelys suwanniensis. Lineage (NCBI taxonomy): Eukaryota > Metazoa > Chordata > Testudines > Chelydridae > Macrochelys > Macrochelys suwanniensis. The sequence continues at coordinate 42,690,605 of CM065780.1, read as the reverse complement.
GGCCAAATTCACCATTGGCATAAACTGGTGCAAATTCACTAATGTTAGTGAGCACAGCTTTTGTGCTTATATACTAGGGTAGGATTAAATTTATTTACTTCAGTGTTACACTGGAATAGGTGAGAGGAGAATCCAGAGTGTTTTGGTCTGTTTTATTAAATTGCTTATCAACAGAGTGATGAAGGGAAGATGTTTGTTTTAACTATATATATTTTTCAGAGCGCGTTATCACCAAATAATGGTTTTCAATTGCCTTTTATAATCAATAAACTGCAAACTACTTTGAAATTCATTTATTGGATGGGAAGGAGTTTGTTCTCCTGTAGTAGTAATGCACATTCCTCAAATACTAGAATGAATTTCTCCAGATATTTTGTAGCCTTAGTTTAATTATGAATGCAACAAGCTTGCTTCCCTTTGGAAATACAGTTTATTGAACTCTTACTAAATTTGGCAACTTTCTGGATGACACATGGAGGTTGATATACAGGAGGACACATGCATTCACTGTCTCTGTTTTCCATCATTAACTTGCTCTTTAACTCATTCTGCTGCTTTGTTTTGTTTTTCAACCTGTCCAGCTGAGCTCGGTGATTATGATCCTGATGAACACCCAGACAATTACATTAGCGACTTCAAGATTTTCCCCAAACAATCACAGAAACTTGAAAGGAAAATTGCTGAAATACATCAAAATGAATTCAGGTAATTTAGAGTGCTGCTTGTGAAAGAGGCAGTTGTAAATTATTGTGTCTATTTCTATACAGTATGCATAAGCCTTTTGGTTTCTGGTTATTTCTTTTTAAATTCCGAGGAATGTGTTGATAGTTATTTCAAAAATTAAAAAATGGGTGAAAATAAGTGCAGAAAATTAATTTAGCAGATTTCTAGGTGAATATCAGGTTTAATATTGGGGAAAGATGGACAGAAAAAAAACAACAAATAGAGAACAGTAAAAGTTTATTGTGCGGGTATCTAATTCCCACTACAAAAATAAAACTGCGTTTAAAACTAAATCATTTCACTGTTGGTGACTTGTGCAGTTACCCTTGATATAAGGGTCTTCAGTGTGTGAATTCTAAAAGCCTGAGGGTACAGGCTTGCAGCAGTTTTTCCAGTGTTTCTCAGTGCTCCTCAGCTCCACCCCTTTCACTGTTCCCATCCTGGGAGCAGGAGGGGATTCTGTGCCCTGGGGTTCCTCTTCAGACAGTGACAGATCTCTGGACCCAGCTGCTTGCAGTGGCTATCAAGGGGATGGGGAGCAGGGGAGGAGGGGCATGTCCAGTACTCATGGTGGCAGCACGTGTGCAGGGGAGGATGCTCTTGGAAATCATGGGGGCACCCAGTGGGAGCGAGGGGGTGCCTGACCCACTGGCAGTGGGTGGGGGAGAAGGGGGTGCTGGACAGGGGTAAGCCCGGGGCCAGAAGAGGACCAGTACTTACAGGGTACAGCCCTCCTCTCCCTGCAGTCTGTCACTGCAGTGTTTGGTGGTCTCAGCAATCTCCCTGCCTGTTTTGCTTCTTTACTGGACAGCTGCGGCAGCAGCCACCAATCAGCATTTATCCTCCCTGGCACAGGCATGCTGAGGAGGGCCAGTGAGCGGCCACGGCACCGGGTCCAGGAAGTTCAAGCAGGTACAAAATCTGGGTAGAAATTAGAAAAATCCAAATACTGGGTTTTTCAAAACATGGGAATTTTTCAGAGGTTTCTAGTAAAAACCGAAAATGAATGGCCCTAAATATACATAAAGATACAGGTTCTCTCCCACATGCATTCTATACATACATGCTGTCACAGGTGCATTATTTGACAATGCAGTGTCAGCTTAAAAATATTAACAGGAATGCAAAACCCACTATAAATTACAACTGACTGCTGCATGCGTGCAGGGCTGGTGCAAGGAAGTTTTGCGCCGTAGGGCCCGCCCCCACCTGCTAACGCCGCGCCCCCCTCGCGGCAGCTAACCCTGCCCACCCGTCCCCCACACCAGAGGAGCCTCCGCCACCCACCTAATCCAGCCCGCAGCCCAGGGAGCCCCCCACCCGCGGCAGCTACCCCCCACAGCTGCAGCTAACCCTGCCCGGGGACCCCCCCCCTCCATGGCAGCTAACCCCACCTGCCACCCCCCGCCGCCCAGGAACGCCCCCCTGCCCACGGCAGCCCCCACCCGCGGCAGCTAACCCCCCCGCAGCAGCCAGGCCCATGCCTACGGCAGCTCCCCACCCCCCCATGGCAGTTTGCCAGCCCCCCCCTGCCCACGGCAGCCTGCCCCTGGCGGCAGCCAGCCCCCCTGCCCGCGGTAGCTCCCCACCCCCCATGGTAGCCAGCCCCCCCCACAGCAGTTGCCCCGCCCGCAGCAGCTAACCCCCCCACAGCGGCTCTCCACCCCTCGTGGCAGCCGGCCCCCCGCCCGCAGCTGCTCTCCACCCCCCGCGGCAGCCCCCCCATGGTAGTTCCCGCAGCAGCTCACCTCCGCTCAATCGCCTTAGGCGGCAGCCCTAGGTGGCAGCACTTGGCGCTTCAGCGGCAGCTCCTGTGAAGCTACGTTCTTGGCGGCGTTTCGGCGGTCACTTTTCTTGCCGCCAAAATGCCGCCCCCCACATCCTGCCACCCTAGGCGACCGCCTAGTGGAAGCACCGATCCTGCATGTGTGCTGCCTACTGTTACCATGGTATGTAGTTAGCATGAAATGTATGGCTCTGATAAGTGGGCATGGCTTACACTATGAGGGCTGCTGCTGTTGATTTACAGAGTTGTGTCTTTCACATGACTCTGGTTTTTAAAGGAAAACTTGGTAGCCTTGCAGAGCATTTTACAATGAGATTTATGATACTTGATCACTTGCATTGTATATTAAATTGCACATAGTGTCATCTTGTTTGTATCTTTGGCTGGAACTATTCACTTGCTGTAATGCTATGATTTTGTGTGTGTTTTGCATTTATGGCTATACGTGCATGCATGCACATACAAACACAGAGGAATAGCCAGGATGGTGATTTCTGAATAAATGTATTCAAATAATTTTTTTGGAAAGCTGAGAGGGATTAGAATCAGGACCCTTTCCCCCTTCTTTTCTGATCTTTAAATATGGGACCAGAGTAGACAAATTCAAATACTACTTAATCTAGTAGAAGCTAAACATGATCCTGAGATGAAGCACCCTGTTTCTATGGAGAACAAGCACTGAGATGAAGCACCCTGTTTCTATGGAGAACAAGCACTTTGTGCAAGTATACCCCCTTCAGGACTGCCTAAGAATAACCAGACACAAGGTGAGTGAGGTAATATATTTTATTGGACCAACTTCTGTTGGTGAGAGAGAGACGTTTTCGAGCTGAAGAAGAACTCTGTGTAAACTCAAAAGAAGTTGGTCCAATGAAAGATATTACCTCACCCACCTAGTCTCCCTAATCTCATGGGACCAACACCGCTACATCAACATTGCATATAAGAATAACGTGGATAGTAGTAATGAAGGCAACTGCGCTCTTGTCATCCTGCTGAGAGGAAAGGAGAAGTTGTTGAAGAAGTGGAAGAGGAATATGACATGGAAAAAGTAAAGAAAAATAGATTGATTGCATTACGTACTGTTTATAATCCACAGTGCATTGTATATGCTTGAAGTTGTCAGGAACTAATAGGAATTTGTTCAAACTGATGTGACATGACATGACAGTTACAGTGAGGTGAAATTTCATAACTTTAAAAAACTTTGCCTTTCACTGCAGTTTGTAGAAACAATGTAATGACCTGATCAGAACGTGATCTGCATGCTATTTCTGTAATTTTCACTGTAACTGTTTGTTACGCAGAGGAGGGAGAATGATTGATTGATTGTTATTTAAGGATTCAGGAATTAAGACTTCAACTAGCTCTACTTGCTTTTTTATTGTATTTCTTATATTAAATAGTTACTGTATTTAGCTGGGTAGATAGATGGTCTCTTTCCATGCAGAAGTATCACTTTTACCATAAAGGGGTGGGGAATGGAATAAACAAAAACCCAAACAACTTTGAAACTGAAAATTTTCAGATTTTATATAGTTAAAGCTTTAAATATTGCTTGTGTGATAAACAGCTAAAGTGTATCAAGTATTTTTTTGTTTTGTTTTACACCTTGGACACAACCTCCGTGACAGTCACAGCAATAACTGTCATGTTCAGGACATCTAGTAAAATACTGTTACACCTCAGTGCAAGGAACTGTGCCAGTATTATCCTGTTTCCCTGCCTTTTTTCCCTTCTCAAAGCCTATATATTTGTTTTGTATCTCTTTTGCCAGGACTATACCTTAAGTGACATAAAGATAATATCTCATGACCGAAGCATTTTAAAACCACGTTAAACTTTTAAACTAAAACAAACAATTTCCAAAGAGAAGCCAAAAACATTCTCTATTTTTCAGTAAATATGGTTTTGTTTTAAAAACCTTGCTTCCAAACAATGTCTTTTAGATTCCCAAAGGCTCGAGACTTTCATTGATTTCAATGAGAAAATAATTTGATCAAAACTCTTGTGCAAGAACAGACTACTCCCTTAAACAGATTGCAGAAAAATAATGAGGGAAGGAGGATTTATTTATTCAATGCATCTTGTACTCAAACATTCTTCTATAAACTTGTTTACCAAAATTGTTTTACATTTGTTTTCGGCCCTGACTTCCACTGGGACCTCAGCTTGGCCTCCATTTATACATGTACAATCTTGTGCGCGCATATTTTCTCAGCACTAATGCCTACACACAGAGGTGATAGATTCCATCACGTGTGTGCACAAATTCTTGAAACACATCACTGACATGTTTGTTTGTCTGTCTGATTTAACCTAATCCATTCAAGTTCTAGTGGAAAAATAAATGCACAGAGTGTGTATGTGCACAAGTGGAGGCTAAGGTCAAGAAAACAAGCCCTTACTTTTGTTGCGCATAGTGGACATCGAAAACATGTTGAAATTTGATTGTAATTGGGAAAGTGCAACGTTCTGTTTTTGTGATGTTATCACATTCTCAGTAATGGCAGAATGAAAACTTGTATACAATGACAAATAATCAGAAAAGGCATTAATCTTACCAGTTTTTATATATTGTTGATGTATTTTATTAGCATGTCTTTCACTTGATGGGTGCTATAAAATTCAGATTCCTGATTTTTCCTCCGATAATGATAATAGGCAGATAACCAGTGAATCAGGAATTTGTCAATCAGCCAGTGCTTAAAGAAAATCTGAGAATAGGTTACCAAGGTTTTGTAGCAAAGCATTTGAGTGATGTATTTGTTGATGCAAAGGGCAGGCCTTTGGGCCTGATTCTGTTCTCACTGATTTTAACCTGTGTTGTTCCACTGACTTCAGAGGAGCGTTCTTGATTTCCACTGGTGAAAGTGAACCAGCCTCTTTATTATCAATGCAAGTCTAAATGGGTTAATACAAATCAGGATTTCTCACTTTTGCAGAATGTTGTTCCATCATCCAGGCCTCTGTAGCTTGGAATAATCTGCTTCCTCGCTGAATCCCATCTCATTATTCTCATGGCCCATTAACTGGGCACATCTTTTCTTCTATCCCAGTGCATGACGGAAGTATTTGTTTCCTGATGGCAACATGAAAACAGTGAAGGAAATGCCTGGGAAGTAGCTGATAGTGCACAGTGACAGCTACAAATGACTTGGTGACTCAATGAGAAGGCTTGTTCTAATTAATTAGAACAGATGTACGATGTGCTGCTTCTCTCTCTCTCTCTTTATGTGGTAATGAAAACATTGTTTGGTTTTTCTCAAATTGTGACCTTTCATGTGACCATTCTTTGAACTTGACTGCACAAATTGAATCTGATACAGAGGTGGTGACACATGACAGCTTTATAGCGGTGTGACACATGACAGAGACACATGACAGCTTTATAGAGCTGTGATTAATTGTCTTGTGAATTTTAATTAATGGTTGTCCACCTCAGTAAAGTAGGGAAGGGGAACTGTAACAATCGAATCAAACCTTACCAGGGGCTAAATGAAGGTCTGTCCTCATAACAGATATTCTGGTTTTCATGTCATCACAAATAAAGGCTCTTTAGAAACACATCATACCTATGAGAAGGAGCAGTTTTTGTAACCGGATACTAGAAGCAAAGTAGATGTTGGAAGATTTAAGATGCATTAGGTATTAGCGGGACTTGGTGAATGGTTCTTTAAATAAATCAAAGCTCTTTGATCTCCAGCTGTCTGACTTGAATATGGAGCCCTGTCGTATTTCTGAGCATGCACCTTACATTGCCAAGGAGAGGCAATCAAGGATGACCCTTAGGAGCCTTGTGACTTGAAAGGACTTAGGACTCCCTCTTAGGGTTTGATCCTGTAGGATTCTGAGCACCCATGCAAGGTGTTCGGTATTCTCAACTCCTGCTGAAGTATATGGGAATTGAGGGCGCTCAGCTTCTTGGAGGATTGAGCCCTAACTTTACATTTTGCCCTGACTGGCAGAGTGATGGGGAGCAGAGATACTGATAAATGTGACTTCTGGTCCTCCTGTACTTGTACCAACCAGGCTTGGTGAGGCTGGGGACATGCTCCAGAGTATAATTTGCTGCTGCTTGAAAAAGAATCTGAAGAGGGTGAACATTTTGCATAGAAAAAACATCTTCCTGTCCCTCTTAAAACTGGAGCTCCTACCATTACTGTCAGGCTAACAGTTGCACTTAGTTTTTAAAAGATGAGCCTCCTACCCCACTTGCTTTTTGTTTCAAAGCCTTTGGGATTTCTGGCTTCTCCTTCTCCAGAGTTTGTTTTCACCTTTACAGTGCCCTTTACAATGATGATTGATCAGTGAAAACATGAATAATATTTTATACCACTAACAATGGAAAACAAAAAAACCTTGCCCTGGTGCGTGAGTAAAATTTTGCTGATTGTACATGATATATTACAGTAGGGTCCTTTAATCACATATTCACAAAAGGGACAGATTTAAGGTTGCAGAGAGAAACTCAGCTAAGAAATTGCCTATTTTTGTGCAACTAAAACCTAGCTTTAACACAGCTTTTTGTAATTAAAATTGCTATACCATTAGGGTTTGGAATCACTGCAATCAAACTTTACCAGAGCTCAGCTCCAGCTATTTATTATGTATATAGCACCATAGAGAGACACACCCTTGCCAGTAGTAGAAATATACAAATTGACAAGTGGAAGATGAGGCCTATGCCCTTAGGAGCAACTTATGACTGATAAACCAATAAAGCAAAAGGACAACTTGTGGGGCTGGCTTCACTGCATAGCGAGGGAATATAGCAGGAGGAGCAGTGCCAATAAATGCATATAGACATTTCTGATTTAGGAAAGCACTTAGATGTGCTTAAGTCCACCCCTTGTTCAGTACAGTATGTAAAAAAATGCTTAACTCTGAGTACATGTTTAAGTGCTGTCCTGAATAGGGATATCCTCTTGAATCAGGGCCTGAAAGAAGAAACAGTATCATGTTTATAAATCTAATATTGTAATGAAACATAATTGCAGTGCTCTATTTTCAACCCATGATTATTTTTTGTTAAACACAATTGAGTAATTTAATTTACCTTTGTAAAGTTCTATTATATATGCTGTTGAAATGGAATAAAAATAACCATGGAAAGATTATTGTTTTAATTAAATGCTGTACTTGTACAATGTGATAAAATTGTCTTCAAGTTTACATCCTAAGGACTTGATTCTACAAATCCTTACTCAAGCTAGCAGGAATTGCTTGTGCATGAAGCAAGGGCTACTCATAAGGTTTACAAGATCAAGCCATTTCCCCTAGCTCAGATATGGTATGTGGATAACAGTCTCCCTGCCTGCTCTGGCCCCATACCGCTCCCAGAAACGGCCAGCATGGCCCCAGAGGTGGGTGGGCAGGGGTCTCCCTCTGCGCGCTGCTCCTGCCTGCAAGCACCCCCCACCCCTGCAGCTCCCACTGGCCGGGAGACCTGCAGGGGCGGTGCTTGCAAAGAGGGGCAGTGTGTGGAGCCACATGCTCCCATCTTTAAAAAAGTGCCCATCTTTAAAAAAGGGAAGAAGGAAGATCCGGGGAACTACAGGCCAGTCAGTCTCACCTCAGTCCCTGGAAAAATCATGGAACAGGTCCTCAAGGAATCAATTCTGAACCACTTAAAGGAGGGGAAAGTGATCAGGAACAGTCAGCATGGATTCACCAAGGGCAAGTCATGCCTGACTAACCTAATTGCCTTCTATGATGAGATAACTGGCTCTGTGGATGAGGGGAAAGCAGTGGATGTGCTATTTCTTGACTTTAGCAAAGCTTTTGATACAGTCTCCCACAGTGTTCTTGCCAGCAAGTTAGAGAAGTATGGGCTGGATGAATGGACGGTAAGGTGGATAGAAAACTGGCTGGATGGTCGCGCTCAACGGGTAGTGATCAATGGCTCCATGTCTAGTTGGCAGCCGGTATCAAGTGGAGTGCCCCAAGGGTCGGTGCTGGGGCTGGTTTTGTTCAATATCTTCATCAACGATCTGGAGGATGGTGTGGACTGCACCCTTAGCAAGTTTGCAGATGACACTAAACTGGGAGGAGTGGTTGATACGCTGGAGGGTAGTGACAGGATACAGAGGGACCTAGACAAATTGGAGGATTGGGCCAAAAGAAATCTGATGAGGTTCAACAAGGACAAGTGCAGAGTCCTGCACTTAGGACAGAAGAATCCCATGCACTGCTACAGACTAGGGACCAAATGGCTGGGCAGCAGTTCTGCAGAAAAGGACCTAGGGGTTACAGTGGATGAAAAGCTGAATATGAGTCAACAGTGTGCCCTTGTTGCCAAGAAGGCCAACGGCATTTTGGGCTGTATAAGTAGGGGCATTTCCAGCAGATCGAGGGACGTGATTATTCCCCTCTATTCGGCACTGTTGAGGCCTCATTTGGAGTAGTGTGTCCAGTTTTGGGCCCCACACTACAAGAAGGATGTGGATAAATTGGAAAGAGTCCAACGGAGGGCAACACAAATGATTAGGGGGCTGGAGCACATGACTTATGAGGAGAGGCTGAGGGAACTGGGATTGTTTAGCCTGCAGAAGAGAAGAGTGAGGGGGGATTTGATAGCTGCTTTCAACTACCTGAAAGGGGGTTCCAAAGAGGATGGATCTAGACTGTTCTCAGTGGTAGAAGATGACAGAACAAGGAGTAATGGTCTCAAGTTGCAGAGGGGGAGAATTAGGTTGGATATTAGGAAAAACTTTTTCACTAATAGGGTGGTGAAGCACTGGAATGGGTTACCTAGGGAGGTGGTGGAATCTCCTTCCTTAGAGGTTTTTAAGGTCAGGCTTGACAAAGCCCTGGCTGGGATGATCTAGTTGGGGTTGGTCCTGCTTTGAGCAGGGGGTTGGACTAGATGACCTCCTGAGGTCCCTGCCAACCCTGAGATTCTATGATTCTATGCCCCCTCGGGGGCCGCAGGGATGCGTTGGCCCCTTCTGAGAGCGGTGTGGGTCCGGGGTAGGCAGAGAGCCTGCCTCAGCCTCGCTGCGCCTTCCGCCGACTGGAAGCCACTGGAGGTAAGTGCTGCACAGCGGGAGGCTGCACCCGACCCTGAGCTCCCTCCTGGAACCAGCACCCCATACCTCCTCCTGGACCCCGAGCCCCCTTCCAGAGCCAGCACCCTAAACCCCTTCCTGCACCGCTCCTGAGCCCCCTCCTGGAGCCGGCAGCCCATACCCTCTCCTGCACGCCAAGCCTCATCCCTGACCCCCCTCCCAGAGCCAGCAGCCTGTACCCTGTCCTGTACCCTAACACTCTGCCCCAGCCCACAGCTCCCTCCCAGCATCAGCACCCTGTACCCCCTCTTGCACGCCAACACTCTGCCCCAGGACGGAGCCCCCTCCTGCACCCAAACTCCCTCCTAGAGCTTGCACCCCTCACCCCCTCCTGTACCCCAACTGCCTGCCCCAGGCTCACCCCTCCCATGGTGTGAACTCCTCGGCCCCAGCCCAGAGCCTGCACCCCATCCTGAGCCCCAACCCCCAACCCCAGCCTGGTGAAAGTGAGTGAGGATGTGGGAGAGTGAGCAACAGAGAGAGGAGGGGATGGGGAAGTGGGGCGGGGCTTAGGGGAAGGGGAGGGGATTTGGTGAAGGTGTGGGGTAGATCCTGGGTTGCCGTTAGATTCAAAAAGCAATCTTGGGTGTAAAAAGATTGGAGACCACTTATTATTGTGTGTTCCTCATTTTCTGGTTGCCCAAATTGAAATCCTGGGATCTGACTTGCAGAAATGCTGTGCAGTCACTGCTGCAACTGAAGTCACTCGGAGCTCAGTTTTGAACATATTAGTTGCTACATAATGCTCCATACTTCAAAATATCGGTCCTTGGTGTCTCAGATTGCACACCCAAAACTATTGGTTTTTTTACCTTAATCTCTCTGTTCCTCAGTTCACCATTTGTAAACGAGGGATACCATCCACTCACCTCATGGGGTTTGTTGTGAAAATAAATGAATGCTTTGTGAAGCACCTAGAGTCTCTAGTGAGGAGTGCAATAGAAAAAAGCCAATGAGGAAATTATTCAGACCCTGCAATGAAGACAGAGTTTTTTAGTGTGTAGTAAATAAAGAATGGGGCCACACACTTTGTGGAGAACACAGTGTGAAATAGCTGCTCAGTAAGCAAGCACCTTCCATTCCGTTTACTGAATTAGGCAGGAGTCCTGTGAAAAAATAGCATGTGGTCATGTAATTAAAGACTATCTCATAATACATACACACAGAGGCTGAATTAACATTGCACATTTCTTAACTTTTGAGTGCTTGACTTTGCAACCTTAATGGTCTTTTATCATAGTTTTTCTGTGTAATATGTATATAGATGTATATATTCTTGCAAGGATATGTACAATCTGTTTGCCTTCCATTGTAGAGGTGGGGAAGAAGCACTATATAATATGGATTTGAGCTACTTAGCTAAGAACTAGATTCATGCAACATAGGACATTGAAGTGAAGTATAAGTTTAAGCCACACCTAATGTCCTCTCCAAAAAAGCGGGGAGGGGAAGTAAGATATGTAATCAAAGTTATTACAATATTTTCATCAACTTGGGTGGCAATTCATTTTGCACAAACTTGTTATCAGAGCCTTTAATTTTTCAGTGTGTGCCAATAGTAGAATAAATATAAAACAATGCCCTATCAAATGTAATTCAAACCATTAAAACGATTGCCTTCTCCCTCTGTCATAATATTCTGTTAATGTACCATAAAATACAATCTGCTTCTATTTTCAAGAAGTTACTGAAAATCATTTTACTGGTGATCATTTTTTTAATTATTATTATTGAATGCTACATTCACTTCTTTAAGTTATCAAAGCCTTAACATATGAGGTTGAAAATCTGTATTCTTTCTGGTTAGTATTTGGTTTCAATGAATGTCAGTCACTCTTCTTTTATTTTGCTAACAGAAGACTTTTGCTTTTCCATGTATGAAAGAGCTGGGTGAAATTCTGATATCCTTCAATTTTATGGACTTTATGAAAAAGGTCTTTGTGTTCCTCTGAACCATTGTAATGAATCTTTGTTCTGACCCTCTTTTTTTTTTTTTTTTTTTTTTTTTAAACTTTTGAAATTAATTTTCATGCATACCAGTCTGCCAGTGGTTAACTGTTCTTGCCCTCTGAGTATGGCCTTTTTTCAGTGCCCTGTATCCAATACCCTGAAGCTGTGCAAGGTTGATCCTGTCTGACCCAACATCCCCTCTATCAGATGAACAACTCAACAGTTAATTCCCTATTTTCTCTATTACTGTAGTTCCTTCTGTAGTCCCTTAACCAGACTGTAAGTTTTCTATTACATAACTGACTCTCTGCTTCCTTGGGCTACTAAGGCCATAGTAGTTATTGGTCCAACTAGAGATGCAGCTCTTACTGTTTGACTTTATGCAATTCCTTTTACAGAGGAAAGAAAATATGCCATTTCCAAATGGTTTCCCTATTGCTGAAACAATACCTGCATTCACTTTAAAGGACAGAACAATAATGCTGAACATCACAAATGTTTTTACTGGAATCAAAATGATTGCTCTCTGTTCAAAGACGCAAATACACTGTATGTTTTACAAGGAATCATATTTATTTCAGCATAAGCTTTCGTGGATGCATAGAATGGAACATACAGTAGGAGGATATCTGAATGTATAAATATCTTCCTACTGTATGTTCCATTCTATGCATCTGACGAAGAGGACTGTAGTCCACAAAAGCTTATGCTGAAATAAATGTGTTAGTCTCTAAGGTGCCACAAGTATTCCTTTTCTTATTTTCTTTTTGCTGACACAGACTAACACGGCTACTACTCTGAAAGGAATCATATGACTTTCTAATGGACGATTTACCATTTTAATAAGTCCAATAGCTGTTGACAGCTAGCTGACAGCCAGAATTCCCTGAGATGAGACATATGAGAAGAACTGAGACTGCTAGGGTTGTGATACTCAAATTTCTTTTTCAAGACTGTAGTGGTCTGGCATATTTTTTGCTACTTTGACTGGAAAGTACACTAGCATGAATGTCAACAACTGAAAACGAAGGCTCTCTGTTACACCAGGTGTTGATTAATAATCTCTGTTTTTATATTTCTCACATTGAAAATAAATATCTTCTTGTTGTTTTGTTGTTGTTATTATTATTATTATTTATATTATTTATTATGTATTTATATTATCTTAGCATCTACTCATGGTCCATAGTGCTAGGTGCTATGTAAACAGAACAAAATGACTGCTCCTGCCTTCAAAAGCTTACAGTCTAAGTGTAAGACAAAAGACAACAGATGGATACAGATGGGGAAGTACAAGGAAACAATGAGACAATGATGGTCAGCACGATAGCAGAAGTATCAGCACTCCAGCAACCTGTTACGTTTTTTCTAGGCATTATGGCAGAGGAGAGTTTTAAGGAGGGTTTTGCAGGAAGATAATGAATCTTAACACGACAGCAAACATTTTTGATGCAGGAAGTGGAAAGGCTGGAAATGATCCCTTTCCATTAGTAAATGGCAGTCTCAAGCAAAGACATTCTTTTCAAATGGATACTTTAGTGGAAAACTCAAAAGCATTTTATTAAAGTATCTCCCTGAAAAAGAGAAAAGACTTTTAAATAACTGTCTGTGCTGAATGTAAGTTTTTGCACAAATGTTTTGCGGCTTTTTCTTTAACACTGATCAATAACTGCCTGATGACTTATAGAGAACAAATAATTAACATAATTGTGCCATTGTATGTTTTAGAGGTGAGAGAATTTGCAGTGAGGTAGTGAGACTACTGAGAAGTATTCTTTTTTTCTAATGCTTCAATTATATCTTAATGGTCTTTGAGAGACTGTTCTGATGGGAACTGAAATTCTTAAGGAAATATATATCTCCCTAGAGACCCAGTTCAATGCTGTTGAAGAACATTTGCTTTTCTCCAGTTTTCTCTTTAATAACTTAATCTCCCAGCCAAAGGTAGAGAAGAAGATGGATTTTCCTTGAAAGACATCAGAAGCAAATTCTTGAAAAGGCTGTGAATTTAATTCAGTTCTCAGCTTCTGTACTAGCTTCTACACCTTACCTTTTAGATTTTGAGGATGTAGATTGAATAGGTCATTTCATTTTATAGAAAAAGTAAATAATTGGTTGACCTTTTAGTTTTGGTTTTACTTTCTGGTTATTGTTTAGGGGAATTAGGTAATAACTATTTATTATAATAAACTTTTGAATATATTGCACCTCTATTTAGACTGATATATGCACAGTTGTACCTTTAAGATGATTTATTACAGTTAAAAAGACTTTTTTCAATCTGGTTGAAGACAAATATAAGAAATCAGTGATGAGATATCTTTCTTTTGAGAAAAAGGATGACATTGGCGTTAGAAGGACCATCTTAATATGGAAAATAATTAAGTACAGTCAGTTTAAATATATTCATGTATCTTTTGATTGTTTTCATAATTTATCTAATAAAATGTATTAATTACCAAAATTGCATTCTGCCTGTCTGACTTATTCCTGCAATTTCAGCTGGCTGTTACTTTACTACTAAATATTATTGTGTACATTCATCCTGATTTTGCAGGGCAGATACCCCTAACTCCAGTAGTCCCAGACATTTCTATGCTTAATGTTGGCATGTCTTATTAAAACAGCAATTTTGATAGTGGTTTGTTTTGTTTTACTTGAGGACACTGAATTAAATCTGAAAGATGTTGAAACAAGTGGCTCATATTTAGAGATGGCTGCATTTCAGTGGTGAATGAAGTGATCTTTGTATTTAGTTTGTGTATCATTTTGTTTGTAAAGCATGTTTGTATCATTGGGGGTGAAAATAACTATATCAATGTAAAAATCTTTCCCTTTAACACTGAAAATTATTTCTACTGCTGGCATTAGAGGTATCTGCCCAGCCCAGTTATTGCCCAGCCTATGTTGCCATAGTAATACCAGACAGTTATCAGAAATGTCTGATAGAGAATGAATTTACATTCTTATGATCATTGTACTCAGCATGCCCATTCTAGTATAAACTGCGTATGGGAAAACAAGCATCAACCACAATTCACTTTGCACTTTTCAGAGGTCAGTAAAACCCTCGATATCTTCAGTATGTACTTAAATGGCTATTGTAAATCTATGGAATGTTTTTTTAAAAAACATAACCACCAGTCTGGGATTAATGGGCTTCCATTTCCGTCTTGATTGACATAGGCAGATGATTGTTTGCAGTGTTGTTGTAGCTGCGTTGGTCTCAGTACATAGGCAGATGAGGCTATTTGAAGTGAGAGATTTTCCTGTCAAGAGGTTGTGAGCAGATCCCTTCAGCAGATGAACCTCAGTCTAAGGGCTTTGTCTTGTCCAATTTTAAAGGAGGCAGTCATTTGTCCAGTAACATTGCTTCTTTAGTCTGCCTTCTTTCAAAGCCTTCTCTACAGCTAAGGCAGGGGTCGGCAACCTTTCACTCTAATTTAAGGTTTCGCGTGCCAGTAATGCATTTTAATGCTTTTAGAAGGTCTCTTTCTATAAGTCTTTAATATAGAACTAAACTATTGTTGTATGTAAAGTAAATAAGGTTTTTAAAATGTTTAAGAAGCTTAACTTAAAATTAAATTAAAATGCAGAGCCCCCCAGAACGGTGGCCAGGACCCAGGTAGTGTGAGTGCCACTGAAAATCAGCTCACATGCCGCCTTTGGCCCCTGTGCCATAGGTTGCCTACCCCTGAGCTAAGGAGACAATGTAGGTTAACATCAGAGGAGACACATTGTAGGGTGGGAATAGAGATTAAGCAGAATAAGGACCCAGTCCAGCACAAAATATCTGCACCCTTTCAAGCTTTGTAAGGCCTGTAACTAGAGTTGGTCAGAAAATGTTTCTTTCCTCCATAAAAATATTTTGACAAAAATGAATATATACATTGTCGTCATATTTTTTTCCTGCAATATTTTTGACAACTAGAAAATGGAATATTTTTCAGCAACAAAAGCTGAAAAATTTCACCCGTTTTGGCAAAAAAATAAACGTTATTGAAAAAAAATTCCTGAAAGGTTGAAATTTTGCAGTTTTTGGTTGCCAAAAAATGAAAGAAAAGGTTTAGGTTTGGATTTTTGATGTAAACTCCCCCAAAAAATATTCAGAAAAAATGGAAACTTCCATGGGGGGGAAAACAAGCCATTTTTCATAGGAAAAAACATTTCAAAGACATTTTTTAAAACAAGTTCAATCTGTAATTGTGTGAGTAATGGAGGGTGGGGAGAGTGGATCAGACCAGAACTAACATTTACACAGAAAGCCTGGAGAGAATTTTTGGAAGCTTTGAGTTAAGGAGCAATCTCCATATGAAACCAGATGACGTTATGTCTTAGAAATTGTGACTAGAGCAGCAGTAGAACTTCTGGAGAAATCCCTCTGTGGGTTTTTTTTTTAAAAAGAGACTTCTATTGTGAATAACAAGGAACAAAATTTAGATTGGTTTGCATGATTTTACTAGGAATCCCTTGTGAGTCAGGAGCACATGCTGTTCAGTAGTAGGAATAACTTGCTAAAGTGGAAAAATATGGTCATCTTATGCTGTGCCATTTGTTAGAGCTGCCCAGAGACTGCTGCTTTCCCAGCAAAGTTCTCTTCTAGAAAAGGTAGTTGGAACCATCCATATAGAATGCATTTGTTGTCTTCTCCATGTTTATCATCCTCTAGTTTATATAGACTTTTGGGATTGGGTTTTGCTGTTCACCACAAAGCTGAATGAATCCAGATGCCTCTTTGCATTCCAGTTAAGGGTTTCTCAAGTGCAGGGGATTTTTTGGGTTATCCAATAAAGGGGAAGTGGCCAGCTTTTCCTTCCCCTTCACACTGAGAACTGCATCCTAGGAAGTAGGTTTACTAGGGCTTGCTATTTGGGCAGAGGCCAGCCTCACTGCTGTCCATCTCCTAGGATAAGCTCCTGGAGCACAAAGTTGTTTTCATCACTGCATTAAGTTATGATGGAATGTCATTATGTTGAGATACAAATATCTAAAAGGTGGTTTGGTTAACACAGTTGTTTGAGATATTGTGTGACTTCAGGAATCTCTCTTAGTTAAGTGCTTTGAAATCATCTGCTATAAGGAACTAAAGTTGTGTTATTACTGTTGTGGTATTAAATCATAAATACTAAATATTTGTTGTTTGTTTTAAATGAATGATCTTTGAAATTTTATGATCATGATTGGGAAATTTACATAAAGAACACAAAGGATTCTGATATCTGGATGGACTTGATATTTGTGTTTTGTTTATCCTGGCTTTCAAATTTTCCACTAGGATTTCAGCAATTAGGCTGTTAACTAGTTGGTAGTGTTTCTTCTTTTTCACATACAGAATAATTTAAAGCTTTTGCTCTGATGTGATCCTGGTTGCCATGGGGATTCCAAGAGCAGCAGTGCCATTGCTTAGATAATTTTGCAAAGTTTTACCTTGCTATTTTTAATTTAAAAGACTCAATGACAAACTACGGAACAGGGTTGGAAAATAGTTTAGAAGATTTTTCATTCTGCACTTCTCTATAAAGTTATCTGCATGGTAATTTCATCGTAACTACTGCAAAGTAATGCAGTCAAAAACGGAATACTAACTGAGTTTAGCCCAGAAGTAAAAAAGGTACCGTTAGTAATCTTAATATATTTGTATTTAAATGGTGCCTCATTCCCGTAGAGTTTTAGGTGCTTAATCCTCCTTAGTCTCCACACCAAAAACTAAAAACCTAATGCCAAGTCCTGAAGTCTTTATTCAGGTTTTAATGTAGCCTGCAATCAAAACTGTTCTTGAGCACATAGGAAGTTTGTCTGAATAAGGGCAAACTAAAATCTATGTAAGGACTTCAGCGTATCAGACACGTGGCTTCTTAGAATTCTCAACTAGCCTGGATAAAAAAGATTAAAAAATCAGCAACCCCACACAATCTGGTAGCTGCTCCTGACATGTAAGAAATAAATCACCCAGAGAACCCTTTATAGAACACAGGCAAATCCACATAAACTTAAAAGAAAACTTAAATGTCTTGAGTTCTGCTAAAAGATGCCACACGTGATCTAGCATATAATGAGGTGGAGAACATTTCAGAGATGGAGGGCCTTGATAGAACGTCCTTGTGATCTATCTTGTTGAGATTATAGCACAGGATGATCAGCATCAGCAACCCTGAGTGAAAGGGGATCTCAAAAGGGAATTCGTTCTATGTTGTTTAAACCTGTATAATTAGAGGAGTGGAGGGCTTGCAGCTTACATTCGCTTCAGTGGAAACTGAGGATGCTTAGCACTTCTGAATATTAGATCATTACATGCATGCTTTGTAAGTCTTTGAATTGCTTTTAACCTGTCCACAGTTTAGATCTTAGGGTTGAGCAATGACTCCTGGAAGGAACACAGTTTATAAGTGTTCAGCAGCAGGTGGCTCCAAGTGATACAGAAGTGATTACAAAACCATGAATAATAATACCTCTTAAATAATGCTTTGCACTGGTAGATCTCAAAGCATTTTAGAAATGTGTTGTTATCCCCATTTCACAGATGGGGAAACTGAAGTACAGAGAGTGGAAGTGACTTGTCCAACATCATTCAGCAGGCCAGTGGCAGGAAATAAATCTGACCAACATTTTTTTGATTCACTATTCCATGGTTCCCTAAAAACAAACATATCATAAACTATTGAAAGAAACGAGACCAATAATCCTATGAGGTGCACCCTCAACTCTGACCGCAGCAAAGGATGTGCTTTGCTTCTCATTAGGCCCCAAATGATAGCGAATGAAGGAAAAAAGGATTTTAGAAGTGAATTAGTATGAGGGGGAGGAAAAAAAGCAAGTAGTGTCAGTAACATCGTCCTTAATCCACATCCCTCGAAAGCATTTCCCATTGAGCTACATAACTCCCTGGCCTTCAAAGAGCATCAGAGCCAGAGGTGCATATGGAAGTAAATAGTGAGAGTTTGTACATCCTCTAATGTACACTTCTCATTAGCTTAAAAAAAAATAGCAGAACACGTTGTGAGCTGCTCAGTTCTTCAGTTGGAGTATCTCTTCTTCAAAGTTTTAGCTGGAGCTTTGAAATAGATAGATTCCTATGGGATAGTCGCAGAGTGCACACAGGATGAGTCATTAACACATAGCGTATCCCAGTTGTAGAGCTCTGAATTCAAATCAGAAATGCATTTCTTCATTTTGTACTGTAGGCTGCCAGGCTTTTCTGCACACAAAAAATATCAGTCCTTTTTCCTGAGTGCACAGTTCTGGGCTTTCTGACCTGGAAACTGATCATGTTCAATTTCCGAAGATGCAATATATTTAGGATTCTCTTTAATGCTGAATAAATTATATATGTGTGCACATGTGAGGCCTACTGGAAATACAATAATTTCAATCAGCTTTCCTGATTGAAGTGAAATATAAACCACCGAGATACTTCGTTATGTTCCCTGGTTTGCAGGTTAAGGGCAGTAATTGGAGGATTTCCCTCTAGATGAAAGGACTTTGTCTCTGTGTGAGGCCATCTTAAGCAGAAAGTTTAAAGGCTCCTGACACTGATCAAAAGTAGCGTCTAATGTTCAGACAGTGATCAATTTGCAGCTCGCCCTAATGTTAGGACTTGACATAGGTACATTTATTTAGAAAAAAGAAATGATCTCCTTAC
Organism: Macrochelys suwanniensis; assembly: GCA_033296515.1. Lineage (NCBI taxonomy): Eukaryota > Metazoa > Chordata > Testudines > Chelydridae > Macrochelys > Macrochelys suwanniensis. The sequence goes on along the minus strand of CM065780.1, from coordinate 42,671,437 downwards.
CATGAAAAGGGCCAATTAGATTATTACGGTTAGGTTTGGTTCATTCTCATGCTGTTGCTTGGTTGGACCACTCCCCATTCTCTTCTCATTCTCCATTGAGTTAATGTTTTACGTTGCTCTGATGTAGATTATAAGGAACAGACATGCTAAAGTAAATAGTGAGTCAGTAAGTGTGGCAGTGTTCTTCAGGGGCTAGAGAGCACTGGACTGGAACTCAGGAGACTTGGGTTCTGTTCCTGGATCTCTCACCTATGGCCTTTTAAACGAGAACCATCAACATAACTTACTTAGACTTTCCTGAATAAAAAACTGGCAAAGAGACAGAAGTTAAAGCATAGAAACGAATGTGAATTTTCATTATGGCAAGAGAATAACGGCGGGGTGCGGCAAGATTGTGTGCTAGGTCTGATGTTGATTAATATATTTACTAATGATTTGAAAAGAGGGGTGAGCTGTGACATAGCCAAATTTGCAGATGACAAAGGTGTTTAGGTTAGTCATCCCCCAGGGAGACTGAGGAATGCCAGAGAGGACCTAAGCAAGCTAGGATAACACTGCAGGCAGTACAATGGCAGATGTAGTTCAATGTTTTGTAAATGCAAAATCATGCACATTGGAGGAAAACATTTGAACTACTCTGACGCCTTACAGGGTACTAAACTGATTGTATCACCTCAGGAAAGGGACCTGGGCAGCTCAATTAAGTCCTTGCTTCAATGTGCAGCTGTGGTCAAAGCAAACTAGATATTAGGATACCACAAAGAGCTTTGTCTCTCAAATCACCAATACATCTATTTGGAAATATTGGCATTCCACACCATCTTAAAAAAATAATCTTGCAATGGTTTATAATGGAAGCTGGCAATGAAGGAGTTAAAACCAGTAAAACTTGCTTTAGGGTTGAGACTTTGCATTCCATGTTTTAGGCTTTAGTGAATATTTGTGGTTGACTATGGACCACCCCCTAAAAATAAGGGCATATAATGGAAATGCTGACAGATTTTAAACTACGGTGATGGTAGCAGGCTCTGCTATAATTAAGCATGTGTCTCAGAAGTCTGTGTAATATGGTTGCCTTGTCAATACCCTGAGCTGGAAGGAATGTATCTTAATCTGGACAATCCTTTTAAATTAGTTTGGGAGGTTGTGTGTGGAAAAAACAGATGCTGAGGTTTATTTCATGGTAAGACTCAACTTGTGCGTACATGAGAAGATAACAAATATTTGATGGATACTTGATAACCCTGATTAACTGCACAGATCACTGGAGTCCTGGCGGTATGCAAAAAGCATCAAAACTTAATCTGAAAAGATTAGCCATTAGGGCAGAACACCAGCAGAAATCACATGAAAGATCTCCTAGTTCCCTCTTTGTAAATGTTATATGGGTGAAATTGTGTACGTGTTGGTAGGTCTTTTCTTTCTTTGTCTGGTTTTGATGATTGTGGCCTACTGAACTGAACCGAAGTATTCCTTTTTCTTGTGTTTTTGTTAAACTGCTACGTTTGCCTTGTGTAATTTCAGAGGACAGAGCCCAGCTGTTGCTGAATTTAATTTACTACTGAAAGCACATTCTTTGGAAACCTATGGTGTTGATCCCCATCCTTGTAAGGTAATAGTTCAGGGTTTTTAAAATAGATTATCTTATGGTTAATAAAACCATCAGTTTCAATAAATTAGTCCCATTTTTATCCAGCCATGCGTACTAAAACATTTCCGAAAGAGCCTCCTCAGAAAATGAGAGAGATGTTGCAGCTTTGTAAAATGTTGATTGACAAACACCTATGTGTCAGTCCCAGAAGTACTGCCTTGCATAGGCAGTATTTCACAGTATGACACTCTAGCACGCTGTGTCAGTATGAGGAGATTTTTTGGGGGGGTCCTGGCAGGTCACAAGTATTGTAATTCCATCCCAACCGTGTGAACAACTTGTAGTGCTGTACTATCCTCTTATAACAGTTATTGCTCGTAACTGTTTCTAGTCAACAGAAAACGATAGCCTAAGTAAACATACTAGGTAGAGTATATTTTGCTTAGTGTACTGTGGGAAAAGTTTTGATAACTGATCATTTCTTTGCCATTCAAAACTCTCCCTTAATGCCATCTTATGGAGGGGTTTACTAAGTTTCAATCTTATATAGTGCATGTAATTCCTGAGAAACAGTATATCAGAGTTAAACAAATACTCTAGATGGGAAATGCTTCATATTTTTGCAAGAATTTCAGTAACAATGTGTTACTGTTATCCAGAAGCCACAACCAATTGCTAGGACTTCTAGGCTGACATTTCAAACACAAGTGTTTCATTTGCAGCAGCAAAATATACAAACCATAACACAAACAGGAAATTGCATATACAAAAGGGTGAATTACAAATGTACTTATGTATTCAACTTCACAGTCCACTACTTTACTATTCTGTGTTTCTTTTACAAAGGTGTCTTTGGCTATAACCACTAGTTTTTTCATGTGTACAAATGAAGCCACAATATCTCTGTATTTTTGAGTGATGGCGCTTTGCCTTTATAATTTGCTTTTAAGGTTGCCCGTTTTTATGATACTCTAATTGTTAATTTGCATTGTTATATTTCAACAATACTGCATTCCAACATGGTTTTATAGGGCAAACTAAGTGACCTATAGATCCCACGCACACATGTAGCAGTTTACAGTGCTCACCATTAAACAGTCTACCCTTATCCAAAGCTATATCTGCATTATTGCAGGTATTTCTATTCTAAATTAGATATGGGGCCTGAGCCAAAGCCCACTGAAGTCAATGAAAAGACTTCCCTTTACTTCAGTGAGCTTTGGATGAGAACCATACTGTATTATTTCAGATGTCATTGTACGATTATTATAGACTTTTTAATAGTAATCACAGTAGGGTACTTACATTTGAATCTGTGTCCCTCTGTGTTTTTGCTTTTACCATCCACAGGAAGCTTAAAAAACCCCTAATATTCTTTGACTGCATAATGATTTGAAATAAAGCTTATAGACGCACATCATGCCAGGCAAATGAGAGTTTGGAAATAGGCATAAGAAAGCTGGTTAGTGTAAAACATGAACTGACCTAAACTTTTGCTAAAAAAAAAAAATGAATCCAACCTTTATTTTGTGGAATTTAAAAAAGTTTGGTGTACTGATATTTAAAAGAAAACACCAGTTATCTTTGCACTTCTGGTTTCCACCAACATTGGAAATATCTAAATACAGCAAGAAAGGCTGTCTTGTGGCAATATTTCCAGCACAGATGATATTGTGACGTATTGGAAATCACATGAGAGAGCTTGTTTCTATGAATTTCAAGGCTGAAGGACATGGGATGAGAATATCACATCTGGGCAAAACTGTGAATCCCTTGCTCATATTGGTGAGCATTTTGATATCAAATGGGACTATTTGTGTATGTATTCAGAGAAAAGAATAAGCCTTTAAGTGCTACCATTGTGCCAAAATCTACATGTGAAGAAAAACAAAGCATAAGACAGTTTTATCCAGTCAAATAGTAAGAAAGAAACAAGACATTTTATTGCTGAGGATTGAACTTAGACGTTGAGAAAAATTTAGTTGACCGATAAGGCTTAGTCCTAAGAAAAACACAGATACCGTATCTGTGACTGCAATGGACTAAGAATTTATAGCATCAACAAAGAATGTTTTATATAGTGGGGAGGGGGAATCAAACAAATAGCTTTAATTTGTTTTTTCTCTCTCTCTCTTATTTTAAGGATTCAACCGGGACCACTACTTTTTTAGGATTCACAGCAACAGGCTTTGTAGTTTTCCAGGGAAATAAAAGAATTCATTTGTTAAAATGGTAAGCATATCAACTGTAATTAGATTATTATTTAAGATCCTTTTAATTGTGTTTTTACCCCCTAATTCCTTTAAGGAAGCTACAGGTGGAATATTGAAGATTCACTTCTTTTCCCTTTCACATTTTATTTTTCAAGGATTTTTAGATCACATATGAAAAAGAAATTGGTCTCATTCTACTTCTTACTGGAAATTAGTCTACATGACAAACTTGGAGAAGTCAAACTAATTGACAGAAATATTCAAAAATTGTATAGCTGTGATGTTGGAGGTCACTAATGTAGTATAATGGCAGGGGTGCATAGGAAGGTTTCACAATTCCTACCACATTATGCTTGGCTCTTGAATGTGCTGTCAATTCGTCATTCAAATATGAAAAGAAAAAATAAGTTTTTTTTAAAAAGTACTTAAGGTGGGAGAGGAGGTGGGATTGTATATGTTTATAAATGATCATTCCCTTGCAGATTTCTAAATATAAGTAGATTTGGTCCCTATGTTTTTTCTTTCTTAAGGCAACTTTCTTCATATCTCAAGGATTTCACTGTTACAGGGCACATATGAAGCTATGATAACATTAGTGAAGACAGATTGAAGCTCTCTTGCCAGCATTTCCCGTCTTTTTCATAAAATCTCCGGCTTTTTGGTAGCTGATGGAATAATTTAGAAATTATGGTGTGCTCCACTTATTTTCATCTTAAATAGCTCTGATAAACCAAATGGATTATGCAGAAGGTCAATGGTCAAATTATAGAATAGGCCACTGCTTTGATTAGAATTATTGGCTGTTATAGTTGTATTTGGTGTGGCATACAGCCAAGTCTTTGGCACAGGCTAATTTCCCTTTACATCACTCCATTGGTACAAGGGAATAAATGTTGCCCCAGAGGGGCAGATGGGGATTCTCTTGTCATAGCCTAATCCCATACCTTCCAATGTTCTTGGAGCAAACCCTAGTACTTTCATGTGTTCATACATTTGCACAATTTTGAATAATTCTGTAGATACATACCAAGACTAAGAGAAAGAAGGATAGAAGAAAGAAGAGATGCAAAAGTCTTCAGCATTTCATATTCTTTGTCATTTGTTTCCTGGCAAAATGTTTTATTCATCTCTCATCCTATTACCAGCATTTAATTCCAGCTCCCCAATCATCTGCATTGCAAAATAATCCCTTTCTCCAAATCAGTTTAATTGCTAATAAAAGCAACCCCATTCAAAATACCTACCTTCATTGCAAGATAAAACCAAACCAAATGCCACCCCAAAAACCAGTACTCCATGCCAATTTAATTGCAAAACATCCCTTCACACATACTGGAAGTATCGGGGGGAGCACTGGGAGAGTTTTCATTGATGCCTCAGCCATCCTCCCCAGTTTAACTCCAAAGGTCTGAGTGGGCAGGTCAAGTAGTCAGCAATTGCTGAACAGATGACAGGAACAACTGCCTCCTCTATGGCTCTTCACACGTAAAATGTTCCCACAGCATCATTTTAGAAGGGGATGGAACAGAGCTGTCATTGATTGCCATTCCCCAAGAAGTGGGGGAATAGGGAAGAGCAGCCATACAGATGGAGATTTCTCTGTAGACTGTTTTTTTTCCTGCAGGTGTACAGAAACATTTTTAAAACCCATAAAATTGGCCAGTCTGGAATCCCTTGCTTGCCTAAAATCAGAGTAGCCACCTCTATCTATTTTTCCCTAAACTGGAGTCAAATGAAAGCATTCTTGGGGGTGTGGCTAGGGGTGGGGTTGGGGTGTGGCTGGAGCACATGGTACTCTGGTGATCTGCAACCTTCAGGCATCTTCTCTTGTGTTCAAACCTTTCATTGTGTACTGGCAAAACATGCTCATCTCAAATAAATGGATCAGTCAAAAAAGAAAAAAGAGGCAAAATATTAACCTTATCACAGAGCCTCAATTAAAATATCTGCGTAATCATCAGTCCTTTCATTGATATGGTACATTTATGATTAAAATGCAGTACCTGTCAGAAAGTTTTTTTCTTTGTAGCACATTCCTCTTTGCATCTAGAATCTCTTCAGTGCCAACCATTTGTTTGCTAAAGTTTTAGAAATGTTTATGGGAAACTACAGTAATTTTAATAGTTTTATTCATTTCATAATTTATCATGCAATTAAATAAAAATACATAACCTAGGAGGGGAAGGAGGTTATTGCACTACTGATATGTCCTTTTATAGTGATTTAAATCTTGATTAGGACACACAGTAAAATAGATGTTTTATCTCATTGTACCCAATATTAGAGATACTAAGCATCATAAAAACCCATGCAATTTGGCATATTGTGCGCTATTTGTAAGTGTTCAGATACAATGATGAGTGACATCAATGCATAAATAAGCAGATATGCAAATAGATGGGATATTGCTGGTGAGAAATGACATGCAATTGCAGCATTCTGTGTGGAAACTTCCAGACCTTTCTATGCAGCATCTGGCTCCTAAAGGTGTTACCTTATCGTCATTTTAAGTACCAAATGGATTCCAAGATTTTAAAGATGAGAAAAATTCTGAAGTATAAATATAAGTTTATCTCCCCTTCTCAGCAGCTTCCTTCTCTTTCCTCCCTGGTCCAAATGAACTCTTTAAAGGCTCACAACAATGTGGAAAGCATAACACCCCAAGTCTATATTCTCTACTCTGAAGAAAATTAATATATTTGCTCTAGCACTATGGATTTTACACTATTTACTTAGAGTGCAATGTTGATGAGAGAATAGCATTTTCTATGGTAGATTGCTCGACATTTGTGAATCCGTTAAATTTGCATGAAAATGCACATCACTGTTGTTCACTGCAATTTTTTCCGTTACTTAAAAGATTTTTTTCTTCTTAGGGCTGATGTCTGTAAATTGAAATTTGAAGGGAAGACATTTTATGTGCTTGGAGCTCAGAAAGAGGTTGGATATTATTTTTATACTAAATTAGTATGAGTGATTTAGATTTAATTTTTAAAAGCTACTAATATATTTTAATTTTAAAACAGGGTTTTTTTAATGGATGGTTTGACAAATTGTATTTCATATATTGTAGATTACATGTAAAATAAAAATAAACCTGTGTCTTTTTATTGTTTATGAGAAAAGATATCTAACTTGACAAAGGGATTAGAGCTGACAACACCTATTAGGTTCATCTAATCCAACCATGCAGTGCAGGGATTTTTCCTTACAATTTGTTCCCTAGTATTTACCTAGTCTAGTTTTAAGGGTCAAATTATCTAAATGTGGGAATTGTACCAGCATAAAAGGTGAGTAATGCACAGGAGTGTCAAGCCCCTGACTTCTATGGTGAAATTTTCAAGTGGGCTGTTACAGGGTGGACTGGGATTTTGGAGGGAACTGGCAGGCCACTTGAGCCTCATTAACAGCCTCACTATGGGGCCTGACAAAGGGCAACTGGTTTTTAGAAAGAGGGGGGAACAGGAACCGTGGAGAGGATGTTGTGGTCATTACTGCAAAAGAGCTGCAGTGAGCAGAAGGCTCCTGCAGTGACTCTGAGCCCAGGGCTACACTAGGGGAGGGGGTCGATCTACGATACGCAACTTCAGCTATGTGAATAGTGTAGCTGAAGTCGGCATATTGTAATCGACTTACCTGGCCATGAGGACGGCGGCGAGTCGATCGCTGCCGTTCCCCTGTCGACTCCGCTTCCGCCTTTCGATGAGGTGGATTTCCGGAGCCAACGGGGAGCGCAATCGGGGATCGATTAATCGCATCTTAACGAGACGCGAAAAATCGATCCCTGATAGATCGATTGCTACCCGTCGATCCGGCGGGTAGTGAAGACAAGCCCTGAGAAACCAGGAGAGCAGCAAAGGGGGTTTGCCTGCTGATGTCTACACTAGATAAAAGACCCGTGGCCTGGCCATGGCTGACTTGGGCTCGCTGGGGCTCAGGCTGTGGGGCTAAAGATAGCTGTATAGATGCTCGGTCTTGGGCTGGAGCCCAGGCTCTGGGATCCTTCCAAGCCTGAACCCCAGTGTCTACACAGCAATTTTACAGCCTCACAGCCCAAGCCGTGTGAGCCTGAGTCAGCTGACAGGGGCCAGCCATGGGTGTTCAATGAAGTGTGGATTGGTGTCACTTAGGAAAATTTGGTCCTAAATGTTTCTAGTGGACAGAGTTTCTATCAGTTCCCTGGAAGACTATTTCACAGTCTTGAAGAATTCAACTTTTATGTTTTTTCTTATTCCTTTTTTCTACACTTAGAAAAAGGCTATGTTGTCATTTCATACCTCTACACCAGCAGCCTGCAAGCATCTTTGGAAGTGTGGGGTGGAGAACCAGGCTTTTTATAAGTAAGTAAATCTATATCAGTTCATCATAGTAAAAGGAAAGCATGTGCACTAGGGTAGAAGATGGTTCCATGTGAAATTTTCTGTGTGTCTTTAACAGGATGGAACACAAAACCAGTATTGCTGCATCATTAAATGTAGATGCCAAAAAAGCATATTTGGATAAATATGCAAATTGGTATACTGGGAGGTAGTACTTCATTACAAATGAGGATCGTAGTTGAGGAAGCATTTGGTACTTTTTAGGGTGGAGGATCAAGAACTTTCTTCCAAATAGCCTATATTAGCTAAGTTTGTAGCAGCAGTGTGTAGCTAAGTGAATAGGATGACAGACCGGGAGTCAGGGAACATGGGTATTACTCTTGGTTCAGCTGTTGACCACCTCTGCAAACTTGAGCAAGGCACTTAACTGTTCTGTATCTGTTTCTCCTATGAGTAACATGGTGAGAATAAAGCTACCCACCTCTATTAAGTTCTTTGAGATCTATGCTAGGAGAGTGCTAAGCCGTAAGTATTATTCATCTGGGCATTTTTGAATAAAGATTGTTTTCCAGTGAAGCCACAAGGGCTAGTAACTGGTGACTAGGAATTCCCCAGCATGGGTTAATACACTTCAAAAAGATGGAAGTGCTGTTGGATGCATTTGGGAAAGTTGCCACTCATCTAGTTCAAAAAGTAAATGGCTGTAAATCAGTTGCAAGAGAAGGAAGAAGTCCAGAAACTATCCCCTCTCCTACACCTCAAAAGATACCATGCAGATAAATCATCAAAGGTAATCATTAATTTTTTCCCTTTCCTCAGTTAATTTAATTAGATCTTTCGCCTTGTATACGAACATTTCCCTCTGGGCACGTTTCTTTTATTCCTGCGACTTTGGGTTCCTTTACAGCATCTGGCATACTTTATTGTGTAAAAATACTGTGTCTTTGGTGCTTGCACAGTAGCCAACACTGAGGGGAGAGGGAATGACCTGTGACTGGGTAGATAGAATTTGTGTTTTAACAAGGGTGTTAATCATCTGTTTTATGTTGAAGCAGGTTCTTTCTTTCTGGCTGCAACAGTGTGTTGAATGAAAAGCATAAAATATAGGCCTCTTACAACACAGCCATTAATTTAGTTATAGTCCATTTGAAAACTGAAGCTGAATTATTACAGAGGTTCTACTTAAGAACACTCTTCACCTTGCAAGACTGGGTGGCGAAACAATCTGTGCACACATGTTTGATGTTGAACATTTAGATTTGATTGCAATCATTTTTAGTAATATAAAACAGAGAATGGGTACAATGCTCACTCTCCCAGCTACACTCAAAGGAGAGGAGTCAAATCCTTTTGCCTTTCAGACAGTAGCAGCTGTCAAAGTATGAATGTCCAATGTGGACTGGTATAAAATATCATCTCTGATATTTTGCTGTCCTAGTAGCGATATTCATTATGTGGGTCTCAGACATCATTCCTCATCTACTCTTTTCCTTGCCATACTCTCCATGTGGCTTCCATACAATCTTCTTCAAGATTTTGAAAGTATACTCGCCTGTTTCATTTCAGCATCTGTAGACCAAATGGAAGTATGTTACTAATTTAGTAGAGTGAGGATTGGAAGTAGCACTCCATGGACAGGAGTACACTGGTAGATTAGATTAGTGGTTGCTACAGATCAACAGTCTGCAGAGTTAAAGTGAAATAAAGATAGGTTGCATAGCATTGCAAACCATCTACACTCAAAACCTACTAATGTGCTACAAGAAAGAAGGAAGTACTTCCTTAGCCTGCTGGAGGAAGTTGAGGGATTTTTCTGGCTGTTTCATTAATGGGTAATGTGGGAGAATGTGAAGATTCATGAAGACATTGTAAAATTGATAACGGAGCTGAGAAGACCAGAAAAGAGCCAGAAGACCTCAAAGTCAGAGAGATGAGAGGAGCACATGGGGGCCATAGACAGTAAAGAAAGCAGGCCCAAAGGCTCATAGGAAAGAGTCAGAGAGAAGCCTGGAGGGACCAAGGAAAACTGTGAACCAAAGCCTAGGATAATAGTATAGAACCAGCAAAGACAGATTTGGGATTCAGAGAAACCTCCCACCTTTTCACCCAAAATTGGGGAATTTTAAAAAATTGCTGGTGTTTCTGAACATAAAGTTCTTTATGAAATTAGACTTTGCCAGTTAAATGATACAACAGCATAATATTTGTGCAGCCTCACTGAAAGCCTAACCAAGGTAAAATTGGACTCTGTGAATAGTTCTACTTCAGAACATAACATACAGTACAAACCCTGTAGGCTGATTACACAAAATTACTTACAATCAATTTGCTACCCAAAAAATATTTTCATTAAAAAAACCCAAACAGACTTGCATGCAATTCCTGCTGGTGAGACATTCCCTTGGTTAAATTTGAATCATGGTTTCAAGCTTTCTTTTCAACCATAAAAAGTAGAAACTTCACTCTTTTAAAAATGAAGGCTGAGATTCTGATCTCTTCATGTGACTCTAGGAGCTAGGGACCTAGACACGCCGATGCCTTAATCCTACCTTGTATTAAAGTATTTCTGTGATTATTTGCACACAGCTATAAATAAAAGTTTCTTCAAGCTTGGGGAAGAAATATGAAATCCACTTTGACATTTCAAAACTACAAAATAGCAGAGAGGTGGCATATCTGGAGACATATTGTTCCTCGATGTTCATAGGCCAGATCCCCCACCCCTCCCCCAAGCTCTGATTAATGTCACCAAAGGCTTTTGCATTCTGATTCAAAGTGACTGGATTGAATAGACTTTACTCATACACAGGAAATATGGCTGCTTTCTGAGTGAGGAACTCCTGTTCTTTTGTTTCGTATTTGTTTCAATGATACCAGTGTGCTCACTGCAGCATCCGTGTGGGGAGTCCTTGTGTGGCTTGCTGGAGGAAAAAGGGTTCTTGCCACTTTAGGGGGCTCTCTCCCTTACAATGGGTAGTAGAAGGGGAGGGGGAAAAGTTTACCAGCATGGATCAGGAAAGGGGAGAGAAGCAGGAAGCAGTTGGGACAGGTCTGGGGAGGGCACTGCCCTTCCTGCTGACTGAAAGAGTGAGGGCTGGATATTTATATCCCAGGCAGTCCCCAAAAAGCCTTCTCTTACCTGGATCAGGCTGGCATTCACACCCATGAATTTGTAAAGGGGCTGGGTTTCCTCATGACTCACTATGCTAGTTGCCCTTTTCTTTGGGGGCTGGGAAAGAGTTTTTCCCTCACCACCGGATGGCCGAGATTGTGCAGGGTACTTGTCTTCCCCACAGCAGGTCTGGGACCTGGTGGGACGTGTGTGTGTGTGGGGGGTGGCGGTGTAAGGCTATAATGTCACAATTTAGTACATAAAACTCATGGCAGATATCCATTATGGAAGGGATACAGTTATCAGATAAAATGGACTGGAAAAGGATTTGAAGGAAAGCTCCCCTTAAGGGAGCTGAGCGGGGGGGGAGGGGGGATTGTGAGGCTACTGTGTCTCACAGCAGGGAGACGACTTCCCCCCTCTTTTTATAGCCCCTGTTCACTTCAAACGCGGAGACTTGCAGGATCCCAGCAATGGGCTGGCTGGGACCAGTTGAAGTTTATATGGAAATGGTTAAGCAAATTATGATGATCTGCACTGTACCATTTATTGCCAGGGTCTTCCAGATTTTTAGGTGACTAAAGATACGGCCTAATTAAACCACATCCGTTAGCTCCTGTCCTCCTTCTGGCATGGCTGGGCAGTGTGGAGGTAACTACATCTCTGTCCTAATCCTCCCACATACAGGATATTGTAAGAGCCCTTGCTGGGGCCGCTGGATTCTATGGTGCTTGGTTCACATGGTATATATAAACTTCTGCAGGCCCTGGAGGAGCAATGTTTTACTTCCTTGCTCTGTTATCCAGATAATCACTCATTGGTATGCAGTCTTTCCATACAATCTAAATTGTGAGATACAGCTATTTTGTTTTACATGTAATTTTATGCTGAAATTATTACACATATCAATACAAAAGTTTTAAACTGCCAATTATAGAATATTATGCTATAGTAGAAGAAGAACACAGTTTGAAATTTGTCTTGCTCATTTCTGTACATTAAGTTGCTTTTTACACTTTTTTTAAAAATGTGACAACCATGTACTCTTCTTTTTCTGAAAGGTATGCAAAATCAAGTCAGATCAAGACGATGTCCAGCAGCAAAATATTTTTTAAAGGCAGTAGATTTCGATATAGGTATGCACTTTCTTGTCCTTATGGTTTGTTTAAGATTAACCATTCCGAGGGTGGAAGAGAGAGCTTGGAAAATTATTAATGGGAAATTGAGCCTTTACCTCTGTACCCAATGCAGGTCAATAGGGATTCAAAACCTGATTGCTCTTCGGTGTCTTTTATGAAATGAGTTGGTGGTTTCATTTAGAGCCTAGTGAACAGTGTTTCATTTAAGAAAAAAAGCCACAATATTTGGCACTAGTTGACATCCTTTGTTGCAGTCTCAAGACAAGACAAAACTTGGATAGCATAGAGATTGAACTACTCTCACCAGTTGCCGCTAGAATCAGGGTAGACATATGTTGGTGAGACAGTGGGGTGAAACTCTTGCTGATACAGCTCTTCTGTACTTGTTCTGCAGATAAATGATCTCCAGTATTTTCAGTGGGAGCACTAAATTGATTTCTGATCAATTAGAAAATAATGTACTCTGTTATCCTGTCTTCTAAAAAATGTGTTGCTTTTCTTTGTTGCCATTTTAATAGTTCGTGTTACAACTACATATTAATATTGACCTAAATTTAAAAAATCCCTCAAAAGTTGCTTGAATATTCTAATTCATGTTTTGTTACAGTGGAAAGGTCGCCAAAGAGGTTGTTGAAGCAAGTTCTAAAATCCAGAGAGAGCCTCCTGAAGTGCACAGGTATATTTTGATATTTTAACTTTAAGGACCGAAGAAGATGAGTCTGTTTTACACAGAAAAAGTTACTTTGGTTAATATGGGATTAATTGGACCATCATTCTGAGCAGCCATTTGAGACAATCAATCCTAGTGAAAGATGCTAAATCAGTATAACACAATTGTCTCTGTGTCACTTTTTCTGTCCTAGACAAGGGAGTTGAATCAGTATTGACCTGAAATTCCTTTTAATCAATCAATAAAATAGTTCATTGGCCTCTATATCACCAGGTAGGAAGTATGATCCTGGCAGAAAAAAAAATCACCTGTGTTTCAACCCCAGTCATTGTAATGGTTTTTAATTTTTTAGGAGGAGGGATTTATGTAGCAACTTAACCACTGACTTAAAAACCAGTTTAAAGAGAAAGGAGAATAGTTCTTATCTTATCTGGGGAAACGTTCTCTGGTTTGCTTTTTCTAAAGCCGTTGGACCTTTAAAAATAGACAGGTGGCTTCCTGAGATGTGTCACTCATTGTACAGCCAGCAGGAGTTGATCAGACCCTGATCAAAACAAATGGAAATGGGAAACTTGCACAAACTCCATGATTAGAGACTAAGCAGAAGAGAGGAAAGAAATGCCAGGAGGAAAAGGAACAAGACGTTAGAAAGCTTGAAAAACATACTATTGTGTCAGTGACCAGAGTGATTGCTTAGTTTTTTGAATATTTGCAGCCACAGCCACTCTACTGTTGTAAAGTTAATTTTCCATTACTTTTGTGGGTGGAGTTTGTTTTTTTTCCATTGTGTCCTGAAATACCAGCTATACCTTGGTGAAGTGTGAAGAGTTGCCATAAATTAGGCTCTTTATAATGTCTAAAAGGTAACATTCATAAAGATGCAGTTGTGTTGTACACCCTAACATGGCATACATGGCCATTGAATAACATTAACCAGGTGACATTTAAATGATGCACCAAACGGAGGGTCTAAAAATTATTAGGTGTCTAAATAAGAGCACAAAAATAAGTGGGTAGGTCTTCCATTGAGATTGAATGCACTGTGAAAGTGTGCAAGTTCACATTAACATAGGAGATCCATGTGATTGTCCAAGTTGTCTTGATTTATTCTTTGTTGTCCATTTTCTACCAGACCATTCTGAGGGATAGACATGAGTGTGATTTTTTTTTAAAGATTTCTTTTGCATTTGGCTTTTCTGTGTTTTACAGCATTGCAAAAATAATGTAAGTGAACGGTGACAAAATATATACCTTCTGTTGACTACGCTGAAGGTTTACTATGCATGGCACAAAATTGCTGCATGAATTTGGCTGCCTTTTTTTATTACTATTTTAAGTAGTGTGTAATTTTGTGGTGTTCTAACATGAATGAGAAGAATATTGCATTAGTAGAATGTGGTCAAGTGCCCTTCTCAGCCTATACTGAAACAAGGTCCACACACTATATGGAATCGGAAACTTGCCCTCATTCGAGGGTTTGGCTCTTTTAACAAAAACCTTTAAAACATACTACTGGGGTTCCTGCCTACAACCTGTTGTATTAATTTAAATAGAATATATAGCCCAAAGGTGTTAGCATAACCCACTCACTGTCCAGTATTAAACAGTGTTAAACAAGGTTCAAGGTTTGGTGTACGGAGACCTCAGCCTGCTTAGCACCATGGCAGACACACCATTAATAACAATTCTTTTAACCTTTTATTAAAGATGAAGAAAAGAAGGAAAAACAGTTGAAGCATTTGAAATGTAAAGTATTAAGTGAGGCCTTCATTTTAACAACATCCCTTTTCCCTTTCCATTTCTCTTTAGCTGGAGTGAATTTTTAGAAGGAAAAGCCCCCTTGTTTGACAGTCTCTTAGATAGTATGGTAGATGAGATGGTAATGATTTTCCTTTTTTGGGAAAAGAGAAGTTAGTTGAGACGGCTTGGAGCTGCTACTGTTGCTAAGGTCTGATCCAATAGGCACCGACTCCGTGGGTGCTCCAGGGAAAAAATTAGTGGGTGTTTAGCACCCACTGGCAGCCAGCTTCCCCCTTCCCCCATAGCGCCTCCCGCCCACCGGCAGCCCTGCTGATCAACTCCTCCCCCTCCCTCCCAGTGCCTCCTGCCCACTGCAATCAGCTGTTTCACAGCATGCAGGAGGCGCTGGGAGGAAGGAGGAGAAGCGGGGATGGGGCGCGCTCAGGGGTGGGGGCACGCTCAGGGGTGGGGGTGAAACTGGGTGGGAAGAGGCGGGGCTGGAAGAGGTGGGGCAGGGGCATGGCCTGGGGAGGGGAGGGAAGAGGCAGGACGTGTGGGGGCATGAGGGAAGGGGCGGGACCTGGGGCAGAGCAGGGGGTTGAGCACTCCCGGGACCTGTAGGAATCCAGTGCCTATGTCTGATCCTGTTTCATCCCAGGTGGTGGTTGGGATTCAGCTGGAAACAATTGAGGTGGTGATGTCATCTAGGTTCCTCTCTCTCTGGCTCAGTCTGGTCAGGACGTCTCTCAGGATTAGGACAAAGAAGGTCCGGGGGCACAGGGGACAGTGGGGATAGCAGCTAGGATGGTGAAGCCGCCTCCACTAGCCAATTTTTTTCCTGAAAGTCCTTTTGTGTAATCACACAAAGGGAGTGATTGGTGGAATAGCCTATCTCCTCATTATTTTGTCTACCAATAAGACATAGTTTTTGACACAACAATTTTGGTTCACTGATTTCTGGTTCCAGACTTTTCTTGTTTACCAAGCATGATCTGAACACAGTCCTTGATTTATATCAGTAGGCCTTGCTGTGTGGACTAATTCGGTCTGACTCCCTTTCGTACTTTTTCCCATCAACATTTATTGTTATAAGTTACCATGACATCTTACAAACTTAAACTCACTTCTTATAGTTAACTCACAACTACAGTAAATATGTGGGCCCAGTTATCACAACTCAAAATATCCTCTTGAAAGAACCACTCCGTTCTTCTTCAAGAAATGTCCTTGTGAGTGCTTCGCTCCAGATGTTGGTGCATCCCTGTGCCTTCGCTCAGAGATTTTTACAGCAGTACCTGCATGGGCCGCGCACGCGCGGTGCCTGCCTCACACACTGATGGTGCCTCAATATTGTGCACGTGTGGCCCGGGCTCCTCAGTTCTTTCTCTACCGTTCCCGGCCTGAGACAGAACTCAGCAGTCTTGCTCAAGGATTTTCACTTTTAGACAGTTAGTTGTTTATACAGTTTATCTAGTATTTTAGTCAGAAGTTTTATTTCCTTTCTCCCATTATTCTCTTAACTCCCCACCCCTTTCCAGTTTTTTTATGTCAGACAGTTTATATTATGCCTGGCTCACCAGGTTTTAAGAGATGCACTACGTGCAGAGAGGCCATCCCCTATCTCTGATGGCCATTCTCAATGTGTTCATTGTTTGAGGGAGTCCCACATCCCCCAAAAATGTGCCCACTGTGTGACAAAGCTTTGTCCTTGTCTCCGTGGATCCTGCTTTTCCTGGCAGATTTGTGCTAGCCTCAGAGGCTCACTGTGACCCTCCTTGTAGCCCTTCTCTCTCTAGAGGCAAGGGTCACAGCCTACTGAGCCATGTTCATCATAAGCCAGCGAGGGAGGTGAGGAGAAGCTATCCTCTCTTGCACAGTCTGTGTTGTCTCCCAGTCTTGGTGATTAATTGGGGGGAGGCAAGAGGGGAGGAGCCTGGGCCCACCCTCTACTTCGGGCTCTAGCCCAGGGACCCTAATAGTATCAGCTATTGTAGCTGACCTTTTAGAAATAGGACACGTACAATTCCCTGGGCTACTTCCCCCACAGCAGCCCCCACTTCCTCAAACTCCACTTCATCCTTACTTCAGGGCCTCCTTTCTTGTTCCTGATATGGTGTGTACTGCTCAGTCTCTCCAGTAGTGCAACCTCCTTCCACAGCTCCTGACATCCACCCCTCACTGACTAACTGGGAGGCTTTTAACTAGTTCCAGCCAGCCCTTGATTGGCTTCAGGTGTCCCAATCAATCAAGCTATCTCCACTGCTTTTTCTAGAAGGATCTTAATTGGCCCCAGGTGTCTTGATTAACCTGGAGCAACTGCCATTTGGTTACCAAGGTATCAGGGATTTGTTTAGCCTGGGGCTAACATACTGGTTCCTCACCACTTTACTATAGCCATCTGGCCTTGCCCCCATCACAACTGCAGTAAGCTGAAGTCCAGGACATGAAAGGACAGAGACCTGAGGCTCAAATTAATTCTAATGGAGAAGTCCCTGAGACCTGCCTCTGACCCAGGTCAGGAGTCGTACTCAAGACAAAGCTTGCCTAAGTCCACGAAGGATAAAAACGAAAAAAGGGCGAGCTTCATCACCTCACATTGACCAGCCGGCCTCCAAATGGTCTCAGAGCAGGTCTGTCTCTTTGGTGCCAACCTGTCCGCGGCTCAGCACATACAACGCTCCAGGCACCTCCGGCACCGTCCGTACCCCGGCTGCTGCCAGTACGCACCACTCTGGTGCCTAGGCTATGGGCTTAAAGTTGCCTGCCTCTTTTAATATGCCACCGGATAGCACCACAAAGGACTCGGTGCCAACTCAACTGAGGCTGCCTGTGCCGCACACAAGTACAGTTGCTGTTGCGGCACCGACACCTCAACCACCTATGTATATGCATATGGCGCCACACCAGTCTGCACTGGCTGACCCTGTGGCATCCCCACTGCACCCAGCGCAGTATATTCTGGCTCCTTCTACCTCGGCACTGCAGTTTATTCAGTTGAGCAATTTGCTAGTCTCGGCAACCCCCATTACTTGGTACCGGTCTCTCACTGGAACTGTTGGCATGGCACCAACAACTATCCCCTATTCCCTCACTTTTCTAGTGATGAGGATGACGAAGACACCATTCCTCCCCCATTCAGACTCCTGCTAGCATGGGATCAAGGTCCTTATATTTCAGGAACTCACCACCCTGGTATGGACACCCATGGATGGCACCCTTCCCGGGACAGTGGCATTACTGGAGCCCATGGGGGTTCTACAGCAGGCACCACAGTAACCAACACAGCCCACGAAGAGGTGACACCAGATCTGCTCCTGAACCCGTTCACATGTCTGCAATGAACGGACAGGAGCAACCTGCAATGGTGTACGCAGAAGGAGGGGCACCTGACACCTCTCCAAATAATAATAATTCATCCTCCTCACTGGACGAGGCTATTATACTCCCACCCCCATCGACAGGAGATGATTTTACTCATTTTCAGGACCTGTTCAAAAGAGTGGCTAATGAGCTCAAGATCATTCTGGAGGAGGTGTCGGAGACTCAGCATGAGCTGACCGATATCTTACAACCTTCAACCTCCTCCAAGATTGCCCTACCTATTAATGGAGCCCTTATGGACCCTTCCAAGAATATCTGGTAAACCCCAGCCACTATACCCCCTACCTACAAAAAGGGCAGACCGGAAATACTATGTCCCCTCCAAGGGCTCAGAGTTCCTTTTCATGCTCCAGCACCAAATTCACTGGTGGTAGAAGCAGCCACCCAAAGGAACAAACTGCAGCATTTCCCGTCTACTCCCTCTGATAAGGACAGTAAAAGAATGGACCTACTCGGCCGCAAAGTTTATGCATCATCTACACTGCAATTCAAGGTGGCAAACTATGCGGCCCTACTAGTCAAATATGACCACAGAAATTATGGGAAATTCATGGACTTTATTAATGGCATCCCAGAAGACGAGACAACAGTTTAAAGCAGTAGTCTCTGAAGGGCAGATTATTTCCTGCACGGTGCTACAGGCTGTTCTCAATGCTGCGGACACAGCTGCAACGTCCACCATGATAGCCGTTGTTATGCATCGCACTTCATGGTTTTCCTCCTCTTCTTTTCCACGTGAGATATAAAACACCATGGAGGATCTCCTCCTCGATGACGAAAAGTTGTTTGCAGCAAAGACCAACAAGGTGCTGCATACCGTGAAGGATTCCAGAGCAATGCTGAGATCCCTAGGCATCCATACACTGTCAACTAAAAGAAGACAATACAGGTATCAGCCTTACCAATGCCCACAGTACCTGGCCTATGCACAATACCAGAGGCCATACGACCACCAGCAGCAACAACACCAAAGACCTAGGCATCAACCACGCTGCTTCACACCATTGGCACTGTCCCAACCCCCTCCACCTAATAAGAAGATTTGAAGCCTTGGTCAAGGGTATAGAAGACCTCCCAACCACTTCGGCGCTTATACTTCCCATCCAATCTTTTGGCCACCGTTTGCTCCCATTCTACCACAACTGGCAAGCCATCACTACGGACAGGTGGGCCCTAGAGGTCCTTCGATTGGGCTATTCCATGCCCTTCCTGTCCATACCACCCACCCCGTCCCTTTCAGGGACCCCTCTCATGACCACTTGCTCCACCAAGAGGTGCAACATAATAGGAGCAGTGGAGATGATGCCTGATCAGCACAGGGGAAAGGGGTTTTATTCCCACTATTTTTTGACAGAAAAGATAAGTGGGGGATGGCGACCCATTCTCAACGTCAGACAACTCAACAAGTTACTGTCTGTGACTGTCTGCAACTTCTTGGCCATATGGCCTCTTGCACTTTTGTGGTCATGAATGCACGCTACATGCGGTGCCTACAGGGTTGGATGACCACTGTCTACAGACCAACTGTGCACGGTTTAAACAGTCTTCTGTGCATACCTACCAAAGTCAAGGACTCACTCACATGGTGGACTCTTCCACACAACCTCTGCTCCAGAGTCCCGTTCGTGCAGGAGTCCCCCTCCATTATAATTACCACAGATGCTTCCCTCACAGGTAGGGAGGCACACATGCCACACCACACCACTCAGGAACTATGGTCCCCTACAGAAACCTCACTACACATAAATCTGTTAGAGCTCTGAGCGGTCCGCAATGTCTGCCTCCAATTTCTCCCAGAACCAGAACATCAGGATCATGACCGACAATATTGCCTGCGTGTTTTATATAAACAGACAAGGGAGAGCTCGATCCCACTTGCACTGCACCGAGGCTATGAAATTTTGGAATTGGTGCCTCCAACAGAATATCCAAATTTCAGCCTCCTACCTACCTGGTTCACTAAACACCACTGCGGACGAGCTCAGCAGATCTTTTCCCCTAGATCACGAATGGGAGATAAATGATACCATCCTACACAACATATTCAAAATATTGGGCTACCCGCAACTGGATCTTTTTGCAATCGTGACCAACAAGAAATGCCTGGAATTCTGTTCCAGAGCAGGCCTTGGAAAGCACTTGATGGGAGACACATTCATGATCAAATGGAAGGACAATTTATTATACGCATTCCCCCGGATACCACATTTTCACAGGGTATTACAAAAAATATGGGCGGAGAGGGCCAGGGTCATACTAATAGCCCCTACATGGCCAAGACAGGTGTGGTACCCATTTGTAATGAGGATGTCTGTTTGCCTGTCAATTCTGCTCCCCCAACCCTTCCGAATCTATTATCACAATCCCGGGGTCAACTACACCACCCCAATATAACAATGCTACACCTCAAAGCATGGCTCCTCAGTGATTCTCTAATGAGGAACTAGACAGCTGTAAACAGTACAAAGAGTACTGTTACATAGGTGGTACATGTGGATTGTGTTCTGCTATCTCCATAAAGGGACTAGGTTCACTCACTGGTGCTCCATCAGACAAGCCACTCCTGCTTCCGCGCCTCTTTCACTAATACTAGACTATCTGGGCTCTCCTTTAGGTCAATAAAGGTACATCTAGCAGCAATTATGGTGTTTCACCGTAAGACCAGAGACACTACTATCTTTGCCCACCCCATCACAAAGTGGTTCCTCAAGAGCCTCCAGACCCTATACCTGGACATTAAACCACCCACTCAACCCTGGGATCTGCACTTGGTTCTCACATGCTTGATGCACCAACCATTTGAGCTGCTAGCAACATGCTCCCTCCTACATCTATCCATGAGAACTGCGTTTTTAGTTGTGATTACATCCACCAGACGTGTAGGAGAACTTGGAGCACTCATGGCTGACCCACCATACACAATATTCTTTAAGGATAAAGTCATGCTCTGAATGCATCCCAAGTTTCTTCCCAAGGTGCACTCATCCTCCCACATCAATGAACCTATCCACTTACCAACCTTTTTCCCTAAACTGCATGCAAATTCTTTGAATAAACAATGCACACACTCAATGTGTGTAGAGCATTGTTCTTTTACTTGGATAGGGCTAAGCCATTTAGGACTTCCCGTAAACTTTTCATTTCAATCGCAGAACAATCCAAAGGTAAATCCATCTCTACCCGGAGACTATCCAACTGGATAGCAGACTGCATCTGCCTATGCTACCAACTAAAGAAGATGAATGCTCCAACTTCTGTTAGGGCACACTCCACCAGATCTGTGTCAAGATCTGTGGCATTCTTACGTAACATTCCACTCGCAGATATTTGCAAAGCTGCCACCTGGGCTTCAGAGCATACCTTTGGTAAACATTATGCTCTTACTCAGGGACCCCTGACTGACACTTTAATGGGCCAATCTGTGCTGTCTACAGCTTTCTTACCAGATCCGAAGTCCCTACCGCCTTAACAGATACTGCTTTTCAGTCACCTGGAGTGGTGCACCCACAGGGACATCTCTCTCTCTCCCTGGAAGAAGAAGAGGCAGTTACTCACCTGTGCAGTAACTGATGTTCTTCGAGATGAGTGTCCCTGTCGGTGCTCCACTACCCACCCTCCTCCCCTCTACTTCGGAGTTTGGGCGGTCTCTGTTGTAGAGAAGGAACTGAGGAGCCTGAGCCGCGCGCGTGATATTGAGGCACCGTCAGCGTGTGAGGCAGGCACCGCATGTGCACGGCCCATGGAGGTACTGCTGTAAAAATCTGAGTGAAGGCACAAGGACGCACCAACACCTGGAGTGGAGCACCCACAAGGACGCTCATCTCGAAGAGCGTCAGTTACTGCACAGGTGAGTAACCTCGTCTTCTTAACAAGTGACTAAGATAGTGAGCCAAGTGGCTGAGTGAGTCCGTTAGAATCTTCTTAACCTTCCCTACCAAGATCAACTCTTGTTAACAGGGAAGGCTGTACCAAAGCACTAATAATAATAATAAACAACTAATAAAAACAAATTGAGGACCTGAAGGCATGATTTAGAGGCAGTGTCTGGAGAGAGCTGTTCTTCATCCAGTGATGAGAGTGACAGAAACACTCATGGTTTATTCTTAAATCTATACTGCCCAAACCACAGAAGATCCTTGACCCAGTCCCAGAGACAGTGGAGCATGGTTCTTCAGCAAAATGATTAGCATTCTCTCTCTAAGGGGCTGTATTCTCCTCACTGGTGTGCAGCGTAGAGTGAAGCAGTAAAGCTGAAATGCAGTATAAAATGAGAAGATGTGAGGCTAAATGAAGCAGGAAGCTGCCCTACTGCAGAGCCACCATTCAGCCAAGGGTGTGATCTAATAGATAGGGGAAGAGTCAAAGGATATTCACTGTAAGTGGCATGTTCTCCTCGGGGTCCCATTATAACTTATGTAACATTATTTTGAGGCAAGGGCAAAGGTAGTTGTATTTATTTGTAATGATTTCTTGTGAACAAACTCATTCTGTTTATTTTTGCTTTTAGAATCAGCATTCCTCAGAGTCGTAGCTATCATTCCTTGAACAAACAACTCATAATCAATATGGAACCATTGAAGCCCCTCCTCCCTTCTCCAAGTGAGGAAGAAGAGGTTCCTTTAGATGAAGGTGAGTCAATTATCTGACTGGTTCATACTCGAAATCATAACTGTTATAAACTGTTGTTAAAATATTCCTGTGCACATGGAAAGATTAATTAAAAGGTGTAATATCAACTTAGTAAGTGTGGAAATAGCTGTACCGTTACCATTAGGAAGTACAGTCTGCATCATGTTGAAAAATTATTACTAATTCTGAGAGCTGTGTGGTGTGAAAGCTCCATGCAAGTAGCATGACTTAAGAATAATTGTCTTGGTGAGGAATTAATGGGGATAACAGTTTTGAGATCCTCAGGTGAAAGGCACTCAAAAAACAAACACACAAAGCCTCACAACATACCTGCAAAATAGGTAAGAAGTATGGGGATCATTCCGCTAAATAATGACATGCAACGAACTCTGTGATGGAATGTGGCAGCTGTTTGATATTGCACAGCAAGACTACATAGAATTTAAGGACATAGTAAAGAACAATACTAGCCCAAATTCTCTGCTAATGTAACTCCATTGACTCTTGTGGACATTATTCTGAGGACTCTTTGAACATTTGAACATATTCTTTATGTAAAGAGAATGTCTACATGTTTGTTTATTCACTGCTTTTTGTCCACATTCTGCACCTAACTCTCAGATGACGTGTTCATTAAAGATCCCATAGCATGGTTTTTAAAAGTAGGGGTATGAATTTTAACATCTTGGCTTAATTTCAACATAAATAATTACATTCTTTCTGCCTAAAAATTTCCCCTGTAGATTCAATAGAAATATGGAAAGCCAATGGTATTTCACCAGAGAATTTGATTTCATTGGGCTGGAGATCAAATAATTTGTGGTTTCACCTTGCTGCAGCAGGAAGTACTAGAAATCTCACAAGTGTGTTTGTTTTCATAAGAGTTCTACCTTCCTTTTACAGACCAAAAAAGTGAAATCTTGACTCTATTGATGTCAATGGGAATTTTGCCTTTTACTTAAGTGGGGTCAGGATTTCATCCAAAGGGATTGGAGGATGATTGGCTAAGCATTTGAATGTTTGGGTACTTAGCTAAACATCAGGTCATTCACCCATTAATCTAGATAACTATGCAATTAGTGTTAATTTACAACAAATTACTTGTTAGCTACAGCTTTGAAAGGTTTGTATTTATGGTGACTTCATTATCTGGTTACCAGATAACCACCAAATACTGTGTTACTAGAAGACAGTTACCACAATTACGGAATAATTACACCTTACTTGTAAAAAACAGGTTTTTTTGCAAAATCAGCTAATGTCCCCTCTATAGGGTTTCCTAGCTGCAGAAGTACATATAGCTGGAGCAGCTGAATTTACTATTGGATATGATGAAAAGTGTGCAGTAGTGAAATCCAATTTTGAAAACCGTCAAGGGTAGTGCTCACTGGATAATGTTGATACACTTCAAATAAATAACATGTACAGTTCAGTAGCCACCTTGACTTTCAATTAGATATTGATATAGTTACTTTAGAGTTAAAGTTGAGACCTAATGCAAATGGTGGTCTATGGATTGTCTCCTAGGAGGTACCATAAGCATCATTAAATTACTATGACTGCTAGTAATAATACTTAGCACTTGTATAGTATTTTACTCCATAGATCTTAGTGTCCTTGTTATGGGGTTTGGGGTGCTATCCAGCCCAGTGAAGGTCTGTCACCACTTCCCCTGCAACCCTGGATGCCTCTCAATGCTTTGCTGTAGCTCCCAGCGTGGGATGTTCACAACTAGCCTGCAAGCATACAGGTCACACTCTGACGTTTCTGTGTGCTAGACATCCCTGGTTCAGTGGATGTGACCCCAGCAGCCTGTCTTCAGCCCCGCTCTGGCTTACACCACCAGCCTTGGTTACATCCAGCGAGGTGATTCCACCACACTCCCAGTCCTGAATTTTCCCAAAACCATATGCTCTGTGATGTCCAGCCCTCTCGTGGACCACACTCAGGGAAATAATAAGGTTCGTTTGTTCTAAAGACACACAAGCACATCACAGCTTATTACCTGGGGTAAATACATTCTTCCTGGTAAACCTACACTGAATTAGCTTATAGTTAAAATAAAACAAATTTATGAATAGGACATAAGTTGTGATGCCAAGTAAAAGGAATAAAGTTAGAAAGGGTTGCAAGCAAATAAAAGTGAAAACATGAATCTAAAAGTCTAAACCTTAATCTAGCAAGGTACGGACTGTTCAAGATGGTTTCTCTCACAAATCTTCCTTCTTCCCAGCCATGGCTGACTTTCCCTCAGTTAGGACCTTCCACAGAAGTACAAGGCGCTGTCTTCCCGGGTGAAAGATCTTTGCCTAAGCAGGTTTCTCAACCATATTCAGTTTCCAGAGACTTTAGACCCTCTTCTCTTCCCCCCCCCCCCCCATCCTCCCCCGATTGAAGGACCCATCTTTCTCAGCTTGTACAATCTCCACTCCCTTGTTTCTGTCTGGTGATGGAGGCCAAAAATGGCTTTTGTCTTTTCTTTTATCTTCCAAAGTTCAATGACTTCTTTTCAAGAGTCAGGATGACCTCATGTTTTTCTTCCCTTCCTGTGAACTTCCCAGCCCTTTGCTGATTTCTGTGTAAATGGGGCTTCTATTGTTTTGATTCCACCATGCTTAATTTACACAGGAGACAGGTAAATAGCTGCCTTCTCTCCTGTCTGGAAGGGAACCTGTTTGGTCACATACTTTAACACAGGGCTGGATTAACTTTTTGTGGGCCTGGTGCCAAACATATTTGTGGGCCCCCCTGGGGAATGAAGTGGCCAGGGGTAAGAGCACAGCGGGCAGGGTGGATTTGATTTAAACCATGATTTAAATCACTAGTCAGGAAGACTTGATTTAATCATGGTTTTCTACATAAAAGTGCATTCTTGTTGGTTGTTCTAACCTTAATTCATATTCTTCACAACTCAGAGATAGATGTAGGTTTCATTTTTAGAAGGTACACTATACATTTTTAAACAGTGATTTATTTTGAAAACTTTTCAGATTAGTTTCACAGCTAGATCTGAAAATGAATGATTGTTTGGTTATGTCATTTACCAAAGATAATTGAAGCAGATAGTTCACCTCCCAATGACTTCATAAATATCTCCAGTTCAACAGGTTAATCATTAATATTTGGAGGATTTTCTTTGCAGGATGTATTAGGAGGAGAACATCACCAGACAGACATTTAAATTGTTTTATTTAACTAAAACAACAATGTTAAGTATTCTGGATTTTTTTCTTCAACAGCAAACCAAAAAGCATATGTCTCTCGCTTCTCACATTTATCTCCAGACTTCTTCTTGTCCAGATCTATTCTGTCCCCAACAATTTTCTATTAATTGAACTTTTTGAAACTTTGCACTTTTAGAGAGAGGTAAGGGATTGACTCTGTGTACACAAATTTGCAGAGGGACAATAGAGTTGAGGCCTGTTATTTCTCACCTTTAGATATTATTTATTTATTTAAATTTTTTTTTTGCTGTTAACAAGCATGTTACCTCTTGGGAGACAAATCCACAGTTTGAGAACTGCAAAACTAAGCATCTCTGATGATATCTTCTAGACTGAGCACTGAGTCCCATTGTGTAGATAGAAAGATTAACCTAAACAATCTATATAGAAGCCTGTAGAACCCCATAAAATTGGGTCCCTAATCCATGAACTATTAAAACTAATTTACAAAACTTTTCTTAAACATTACATGAATATATTGTCTCATACTATAGAATTAGAATTTATAATCCCTATTCCATGATGAGATATAATGTATCTTAATTAAAACTATCTTTAGATAGGTTTTGTCCTCAAAATCCGATTTAAATTTAAAAAATCAGATTTTTTTATTTTTTTAAAAAAGTCATTGATTTTTATCCACCCTGACAGCAGGGCGGGGGGGCGGGCAGGATTGATCCCCAGCAGGAGCAAGGCAGGGACCAGGGGCAAGATGAGCACAGTGGGGCATGATTAGTGGGGGAAGACTAGTCCCTGCTGACTGGAGCAAGGCAGGGGCTGGGGGGCAAAAGCACAGCGGGGCAGGAGCTAGGGTTGGTCCCTGGAGCAAGGGAGGGGCTGGGGGTAAACTGCAAGGGAGGGGCTGGGGGTAAACTGCAAGATCTCCCCTCCCCCACCCCTGCCCATCATAGAGCGGGTATCTAACTTCTCCCTGGTTCTAGCCCATTCTCTGTCTCTCTCTCTCTCTCTGCACTGAGCTGAGGGTGGGGGTGCACTGAACACAGGGCTGGGGGTGCAGGGTCTCGGAGGGAGTTAGGGTGCAGGAGCAGGCTGGGGGTTGAGTTGAAGGGTCTGGTCAGGAGCTAGGGTGGGGGAGGGGGCTCAGGGTTGGGGCAGGAGGTTGGGGTGTGGAGCACTTACCTGGGGCAGCTCCCATTTGGTGCGAGGGGTGCAGGTGGGAATGTGGGGTGTGTGTGCAGGAGTCGGGGCTGGGGGTGTGTGAGGGGGTGCAGGAGACAGGGCATGGGGTGTGGGGGGTTGGGGGTGTGTGAGGGGGTGCAGGAGTCAGGGCATGGGGTGTGGAGGGGCTGGGTATGTGTGGGAGTGCAGGAGTCAGGACTGGGGTCGTGGGAGTGTGGGCTGGGGTAATGGGGCTCCCAGCCCCCTGCCCTGAGTGGCTCATGGCAGGGTACTGGAGGGGGTATGCCATGATTCCACCCCCTTCCCCAAGGCCCCACCCCCATCTCTTCTCTGTCTCCCCCATCCCCCCCGAGCGGCAAGTGCGCTGAGGCTCCACTCCTCTCCCTCCCTCACGTGGCCAAACAGCTGTTCGGCGGTGGGGGAAGCACTGGGAGGGGGAGGAGCAGGAACGTGGCATACTCGGGGGAGAAGAGGTGGGGGAGTGGGGAGCTTGGCTGCTGGCAGAGCCTGTCCTGCTGAAGCAGGAGCTGGCAGGACCAAGCTTCTGCCCGCTGCCCCCGCAGGAGAGAGTGGGGGGCGGAGAGGAGTGCGCCAGGCCGGGGCCCCTTTGAAGCGTGGGCCCAGCGCCGTGGTGGCATGGTAAATCCGGTACTGTTAATAAATAGTATAATTAAGTATCCATATTTCCTCATATACTGTTAGTACAGGCATTTCAAAATTATATTAATTAACAGCGTGCTATCATCTTTCAGAAAAGACCTCACTCAATATACATTTTTATAATACAGTAATATTGTATATAATCATTTGATTTAATATTGTGTATATTCAGGTCATTCAATTCACTTAAGGTTTAGCCCTGCTGTCTTGATAGACCTGTAAACCTTTGAAATGGATTCTTGTGAGAGTTACCCCTCAAAGCAAAGTTAATTTAAGCTGTGAGGAAGTCAACCTCATGAGGAGAGATTAATAAGGTTGGGATTTTTCAGCTTGGAAAAGAGACGACTAAGGGGGGATACGATAGAGGTCTATAACAGGAGTTCTCAAACTTCATTGCTACGCAACCCCCTTCTGACAATAAAGTAACTACATGACCCTAGAAGGGGGGTGGAGACTGAGTCCCGCTGCCTCAGGTGGAGGGAGAGGGGGCTGCAGCCTGAGCCCCGCCAGCCCATGTGGGGGTGGAGTTCATGCTTCAGCCCATGGGTCCCAGGAAGTCTAATGCTGGCCCTGGCAACCCCATTAAAATGGGGTTGCGACCCACTTTGGGGTCCTGACCCACAGTTTGAGAACTGCTGGTCTATAAAATGATGACTGGTGTGAAGAAAGTAAATAAGGAAGTGTTATTTACTCCTCCTTACAACACAAGAACTTGGGGTCAGCAAATGAAATTAATAGGCAGCAGGTTTAAAACAAACAAAAGGAAGTATTTCTTCACACAATGCAGTTAACCTGTGGAACTCTTTGCCAGAGGATGTTGTGAAGGCCAAGACTATAACAGGGTCAAAAAGAACAGGATAAATTCATGGAGGATAGCTAGGATGGGCAGGGATGGTGTCCCTAGCCAATGTTTGCCAGAAGCTGGGAATGGGCGACAGGGGATGGATCACTTGATTACCTATTCTGTTCATTCCCCCTGGAGCACCTGGCATTGGCCACTGTCGAAAGACAGGATACTGGGCTAGATGGACTTTTGGACTGATCCAGTATGGCCATTCTTATGTTCTCTGGTGAAGAAGGAAGCTCCATGCTCTTTCTTCCTTCACTTGTTAACTTAATATGTAAAAATGGACCTTCATTGTCTTTGTCTGAAGACTGGGTTGGTCAGAGAATCAAATATACATTTCTTTGTCTAAGGCAGACCTATTTACCAACTCTCCCTGCATGCCTACTTTAAACACACTTTATTCATAATTCTAGCATATATTCATAACTCTTAATACCCACTGTGTGCTTACATCATGCAAGAATATTAATTATCAGTGAGTTATTAGTTTTCAAATGATACCTCACTAGACATATTTTATACAAAGATTATTACAATAGTGTGTAGGGTGTGACTACAGAGGTGCTTGCGTCACTCTTACGAACAGGGGTAAGCATTAATAGTTTCTTTACACAGATGGGGAAACAGAGTCCCAGAGCAGTTAAATGACTTGTCTGCGTTCACATGGTTAACTGGTAGCAGATCCAGCAGTAGAAACCAGGTTTCTTGACTCCCAGACCAGTGTTAGCACTGTCAATATTTCACCTGTTAGCCTAGTACTTCTTGCTTGTCCCTGAATTTCAATCAACCGTATATGTGGTAGCTGAATGAGTTGCCCAATATGCAGTGGCTTGGTGGTTTCTTGGGTTACGATTTTAATGAGCTCCTTGAAAATATCCCTTTGCTTCCTAAAATTGCCTGAGAGATTAATTCACAAGTTGGCCAAGTCTATGAGAAGTATGAAACTAAATTACTTTTCAGAAACTGCCAGGCAACGAGGTAGATTTCATGCCAATTATTTGAAAGTTGCTAGGTAACAAAGATATCCGAGTGAACTCCAGCACAAGAAACCTTGTGTAGGTCTAAAGTTGTTCAAAATTCCCTGTTTGTGCTTAGGAGAATTGTTTCAGAAGGGAAAACAAACAGAATGTAGGGACTAAAAATAAATCCCAATCATTCTAACCTATCTAATGTCATTCCTAAACATATAAGCATATTGTGTAGACTTGCCTGTAAAATGAAATTATCTTCCATAAATACACAAGTTGTTCAGTAATGCTGTGTGGTATTGCTAGTTTTCTCCAAGGCCAAAGCATGAACAGTACAGAAGGAAGGGTGTTGTGACTAGACAAGAGGTCATGGCAGTCCATTGCAGTGCGGGCAAAGCCAATAGACTTTGGTGATGGCATCAAAAATTACTGTTCTGTCAGTTAGAGAAGTTTTAAAAGTGAACAGTAAAAAAGCATTTCTGTTTAGAACAACCAAGCAGATCCGAATTTTCAAAGTTTGGTGCCCGATTCGTCATGTGGGCACTTAAATTTGCAAGTAATCACTCAAATATCAGGTTGAGATGACTTGTTGCCAGTTTAAACACCCAGATGCAGAACTGGTTGCTCTATCTTCAGCTCCAAAGTTTCAAAATTATTCTTCTTCAAGTGCTTGCTCGTGTTGATTCCATTGTAGGTGTGCGTGCCCACGTGCGCGGCCATCATATATTTTTGCCTTAGCAGTATCCGTAGGGTTGGTTGTGGCACCCTCTTGAGTGCCGTGCTCATGCGTCGGTATATTAGGCACTGCCAGCTTTACACCCTCTCACTTCCTGCTTACTGCCCGTGGTGGTTAGTTGGAACGCCTTTCCCCTTCCTTGCAAGGGTTAGTGGTTCTTCTACTTCTACTTCTCAGTCTTCGAGCCTTGTTGTTGGCGTCCGTTAGTCTCGAGAGACGATGGATAGGAGTCTGGAGTGTCTCTACCTGCACGTCAGGAATCCCATCCCTCCCTGGGACCTGAACCTCGTGATGTCGCGGCTCACGGCTCCTCCCTTCAAGCCTCTAGCTTCCTGCTCCCTTCTCCTTCTCCTCCTGGAAGATTTCCTTCCTGGTCGCAATAACATCCACCCATAGGGTCTCTGAGATCAGGGCACTTACTCCAGAGCCACCCTATACAGTGTTCTACAAGGACAAGATCCAGCTGCAAACATATACTTACCGGTCTTCATTCCAAAGCCTCATAAATGGGAAGAGGACCGCAAATTGCATGACTTAGACATCAGGAGGGCGTTTGCCTTCTACATTGACGGGACTAAGCCGTTTCTCAAGTCAACGCAGCTGTTCGTTGCGGTGGTGGACAGGATGAAAGGTCGCCCCGTGTCTGCTCAGAGGATTTCATCCTGGATCACATGGCCTGCATCCGTTACTGCTATGACCTGGTGAAGGTGCTGACACACCCTGGCACCCCAATCATGTAATTAGGATATGTTTTGTACAAAGTATGCCTTGTGAGGTATCATTCTAAAAGTCTTGATCTGATAGACATTAATATCTTGTTGGATTGTATGTGTTATCATTGTATGTGAAGTTATGAAGTTTGGCTATGTATATGTTACTGAAACATGTTGTCAGGTTGAAAACACCCACAAGCAGCCTTTCAGGTACAACAGTAAAAAGGCCAAATTATGTTAAGGCTTATTGAGGAAATGTACACAAGGATTACCCCAGAAACTGTGTACAAAAGAAACCTCTCAGAGATAGCATTACAGAATGGGAACTGTTTGACCCAAGTCACAGCAAAAGACCTTTCCAGCAAGTGGGAAGACGATATGAAAGGAGGAAATGACATCATGATGTTACCTCACTCTCCCTACAACAACACACCCGGAGACACCTGAGGAATAAGGACTGAACTGTGGGAATTCTAGTCTGTGTATGAAATCCTGGAAAACCCAAGCTGCAGAGCCAAGGCAACTTGTGCCTTAAGAATCTGCCAGCCTGTTTATCACTCAGGGTGAGAATTTGCTAATTCATATTCTACCAATCTAGTGTGTTAAGATCAGTTTGTGGTTTTGTTTATTTACTAGGTAATCTGCTTTGATCTGTTTTCTAACACTTATAATCACTTAAAACCTATTATTTTGTAGTTGATAAACTTATTTTATGTTTTAATCTAAACTAGTGAGCTTTGACTGGAGTGCTTGGGGAAATTCTCTGCTTGGTTACCAAAAGTGTACATTGTGCTCCTCACATGGAGGGAGAGGTGGAGCGGGTATTAAACCCACATACTGGCCAGATTTGACCAGGGCAGGACGGTTCTTCTCTGGGGTCCCAAGCTGGGCAGCTGGTGGTTAGAGAGCCTGCGTGTAACTGCAGCTCAGTGTGTCCTACCTGTATGAATGCTGGTGAAAGTGTAGGCTGGAAGGCTTCAAAGCTTTCCACAGCAATACAGTGTGAGAGGGAGCCCAGGGTGGTGGGTCAGGGGGCTCAGTGGTACCCCAGTTCCAGGTATCCTGGGGGGAACTCATCACAAGTGTCTCCACCAGCAGCCGTGACTGCTCACTTGACTAGGGCTCAGGCTTTGTTGGTAGTCTACCTGGCCCAGGTGCCGATTCAGGATATCTGCAGGGCCACTACCTGGTCGTCTGTCCACACATTTACATCTCATTATGCACTTACCCAGCAAGCCCAAGACAATGCTGGCTTCGGTAGAGCAGTGTTGCAAGCCACACGACCGTGAACTCTGAGCCCACCTCGAGGGATACTGCTTGTGAGTCACCTAGAATGGAAACGACATGAGCAAGCACTCAAAGAAGAAAAAACAGTTACATACCTTTCGTAACTGTTGTTCTTTGAGATGTGTTGCTCATGTCCATTCCATTACCCACCCTCCTACCCCTGTCGGAGTTGCTGGCAAGAAGGAACTGAGAGGGCGTAGGGCCGGCAGCATCTAATATACTGACGCAGGAGTGCGGCACTTAAGAGGGTGCCACAGCTGACCCTACAGATACTGCTAAGACAAAAATCTCCGGTCATGCACGTGGGCACGTGCACACCTGGAATGGAATGAACATGAGCAACACATCTTGAAGAACAACAGTTATGTAAGGTAGGTAACCATTTTTTCTTGTGGATGGTTTACCAGACCAAAGCTGGAAGAGCTACAAGTATAAGGATAATATTCTTCATACATAGTCACACTGACTAGAATGACTTCAGGGAAAATGACAAAACTCTGCCTATGAGTAACAGAATTGAGATTGTTGGCAAGGTCCTCTTTGCGCCTTCCCGTGCCAGGTGTCAGATTTTGCACTCCCATGCGTCTTGAGCATTCAGAAGATCATTCTCAATCAGTGCATTGCAACAAGTGAGTGAGAACCACTGGACAGAGTGCTGATTCATGTAGACACAGTCCAAGTGGTCAACAGCT
Source organism: Macrochelys suwanniensis (assembly GCA_033296515.1). Classification (NCBI taxonomy): domain Eukaryota; kingdom Metazoa; phylum Chordata; order Testudines; family Chelydridae; genus Macrochelys; species Macrochelys suwanniensis. Next base: position 42,638,376 of record CM065780.1, on the reverse strand, counting down.
ATAATTAAAAGCAATGGTTCTGGAAAGAGGGAGAGTGGGAAACACCCTTTTCTGAAGCTCTACATCTTTGTCTTCATACCATTAAAATATTTTAACAAAACTACTAGGTCACATTTACAGTTTAGGGAGGACAGCTTTAAAATCTGGCCTAGTTTTCGCAGGAGCACTGCCTTGAGAGGCACGTTGTCAGCACCTCTCCCACCCAGCCTGTCCCAATGAGGCCACAATCACATTTCAACATTATACCTTAATTATGTCCCTTCCCCTCCATCCCTGAAAGTGTTTAATGTACTCATGCATTTTTCAGGCTAGTAACAGGTGCCTGTTCTTTGTATTGCTGAGCAACCTGAATTATCTTGTCAGACTTTTCAAAGAGAGAGAGGAATACAAAACCCTAGAGAAACGAGTAGATTTATTTAAGAAATGTGTTGGGAGATGGCACTAATTATCAGGACAGTTTCCCTGGTGATGTGATAGAAATGGAGGTTAATGTCTTTCTATTTACAGTTAATGGAAAATATTTTTCTTTAACGATACTGTCCTCTCAGGAATCTCACTGAGTCTCCAACTCCCAGTGCAAGACAGGGCAGAACTCCCCTAACTCAGTTTTTATTCTCTGAGGTCATGGTAGTTAAATGTGAGACAATTAAACCTTTCACACCCTCCCAGTCACACTCCAACTTCTGTTGTCTCAGTTCCTGGAACCTTCTAGCAGGTTCTTTCTCAGCCATGGTCAGGGAAAGAGCTCTCTGCAGGAGTCAGGCCCTTCCACTTACAGGTATCTTTGCTTGAATACATTTTCAGTTTTTACTGGCCTGTCTGTTCTTCTGCAGTATTGGCTTGGTGGTCACAGAAGTAGAATCCTTTTTAGAATCCATGACCTCCTACTGCCTCTGGGCTGATCTGGTATGCTTCATTGGTATCTTCAGAACACCTTTTTTAATGCTTTAGCATCGTAGCCTTAACACTTCGAGTCTTTGTCACAAGTTATGTGGCATTTTGGTGCATTTCTTAGGCTATGGCTACCTTATGGACCTCACCGCGGCACAGCTGTACCGCTACAGCAATGTGTCCTGTGTAGCCGCTCTTTGCCAGCAGGAGACAGCTCTCTTGCCGGCATAATTAAACCACCCCCAACAAGCGGCATTAGCTATGTTGGCACGAGAGCTACTCCTGCCGACATAGCACTGTCCACACCAGCGCTTTTGCCAGTGAAACTTATATCCGCAGGGGTGGGTTTTTTTTTCCACACCCTTCACTGACAGAAGTTTTACCAACAAAAGTGGTAGTGTAGACAAAGCCTTAGTGATTAGCGTTCTCAAGACTCCAGTCGTTAGGAACTTTGCAAAAAAAAAATTCGGTGCCAGCTTTGGAATATTTTTATGAAGAAAAATAATTAGTACTTGTCATGTTCCAGGCTTTCCAGATCGATCAATCCCCCAATCCATATTGACTCTGCCTAAAGCGCTCTGAGATTTGTACGGTTCTCAAGATGGATCCAGAGTCTTGCTTTGCTGTATGTTTCATTTTTAGAATGTTGTTCTCCCTGGCTATGAGCCAGAAGGAGGAAGGAAGCACAGTAATGTCAAAAAGTGTGAATAATAAGTAAAAGATGTCCCTCGTAGGTGAGCGTGACCTCTCTATGGAGATGAGCATTACAGGTGTGAGTGTCAAGATATGCTTGGAGATGTCATCCAGAGCCATCAAACTCTGAGAGGTGTACTCAAGGACATTTCTAGAGGTACTCCTCAGAAACTCCTGTCCGTACAATAAGCTGATTTGGAGTACTTCAAAGAATTCATCCTTGAAGCAGAAGCCTAAGTTGAGTCCCTGTATTGTGCACCAGGAAAAGGTTTTCAGTAGGGCAAATGGGCCCATGTGGATCTCTTTAGGTGTCTGTGATGAGGTTTACAGACCCACACTGAGGCTAAGGGAATTGTGGAGCACTATTAGGCCAAGAAGGCGCTGTACCTCAGCAGCAGCAGAGAATATTCTAAATGGAGGACCTGCTTAAAAGGGGGCTCTGAGACTGTCTGCAGAAAGGCAGCCAGGCTTTTGCTTCTGGAACAGAGGGATCTACCCAGGAAGGATCTGGACTGTGGGTAAGCCCCAACTGGGAAGCCAAAGGCCTGGGTCCTCTTTCTATCCTTGTTCTTCCTGATAAGAGAGAGCAACTGGACACTGAGCTGGACAACTGACTGTCTGAATTACTGAAACTGGGAGGGAAAATGTGGGCTGGGACATGCCACAAACTGAAGAGAGACCAGGGGAGGTAGGCAGTGGCCCAGCGGAGCCTGGTCTTTTGAACCAGCAAGCGGGGACTGAAACTTTCTTAACCTTTTCCCCATTTGGCCCTGGGTTGGGACAGGTGGAAAGGGAGGGCCCAGGTCCCCCTTCTCGCCTCTATGCCCCCGGACACTGGAGGAACCCAGGAAGCACCAGGGAACGGTGGACACTAACTCGGCCGCCAGCCCCTCAGATTGCCTGGCAGGGCCATCCCATTGTAATGAGACTGTTGAGCCATGTCCTGCTTTCTAGGCCTGCTGGACCCAAGTGAATGCCAGCACAGTGCCCCCACAAAACCTGCTAGGTTGCTGTCTGTGTTTCTGTGTCTGTGATAAAGCCTAATTCTTTTTGTGTTTATTCAGCTGTTATTTTGCCTGTCAGGAACTAGCAAAAGTAGACCAGTGTCTCTGGATCCCTTAGTCACCAGGTTCAAGCAGGGCTTGACACATTTGAAGCCCCCTGAGTCATGGGATATGAATGTGGTTCTGACAAACTGATGAAAGTGCCATTTAAGCCACTCGATACATGTGAGCTCAGATTTCTTACATGGAAGGTTATTCTGCTGGTAGCAGTGACTTTGCTCACTCACTCAGCGAGCTAACCTTGAGTCTTTTTAGTGACTTTCTACCTTATGCCAAGTTTTACAAAGAAAAGGATGGTGCTCTAGGCTCCCCTAAATTCCTTCTAAAGTTGGTGATGAATCTCCACTTCAGTCTGCCACTTCTGAACATTTTCTTTCTCTCATGCCCATCCCCTTGAGGTCCTTTTCCACAAGCTTGATATCCAAAGGTCTTTCATACTTTATTTGGAGTAGACTAAGACTTTAGGAAGTCCACCCAACTTTTTGTTTTAATTGACACTAATTCAGTAGGCACTGTTTATAAAATCCACCTCTAAATGACTGAGGAACTATTTTAAGACATTGCATTCATTACTGCCCTGACCCATGGAGGGCTGCAGATCATATGTCAAACAGTCTGAAGCAGAGTGGCTTTAATTGTTAGCTTCAAGTCTTTTTCAGTTGAAGATTTATGCATGAATCTCTCTGCGCACTTTTACTATGCCTTAGTGTTGAGAGTTGGCTCCAGGAAAGAGCCCTTCTGATTCTTGGCACTGCAGAACCAATTCCCAAAGTCAGCTTCCCCAAACTCTTCCTCCACATAGAGGTCTGTACTTTTTTACCTTTGTTCTATTTGAGTTGGCCAAATTGTGGACATATTTTTTCTGAGGATATATCCTCTGGGACTGAGAGGCTTTGTGTATGTGCCTCTTTTTGTGTTTGGAGATATCTTTTCCTGCTCTCTGTATGTACCTTCACCAGTCTAATTAAAAGATAGATATATAGTGATTATACAATTGGATATAAATTTATATTTAATAGCTTAGAAAACTTATTCCCAAATAAATGCGTTAGTCTTTAAGGTGCCACCGGACTCTTCGTTGTTTTTGTGGATACAGACTAACACGGCTACTCCTCTGATACTTAGTAATGTTGGGCATTGGCTTAGATTTGTGCATTGTCTTTTGCAGTGTTATTGCTTTAATTTATTTTGACAAATTCCTCAAGCAGCTAAGTCATTGAGTGAGAAACCTGTACAGATGGTATGCTTTACCTGTAATTCTTTCTTTGTTGATGTTTCACTTGAAACCTGCACTTGCACACCCATATATGTAACTATAAACATACTCAGGTAGTTACCTGTTTACATTTGCCAATCCAAGTTTGTATGTCAAAATATGAACTTCATGCATGCAGCAGGTACATGTAGGAATCCTATGCATACATCTTAGGCACACAACTTTAAATATTTGGCCACTTTTGCATAACAATTTTGATGTTTTAAAGCAGATTAACAACACAGAATAACAGTCTGTGGCCTTTAGTATGAGGGTTTAATGCAATCTTTAAAGTTCAGAAAGATCCTTTGTGCAGTAAGGATTCTGTACTACTTCTAACCTAGCCCACTTTTCTTTTTTCAGTGCACAGAACAGCTATATCACACAATTTTATTTTTAAAAAATATTTTTATTGCTAAATCATTGTTACTTCAGGTTAGAACTGCACTTCACCTATTGACCATAGATACAATTATGCATTTGCATTCTTAAAATCATTCCAGTTGAATATAAAATACAACACAGATTACTGTATATCAGATGGTGAGAAAAATGTTAAATATCTTGCATTGTAGAAACAAACTGCCTTTGATCTCAAAATTAGCAGAATAGTACTTCTGAGTGCTGATTATACCTGCTCTACAAAACAGGGACTAACAGGCAGCAGGGCATCACAAGGCTCCATGGCTTTTTAAAATTAAATAACAATTCCATTTTGAGCTTGCTACAGATTGGAGGCAGCTTTTTTAATTTTCTTGCAAACTCCTATAAACATAATAGGCATATTTTACTCAATTTACCTGTAATTTAATTTCTTGCTAATTACTCAGTTATTTTTGAATGCTGAGATCTTTATCTCATTTGTGGAGCAAAGTCCATAGTGTGTGACTTGAAGTGTCTGCCTTTACTTATCTTGGTACTGAATCTTGAACATTTCTTTCTGAAGTCCCCTAGTGGATCTACGTGTAATAGAATGCATAATTTGTTTTTCTTGAGCTATTCAAATGTACAGTCCTCTAACTTCAAATCAAGTAGGTTTAATCACCCATGACAGAAACATCCAGATCTGCAAGCATAAATTGTTTTGTCAATGCAAAAATAACAAATGTTCCCCCACATTCCCTCTGAAAAACCTACAAAAATATACAGATTAATGTCCTTCAGAGGCAATTAGCAGCTGTGGCAGGATTCCCTCAGAACACAATTGTGAATTCTGACCTTTAAGATATTCTCCACATTTGTTTGAACATCATATTGTTATGTTTCCTGGGATACCCAGGGTTGTGAGGCACCTCACTACCACCTGCCCTTCGTGTGAGGAAACTTTGTGCCTGCTTTGGGTCAGCTCCTCAGCTGCACTGGTCACAGGCAACACAAGCTCTCCTGTCTAGCCTTGCAGGCCCTGCTGCCACTCTACAGGTAGCAATTGGCACATCCCAACCCCTGAACTCTCTGAGCATCTGCTGGAGTGTCCAGGCCCTGGTCCACTGAACATTTGCAGTATTCATAGATCCTCTGCTTCTAAAGAAACAGTACAGCTCAGCTTACCAGTTTCACCTCAGATCCCTGCTCCGCTTAACACACAGCACTTACAGTGAAATCCAGTATACATTTATTTAACAAAGCACAGAATTCAAGTAATAGCAAGTAGAAGTACTGGAAACAAATGTATACATATAAAATAAAATCACGACACGCATTTTAGAGCCTAGACTTAATTAACAGGATACTCTCATGTCTTGTAGTGTTTTGCTCACCCAACATCCTTGAAGCACTTTACAACCACGCTGACCTGGGACTCTCCTTTCATGAGATAAGCATGCTGTCAGTTTGGGATGCTGTCCTGTTTATGAATAAAGACAAAAGGTTTGGTCTGGTATATTTAGAGTGAAAAGAGACATGTGGCTTCATTGGCACCAGCAAGGACTGCCAGTACAACTGTCAGGATGGCACTATGTATGCGATTTTATTCTATTTTCCAGTTGGAACTAGTTATGCACTGTAAGCACATATGGATTAAGTCTGTTTAGAGACCCAGCATATCCTTTGCTAACCAGTGAATGCAATGTGCTTTCTGGAGCAACACCTTTCTGATGGATGTGAACGTCCTCTGGTTTTGTTCACCATTGAGAACTGGAGCACGTCTCTAAAGGGAGATGCACTTTTCCAATTGCACTTTTCTGTTCTTCTCCCACTTAATCTAGGGCACAGGACAGGTCAGACTTTATAACCTTCCTCCTCATGCAGGAGGAATACTCAGCTTCCTGGTGAGAGCAGCGTTAAGTCCCATGCATGGGCTAGGGATCTAGCCCTAGATAATTACAAATGCACCCACAGATAACATTGGTTGTGCAACTCCGACGGCTGAATTGAATTTTTTTTAAAAATAAGGATCATAGTGTCATTTTGCCCAGATACTTTGTGTGTCTTTTTTATGGCCTGTTGTTTCATCTTACTATGTTTTAATATATTACATATTTTTATATTTGTGTGTGTGTAATTCAGCTGTTTTATTAGCAACTGCTAAGTGAGAAAGATGCTATTGAAGATGTTGAATTATACATTATGAGACAGTTGGAAATGTTTAAAAATAACCTCCCCTTCTGTTCCCTAGTGCGATATTTTTATTGGCCATGTTAGAAGCCTGTCATTTGATTCATTCAGAGCAACTGGCTTTAGTCCTTTAAAATACAGTGGAAACTTAGTGAAAGGTCAGAGCCAGTATGGGTGGTAGTTTGACAAGGCTGTGATAGAAAATATAATAGTCAGTATGGTGAAATGTCTGGTAAAAATCCAAACCAGGAAAAGTATTCATTTGCGTATGGTTAACCACTGTAGCAAAGATGTGTGTATTCGCTTGCTGAGGCATGGGTCAAGGATCACAGCTAGAAGTGCTGGTAAGTTTCATTCTAATATACTCAGCTGCTTTTAGGACTCTTTTCAGAGAAGATTTTTCTTTGTAATTTGTCATACTAAAAATAGATCATTTTGAGGGAAGCAAAATATGTTAATAACAGAATACTACTTTTAATGGGGCAGAGAGAAGGAGGAACTACTGAGAACTGAAAAAAGGATAAGATCAAAAGATGAATGAGATCCACTGTATAAATTATTTAACATGCTGTATATTTAAGTGTGAATTACTCACTTTTGCTAGCAAGTGGAATTTTACTCCTGCAGCCTTTCAGGAAAGAAAAAAGATATAAACCTATAATTTTAGAAACAACAAAGCAGTCCTGAAAAAAGTAGTTAGGGACCTTTTGAATGATAGCTGAAGTACAATAATGACTATTCTTAGCTTATCTCTGATATTTCACTAATTACAACTGACTGGGTTGAACTGCCAATCCATGCCATTTTTTTCATGTAATTGAACCCAATGTATTTTGGATTTCTTTATTTTGCAATAATTGAAGGTTTTATTCAATTTATTAATTAATGGGGTGCAGTTGAAAAATAATGGGCTTGATATTGATGTACATCAGGACTAACTCCACAAAAGTAAAACATGTTAAATGTAAAAGAGATGTAGTCAGAATCAAGTCCAGTTTTATACAATATCACTTTTTGTGATACTGTTTGTTTACTTATTGCACTTCAGTCAGCCAGTGCTCTGTAAATTGGTCAGTTTCACTTTCTTTTCTGTCAGTTTAATTTTTTGGTTTACATGCACTTAGAACAATGTGTTTTTGTCTAATTTTCTTTTAAACCACATCTCTATTAATATTAAGTTTTTAAACCCCTTCTCTCTTCGACCAAAACCTAAATTTCCAAGAGAATTCACTGCATCACCCCATGCCTTGGTGCTGCTGTAGTGGGTACAAAGGGGTTACAAAGGAACAGAAGATCCCCAGTGCAGCAGGGCTTTTGTGGTGTGCCCCCACCTCCACCTTTCCAAACAGGATGCCCCAGCACTGGGGGCATTCCAGGGCAGATGGCAGGGGGAGAAAATGGCCTGGGTGTTCTTATACTCCAGAAATTCAGCATCCCTGCAGCGGCCCAAACGCAGTCTCTGAGTATGTGCAGATCACCTCTCCTGCTTGACCTACGACCAGTGCAGTGATTAATCTGGACCTTGGGATATAAACTAGTTTCTGATTATGTGGATTGAAAACAAAATACTATTTGTATGGCTTTAATCCTTATTGGTAAATTTATACAAAATCCCTATATCAATTAAAGTAGAAAAGTGGGAACAGGTTGGATGTGGCCTCCTGATGCAATGGCTGCATTATATTAAACTGCCACGGGGGCACTGACCAGCTGCAGCAGCACCATCTGCTCCAGTACTGCAAACCTAATCTTGGCCTGGTGCAGAAGGGCGGTTCGGGGGGCTGGCGAATGAGCCAACCCTGCATGGTGGCTTCTGTCCTGCCCTGCTGGGCCTGGCTCTTCACTTGGGCATTGCAACTTAGTGCACAGGGTCACAGCACCACTCATGTTTGGCCTGGCTGCCCTTCTATCATGACAGGAGGCGGCTGGGCCAAATATAAATGAGTGGCAACCTAATGCACGGGGTCACACCACCACTTCGGTTTGGGCCAGCTGGGCCATACCTGAGTGGTGCTGTGACCCTGTGTGCCAGGTCGCAACATCCAGAGTGATGAGCCGGGCCCAGCCCTGCAGGGCAGGCCTGCTGCTGTGGGACCTCCACTCCACACCAGGCCGGGAGAAATGTATGTTTGCCTGGTTTTGCACCCTTGCTGTCATGATTTCTGTGGATGCAAGTGAACTCATGTAAAAATGGCCTTTGATAGGGAACCTATTGATATTCAGGCTACAGCACTGCAACCTCACAAACATCTTGAGAGAAATCTCCCAACGTACTTGGATTGACTTACAAATCATGTTTAAAAAAAGACAGACTTGATGCTTTTGGGTGTGTTTTCTGGTTTTTGAACACTTTGGAGGAAAGTGTCTTGTTTTATGTGAGAGTGTTTCAGGAATCTCATCCTAAAATGCTCAAAAAAGGGCACACAGAAATTGGGGACCTTTCTCCCTTTAACTTCTGATAGATGGTGTCCCACCCGTCTCTTTCCCAGGCACTGATCTTTGCTCCCACCTCTGTGCCCTGCTCTTTGCAGCCTCCTGTCTTGCTCTTTTTACTTCTGCAGGGCACTGCTCCTGTCCTGTCCAGCGTCTAATGCTGGAGACAGCCCCCTGCTCCAGTCATCCCGACTCTCTGGATGCTGGCCTTGCCATGCGCATGCTCTATCCTATGCTATGTACCTCCTCCCAGGACACTGCCCTGGCTCTCCTGCCCAGCTCTTCTTCTCCTGCCCAGCTCTTCTTCTCCCCACCCCACCCCCAGCCTCCCGCCAGCCTATGCCCAATTCTGGGACAGGGCAGCTAGGCAGGAGCTGGATCCCTAGAGGCTGGAAGTGGGGGGGGAGAAACATACTTCTGGGATCCCTTTTCTATGGTTTGTTCTGCTTTGCTTCCATCACCCCACTTAATGCTGGACAGATGGGGAGGATGGGTGAGAACTGCCTCTGCTGACCCAAACACAACTCCCTGCCTCTTTGGTTGCCTCATGGGCACAGGCAGCAGTACTATCAGTGGAGCAAAAGGGTGTCTCTGCGGGACACAGAAAGCAGAGCACTGGGCCTTTGTCCAAAGCCTGCAGCAGCCTCCGGTGGCTGCAGTGAGAACTGCAGCATCAGTTACAGTTCAGGCAGAAATCCTTTCCTACCTACACTTCCGGTGAGAGGCTAGTTTTATTATTTCACAATCACAGCACTCACAAAAATACTGTGAAAGTTGGCAACTGCAATGGTATTTTAGTTAGCTTTACAGTACAACTAAAACAAATCAGAAGTACCAGCAGGAAAGCAGGCAGCTGGCTAATTATGCGAGGTAGATATGAAAGATTGAGCTCTTATTCAGAGTGAAATTCATTTCACTTGCAAAAAGCCGGAGTGCACGTAAACCCCAAGTACAAAATTAATGCAGGCTTGAGATGAAATCCACTCACTTTCAACCCTGAGACCACAACACAGGGGCAGTGGAGGAGTTCCCATGCGGCTGCTATGCTACTTCAACAAATTGTAAAGGAAGTTTGAGTTAAGGGATCCCAGTAATCGCCCAGCTCACCCATACTACCACCCTTCACTATGGTCTAAGCAAGCCAGAGAACTCCTCCGCCACACAGGATTGTGAAGGTCCCCGCTGCATGATAATTGTATTCACTATCTCAGCACAGTATTGCTCTGAGGCTTAAGTGCTGTGATGGGCTTGCACAGATGAATTTCATTCTTACTGAACATAACACACAAATGCACTGTATTTCTATATTAGTCAATATTTGAGTGGATGTTGTTACCTGTAGCTGATACTTTCTTGTGTGTACATTATTAGTGCAGCGGAGTTATCTCCCTTCCTATCTAAAAACTTGCAGGATGAAGAAAGGGGATGGGGGAAAGAACCTGCCTTATCTTAGTTTTAATTGTTTTACTTGTGTCATTTTGAAATTTCTGTCTGATTATTTGGTTTTACTTTTGAGCGTATTGTCAGTACTAACATTCCTCCTCATGTAATTTTTTACTACAGGGAAAAACAAACAACCCACCCACCCACCAACAAACAATTTTTTTCCACTCGGTATGTAAAGCTGTGCAATATATCCAGTCACCTAAAGCAGAAGTTTCATAGAATCATAGAATCTCAGGGTTGGAAGGGACCTCAGGAGGTCATCTAGTCCAACCCCCTGCTCAAAGCAGGACCAACCCCAACTAAATCATCCCAGCCAGGGCTTTGTCAAGCCTGACCTTAAAAACCTCTAAGGAAGGAGATTCCACCACCTCCCTAGGTAACCCATTCCAGTGCTTCACCACCCTACTAGTGAAAAAGTTTTCCCTAATATCCAACCTAAACCTCCCCCTCTGCAACTTGAGACCATTACTCCTTGTTCTGTCATCTTCTACCACTGAGAACAGTCTAGATCCATCCTCTTTGGAACCCCCTTTCAGGTAGTTGAAAACAGCTATCAAATCCCCCCTCATTCTTCTCTTCTGCAGGCTAAAATGCACTACATTTTTCTGGGCCACTATAAAGAATCTATATTAGATAATGGAGCTGGGGCTCCTCTAGAACCTACTTCAGCTGATGGTTTTGGGCCATTAATAGCTGGTGAAAGTTATGCCAGGGGACCAGCTCGGTCCTGGTGCACAGTGTACTACTGCTGTAGTGTTTGCTTGCCTCTTATGCAACTGTTCATGTTTTAATCTGCAGCTGTGGAAAAGAGGTTTAGAGCCATCCTAACTTGTTTTGGAGTACAGAGTACATAGCTGAAGGGAGGAATTGGGTCCTGGCTGGTACAGTAAGATTTTATTCTGTAAAACTGGTACAATTTCCCCAAAATGTTGCAAACCTTTAGTATAGATATACAATATAGCAGATAAAAGAGATGCCATTTTGAAGTGATCTGATGCCAATAACATGCATGAAAGGATTTTATCTACGGAATATAAGTGCCTATAAAGTAGACAAAGTATGAATGAAAGAAGCAGTGCTTTCAGACTGTAATTTAATATTCAACCCAGAGATTCTTTTTTTAGTCCAAGTACTAACAGTAAAAAAAACCCACCTTAACTAGAATTGAAAAAGCAGTGGACTGTAAAACCTCCCAGAAAACTTTATTTAATAATGTATCCTCCCTGACTGAATAGGGTTGAAGACAAAATAGGGTTCATACATGAGTAAGTGCAAAAGATTCCCAGGTGTGACAGAGACTAAATTAAATAAAATTGTCTCCAAGATTACTTTTGGGATTTTTCATCTCTTTCACCAGGATCTCAGTCTTAAGGATTTTCTTTTAACACGGGCTCATCATTTTCGTTAACCTTCAATTCAAATACTCTTGAAATGTATTCAAACACTAACAAAGGGGCCAACTTCTAAGATGACATAAATTCTGCTGGAAAATTTGTTGTGGCATAATGTCACAATGTTTGTATTGCTGTATCTTGACAGTGTGTTCTCATATAATTTTATAAAATCTCAACATTTTGAATCATGTTCTGCCATAATGGCATGGCACTTATGATATGATGCCATGTCATGACACGACTCTGTCAAACTGTAATGAGCCCCAATATATATACTAGTATACTTTAGTAGGACTGGAAATTTAACTTGAAATAAGTGGACAATGCACGTTTCCAGAATCCTTGATTCCACAAATGTTATAGTAAGTGCTGAGTATGAAGGAAAGAAGAGAAGAGATTGGTTTAGTTTTTTATTTTTCAGATCGACCTTGCAGCATTGGCAGTTAGAAACACTGGCCTGTATTCTTCATTGCCAGACACCACCTGCAGTAATTTACACCTGTCCCAAGCAGGTGTATAACACTACCGTTCTGATTTGATAGGCTTTTACACCACTATAAAGGACAATATGATATGCAAGGTAGTGGAAAATATAACCCCCTTTTGACTTTCAAACTAAGGGCACTTGATACAGAAAATAAATGTAGAACACTGACATGTTTACAAGATCACTTTTCTAGCCATAATCCCACATTTACAGGTGATAACTGCTGAAGCTTATATTTATGTTGAGAACTCAACATAGTACATTTACTCATGACATGCAGCATTGGACTATGCTGTAGCTGTTTCATTCAGAATTCCTGTTTGACATTCCAAAAAATCTGCTGCCCACTGCCAACATGTGAATGCCCTATTTTTCTTTTGCTGAAGTTGAGGATAATGTATAATATCTTAAGTACCATATTAGTGAATGACCGTGGATAACATAAATTGATAGCCCTAATTGGTTTGGCTTTTTCATGAGTGGTCCCCTTGATAGTCTTGCTCCTAAATAATTAGCTCAAACTAAATAGTGCTGTGTAACTGGGACCTGCCATTTCATTTTCATGTCTTAACTCTTCACACTACCTCTCAGAAAATCATGAGCGGAAGGAATTTACTCCACTGCCTTCTTCCTGTATGTTATCAGCAAGCCAAATGAAGTTTGCTAGATGTCTGAGATGAGAACAATGTTAACCATACTAATATGATCTTCCTTGTATGTGTTCTCTATGCATGTTATGCACACTGGAATTCACCATGGGGAGGGGGAGATGGCTCAGAGGCACAAATGAGGGTGACCTTGCTTTGGAGCAGTTGCAGTTGTCCCCTGTGTGGTAGGAATTATGTAGGGTGACGAGACAGCAAGTGTGAAAAATCGGGACAGGGGGTGGGGAGTAATAGGAGCCTGGCGCCTATATAAGAAAAAGACTCAAAAATTGGAAGTCCCTATAAAATCGGGACATCTGGTCACTCTAGAATTATGTTAAGAAGGTATTAGTGACCTTGTGCCTAAACAGATAGAAGAAGGCATAGGGACAACATGTTCAAACTTGGATGCCTAAAATTAGGCACCCAAATCTATTTTAGGCACCTTAATAAGTGTCCTGATTTACCCTTTGCTCCCATTGGATTAAATGGAAGTCCAGCACCTCTGAAAATTGGGTCACTTAATTAGGTATTTAAATATGGAGTTAGACGCCTTACTTTAGGCAAGAAAGTTTGAACATTTTGGACTTGACATTCAGGATATCAGAAATATTATTCTTTGAAGAACATTTTAGTGTGTAGATCCTGCACTGAACTGTGTGGTGATTACAAGATGTAAAAAGGAGAACAAGCTCATTGAAAAAAGTAAGAACAGGAGGTTGCAATGTAAAATGCTGTAGAATGAGAAATACAGACTACACAAAGTTGCTAAAGTATTATCATACCAGTGTAAGGACATCTGTGCTGAGATGGTCAAAAATCACTTACAAGACTCATGACCTAGGATTGACCGAATCTGGGAACTTCACTACATGATGCCTGGTGTGAAGCCATCAGCCATGGTCACTCTGGCTGGTGCAACAGTCCTTGATAGACTGTGCATGTTGGGTGGTGGCTTAATGATCATAGACAAATGGAATGATAGTTGTCTTCTTTAGCTAGCTAGTCAACTAGAGAAAATATAACGTATGCAGAAATATATAATTTATATATTTATATATGCAGTTATAAGCTTATAACGGCAATAGAAACAGAAACACCAGCAGTATCTATAAGCTGGTTTAGTAATGCTTTACAGTGTAACTACAAGAAAAATGTGTACCTACCTCAAAAAAAAGTGAGAGCGCCCCTGATTTGATTCAAATAATTTTTAATATTATTGGTCATTTGAGCTATAATGCAGCTATATTTTAAAACTGAAGTAGTGAACTCCTATTCAGAATGATCGTGTTTGCATAACTGGCTGTACTGTGGCTTTCTTTTTAACTAGGATTATTGTTTTTCAGTTCTTGTCTTGTTTTATATGGTTACAAAGCAGACACACATCTCTATGGCAGAACCCAGAGTTTCACATCTTTCCTATACGAGGTTAAGCAAGGACTCGTGTGCATTCATTTTACATTTGGTTTTTATATCTGTTGTCCTTTAACAGAGCTCTGCTTTGATCGCCACTTTTGTTAACACTGAAAGACTTTGCAGGTCTAGTACAGGTGGCACTTCATTTTATTTCTCATTATCCAGTAATTAATGACCATGCATCTTACTATTTTATACCTCACTTGTCCTGTAGCATCTCGCTGTGATCCTCCATGGTGTTACTCTCATTTTACACCTATCTATCTTATTAAAACTGCAATGGTGGCTTAGGGCCTTTGTTTCTATTGGTACCTAGGCTTTTGCTTTAAGCAAAGAACTGGGAGTCAGCTGATCAGGGTTCTTATTACAGCTCTGACATGAGGTTCCTGGGTTACTTTGGGCAAGTCACTTAATCTTTTTGTGTTGGTTTTGTCCTTTGTAGATGGATGCACCTGTGTACCTCCCAGTGTTGCTGCGAGGCTTTATTGTAAAGCACTGAGGCCTGGATGCACAAAAGGAGTTAGGTATCTAAGTCCCTGTTTCAGTTTCAGGACTGAACCCTGTAGGTGCCTAAGTTCCTGCCTCGGGACATGTGCACTGCCACCTCACTCTAGGCATCTGGACACCTATTTCCCACCTAAGCCCCAGAGCGATTCACAAACCAGGGAAGGATAGGCGTTCAGCTGTCTAACTTGCATGGGGGAATCAATCTTTCTTTTGCCCATTGACGATATAAGTATTTATGACTAAGATGGAGATGGTGATTGTGAAATGCTCAGGAAGGTTAGAGAGACTACAGAAACAGAAAACCCAGTAATGGGGGGATTTCAGCTACCCCCATATTGACTGGGTACATGTCACCTCAGGATGGGATACAGAAATAAAATTTATTAGCCACCATTAATGACTGCTTCTTGGAGCAGCTTGTCCTGGAACCCAAAAAGGGAGAGGCAATTCTTGATTTAGTCCTAAGTGGACCACAGGATATTGTCCAACAGGAGAATATACCTGAACTGCTTGGTAATAGCAACATAATGTAGTTAAATTTAACATCATTTGGCATGGTGCGGGGGAACCAAACAAACCCACAATAGTAGCATTTAACTTCAAATGGGAACTACACAAAAATTAGGAAGCTAGTTAAATGGAAATTAAAAGGAACACTCATAAGAGTGAAATGCCTGCAAACTGCTGGGAAACTATTTAAGAACACCGTAATACAGGCTCAAACTAAATGTGTACTCAAAATTAAAAGAAATATATGGAGAGGATGAAAAAAATAAAAAAGCCACCATGGCTAAACAGAGTAAAAGGGGCGATCAGAGGCCAAACGACATCCTTGTAAAATTGTAAGTCCGATCCTAGTAAGAAAATAGAAAGGAGCATAAACTCAGGTAAGCCAAGTGTAAAAGTATAATTAGGCAGGCCAAAAAAGAATGTGAATATCAACTAGCAAAAGACACAAAAACTAACAGCAAAAAATGTTTTAAGTACATCAGAAGCAGGAATGCTGCCAAACAATCAGTGGGGCCAGTGGACTGTCAATGTGCTAAAGGAGCACTCAAGGAAGACAAGGCCATTGCAGAGAAACTAAATGAATCCTTTGCATCTGTCATCACTGCAGAGGACATCAGGGAGATTCCCACACCTGAGCCATTCTTTTTAGGTGACAAAGCTAAGGAACTGTCCTAGTTTGAGGTGTCAGGAGAAGAGGTTTTGGAACAAACTGATAAATTAAACAGTAACAAGTCATCAGGACCAGATGGTATTCACCCAAGAGTTCTGCGGGAACTCGTATATGAAATTGGAGAACTAACAACTGTGGTATGTAACCTATTAGCAGATAGCTAATGTAGCACCTTTTTTTTTCTCTTTTTTTTTTTGTAAAGGCTCCAGATGCAATTCTGGAAATTACAGCCCAGTAAGACTAATTTTAGTGCCAGGCAAATTGGCTAAAACTATAGTAAAGAACACAATTATCAGATACATAGATGAACACAATAGGTTGGGGAAGAGTCAACATAGCTTTTGTAAAAGGAAATCATGCCTCACCAGCCTATTAAAATTCTTTGAGGGTGTTAACAAGCATGTGGACAAGGGAACTCCAGTTGATACGCTATACTTGGACTTTCAGAAAGCCTTCCACAAGATCCCACATCAAAGGCTTTTAAGCAGAGTAAGCAGTGATGGGATAAGAAGGAAGGTCCTCTCATGGATCAGTAACTGCTTAAAAGATAGGACACACAGGCTAGGAATAAATGGTCAGTTTTTTACAGTGGAGAGAGGTAAGCAGTAGGATCCTCCAGAGATCCATGCTGGGACCATTGCTGTTTAACATATTGGAGATGATACAAAATTATTCAAAATTGTAACTTTGCAGTCAGCTTTACTAAGGGATCTCACAAAACTGGGAGACTGGGCAACAAAATGGCAGATGAAATTAATGTTGATAAATGCAAAGTAATGCACATTGGAAAAAAATAATCCCAGCTATCCATACAAAATGATGGGGTCTAAATTAGCTTGGAGTCATTGTGAATAGTTCTAAAAACATTCACTCAGTGTGCAGCAGCAGTCAAAAAGGCTCATGTAGAGAGGGGAATTGAACATGGGTCTCCCACATCCCAGGTGAGTGCTCTAACCACTGGGCTAAAAGTTATAAAGGTGAGCACTACCACTTCTTCACACTAACATGGCAGAGGGGCCTAACTCCAGGAGAGGGTTCACAGCTGAGAACATCAAGCAGAAAGGCGCCTCCCTGCAGCCTGAATTTAGGTGACTATTTCTGTGAGCGCGGTGGGGTTAACCCTCTTGTTGGTATCTCCAATGGGCTAGCTTTGGCAGCTCCCCATCTAGCAGGCTGGCTTTTTGTCAATCACATTCTAAGGCATCTATCTGTTCCCATTCATTGCATAGGGAGCCTAGGCACCTAACTCAGGCTCAGCATCACCACGCCTAATTTCTTTTGTGCATCCAGCCCTAAAAGATTGCCACATGGTGAGTGCCGTAACGTGGAAGTGTTATTTATTTTATTATTACCCACATACCCGTGTATCTTTATTTGGAGGCTGTTCTCTTTTAAAGCTGGAGAACGTCTACAGCTGCTAATAGTAGTTACATGTGGGAATAAATTTGAAATTGTTCCATCACAACTCCATTGTCTCCTTCAAAATCCCCACTCCTTGTTTGATTCCCCTCCTTTCCCCTGCCCACTTCTTCCATTCTGTTACTCATTGCTAATAGCAGTCGACTGAAGTGATTAAAAACACTGGGATGTTTGAAGCACTCATATAGCAATCATAACTCAGCCAGAGCACTTTTCAAATTGGGATTTTTAAATTACTTTCACTTTGCTGTTGTCAGTGCCAACTAAAGAGAATATAGTGGCATATTGGAGGAAACCTAGTGGGTTAGGAGAGGAGAAGAAAGTGAAGGGAAAGACTTCAGGGCATTGGGGAGACGGAAAACTTGAGAACAAAAAGAAGGAAGAAAAAGGGACAGATTGGTGAGAATAAGAAAGATTTAGTGTGAGGGAGGAGGGCTGGAAAAGAGAGAAGCATCAAGGAGAGGGAGATGAGACCGATAACAAGAAGGGAGTATAGATGAGTGAGAGACGAGGAAGGAAGGAAACAGACATGGGAGAGAGAGATTCCTATCAGGACCCAGGGTATCCATTCACTTTCATCCATATCTCCTACTGTGTAGTCCCTCTTCTCCTTTCACATGGTCTCCTTTTGAGAAGAATTTATAATAACCTGTCTTGACATCATGACACATGTGGTTGAATGGTAGTGATTAAATTTCCCAACCTTTAGGTGTTATCCTATCACTTTCTTGTCTCTCATTTCATATGAAGGGTGGAGCTACATTTTCCTAACTGCATCCCAGTAACACCTGCCTGTACAGTAAAAACAGGAGCTGGATTATTGGAAGTCTGCCTTCTAGTAGAAAATTACCTCCTTTGCTTGCCATATACTGCAGTTAATCACAAATATTAATGGCCTTAATTTATGTATGCTAAGATTAAAAGGTAATCAGGTCTCAAATTTCAGAGGATTGAGTTCCTGTAAAAGACACTCCTCCTCTTCTGCAGAATAGGTGGAATTTTAAAGGGAATGTCCTATTTAATCTAAGCCAGCCACAACTACACAGTACTAAAACTTTACTGATTTAAGTAATCAAGTTATAAGCAAGTGATTGTGGAATCCTCATGCCACCACTGTGTTCTGAAAGTACATTTCGTTTGTACAATCTCTTATACAAGATCCTACTGAAAGGATGAATTTGTCTGACATCAGAAATTGAGTCCTTTTTATCTCCCTTCTTTAGGTATCCAGCTGCCTAAGGAAGATGAAATCTCTGTACCTGTGATATCTAATTCCCCTGCTAAGGATACTGGGGAGAGTGTAGATCTCACCAATGAAGAGGAGGAGAAGATCAAAGAGGAACCTCTAACCATCTCAGAACTGGTGTACAACCCAAGTGCCAGCTTGCTGCCCACCCCAGTTGATGATGAGATTGACATGCTCTTTGACACCCCATCAAGAGCTGAGAATGAGAGAGAAGATACAGATTCATTTGAGGAACTGGAAGCGGATGAAAATGCGTTTTTGGTTGCTGAGGAAGAGGAGCTTAAAGAAGCCCGTAGAGCGCTTAGGTACAGTTATGACTTTGTAATGGGCAACATGCAGGTAAACGCCTTTGTGAAGAGTTTCTCCAGGCTTCTTTTTGTAGGTCTTGGACTGTTGTTGTTTGTGTTTCCACTCCTCCTCGTCCTCTTGGAGTCGGACCTTGATATCTCCTTTCTTCATGAAATCCGTCAGACGCCAGAGTTTCAGCAATTTCACATTGAATATTACTGTCCTCTTAGGCAGTGGGTGGCTTGCAAAATAAACTTCATTTGTGACATGCTGGGAAACTCTTAAATGTTAAAGAAATATGATACAACTAAGGGCTGTATTCAAAATTTCAGTTAGCATTAGCTTCTCATAATGCCCATGGGGCCATCAGTAGGTAGCTATCTTCATTTTCAATCCATTACAGACTGTTCAAGATCTAACATTTGCTTTTCATAAACAGTTGCTTTAGTTATAGGCTTATCTGGTGGCCTTTAAATAACCAAAAAGAGGTCTTATTTTTATTTCAGTGTTGACTTCCTGATCATCTGTTGTATCAGACAAGACTGGACAGTACTAGGGTTCATTATTTGTAACATTACAAGCTATGACATTCTGAATCTCAATGATAGTAGAGCCGAGAAGGAAATGTTTTTGAATATACTCCTTAGTGGTGTAACAATCTTTTCTAACCAATGCCTATACAAGCAATGTTTATGCTGGGTTTTTATTTCTTGGTTTGTTTTTTGTTTTTGTTTTTTATATTTTTATGTGTTTAAAATATTTTGGTAAATTTTTAGCAAAAGATGACTTCTGAAGTTGTTTAAGTGTACAGATTGGTAAAATTAATGCACAAGGGCATGTAGGGGATTTTTTTAATGTTTTACCAGTGGTTTGTTTTTAAAATATTTTGGATGGACAATGAGTTTATTATAGCTCTATAAAAGATGGCCTACAGTTTGTAGAACATACAGAAAGTTTATTCAAGTGCGGGGGGACTGGTGAGGGGAGATGAAATGACACAGAATCCTCAAGTAAGTTTTTAATGGCAGTTTTTAAGATAAAGGTGGTGAATATCATTGAGAAAATGATAATCCACCTTCATCTGTGTCCTGTCATCTTACACTTCAATCAGTGCTAAGTTTTTACAAGACAGTGTAAGTAAGTTTTGCCAGAAGGTGATGGATCTTTGGACTAAATGTAGATTATTGTACATAACATGGAAAGATGAAGAGATAAGTATCAGAAATGTCTAGCTATATTGGTAAATAAGTAACCTACTTTTTAAAAATGGCTAGAGAATAAAAAGTATGCAATACTTTAAAAAATCAGGGTATTAGATTGTACAGTTGACATGCAGATATTCTACTGAATCATAATAAAAGGACAAAATATTTTTAAGAGAAATATCTTGGTTCTTTATTCCTTTTGTCACTATTCTGTGAAACACATCCCAGAGAATCATCATTTGATGTGTCTTTACTTCCTATGCATGCTGATTGTCTTACCATGTATGTGTGGCATTGTACTCATACTATTTCCCTATTGATAGGACTCCAGTCAGTGACGTTCATTGTTACTTTAATGTGCTGAGGATGTGCTCCCAATATTGTGTAGAAAATATACATAAAACCTTGTGAGCATTTAAAAAGATCATTAGGACAACCCTACCCCAATCCAAATGCTACAGAAAAAAGGAAATTGTATTTTGTAAACTGGAGCATCATCATAGAGGATTGTTGTTTTTTAAATCATTAGGTGTGATCCTTCAGCCATAACATAGATAAAACTCCCATTAAAGCCAGTGGAAGTTTTGCCTATGTATTGGCTGCAACTTCACCCCATAACGTCTGTGTACTTTATAAAGAGATTTTTTTCAATAAAAGATATATTTGAGTCTTTGTCATATTGTACATACATATTGTAACAGTAACTGTAATTCATATACTTCAGAATCATTTATGCTTGACAAGGGAATTGCAACTCTGTTTCCTCTAAACCTCTGCAAATGATCAGTTTGAAATTTCCAACAGAGGAATTTTTCTCCATTGCTTTTTTGACACCTCTAAAAGGATAAAACAATCATAGCTCTTAGGAATTGCTCTTCTCCATTGTAACCATTTGGGTTGTTTCCCCATTTCCCAAAGAACAAAGACTACATAGACCATTTAGTCCTCTCTCTTCTCACTCTGTCATAGAATCATAGAATCTCAGGGTTGGAAGGGACCTCAGGAGGTCATCTAGTCCAACCCCCTGCTCAAAGCAGGACCAACCCCAATTAGATCATCCCAGCCAGGGCTTTGTCAAGCCTGACCTTAAAAACCTCTAAGGAAGGAGATTCCACCACCTCCCTAGGTAACCCATTCCAGTGCTTCACCACCCTACTAGTGAAAAAGTTCTTCCTAATATCCAACCTAAACCTCCCCCTCTGCAACTTGAGACCATTACTCCTTGTTCTGTCATCTTCTACCACTGAGAACAGTCTAGATCCATCCTCTTTGGAACCCCCTTTCAGGTAGTTGAAAACAGCTATCAAATCCCCCCTCATTCTTCTCTTCTGCAGGCTAAACAATCCCAGTTCCCTCAGCCTCTCCTCATAAGTCATGTGCTCCAGCCCCCTAATCATTTTTGTTGCCCTCTGCTGGACTCTTTCCAATTTATCCACATCCTTCTTGTAGTGTGGGGCCCAAAACTGGACACACTACTCCAAATGAGGCCTCACCAGTGCCGAATAGAGGGGAATAATCACGTCCCTCGATCTGCTGGAAATGCCCCTACTTATACAGCCCAAAATGCTGGTAGCCTTCTTGGCAACAAGGGCATACTGTTGACTCATATTCAGCTTTTCATCCACTGTAACCCCTAGGTCCTTTTCTGCAGAACTGCTGCCCAGCCATTCGGTCCCTAGTCTCTAGCAGTGCATGGGATTCTTCCGTCCTAAGTGCAGGACTCTGCACTTGTCCTTGTTGAACCTCATCAGATTTCTTTTGGCCCAATCCTCTAATTTGTCTAGGTCCCTCTCTATCCTATCCCTACCCTCCAGCGTATCAGCCACTCCTCCCAGTTTAGTGTCATCTGCAAACTTGCTAAGGGTGCAGTCCACACCATCCTCCAGATCGTTGATGAAGATATTGAACAAAACCGGCCCCAGCACCGACCCTTGGGGCACTCCACTTGATACCGGCTGCCAACTAGACATGGAGCCATTGATCACTACCCGTTGAGCGCGACCATCCAGCCAGTTTTCTATCCACCTTACCGTCCATTCATCCAGCCCATACTTCTTTAACTTTAACACTGTGGGAGACTGTATCAAAAGCTTTGCTAAAGTCAAGAAATAGCACATCCACTGCTTTCCCCTCATCCACAGAGCCAGCTATCTCATCATAGAAGGCAATTAGGTTAGTCAGGCATGACTTGTCCTTGGTGAATCCATGCTGACTGTTCCTGATCACTTTCCCCTCCTTTAAGTGGTTCAGAATTGATTCCTTGAGGACCTGTTCCATGATTTTTCCAGGGACTGAGGTGAGACTGACTGGCCTGTAGTTTCCCGGATCTTCCTTCTTCCCTTTTTTAAAGATTGGCACTACATTAGCTTTTTTCCAGTCATCCGGGACCTCCCCCGATTGCCATGATTTGTCAAAGATAATGGCCAATGGCTCTGCAATCACATCGGCCAACTCCTTTAGCACCCTCGGATGCAGTGCATCCGGCCCCATGGACTTGTGCTCGACCAGCTTTTCTAAATAGTCCCGAACTACTTCTTTCTACACAGAGGGCTGGTCACCTCCTCCCCATACCATGCTGCGGAGTGCAGCCGCCTGGGAGCTGACCTTGTCTGTGAAGACAGAGGCAAAAAAAGCATTGAGTACACTAGCTTTCTCCACATCCTCTGTCACTAGGTTCCCTCCCTCATTCAGCAAGGGGCCCACACTTTCCTTGACTTTCTTCTTGTTGCTCACATACCTGAAGAAACCCTTCTTGTTACTCCTAACATCTCCGGCTAGCTGCAACTCCAAGTGTGATTTGGCCTTCCTAATTTCACTCCTGCATGCCTGAACAATATTTTTATACTCCTCTCTGTCATTTGTCCAATCTTCCACTTCTTGTAAGCTGCTTTTTTGTGTTGAAGACGAGCAAGGATTTCACTGTTAAGCCAAGCTGGTCGCCTGCCATATTTACTTTTCTTTCTACACATCGGGATGGTTTGTTCCTGCAACCTCAATAAGGATTCTTTAAAATACAGTCAGCTTTCCTCGACTCCTTTCCCCGTCATGTTATTCTCCCAGGGGACCTTGCCCATCAGTTCCCTGAGGGAGTCAAAGTCTGCTTTTCTGAAGTCCAGGGTCTCTGTTCTACTGCTCTCCTTTCTTCCTTGTGTCAGGATCCTGAACTCTACCATCTCATGGTCACTGCCTCCCAGGTTCCCATCCACTATTGCTTCCTCTACTATTTCTTCCCTGTTTGTGAGCAGCAGGTCAAGAAGAGCTTTTCCCCTAGTGTCTTTCATCACTAGCTTGGTCCCAATGACAATCACTATTCATTAGTCATCTTGCGTGTATTTCATCTTGTGTAACGTCCAGCCAAACAATCTGTTCCCCTTAAGCAAGAATTATCCAGCCTAATAGAACTTTTGACAGTTAACTAAAGTAGACATTTTCCCTTAACAGGATATCATTCATACAAATGGTTTCCTAAACAAAGATGTCAGCTGAGGGATTCTAGGTGGTGATGGTTATGAAAGCTGGCAGCCTGCTAGAATACAGGGATAGGGTTCCATGCTGGATCCTATTTATTAAGTCCTTTAATTATAAAAAGTTAGGTGCTGTGTTCTAACATGTAGTTTTGTCTATGTAAAGTTATAGAGCTCCAGAAACAGGAGCATTTGTTTTGTTTGATTTAACTCTATCAGAAAATGGTTAAGTTGCATGAGGAAAAGATTACCTCAGAGAATTGATAGTGCAATAAGGAGATATGTAGGATTAAATGCAAGAGAGACACAGTGTGTGTGTATTTTACTGTATGTGTATACAGCCCTGGCCTTTAAAGTTCCTCCCACCATGCAGGAGCTTTTCTGGTCTATAAACTGAATTCCACTGAGAAGCATAGCGTTCCTGTAACATACCATTTTACAACATAAGACTTGGGACTTTAAAGGGCTGGAACTTTGTATAATATACACACAGTGTGTGTAATACACAAACACACACACAGAATGGCATATACATATCCACACAGGTAGAAACAATCTTGTATTTAGTGCTGACGATGACAGAGTTGGATTATGAAGAATTTGTAGGTGCAGTATTGTGTATTTGTCTGTGCTTGGATATATGGTAAAATGTTATGTACTTGAAATCTTTTGTGATTTGTCTAATATTTATAAATGCTTCTCTGGGAAGAATTAAAAATGGGTTTATTTCATTTAAATACAAAAGACCTGGGGGGAAAAATGTACCTGTAACTCAAGCCTTATCTTTGTACAGTGCATTTCACATTTCTCTGTCAATATCCTGATTGTTTTGTATGTTGATATGATGGCAGGAATCCCTAATAAAAAATACACTGGAAAAAAAGCACTCAGCAATGATGGCACTTCTTATGATAAAGGAATGTTTCTTAGTGTTGGATATCAACCTAAATTCATATTAATCCTGTACAAACAAAATGTAGTGTTCACAATGTACTTTTTCGGGACTGTGCTGTCCTATGAAATGGTACAGTCTGTGGGACTGTTACAAGGTGATGTTTTCTATATATGTTTTAGTAACTGTTGGATCCAGTATTTATCAGTCTTTAAAAGAAGATATTTTTGATGTAAAACAATTTTCATATTTAGTTTGGACTTTTGGTGTATTTCTGAACATTCAAAGAGTGTTATAAAGTCACACAGTTTAAGGCCCGAAGGGAACACCACATCATCTAGTTTGAGCTCCTCTAGATCACAGGTCATATACAACATCCAGCATCCACACACTAAACCCAACAATGTTCGGTTGACTTATACCGTATTTGTGCATATGTATGTTTGTATTCTGTATAGAAAGCCACTGCATACCCAGTTATGGAGATGTTAGTTGCAACTCTGCAGCTAAGGTAGTGTTGAGTTATGCACTTAAAAGCAAGGACTCCCCAAAATTATTGCTTTTACTCTGAATGCTGAACGAATTTTCTGGAAGTTAACAAATAAATATATGTATTAGTTTCAGTTAAAAATGAGTTTGCAGAGAGTCTGAAACAATAATTCTGAGTTGTGAATTGCTCCATTCCTGGTAATAGGAGCTAACTCAGATGCCAATGAGAATGACGATACAGTACTTTAAATTTCAAAACTGTTTACTACTCATCAAAGCATGAAGGGGATAAAGTATTGTATTATGAATTTCTGCACTACCATTTCCCAAAATAAATGTGTGCAAAGGACTAACTGGAGGAAGATAGCACAAACTATGTATAAACTAAGATGTGTATACCTTTAAAGATACATGGTAGGATTGGTAAAGCGAGTCTCTGCTTTCAAAAGTACGGGAAACTGCTGTAGGATTTGGAGGATCTCATCAGCTTTGTGTGACTCCAGGAATGTCACTGCCTGTCCTGTTTGCACCAGCGTACTTTGGATTTTCTCATGTCAGCTTTCCAGAAAGGTCTGAGTGATCTCCCTGTGTATACTTCAGCCATTGCAGCTGTTACTGGCCCTCTTGAGAGCAGAGACAATGGTCCACATTCTTGTGTTTAGCAATTTTTCATTCCTTAGCTCAACAAAGGCCAGTGTCTGGTCCAGACATTCCTTAGCGGGATCTACCCCTCTCCTGCAGATCATTATAGGAACCCCATCTTAGTCTTTGAAGCAGTCTCCTTTGTGTTTGATTTTTTTCAAGATAGCTTAATGGAAATCACCTTGGCCAGATGAAGCCAGTGGGATTATTCCATTATACACCACTGTAAGAGGCCACAATCTGTCCTAAACGCTGCACACCTCCCTCCTGGAGAATTAAGCTGCTCTCTGTCCTGTCAAACGATGCATAGAGACGTAGAATGACCTGAATTTAAAACTATGGTGTAATTTTTAACAATAAAAGTCTTCTTTTTTGTAACATACAGTCAGCTTGTCATAATCAATCACATGTCCATACTACTGCATCATAATAAAGGGGAACAAGGGATCTCTGCTTTCACTGAGGGGAAGAGGTAAGGGAGAAGGGATGAAAACGCTGTCCATAATTTATGGGCTAATTAAAATAATCAAAAATAAAACATGAATAAGACATGCTGCATATTTGTGGCATTCTGATCTTTCTCATTTTAGCTTTCATTTTCTATTTAGGAGGAGGTCCTTTATCTGCTGTATAGAGATAACAGATAACACAATGCAGAAAATAAGAAAGGAATACTTGTGGCACCTCAGAGACTAACACATTTATTTCAGCATAAGCTTTCGTGGACTACAGTCCACTTCGTCGGATGCATAGAATGGAACATACAGTGGGACGATATTTATACATTCAGAGAATGTATAAATATACCATTACCTTAGGTCTGAATATAGACTGTGAATGGCTCAGTCATTACATTAATTGAATTTATTTACCCTCCCCCACCCCCATTAAATACCCTTAACACCTTTGTGTCAACTGTCTGTAATGGGCCATGTTGATTATCACTTCAAAAGTTTCTTTCCTACTGATAACAGTTCCTTTCAATTAATTAGCCTTTTATAGATGGTATGGTTACTTCCACCTTTTCATGTTTCTCTGAATGTATAAATATCGTCCCACTGTATGTTCCATTCTATGCATCCGATGAAGTGGACTGTAGTCCATGAAAGCTTATGCTGAAATAAATTTGTTAGTCTCTAAGGTGCCACAAGTATTCCTTTCTTATTTTCTTTTTGCTGACACAGACTAACACGGCTACTACACTGAAACAATGCAGAAAGGAAGTAAACAGTGACTTATGAAAACTTCAGCATTGTGTCCCCTTGGATAGAGACTGTGTTCTTAATGTTCAGTCTTATGTTTTTTATGATTGGTTTAATTAGAGCAATGTTTGAAATGAGATGAGGTGCGTTTCTTATTTTGGAAAATAATTAACATTATTGATTGTGTTCCATGAGGGAGTGTATAATTATACATGACTGGAGCTAGCTATCAATAGAAGAAATTGAAAAGCCTCTCAATTACATTGCCGTATGCCCGATTTAGACTCTTTAATTAACAAAAAGAATTAGCATATGAAATGTGTGTTGAAAAAGGGACTTTTTTAATCACTTAAAAATATTTTTCCTGTTGTTTTTAATACAATGGCAACTGCAATAGCCTATGTAGAAAACGTGATAAATGGGATGAGGTTGATTCATTTTTGGCTCTCTTAATGCAATTTAGCAACTAGAAATAAGGGAAAAAAAGTGAGCCCCACAAAGCTAATGATTCTCTGCAGCTCACCACCAAGTGTTCTACACATCACAGTTTGAGAACCCCCGAATTAATTATCAATGCTTGCTGGAGGCCACAAATGATTTCAGAACAGCTTTTACTACAGTCAGTTTATTCTGGGCCTGGCAAAGGTCCTTTCAACAATCCTTTTGTAATTATTAAATCCTAAAAATTTTGTGCACACCAAAAAATTAAACAAATTCAAATTTGTCATGCCAAAGTTATTCAACTTCTAGGTACTGAGGTAATCATGGTCTTTGCATCTTCCTAGACAATCACACAAAAGGAAAAACACAGCTGTTTTTCCTTGGTTCTGAAAAAAGCATAAAATCCATCGTATTCAATATTGTAGCAGAGTTCAATAGTTATCATTCGCAAGCAATACTTGTGACAAGGGTTTTTAATCAAAAGTTGTAACTAACTTTTCTTTAAGGCTGGCTAGTATGTTACTCAGTGACCTGTTGGAAATGTATAGATTTTAAGGCCAGAAGAAGCCTTTATGATAATCTTATCTGCTTTCCTGCGTAACACAGGCCATATAGTTTCACCAGACATTTCTACAGTGGAAAAAATTATTCTCTACCATATAAATGAATATTGAGTCCAATAACTTGTGGATGAAATAGTGAATATGTTCTGTGTTTGTACAGCGCCTATTGCATGGGGGCAGGGAGAGGGGGGAGGTTAGTCCATGATTAGGGCTCCTAAGCACTACAGTAGCACTGACCTCTGCCACTTAAACTAATGAAGTAACTGGTAGCAGTAGTAGGTTATCCTCTGTGTGGACCAAAACACCAGAAAAGAATGAGAGAGACATTTTCCTAGTGGCTTTCATGACTGTTTGCTGATGTCTGAGGAATCCTAAGACTCAGAACTCCTGGGTTCGATTTCAGACTCTGGAGGGGAGTGTTCACTAGTGGTTATAGACACTTCTGCCCCATGTGCTCATCTCCCTCTGCTCCTCTACATGCATCTCCTAACTTTCTCCCACTCTGCTCCTATCCACTTCTCCACCATGTCTTCTGTCCCCTTCCCCCTTTGTTCCTATTCAACACCCTCAACCACTCCCCAGATCCTGTCTCCCTCCCCTTTTGCTCCTATACAACCTCCACTCCCACCCCAGCTCTCTCCTCTCTTATCCTCTGTCTCTGTCCAATCTCCCCACACCCTGGCCCTCACTTCCTTCCCCCTCTGCACCTATCCAACCTCCCCATTCCCTGGCTCTAACCCCTTCTCTGTAAGCTTATATACCCACCAATCCCCTCTAATCCTATACCCTCGCGCTCTGCTGTCCCCTGCCCCAGCTCCTCACCCTCTCTGTATTCAAGTCATGAGGATTCCTCTTCCAGGCTGTCTAGGTGCCAGCAGGGGGGTACATTAAGAGCACAGGTGACACAGCCTTCCCGCTCTCAGTTCTGGTGCCCAGGCCCATAGCAATCTGGAACAGCAATAACAGGTAAATCCTGCTCAGCACCTGCAATCTTGGGATGGAGAAGATTCAGTGACTGTGGGGAGGACACAAACTTAGTCCAGTTGGCACATAGGAGCTCCACAGATTTTCAGTGCAGATGAAAGCTTTGGAGAACGTGGCCACCCACAAACCTCAACTGAGCATGTGCAAGCTGATTTTTCATGGCTCATAACTTGGCCAAATTTGAGTGAATTTTCACAGTGACCGCAAAAGGCACATGCCTGACACCAGGTTGATCCCCCTGGCAAATTTCAATTTATTGCTCCAAAGCAAAGGTGTGTGACAGTTTTCAGAAAAACAATTTTAAGAATTTTTTTAAACACAGAATATGTAATTTTCCCAAACCCCTTTTTCAGAACTGGCAGAACCATTTTATCTTAAACTTCCCAGAAAATACAGCCTGAGAGAGTCACCCAGCATAGAAAATTCCAGCCCAAACTGCTAAAGATAGGCAAAGGTCTAAGTAACTGAAAATAGAGTCTTATAATGGAAACCTTAACTATAGGTGGCACTAACAGCTCTGTCTCTAATAAAAGTTTATAATTATTTTTGTTGCTGCTTTCTCTTCCCCTCTTCACCAGGGTGGTTTTTAATGGAGGTAACTTTCTTTCATGACTGTCAAATTATGCCTTTTGTTGTTATCTAATAAAGTGTTCTTAAACAATTCCCAATCATCGTAATTATGAGCTCATAATTATCTTCATCTTTTGAAATGGTCCTTTTAAAGAGCCATGGATACATATTTTTGTGCAGCTGTGGTATTGCAGCTCCCTGGCAGAGGCAGGGTAAGTGCTTGATAATTCACACACAGTTAAATGTCTTTTTCTGCTCTTGTCACATTCTGAAAAGCAGCCCTTATGTTGAAACAGCCAATTTTGAAAGCACACCTGCTTGCGTTAAAAGTCACTCTCTCTAAACCCTTTTCTCTGAACTACTGTTACTGAACCAGTAAGTCACCCAGGTTAGTAAAACATGTTCAGTCATTTCCTGTGTGTCATTGGTAGGATATACAATGTTGTTTTCTATACATCTACTTACATTTATACTTGCCATTCCTATGAACACCCTAAAAATGCCCAATTATAGCAAACATGATCTTAGATTATCACTGGCTCATTTTTGAAGTTTGTACATATAGTTAGACAATTGAGAAGGTTTAACTTACCTTGGCCATCCAGCACCCACCAGGGTTGGCAAAAAGGCTAGGAACATCTGTTTCAGAGATTTGTGTCCGCGGATGTGGCTTCTTCCCTGCTTGTCGATAATGACTGGATTTCTTTACACTTCTGAATTTTTGGTGGTTATGTTGCTCTGCATAGAAATGTGTCATTGCAGAGTCATCAGACCCCCTCTGGCCTCACCATCTGAATAGAATGATCAACAAAATCGACCATTAGAAACTTCAAAAGACATTTCTCGAAACATGAGAGCTAGTCATGGCTAATGAGATTAAAATGGCTATAAAAAGTTTGCAAATTTGAAATTGAATAGTAATTATTACTCAGCATTTGCATAGTACCTTTCACATTGAAATAAATCACATTACAAATGGGAGCCAGGCTGGGAGTGCATGGCCTTTTTGGCTCCCTCAAAATGAAAAGGGAAAATTCAGGGTGTGTTCCTAGCAGCTGCCAGGTGAATTTGTATATTCAGCTCTTCGAGTCACCTGAGGGGTAAAATGGTAAAATTGAGGGGGTTCCTACTGATGCAGGGTATAATTTACATCTGCTCAAGTGGTGCTTTTTTATTTATTTTATTTTTTACGGTGCATCAGGTTGTTTTATTTTGTATTTATTTGTTTTGTTAGGAACTGTGATACACACATTTTGTGTGAATGCATGTATGTGGAAAGATAAAGTGAGAGTGAGGACTCTGAGGTCTCACTTTGTTCTGGGGAGAGGTTCCAATCTAGAGTCTTGAACTCCAGCATCCATTTGTAGCCAACTGTGATGAGTTGAAGCCAAACTAGTGGAATGGTGACAGTGGATCAGAACTAGCCTAGTGCAATAGCTCTCAGCCTTTCCAGACTTCTGTACCCCTTTCAGGACTCTGATTTGTCTTGTGTGCCCTCAAGTTTCACCTCACTTAAACTACTTGCTTTCAAAATCAGCCATAAGAATACAAAAGTATCAGAGCACACTATTACTGAAAAATTGCCTACTTTCTCCTTTGTACCATATAATTATAAAATTGGAATATAAATATTGTACTTACATTTCAGAGTATAGTAAATATAGCAGTATAAACAAGTTATTGAATGAAATTTTAGTTTGTACTGACTTTGCTAGTGTTTTTATGTAGCCTGTTGTAAAACTATGCAATTATCTACATGAGTTGAGTACACCCTGGACGACTTCTGGGTACCCCTTGCTGAGAAAAACTGGTCTAGTGGAATGTCAGCAGTACACCAGACGGGAGTTGCAACTGTGGGCCAGAGAAGACCTAGTCAGATAGATAGTACCAGATTGGATACAGCTAATATCAGTGGACAGAGCAGCCCTCAACAGCAATTGGCAGGCCAGCACAGATTTGGCAGAAAGACATCAGAGCTGTTCACAGCAGTCAAGCTGAGGGAACTGCCCTTATCTGCACCCACTTGACTACTACCAAGTCAAAATGATTTGGTAATGTGGTATGGGTGAATAAGGATTGTGGTTTATACAACAGTGTGAAGTGGGGTGAGGTGGGAGATCTAACCACCAGCCAAGAATGACTGAGGCTCTGAAGACTGTCCCACTTATCTATTTTGTGATTTTGCTTAATTTCATTTTAAAATTTATTAAGCTAGTTTATTCCAAATAAAATTACCATGGCCAGCTATCTGAAGGGATAGTCTACAGTACACCAGGACCAACTAACATGATTCTAAGGTAGTTAAACTGTGTCTACATTAGATGCAAAATGGTGTTTCATATCCCATTTAGTAATGTGATTTTGAAAGGCAACATTTTTCCTGTCTAGACTAGGCCACAGAAGCCATTACAAATGGTTGAAAATAATTGAAAGCATCCACCTCTTCATCAGCTTTCATTGTAAAGTAACAAGACCTTTTCTTATGTTTGTATTTTCTGTTCTGTCACACTGACTGGGTTATATTAATTATTAATTCAAATAACTAAAGCACATACTTTTTGAGTATGTCTGTGAATTTCTTGTTTGTATCCTGTTAGCAAATTTTGCCCTAAATGTCTAAAAGTAATTTATTAATTGAGATTGACTAACTCAATTGAACTAAAAAAGAAAAACCTACTCAGGGAAACTAACCTAACAGTTTGAGGAAAAACACTTGGAGGCAAGAGCCACGGCAGTATGTGAGTAAGTGTGTAAGGAAAGAAGAGCTGAATCCAGTTTTCACTTGGACTGGGGTCACAGTTCTAGCAGCTAAAATAATTAGCTCAACAGGTATATAAGCAGACGCCAAAATGGTAAATACTTTTTATCAAATAGTTACCATTTGAACTCTGATCTTTTCTCTTGGTCAGTCTGAAGAACTTTGTCCTCATCTCTTCAACTAATTCTATGAAAGAAATTACACCCAAAATTTGTTCATAAAGCAAGCAAACAGTGAAAGACTGCCCTCTAGTGACACTTCACAGTAATCTTTCAGAGGTTGGTCTACTCCTTAACATGAACCAAGATATTTCAAACCTGCCAGGGTTGGATTTTTTTATTTTTTTTTTGGATTAAGACATTTTGAAAATCTTCCTCTAAAGTAATGAAAGACTTGGGAACATGGTTGAATCAGAAATGTATAGGTTTACTCATAATTCTTTGAAATTCCCTGGGATCAAATTAGATTTTTGTCTTCTGTGGCTCCAGGAAAACAAGCAAGCCATAAACTGAGGGTAGTCAATAATACTTATGAGTCTTCTCCTTGGTAAAAAGAAAAGGAATACTTCCTGATGGTTGTTTTTTTGTTGTCTCTTGGGAGAAGAAGGGGCTTAGAATTGCTTTTCTTCTGGGTTCCCCTATAAACTTGTTACACCTGTATAATATTTATTCATCCGCCTTTTACTGCTACAGAGCCATCACAATGCCACTTTTCAGGGTGAATATATTTCTGCCCCCAAGTCATAAACCTTAGTAGGTAGATACATCTCATCTTCTAATGATATGTTCCACAGTTTATTAGCTGCCATTGCTATATTTCTGGAAGCACCCATCAGTTTGTTTCTTTATAAACAGGGTTTCTACTGATAAAATTATCCCAAATTTATTTTAACTGCTTGGCAGTTCTAAAAACAAGGCTAGAAATAAATCAAATTTGGATATTTTGAAGGTTTTATTAATTGACTGTATTTCATCTTTCCTGTTGGAGCAGATCTCCCAGTCTCTTACTGGGAAGTTAAATAATACATCTGTGAATGGAAGGATCTCTGTAACGTTATTTTACTCTAAGCCAATGACTTAGATTCTTCCCTGCTATGTGGCAACATTGTGATCCTCTGCTGGTGAAAAGTTGCTTTCAAGCTGGCATAGCCAGCTAGTAGATGATTCTCCCTATGTTAGGAAATTCTAACTAGTGTAGAGCCGCCTCTTCCGCCTCCTAGCCCTTGGAGTAGTGGACAAGGTTGATGAAAAGGAGGTATGACTGGGATTTTCCTACACATTGGTCATTCTTAGCTCTTGGAACATCTTCTGGGGCCTGTGGATAGATGGCACAATTTAGAATAGCCCTGAGTTTGCTTTAAATTGCTTAAACTGTGCTTGAGCACAAAAAGCACACAGACTCAAGGGTCCTGTCCCATTTCTATAAACCAAGTAGGTCCATCATAAGTCTATACTACATTAATTATGGACTGAGCTGACAGCAAAACCTATAGTACGTAATACTTTCCATTATAAGGCCTGTTCTCAGTTGCTTATAATTATTCCAAACTGTAATAACTTGGGCTGAAATTTTCCATGCCGCTTCTCTGCCACAGCCTGATTTTGCTAAACTTAAAAAAAAATGGTTCAGTTGTTTCTGGGAATGGGATTGGGAGGAAATGTAGTTTTCCCAATGTTAAAAAAACCTAAAACTTTTATTTCTGTGTTTTAGCACCTTCAGACTTTGGAATAGGAACTTGGAAATTTGGCAAGGGAATAGTCTTGGTGCAAGAGAGATGTCTTTTGATGCCCCTGCGAATAATTTACCCAGATTTGGCCAAGTCATCAGCCACTGAAAATTACAATTTTCACATATTCACTGGAGTTTCTTAGAGGCTTGCTGCTAAAATCTCTAAACATTCCATCTCCATGGAGCATGCTCTCAGGCTCCAAGGATCTTCCTGCATGGTAGGTGTGATGTTATTGATGTGAACTGTGACCGTATAGATCGTTGTTGCAACCAAGGTCCTATAGTTGCACCAAATCTTATACAAAGGAAGTCGAACAAGATGTCTATAGAAAGGTTGTAATTTGCTGGTTATGATTATGCTGTCTGTATGCGTGTATCATTTTTGTATTTGAAGTTATGAATATTGGCTATGTACTTGTATCTCAATGTGTTTGATTCTAAGTAGCCTCAGTGAAGCATTTGGTCAGCTTCTTGAGAAAGGACTAATTTCAGTAAGTGACCAATCAAGAACAATTAACTGACAATGGACTTTGGGAGACGCCAATTCACATCTGAGCTTTCCTGGGAACGTTCAAACTAACATGTAAACAATGGCGTCGGCCTGCAAAAAACTGAATCATTCATGGACATGTGACTTGCCCATGTGGCTACAAACTCCATCTTGTTGCTGTGACTTCACATAGAAGAACAAAGGGGTTTCCGCCCACAAGAGACAGAATATAAAAGGCCCTGGAAGCCTCTCCATTTTGTCTTCAGCGGGCTCAAGAAATGGCTTCTCCACCCCAAAGAGATGCCTGAAAGAAACTGAGACAAAAGACTGTAACTACGGGGGTGTGAGTGATTGCTGGACCCAGGCCATAAGCCACTACGTTGGTCTGAAAAGGATTGGGCCTAGACTAGGACTGAGTCTAGTCTGTGAAGGAAGCTTATTGGAACATCTCAGAGGGTGAGATTTACCTGTATTCAGTTTCCTACTGTATTAGGCTTAGACGTGCCTGTTTTGCTTTATTTTGCTTGGTAACTTACTTTGTTCTGTCTATTACTTGAAACCACTTAAATCCTACTTTTTATACTTAATAAAATCACTTTTATTTATTATTGAACCCAGAGTAAGTAATTAATACCTGGGGGAGCAAACAGCTGTGCATATCTCTCTATCAGTGTTATAGAGGGTGGACAATTTATGAGTTTACCCTGTATAAGCTTTATACAGAGTAAAATAGATTTATTTGGGGTTTGGATCCCATTGGGAGCTGGGTGTCTGGGTGCTAGAGACAGGAGCACTTCCTAAGCCATTTTCAGTTAAGTCTAGAGCTTTGGGTGCATGGGTCAGACCCAGGGTCTGTGTTACAGCAGATTAGTGTATCTGGCTCAACAAGACAGGGTTCTGGAGGCCCAAACTGGCAGAGAAAATGGGCTCAGAGGTAGTCTCAGCACATCAGGTGACAGTCCCAAGGGGGTCTCTGTGAACCAACCTGTCAGGTTGGTACAGAGCTAAAGACTTGGATGGGACATAGTCAAAGTAGCACAATCAGCAGCAGAATATTGTATGACTTAGAGGAAGGTGTGCAGGATTGGGAACCTGGAAATAATCTTTAAATCTAAGCTTTCCTACTGACTTGTGTTAATAATTCTGTGTACTTCAACCTTCCTACCTTGGGAGACAGGCAAGTATAATTCCCTGCATTTCTGGAGGGGCTGAGAGATTGCACACAGTCATTTCTAATGGAGCTAAGAATAGAACCCAGGTCTCTAGAATAGCAGACACAAAACACATCTATAGCTGTGGTGCCTTTCAGAAACAACGTGCCAAATCTGTGTGTTTGGGTGTGCTGTCTGTGTTAAGTTTTTCTACAGGTTTGGTCTGGTCAAATTGAAACCAGTGTGTGAGCTGTTAATTTCCCTAGAGGAAAAGGATATCACGGGGGGAACGAATGGGGATTAAAAGGTTCCAGGTAAAGTGCCAGCCTTCTCTTCCCTCCCCCAATAAATCTTCACAAGTCACCATTCCTTTAGCCTGTTCCTTCCTTCTCTTCCCCTAACTTCTCCTCCTCTGCACCATTCAGTGTACAGGATAGACAGCAAGTGAGGCAGAGTAATGCTGAAGAGAAAAATGTTCTCTTATGTTAAGGCACTGCCTGGGGATCTAGGAAAGCACAGTTCTATTGCTGGCTCTGCCATGGGCAGGGCTTCCTATGTTATGCTGGATGAAATTTGTCATAATTAAAGCTGCGAGTTTGTCACAGAGATCACTGATTCCATGACTTTTACACTGGCCACTGTGAGGCAGTCTCGCCCCCCGCCCACGCTCCCCCTCAACCCCACCCCCTCAGCAGAAGAGTTTGGGTGTGGGAGGGGGCAGGAGCACGGGACGGGATGAGGTGGACTCTGAGTGGCGCTTACCTGGGGGGCTCCCAGGAAGTGGCAACATTCCCCTTGCTTAGCTGCTAGGCAGAGGCATAGCCAGGCAGCTCTACGTGCTTCCTCCACCCAGGGCAACCGTCCCCACAGCTTCCTGTGTCTGGGAGGTGGCCAAAGGGAGCTGCGGGGGCAGTGCCTGCATAATGTAATGTTCTATGGAGGCCTGTGGCTCACTGAAGTAAGATGAGAAACCACTCATCTTCCTGATAATCAGGGAGCATATTGTCATTGCACTCCAATACAAGTGGTGACAGTGATTACTATGAATTTAGCAGAAGCTAAATGGTACTACTATTACACTAAAACTTCAAGAAGTTTGGTGTTACAAGACCACCTCTCCTGGGTGGGTGGAGTGTTGTTCACTATTTCCCCGTGTTGCTGTTTAAATGTTTGGAGAGAGTGAAAATCATCAAAATCTTGTCCTTGTTAGAAACCGATATAGACAAACCCTTCCTTGGTGAGCATATATACATCACACTTCAGGCTCTAGACTAGAAATCCTTGCCCTACTCTTGTGAACAGATAGGCGAGCAGAAGAACTATCTGTGCAGGATTCTCTTGAAGGTAACCATTAGTATTTTACCTGCTCACAGAAGCAGGGCTAGGGTAATTGCGATCTGCACCTTCATCTAAGGAGAAAGCCACCAAAAAACATCCTAGTTATTCCCTCTCCCGGGCTTCTCAGTGCATCCTAGCCTCTGTCGCTCTTGGTTAGCTGGGAGATTGTCGTATCCCCCCGCCCCAAGGAGCTCAGGGCCTTCTCCTGTTCAGCCCCTAACGGAATAGCACAGGGCTTGGTTTTTGTAGGACAGCCCGAAATCATAACGGTACGTTCAGGCTCCCTGGAGTCCACCTGGAAGAGACCTGCCCGGGTTTGATCAACTTCATGTCATAGTCCTCACCTGCCCGACGGTGGCAGCAGCACGAAGCCCAGCAAAGCCCCCCCTGTCCTCAGCCCAATCCGGGGGCCGTGTCCCGGCCAGGCCCGCTGCTCGCACTAGCTGCTCTCCGTGCCCGGGTGGCCAAGGCCCGAGCCTGTGCGCGGGGAGGCGCCCAGCCGGGGGCGCAGAGCGGGGCAGGCCGGTGCCTGGCGGGCGGGGGGCCAGCGGAGGGGCGACGGCCGGGAACAGGCCCGCTCCTGGCTTTGGGGCTTGTACTTTGCTATGGGGCGGGAGGGAGGAGCCGGGCAGGCCGGGGCGGGGACCAGGGCAGGCACCGGCCCCTGCCTCCGCTCCGGGGCGTGGGCGGCCGCCTGCTCCTCCCCCGGCCCGGGCGGCGGTTTCCACGGAGACAGCGGGGTGCAAGTGCCTGGAGCCGCCGCCCCAGCCCGGCTCGCCTTGGCCCCGCAGGTGGCGGGTGTTAGCAGCCGCCCCAGCCCTGCTCCCGGGGTCCCGCCCAGGCTTTCGCCCCGCGCTCTGCTGGGCTGTGCGCAGGGGTGACTCGCCCCGCCCGACCGGACCCTCCGGCTCCGGCATAAATAACCCTCGTGTGGCCTGGCCCGGCGTAGGGGCTGCGCCGCAGGCAGAACCCGAAGCTTTGGGGACTCAGCTGGTCGGCGTCGTCGTGAACACTGCAGGCAAGGTGGGTGGGGAGTCCCGGGCTGGGGGCAGGGCTGAATGTTTCACTCGCACACACGACCACTAGGCCAGGAGCCCACTCACTCCTCCCGCGGTGCCACTGCCTGTTCTGCTATGCAGGCAATCGGGCACTTCTCCAGCCACACAGCTACCCGGCCAGCCATGCAACTGCCCGGCCACCAGTCCAGCTACACGGGCAGCAGTCCACTCCTCTAGTCATGCAATCGCCACCCGTGGCAAGCCGCCTACTTGGCTGGCCATGCAACCGCCAGCCATTCCTCGAGTTATGCAGCTGCCAGACCGGCCACAGCGTCACCCGTTCGTGCATTCATCCACCTATGCAATGGCCCAGCCTTCCAACCAGCCATCCACCTGCCCAGCCACAGAGCTGCCCACCCTTCCAATTGCCCAACCATGCATCCACCCAGCCAGCTGTCCAGCCTTCCAAGCACCAGCCCAGTCATGCAGCCACTCACCCAGCCTTCCAGTTGCCCAGCCACCTGTCACTCATCTGCTCTCCCAGCCACCCTCCCTGCCAACTATCCATCCATGTCCACTCACTCAGCCATATGACTGTGCAGCCACTTGCTTCACCATCTACCTTCCTACTCATCCATACACCCACCCACTAGATCAGCCACTCACTTTCCCACTCAGACACCCTCCCGCTCACTCAGTCATGTACCCATCCATGCACCCATTTGACGAGCCATCCAGCCCCCCATACAACTGCTCACTTACCTGGACATCCCCTATACACATCTGCCCACTCCCCCAAGCCATCCAAGTGCCCAGTCATCCATACACTCACCCACTCTTCTAGACATCCTTACACTCAACCATTTGCCAAACCATCAGTCCATACACCCAGTAAATCTCTCATCCCACTCTTCTCCTCCTGACTGGGCCTTAAGCCACTTTCCCATCCATCTCCCAAACCACAAACTCAGCCATATCCTCACCTGCCCTCCCGTGCTGCTTTTTGATCCATCCCTCCACACACCTGTCCACCCATCTATCACTCAACTTTAAAATTATGTTATAGTTGTTTATTATATAACACCACAGGTGGGCATGGAACTTTCCAGAGCTAATGAAGACTGTCCTGTTCATGAGAGCTTACCCTCTAAAGCACTGGTTCCAGAGTTGTTGTCCATGAAGCACTTGCTAAGGATTCACAGACAGCTGGCCTTCCTTCAGGGTGTGCCAGGAACTGTAGCTTCCGGTAACCCTCCAGCTCCTCCTCCCTCTCCCCCTAGCAGTGTCTTCTGTTTGGGAGCTGGACTTTGCTGTGTCCAGCTGCCCCTAGTGACGGCCAACAGCTCTGCAGTGCCAGTTCTGTTGGGGGAAAAAAGGAAATTCTGTGCGGAACATTAATTCTGCGCAAATTCTGCATTGCACAGTGGCACTGAATTCCCCCAGGAGTAATCTTCAGATAGACAGCTCATGTTTCCAATATGTTGCTGCTCAAGGTGAAAACTGCAGCACAGCAAACACTAACCAATCTTGTAGCTGCTATCAGAATCCTCCGGGCAGCTGTGTAATTGACAAAAATCAGTTCCGTTTTACTCTGCTGCTGCTACTTGAGAAAGCTTTGAGCAGTTGCAAAAGGAAGCACTATTCACTGGGGAGAAGGACTCAGACAGAAGCTGAGGGAGGAGGAGTATATCAGGGTAACTTCCTTTTTGAGCAATCAGGAAAGGGCTAGAATAGATGTCCATGCAGACTACCTGTCCTGGAATGCGGTGTTCCATTTTGATCAAAGCAGCCTGGTCTGACCACTCCAGTGAAGTTACAGCATTGTTTGCTGGTGTGATATAACTTATCTCTGAAGTCCTAAAGATATTTGAGTTACTATGGTAACTCCCTTGGGTCATTTCCTCTGGATAGGGGATTTTTAAAAAGGGTGAAGTGGGCTGGAGATAGGATAAACTATTAGCAATGAAGTGAGAGGTTGACCTGAGCCAGAGGCGTTTGTTTGACCTTCATGTTAAAGAGAGCACTAAAGCAGCAGTATTTAAGATCTACTCTTGTAGAGACCCACCTGGGTATATGATGATTGAGGAAGCCTTGTTTAAGGGTCAGAGACTAATTACTGGAAGGGCCAGGTTATTGAGTATGCAAGGATGTACCAAAAGGTATTGGAGAGCTAATGTGTTGAAGAATTCTCTTCTGACTTTAGATAGTATTTTGTTCAGTTGAAATGGACTTCTGCGTATCTAGTAAATATTATTTGTCCTTTTATATTTGGAAATCATTTGGAAATACTATTTGTTTTATGTTGCTTCATTTGTGTTGCTTTCTAGCAAAAATGGATAAGATCCGGGCTGTATTCCTATCTGTGCCAGATATCTGTGTGCCTTTGGGCAAGTCAATCACCCTGTTCTTCATTTTCTTCCTCTGTGGCAACTTGGATAATATTTACCCATCTTACTGGTAATGTTTGTAAAGTCTTTTAAGGTTCTTTAAGGGAAAGTACTGTAGCAGTGAAAAGTATTATTTTTAAT
This sequence comes from Macrochelys suwanniensis, assembly GCA_033296515.1. Lineage (NCBI taxonomy): Eukaryota > Metazoa > Chordata > Testudines > Chelydridae > Macrochelys > Macrochelys suwanniensis. Next base: position 42,598,017 of record CM065780.1, on the reverse strand, counting down.
TATTAATCTGGTCTGCATTAAAGAAAGTGGTATAGAAGAGAACTCAGGGGAGAGATCAGAGATAGGTGTTGGTAAAATCAACAAAAGAAAACTCAATCCCTAGAAAACTTGGATGTTTAACCCTTGTTCTGCATCCAGAATTGTCATACTGTTGAACCAAAGGAGGGCCATTATTGTATAATTTTCTTGTTGTGGGGTGAGACAAAATGGGGATAAAATAGGCTATCTGTGAATGGGAACTCTGGGCTAGACCAGACAAAGCAGGGTAGGCTTTGCCTATTTTATTGTTAGATCCAATGTGATCTTTACTCGTGTTATAAATCACCAATGAACATTTCTTTTAGTTTTGCCTAACCATGTTCAAATATCGCCTGTCTCTACTGGGAAACAAGAAAAACCCTTTCTCTGCATTGTCTCCCCTCTCCTCTTCTTGTTGCCAGTTTTACCATCCCTCAGCCTCCTCCTAATTTTCTGTCTCCCGTCCCCTCCAAATAACTTGTTTACCAAGTTATTTCCCTGCTGAATTGCCCCACTTGACATAGCTTGTATCTGCAGCGTTGTTACTGAAATGAACTAATATTCTGTCTCTCACACTGTACTGTTAAAAACACAAGTATAATTTATTTATACCTCTAGGTGGCAATTGCAGACTGTGATCTGTTTTAGAGAATCATATGATAACACATTATTTTCTCAAGGGTTTAATCTGGGTTGCTGTGGTTTAATCTGGGTTTAATCTGGGTTTCTCAAGGGTTTAATCTGGTTTAAACAGTTTGCTATAGAACAATGATTACTCCTGGTGGAATTCTGCACCAAAAATTAAAAATTTTGCAACAAAATATTAAAAATTCTGCACACAGTATTTTAAAATTCTGCATATTTTATTTGTCAAAATAACACACTATAATCACACCAGTTTCAATTATTTGTGGTCATTTATTTCAAAATACCTGTCAGCAAGTATGTCTGTAACAATACAGACAACAAAAAAGATTCAGGAAAGGTTTTTTGACAAATAGATTTCTTACTAGGCATATTAATACAGAACCCTGAATAATAATTCATTTAAACTACAATACAGAACTGTATTTCCCACACCCCTCAGAAGCAGAGCAAAGGCTTGGGGGAGTCGGGGGTAATGGAGGAGTTGAGGGAGAGGGAAGTATATTGCTGGGAAAGAGCCTGGGTGTGAACTTGGAGGGCTGTTGGGTATAGGTGGGAAAAGTATGAAACAGATTTTTTTTGGGGTGGGCAGTGAGGGATTGTTAGGGAGCTTCCCCCAGGCAGACCCTAGCTGACCCCTAGCCTCTCCGATTCACTCAGGCACATCTGCCCATTTCCATGTGTCTCTGTGCCCTCACACAGCCACTCCCCTGTTTCTATGTAGCTTTGCTCCCCTCTCCCTGTTCCCACGTGTCTCTGCACCTCCCTCCCCCCTGTAGTCTGGTGCCTCCACTCTCATTCAGCCCTTGCCCCAGTCTGTCCTCCCCCACTAGCCCTTATGAGCCCTGAGATAATGCTCCTGGTGTTTCCAGAGTTGGCCTTAAGAACAAACAAAACCACTGACTGCTTTTGGCCTCTGGGTAAAATACTGTCCTTGTGAAAGTCAATGGGAGTTTTACCATTCACTTTAGTTGGGCCAGGATTTCACTCCCAGTATTTTGGGGGCTCCACGTAGCTTCAGTAACACCCAACCTGATCATCCTCTAGTAGAAGGATGGCTTGTTTTGTTTTGATCTTGGTTAAACCTTCGCTACTGTTTTGTGTCATCCAGAAAGTGGGTGTGGGTTCCATATTTGTCTTTCAGTTACTTCATATGAAATTGGATCCGTTTTTTTAATCTGTCAAATGCAGAAACCTGGATCTGAAAATTAAGCCGGATTTTTTCCTTCTTAAGTATAATTACTGGTATCTCAAACGAAACTGAGGTATAGTATAGGTATGATTAAGGTGGAATGATTGTCCAGTTCATTACACCAGTACTAGGGATGTAGTAGGCCCAGCTGCACCGCCTGGCCGCAGCAGCACCACCTGGCCGGAGCGGGCCCAGCCGCGGCGCCCGGACGGAGAAGCGGTGTCCAGACAGAGTGGGCCCAGCTGCAGCGCCCAGCCGGAGTTCTCCTGTAGTTATTTCCTTTACCCATACTCTTGTCAAAACTTGTGCTACTGAAGATACTGTCTGTTTGCTCCTCTCCAATCCATTTTCTCACTTCAGCAGTGGAATCTGAGTCTTCCATATCCTTGACTGTTGATTCATTTCTCTGATCTGTCTCTCTCTCTTCAGAGGTGTAAAATCTACCGCCAGATCTTCCAATTCATCATCAGATTGAGGTGTCATAAGAGGAGGTTTTGGAACAAACTTATACATTTAACAGCAATAAGTCACCAGGACCAGATGGTATTCACCGAAGAGTTCTGAAGGAACTCAAATGTGAAATTGCAGAACTACTAACTGTGGTATGTAACCTATCATTTAAATCTGCTTCTGTACCAGATAACCGGAGGATAGCTAAAGTGACGCTAATTTTTAAAAAGGGCCCCAGAGGCAATCCCGGCAATTACATGCCGGTAAGCCTACCTTCAGTACCAAGCAGATTGATTGAAATTATAATAAAGAACAGAATGATCAGACACATAGATGAACACGATTTGTTGGGGAAGAGTCAAAATGATTTTTGTAAAGGGAAATCATGCCTCATCAATCTACTAGTATTCTTTGAGGAGGTCGACAAGGATGATCCAGTAGATATAGTGTACTTAGATTTTCAGAAAGCCTTTGACAAGGTCTCTCACCAAAGGCTCTTAAGCAAAGTAAGCTGTTATGGGATAGGAGGGAAGGTCCTCCCATGGATCAATAACTGGTTAAAGTATAGGAAACAAGGGATAGGAATAAATGGTCAGTTTTCAGAATGGAGAGGTAAATAGTGGTGTCTCCCAGGGCTCTGTACTGGGACCAGTGCTGTTAGACATACTCATAAATAATCTGGAAAAAGAGATAAACAGTGAAGTGGCAAAATTTGCAGGTGATACAAAACTACTCAAGATAGTTAAGTCCAAAGCAGACTGTGAAGAGTTACAAAGAGAAGTCACAAAACTGGGTAACTGGGCAACAAAATGGCAGACGAAATTCAGTGTTGATAAATGCGAAGTAATGCACATTGGAAAACATAATCCCAACAATACATACAAAACGATGGGGTCTAAATTAGCTGTTACTTCTCAAGAAAGATATCTTGGAGGCATTGTGGATGGTTCTCTGAAATCATCCAGTCAATGTGCAGGGGCAATAAAAAAGCGAACAGAATGTTAGGCATCATTAGGAAAGGGATAAATAATAAGACAGAAAATATCATATTGCCTCTATATAAATCCGTGGTACGTCCACAACTTGAAAACTGTGTGCAGATCTGGTCACCTCATCTCAAAAAAGATATATTAGAATTAGAAAAGGTTCAGAAAGGGGCAACAAAATGATTAGGGGTATGGAACAGCTTCCATATGAGATGAGATTAATAAGGCTGGGACTTTTCAGCTTGGAAATGAGATGACTAAGGGGGGATATGATTGAGGACTGTAAAATCATGACTGGTGTGGAGAAAGTAAATAAGGAAGTGTTATTTACTCCTTATCATAACACAAGAACTATGGGTCGCCAAATGAAATTAATAGGCAGCAGGTTTAAAACAAACAAAACCAAGTATTTCTTCACACAACGCACAGTCAATCAATGGAACTCCATCACCGGATGTGGTGAATGCCAAGACTATAATAGGGTTCAAAAAAGAACTAGACAAGTTCATGGAGGATAGATCCATCAATGGCTACTAGCCTGGATGGGCAGGGATGCAAAACCATGCTCTGAAGTGTCTATTTGCCAGAAGCTGGGAATGGGTGACGGGAGATGGATCACTTGATGATTACCTGTTCTGTTCATTCCCTTTGGGGCACCTGGCATTGCCCACTTGCAGAAGACAGGATGCTGGGCTAGATGGACCATTGGTCTGTTCCAGTATCGCTATTCCTATGTACCGTTTATCGTCACGTATTCCTTCCCCTAAACTCTAGCCAGAAGCTTTGTAATGTGATGAGTATTTTGATGATGTTGCTTTAGAAGATAATTGTGTGCTTAAAGCAGTTGTCTGGCCTTAAAGCCAATAAACTCATGCAGCTTCAAAAAGTCTGAACTGTGGCCCTGATTCAGCAACATACTTAAGATTGTGCCTAATTTTAAACTCATGAGCCATTCCATTGAAGTTAATGGATCTACTCACATGTTTAAAGTTAGACACATGCCTAAGAACTTTGCTGAGTTGGGGCTAGAGCTCCTACAACTCATTCTGGACCCACGTAAGTTAATGGGAATTTTGCCATTGACGTCATTGTATGCAGGATCAAGTCTTTAGCCTCAGAATGGAAAAGTAAAACTGCACCTTGTTTTAATTACTTAATCCAAACTAATATGCATTTTTAAACCTTTTTTGCTTATAGTTAGTTGCTTCAGTCCTGTAATGCTGCACTGAATATGTTCATGGAAGGCCTCAGTTCACCTGTGAGAATTATATTTGTAGTTCTGCTCTTGCTGAAAAATTTCATTTTTGTGTACATATGTTTTTTGCAGATGGAGCATTTATCTGAAAAAGCAGCTGAACGAGCCCATGCTGAAATCATTAATGAAACAGACACACCTCGCACCCGTGACATCAAGCTCTTACGGGCCAAGCGCTTAGCTTACTATGGAAGGAGTGGAAGGACAAAGATTTGCTCTTGTGGTACCGATAATAAACCAAGCTCATCAGCTCCCAGAGGAGCAGTTTTACATTCTGTAGTGAGCACTAAAGAAGAAGAAAATCAGACTTCCACATTAAGTGGCTCTTGGCAACCTAATGATGCAACAAATGGAAGGAAATTTGTAATTCAGAGATTATCTGGAGTAAACCAACAAGGAAAACAACAAGAAACAATTATCACAAATCCAGAAACACACAGAGAATGTATGAGACAGACCTGTGTTTCAGAATTAGATCATAGACTACTTGAGGATCTGACTGTTCCAGAGACACAAAAACTCCAGTATGTTAGGAGTTGGGCACAATTGTTCCTTGGTAAATCTCAGCAAGCAGCTCATATGCTGAAATTTTCACAGTTATCTCAAGGACTTATTTTGTCTCAAGGCGATGAAAGTGAAATAGCACTAAGTAGGGAGAGGAAAGAAACCAGAAGCTCATATAGTTCTTTGTCACAATCAACAGATGATTTTAACCTCAATGCACAGGCTAATATTTGCAAGAGTTCTAGCTTTTCTTCAATCTCTGAAGTTAACTCAGAGCATACAGAGAGGTGCATTTCTCTTGATCGTTTAAGAGATCAAACATTATCCTCTGAAAACAAATGTTTCTATAACATATGGGCTAATAATAATAATCAGAGAAAGACAATAATTAGGATCAAGAGAGAAAGAAGGGACCCTGAGATCTGCCCGGGAATTTTGGGCCAACTTGCACTTGCTGATGAAACCTGGAACAGCAAAGAAAAATCAAATTTTCAAAATATAGGTGAGAAAGATATATGGTCAGAGATAGATAGTGTCCTGCTACAACCTCAATTTGTGTGTAAATCTGACAATTATTCAAGTAAAACCGCAGAAGCTCCATGTGAAGATCCTAGTACTTATTTTTGGGCTCCCCTAATTGATAGTTCAGATGAGGAATGCACAGACAGAGTTGTGAAGACAAAGAGATCAAATAGGTCTGGTGCTGAGATCAAGAAACACAAAAAATCTTCACACAGCATATTTTCATTTAAAGAAAAAAATATAAAATATTTGAGTTCTGGTATGCTGGGAGGCAGTATTGGCTCCGTGAGGAAGACATACAGCAATGGAAAATGGACCATAGGAGAAAAGCACATATTAGAGAACAAAGAAAATTATAAACACAAGGATTTCAACTTGGCCTTAAAGGCTCATGGCTGCAGTGAAGGCAAAGTTATTGCAGGTAGCATCAAGGGAGAGGCTGAAAACAGATGTCTGTGCTTCTCTAGTGAATCTGAGGTAGAAAATGATGAATTGGAAGATCTGGTGGTAGATTTTACACCTCTGAAAAGAGACACAGATCAGAGATTCAAGGATATGGAAGACTCAGATTCCACTGTTGAAGTGAGAAAATGGATTGAAGAAGAGCAAACCGACAATATCTTCAGTAGCACAAGTTTTGACAGGAGTATGGGTAAAGGAAATAACAAGAGAGCTCAAAAAGAAATAGAGTTAAAATGCTCTAAGAAAGATCCAGCTATGCAAAGTAGCAATCCTTTGCTGAATTCATTAGTGAACCCTCCGGAACACAGTTTTAAAGTTTGCCCTGACTGTGCAAATCTCAATTATCCAGATATGACTTGGTGCAGTGGATGTGGTTGTGTTTTATTAGGTATATTAACACAGTCTAGTAAAGACAATACCGAACATAAATCCAAAGTATTCCTAGGAGATGTGACTGACAAGCAGAAGAATGTTTTCAGTCAAGTCATCAAATCTTCGCAAGTTTCAGAAAGCAGCTCAGGGGAATTCCCCAAACTAAGAGAAAGAAGTGATGATTGCCAAAAGACATGCTGGGATGATAAGCCACTGTTATATTCAGACTGTGATATTAATGTTTTGGATAAATATTATTTTTATTTGGATCAGTTAAATAAGGCCAGATGTCTTCATACCAAAGAGAGAAACCAGCCATTTTCTTCCCAAGAATATCTTGGATACTCTAAAGAGGAAAACATTGCCAAACATCTTGAGAATAAGGTAGTTGAGCAAGAGGAGAATGAAGAAACTCACAGTGATTGTGGAGCTACTGAACTAAGCTCTGTTAGCAACATAAATCCTGGTGCCATAGAACAAGAGAACAGCTATCTTGAAGAACAGGACACATCTGAAGGAGAATCTACTTTTATGAAACTTTTGGATAATCTTGAGCTGAATAATAAAACAGAGCAGAAAAAAAGCCAAGTTTCAATAGGTAAAGAAATTTTTCACATTTGCTAAGTTGTTCATTTTTAATTATGTAAAATATATAACCGTTGCTAATGACTACTTTAAGGAGAAATGTGCTAATCCTCTGTTGAATATATGCATGATCCTGTTGTTTATTCTTCTCTAACTGTCATAATTATTTATTTTGGGTGTTTACATGTAAATCTAACATTTTATGACTTTTGATATAAAAATAATAATGATAATGGCTCATCACTGATAAAGTAGCATCCATCTCTGCAATTCCTAATTCATAGTTAACTGAAATTGATTCATGTGTTTTGAGATGCTTAGTTTTTGCATTAAAAAGAGCTGTCAAGTAATGACACATAACAACTGTTTGTGAAATTCATTGCTTTTATTAGCCCCTTTATCACTTGCATGTAAATAAACAGCTCTGATTAGGCTGTTCTTGGAACTCAATGAGTAAAGATGATGTATGTTTTCTAGGAAATGTTTCTTGTGGAGTACAGTAGAATGTGGAATTACAGTACTATACTTTGGCCTCAGAATTTACTCATAGTAAAGTAAGATCGCTCCTTATCATTTTAAAAAAATCATAAATTCATTATATGTAAATGTTTGGTAACATTTAGTGTTGTTAAATATTTTTAGATAGGAAACTCTCAGAAACCAAAAGTATTAGGACAAAACTGACTGGTTCTAAGAGGTATTGGGAGAAGTCCAGCATTGCATGGTCATCTTACACACACGGAGAATTGAAGCCAAGGTTTGCTTACTTTTTTTTCAAATTTACAAGCCACTAAACATTATCTTTAATAAATGCTCCGTTAGAGCTTTAATACTGACATTCTACACATTAACATCCTTAATCTTATCAACCTTCTAATTTTTTCCAGCTCTGCAGTATGTTGTTCTAAAGTTACAATTTAATTTGAAACATTCTAATTTTAACTCAGATTAGTCAAATTAAGTTAGTCAGAATTGAGACGCTAGACTGGCAAAGAATTAAAATCAAGATTTTTATTCTACAACTCTAACTGCTTCTGAAACAAATCAAGCAGTGGGGATTCTCAAGGCAGCTGAGAGGGAAAGAACAAGTCTACTCCCCACATGGTTAGTATCCCTTGGTGTCACAATAAGGTCTGTGGCAAGACATTTGTTTATAGCGCTTCCCTCTTCCTTCAGGTCAGCTATTAGATGGCAAGTGGTTAAAGAAAGGGGTTGGAAAATACAAAATTATTATGGGAAATAATATTTTTACTGTCTCTTAAGTAGAACATTATTTATTATGGTCTGATTATCTCATATACTAAGGCCCCTTTAAACCAGTGTAGCAGTGCAAAGAGGCTTAAAATCCGTGTAAATGACATTTACACCTACTTTAAGGTAAGGAGCCTTAGCATAAATGAGAATCACACCCTGTGCTGGGGACACACTACAGAATACTTTTGAATAGAAAAGGATAAGTAGAGGCAGTGGGGAAAGGGGGCACATAAAAAATATCTACATAGCAGATGGGCAGAGTCTGGTGGCAGCAATCTTTAGATGGCATCTGACAGGAACAGATAAGTGAGTTGCGGGGGGAAGAAGATGAGCTCTTATTGTGGCACCATGCCTATCAAGTGGCATGGGCTTGAGGATCCTCTCTCTGACTGCTCAGCAATTTTAATTCCTAGAAGCCAGGTAGAGAGAGGCAGCAGAAAGGGTCAAGCGCAGGAGGCGATGCTGATTTGCTGTGGGAGCTGCTTTGATGCAACTCACTCCAGTGACATTGCTTCTTGAATTTGGAGCCCAATGAAAAAGGGCCAAGTTCATGAGGCTCAACGTTTTCCCCATAATTAAGTTGGAGATAATAATATTTCCCTACATCACAGGAGAGAGGAGGATTAATTCACTAGAATTAGCAAAGCATTTTTAAATCGCTGGCTGGAAGGCACTTTAGAAATGCAAAACTGTTTCATTATTTTTACTAAGCTAAATTCACCTTAGTGTAAATTCATTGACTTCAATAGAATAACACTGGGATGGATTTGCTCCATTGTCTGTTATAGAGCTAATAACAAAGAAATCAGAGCAGCAACAAAAAGAGATGATAAATTTACATACGGTATTTCCAATCTAGTCACACAATAAAACTAATAATTTGACTATGTCTAAAAGGTGATAATTGTACCAATTTAGGGACACAAATTTAGGCACCCATTTTTGAAAAAGTTGTTCTACCATTTTTTTAGTGAAATGTCCAGTTTTAACAATTCTGTTAATTACCCATTACACCATTAAACTGATTATTGTTTCCTGCAATGGATAGTACCAATAGTAAATAGATAAATCACAGCTTAGGAAAGTTTCATTAACATCTCATAGTCCCTGACCCTGGACATTGTTTCACATGGGCAAACCTCTGTGTTCATGTAGAGTACCTGAAAGGTAGAGGTGCTTCTGTGAAGTGCTAATTTGCGGTGGTGGTGGATGGCTGAGTATCAGGGAGCTGCAACTAATATTCTGCAGTGGCCTCACTCCACTGCACCTGAACAGAGGTTGGGTGGAGTATGTACCCCATTGTTTCTTTAGCCATTGATTTCAGTAGGAGAAGGACTGGACCTGACTGACTGACTGTTTAAAACAGGGCCAGTATGATGCATTCTTCTTTAAACCCCCACCACTTTTGTCAGTGAATCTTGGTTGGCCAATGGAGTTCCAAAATGTTTCCTCAAAGTCAGGGTGGATTTGATTTAAATCAAAGACTCAATTTAATCATGGATTTCTACATAAAAGTGCATTCTTGTTGGTTGGTATAACCTTAATACATATTTTTCACAACTCAGAGATAGATGCAGGTTTCATTTTTAGAAGGTACACACTATGCATTTGTAAGTGATTTATTTGAAAATACAAAATACAGCTATAGCAGAAAATTAATGATTGTTTGGTTATTTCATTTACCAAAGGTAATTGAAGCAGATATTTATGAAGTCATTGGGAGGTGAACAGTCCAATTCAACAGGTTAATAGTTAATATTTGGAGGATTTTCTTGCCATGCTGTATTAGGAAGAAAACATCATCAGACAGACATTTAAGTTGTTTTATTTAACTAAAACAACATTATGTATTCTGGATTTTTTTTCTTCAACAGCAAACATAATATTTTAACAAAACAAGCATAGGAATTTTTGAATTTAGTTAAATATTCAAGTTTTTTTAAATCAGGTTTGTTTTTTCAGAGCAGCTACCCTTGTTATGGAAGTGTTTTGCAGTTTCAACAACATTAGCCTTTATTTCTGGAACACTGGCGCCTTTGGCTAGGAGGTGCATCAAATGAGCACTGCAGCCATATGTTATTAGCTTGGGACTCTCTTCTAAATTTCTTCTAATCTTGGATACATTTGCAGCATTGTCTGTGACCAAGCTGCATACTAGACATTTGCATTTTTTCACGGTTTGTTATAGCTTTTACTGCTACTTCTTATAAGTATTCTTTTGTGTGTGCATTTCCTGATGTACCAATTGTTTCTGTAAGGAAGACATTCCCTTCTGTTGTCACACAAGCACATACAACAGGATCCTTGTGGACATTGCTCCACCCATCAAGATTCAGGTTAATAATTTACCCTCTAGATCTTTTGCACACTGCTCAATTTCTCTTTCATACACTTTATCCAGCAATTTGCCTGCGACATCTGCTCTGTTGGGTGGACTGTATCCTGGTCTTAATGACTGAACCATGTTAATGAAGTGTGGGTTCTCAATCATACAGAAAGAGAGTTTGTTGCATAAAGAAACTGGGCAAGTTTTTCATCAATTACCTCTTTTTGTAATCTGCTGGTTCTTATCACAAACCCGGCTCAAAGTAGCTCATTCATGAGCGTAACTGCGCAGGTGGCAGCTGCTATTGCTGGTGCTGCCCCAGAGTGGTTCATGAACAAGCCATTGTGTAAGAGAGTATTTAAGGAGAGTTCACCCCAAGCTGTGAATCAGAGAAAAGTTGGACTGGAAGGGACCTGGATAGGTCATCTAGTTCAGTCCCCTGCACCAAGGCAGCACTAAGTATTATCTAGACTATCCCTGAAAGGTGTTAGTCCAGGGGTGGGCAAACTACGACCCCGGGGGCCACATCCGGCCCTCCAGATGTTTTAATCCGGCCCTTGAGCTCTTGCTGCAGAGCAGGGTCTGGGGCTTGTCCCTCTCCATGAAGCTCCTGGAAGCAGCAGCATGTTCCAGCTCTACACATAGGGTCATCTAGTGGGCTCCACATGCTGCCCCCACCCCAAGTGCCGCCCCCACAACTCCCTTTGGCCGGGAACCACGGTCAATGGGAGCTACAGGGGCGGCGCCTGCGGACGGGGCAGCACACAGAGCTGCTTGGTCACACCTCCATGTAGGAACCAGAGGGGGAACATGCCGCTGCTGCTTCTTGGAGCTGCTTGAGGTAAGTGACACCTGGAACCTGCATCCCTGACCTCCTCCCATGCCCCAACCCCCTTCCCCAGCCCTGATACCCGTCCTGCCCTCCAAACCACTCGGTCCCAGCCCGGAGCACCCTCCTGCACCCCCAACCTCTCATCCCCAGCCCCACCCCAGAGCCTGCACCCCCAGCCGGAGCCCTCACCCCCTCCCACAGCCCAACCCCCAATTTCATGAGCATTCATCGCCCGCCATACAATTTCCATACCCAGATGTGGCCCTTGGGCCAAATGTTGCCCACCCCTGTGTTAGTCTAACATGTTCTTAAAAACTTCCAATGATGGAGATTCTACAACCTCCTTGGGCAATTTGTTCCCGTGCTTAACAGTTAGAAAGCTTTTCCGAATGTCTAACTTAAATCTCCCTTGCTGCAATTTAAGCCCATTACTTCTTGTCCTGTCCTCAATGATTAAGGAAAAAATTGATCACCCTCCTTGTTGTAACATCCTTTTATGTATTCAATTACTTATTGATCATGTGTCTCTCCCACCCCCAAGTCTTCTCTTTCCTAGACTAACCAAAGCCATTTTTGTCAGTCTCTCCTGGTAGGTCCTGTTTTCTAGACCTTTAATCATTTTCGTTTCTCTCATCTGGACTTTCTCCAATTTGTCCACATCTTTCCCAGTATGGTGCCCAGAAATGGACACAGTACCCCAGTTGAAGCCTTATCAGTGCTGAGTAGAGTGAAAGAATTACTTCTTGTGTCTTGCTTACAACACTCCTAATACAACCCAGAATGATGTTCTCTTTTTTAGCAACACTTTTACATTGTTGACTCATATTTAGTCTGTGATCCACAGTATCACCCAGATCCTTTTCTGCAGTACTCTGTCCTAAGCAGTTGTTTCCCATTTTACATGTGTGCAATTTGGTATTCCTTCCCAAGTGCAGTACTTTGTTCTTAATTGAATTTCATCCTATTTACTTCAGGCCATTTCTGCAGTTTGTCAAGCTCATGTTGAATTCTAATCCTGTCCTCCAAAGTGCTTGCAACCCCTCTAACCTTGGCATTATCCACAAACTTTATAAGTGTTCTCTCTATGCCATTAGCCAAATCATTTGTGAAGATATTGAATAGAACAGGGGTCTCAAACTCAAATTACCACGAGGGCTGCATGAGGACTAGTGTATTGGCTCGAGGGCTGCATCACTGACCCTGCCCTCTCACTGTCCCTAGCCCCACCCCCACCCCACCCCTTCCATTAGGCCCTGCCCCTTCTCCGCCTCCTCCCCTGTGTGCGCGCTTCCTGCTTCTCCCCGTTCCCTCCCAGAAACCGCGAAGCCGCCAGACAGCTGTTCTGGCGGCGGGAACTGCCTGGGGGTAAAAATAGAACCTTGGAGCAGCGCGGAGGGAACGGGGATCTTAGCGGCCACAGAACGTAACTGTGGGGGATGGGGGTGAGGGGAGTTGGCGGCCATAGGACGTAACTGGGAGGGGGGCGGGGGGAGCCCGGCAGCCCGCCTCTCTTCCCCCCTCCTCCCCTGTGTGCGTGCGTCCTGCTCCTCCCCCCTCCCTCCCAGAAACCACCAGACAGCTGTTCTGGCGGTGGAACTTCAGAACGTAACTCAGGGGAGGGTGCGGGGAGCCCGGCGGAGCGCTTCCCTGCAGCCCACCGGGCTCCCCGCGCCCCCCCTGCCCTCCCCAGTTATGTTCAGAAGTTCTGCTGCCAGAACAGCTGTCTGGCGGCTTTGCGGTTTCTGGGAGGGAAGCATGCACACAGGGGAGGAGGTGGGGAGCTCTGCCTCTTCTCCCCCCTCCTCCCCTGTGTGCGCACTTCCCGCTCCTCCCCCTTCCCTCCCAGAAACTGTGAAGCCGCCAGACAGCTGTTCTGGCTGCGGGAACTGCCTGGGATTAAAAAAAAAAATATGGGGGGGTGGTGTGCTGGGAGCCTGGCCTGCGGGCGGCGTGTTTGAGACCCCTGGAATAGAACCATCCCCAGGATAGATCCCTGCAGGACCCCACTCGATATGCCCTTCCAGCTTGACTATGAACCATTGAGAACTAATCTCTGAGTGCGGTTTTCCAATCCATTGTACACCCATCTTAATTAGGTTTGTCTCTAGGCTGTATTTCCCTATTTTGCTTATGAGGCCATGTGCGGGAATATCAAAAGCCTTACTAAAGTCGAGATATATCACAACTACTGCTTCCTCCTTATCCTCAAGGCTTGTTATCCTATAAAAGAAGGATATTAGGTTGGTTTGACATGATTTGGTCTTGACAAATCCATGTTGATTGTTAGTTATCTTATCTTACTCTTATCTTCTAGGTGCTTACAGATTGATTGATTATTTGCTACATTATGCTTCCAGGTAGCGAGGTTAAATTACTAGTCTGTAATTCCCTGGGTTGTCCTTATTCTCCTTTTTATAGATAGGTGGTATATTTTACCCCTTTCCAGTCCTCTGGGATCTCCCCTGTCCTCCACAAATTCTCAAAATAATCGCTAGTGGCTCAGATATCTCTTCAGCCAGTTCCCTAAGTATTCTAGGATATATTTAATCAGGTCCTGCTTAGTAAGACATCTAACTTGTGTGAGTAATTCTTAACTTGTTCGTTCCCTGTTTGAGCCTCAAATCCTACCCCATTTATACTGATGTTCACTATATTAGTTGTCCAATCACTGCTAACCTTTTTAGTGAAAGCTGAAACAAAAAAGACATTTAACACTTTGACCATTGGTGTGTTTCTTTTATTGTCTTCCCCTCACTGAGTTATGGGGCTTCCCTGTCCTCCATTTTCCTCTTGCTTCTAAAGTATTTGTAAACTATTTTCTTCTTACCCTTCACATCCCTGCCTTGGCCTTTCTAATTTTGTCCATACATGCTTGTGTTGGTTTTTTAAATAGTCATGCTTCATAATTTGACCTAATTTCCACTTTCTTTGACTCGTTTTTGAGTTTCAAGTTGTTGAAGATCTCCTGGTTAAGCCAAGGTGCTCTCGTCCCATACTTCCTATCTTTCCTATGCTTTGTGATAGTTTGCTTTTGTGCCCCTAATAATGTCTCTCTAAAAAACTGCCAACTCTCTTGAACTCTTTTTTCCCTTAGGGCTAGTCTACACTGGCAATGCTTGTGTGGTTGTGGCGCAGCGCTGGAAGAGAGCTCTCCCAGCGCTCTAAAAAAGCCACCTCCACGAGGGGCGTAGCTTCCAGCGCTGGGAGTGCGGCTCCTAATGCTGGTGCACTGTCTATACTGGTGCTTTACAGTGCCTAAACTTTCTGCGCTCAGGGGGGCATTTTTTCATACCTCTCAGTGAGAAAGTTGCAGCTCTGTAAATTGCCAGTGTAGACAAGCCCTCAGACTTGCTTCGCATGGGATCTTAGCTACAATTCTCTGATTTTGCTAAAGTCTGTCTTCTTGAAGTCCATTGTCTTTATTCTGTCATTTTCCCTACTACCATTCCTCAGACTCATGCACTGTGATCATGAAATGATAAAGTTCATAATTCTTTTCACCCAAAGTGCCTACATATACCTGTAGAAATTCAAATTGCTTGAATGAAAGAATTTTACTCATTTCAGTTTACTCCCTTTTCTGGATCATTAGAGAGTATTTTAAATACGACAGGACAAAATACTGGATCCCTGCTGTTGCCTTGATGCCTCCCTCCATTCAGTAATTTGTTGTTTATCTTTACCCGTTGTTTTTGTTCCTTCAGTCAGTTTTCATTCCATGTGACTTTCCTTTAAACCCAAACAAATTTGAATGAACTTTGTGTATAATCTGTCATGAGAGAGTATATCAAATGCTTTATTAAAATCTGCATTTTAATATGTATGTGTATATTTCCTAATTGACTTCTAAATGAACATTAATGCTTTAAAACAACTCTATTTATACACTGTGGCGCTCTGTATTTTTCCCAGTTATTTAACAAGGGCAAGCAGCAATAATTTATACTAACATTGAAGGAATAATGATTCAATAGGCACTTGTAGTATAATTCCATATATATGAGTTAATTTTCTCTACAGTAACTTAATAAGGAGAAATTAAATAAAGTCTCCTCTTGAAATAAGGTTAATGTTATCAGAGTTCGTGTGCACACAAATGAGAGGTGTGAACATTTGACTCAAGCTCTCTGCCTTCATTTGCCAAATTAGCCATAGGAAAGCTGTTGTTATTGGAAGTGATCTGATTAATAATTTGTGATGGAAATGTCTGATAATGAAAGGGATGAATTCACACAGGACAGGATTCAGATATTCTCCTAATAATACTTTAGTGGGAGGAATCAGCATACAGTTCTTTTTAAGAGCCACCAAAAAATTTCTAAGCCCAGACAAGTTAACTGAAAGAATTTTTTTAGAACCTTCCTTGGATATATGTAATAGGTTCTACAAACTATTTAATTGGTTCATAGCATTTATCACATGGCTGTCACCATGGTTCCATGTTCTTTGATATGGCTCTTATCAAATGTTTATTCTCTCCACATATGTTGTACATTATATATTTAAATAAATGTCTAGTAAGTTTAATAAAACAGTAATGGTATGATTTCTGTTACGTGGTTGTCTTCCATTAACCAGGTGCTGTAGTGCCAAAGCTATGCACTATGTTTGTCAATCCATAGTATTAAGTATCATATTATTAGCCTCTGATGATGGGCAAGTAGAAATAAAGAAATAGACTATTCCAACAATTTTTTGTTTGCCTGATCTAGATCACCGTGTGTACAGAGACCAGTCTCAGCTGATGTGGGCAAGAAGATGGTCTATATATCTCAAAATATTCAGCCTTCGGGTATGTGAATCAATAACCAGTAAATATGACCAGATCTACGATATGCCAAAGAAAATTAATATTTTAAATATCATGAAAATATGTATCAGTGGTTTGATGCATGTATAGCATGTACATTTTGATAGTGGAGGGGGAGTGGGAGTTTAGCTAAACTCCAGAATCTGAACTTTCTTCTGAAATACCATGTAACTGTATTCAAAGGGATCAAATCTATTTCTAATTTTTAATATTAAAAGCACAGATGAAAAAAGGGAGAAATGATCTGCTACTATGGGGATTTAAAGAGCCCCTCTGCCATATCTTTTCTCTGTCATCTTCTCCTCTTCCTTGTGAGAAAAGTGATGTGTGAAATGGATAATAGTCACTAGGGCTGAAATTCAGGTACTCACCACACCTCTCACCAAAGCCCAAGTAAACAGGTTTTGCACAGGGAGGACGAATATGGAGACTGAGAAAGATGGAATTTTCCCTTCTCCTAGCCAGGAGGCTGGACTTGGAGCACTTGCTCAGCCAGCCTGTATCCATTAGTATATCCTGTGGTCTAGTGGCAGCCATAGCTTGCTACAGCCTTACTGTGCAGGATTTGTGTACATTGGATCTGCACAGTTAATGGGTCCATTGACCACTACCACTTACCCAACCACCTGAGAAGAATAATTTAGAAGGCAAAGCAAAATGTGGATAACTTACTGTAATACCTTACATGTCATCTATCCAGTAATTCTCTGCCCTCCCCCATATTGTCCATCTTCTTGGAGACACCTTCATTGGTATAGCATTTGCTCTTGCTATCCACAATGAGCTGATTTATTTGTGCTTTTCGGTTTGTAGATTTCACATTAAAAACATGTTGCTGTTATCCCATTTATTGGCAAGATCACTCAGCACAAGGATCTTGTACATCACTGAGATGAGTACAAATGAACAAAGAATACAAACTAGAGCCTTGTCTGACCACGCTGCAAGAAAGACAGGAGGCAATGGATATAGTTTAATTAGGCTGCAAGTTTATTCTCTTGAAATATCTGCCAATACCTGGCAATGAATTTTACAGTGCAGGACATCATCATTCCTTAATCATTTCTACATGATCTGCACCATGCATCACCCCTTAGATATTTTCCAGGAAATCGACTTCATCTGTATTGTCCCAAAAAGATCATTCTTGTCTGCCACATTGTTCAGTATAGTCCTTTGATCATCCAGGTCCACAATAATACATAACCTTTGCATTTAATACAATGGACGCCAAAGATACTTAAACTTAATTAAATAAGGTTTTCAAGGCTATTACAGGAAATTGCCATATCTGTCACAGGGAGTTCCACCAGAGGATTTTGCCTTGTAGCTGTAGCATCTCTGTGGCATGTAGAGCACTAGGATTGGGGATTTCATAATCTAATAATTAATTTCTACCTTTTACTTCTATAATATTATCAAAACTTTTCTCCTTTCTGTAGGTTGTGTCAATTCCAGACAGATGAAAGCAGATCCTCTCCCAAAACCTACCACATCTCCAAAAGCTCAGCAGAAACCACCTAATTATCAAGCCACATCAGTAGCTTTTGTGAAGACTTCTAATGCTTGTAAGTAAAAATGTATGCACATATTTGTTAAGCATTTTAACAGTCCATAGAGTTTTTATTAGGAAATATACAGGAATGATGTGTAAATTGTTTCATGTAATTTTTGTGTTCATGTGTACTCAGTATGTTCTTTTTAATCATTTTTGACCTTCCTTCCCATTTACCTACCTTCCTTTTGCATTCTCCAGGTGCTTACTCTGTCCAGGGAACTAAAGCTGAGTGATGATCAATAGATGCTGACCTGAAAATTAAAAAGAAACTGTAGCTCGAAGTGTCAATAAACTGTAACAATGCAGATTATAGAATTTGAAGATAATTTAAATTAGGGATAATTTAAACAGTAGGGAAGAACAGCAAGATAAAAACAAATATTTTTTAAAAATTAACCCTCCCCCCCAACTGTAATTTCTAAGATCATTACTTCCTCAGTTTCTTTTTTCTTATGTAATATGTGTATGTTCTCTGATCAGATCTAGTGTGAGGACTGATTCTGGAAGGTAACAAACACCTTTGGAGAGGTACTGAGTGCCCTTGACTCTCATTGCAGTCCCTCTTTTGTGAAAATGCTGAGATCTTTAATAACCAGAAATAATCAGGATCATGGGTTTGTATCTCATCTGCAAGACCATCAGTGCTATCATCACAATGCTTCTTTACTGTGTGTTTGGGCATTGGGACAGTCCTGATTTAGAAGGGAAATGGCTTCTTGTAAATTGCCAATACCACTTCCTGCAACACCTTTGGCTTTCCTTGGAGGCCTCCAATAAAAAATGTCAGGCCTGACTCTGCCATGGAAGATCTAACAACATCACAGCCTGATATAACATGGTTACATTACATCCTAAATGAACAAAATGATTTTGGAAATTCAAGGTAGAAATCAATGTCTTGCAGTGGATAAACAGATCACCTTAATTTAAAAATAAGTGGTCACTCTTCAGAGACCCATTCCATGACAATGGCTTTAATAAACACCCTTCAAAATGTTAAAAATAAACCATGAGAATGAATTTACTGGCTGCATAAAGAGCATTTCTTAGGAGTATTAAAAAGCTTTTCTGAGCCTAACAGCATGGACCTCAATTAAAGGCAAGTGAATGCAAATAGGTCAGTCAAGAGATCCATAAAACTGAACAAGGGTATGTTACATGCAAACAGAACAGAAATATCCTCGGGATACTTATGGTTCCACAGATTTATAACTGAAAAATTGAGAGTAAGGGAGTTTCCTGTGCTCATCCAAAGTAGCAGAGAAAATTGCATGTTCTGGTGAATGTTCTTTCTGCTGTGAACATTATTTAACAAACACAGCAGTAATCTGTGCAGATGATTATAAGGAGTGCTTTTCGTGAAGTATTTTTATTTGATTTTTAGCCAGTTGAGGACATCTGAATAAATCAAATCTGTTGTCTACTCATAATGCCCTGGGGGTAGCTTCTTCCAGTTCCTGACCAGCCAAAGAAGAGTCTGCCTTCAAAAACTCGATCTGAAGTGGTACATTGAATGATGGGAATTTATTTGGGAATTTATTTATTTAGTTTGGGAATTTATTCATTGCTATGTGAATACTCATTTAGTGTAGATATGATCAATACAGCTCTGTCTTGCAACTCACTGTTGAGCATCAGTGCCTTGTTTTAAGGTGCTCCCTAGTAACCAGGATAGGCAGCTATTTGTGTTTGTTGATTGCATAACTATTTACATAACTTGTGTCTAAAATGGAAATATAGTGGACATTTGCACTCTTAATATTCTCTTGAAATTCGGTCTGTTAGCAGCTGTAGTGACAGAAAAAAATAATGTAATTCGATTAATAATTGCACCACTCGCCAAGACAGAAAAAAGTTTGATTTTAATATTTGCCGAAAATGTTATTCCATTGGAATGTCTGATATATTAGAGATGGAAAAGAGCTGTTAAAGCCACGTAATCTATTCTCCTATTAATATGGGAATATTATTTTCTAGTTCTGTGTTTAGGTTAGTTTTAGAGATTAAGTACCAGCATTTTCTTCCTGCCTTCAGCGGCCTCTTTTTTTCCACCTGTAAAATTGTCAGCATAGTTATTTATACCTGCATTAAGGTTACATGGATGTCTAATTATCTAATTGCTCCTGCAGGTTAGGTACTTAGACATACGTATAACAATGTTTGTGCCCAAATAATTACACACACAAATAATTATGGCACAAAATTATGCCTGCAACTACTTGTCCCCATAATTTGCAGTCATAAAAAGGAGGCCAGCTTTTGAAAATCTGGTGCTACTGGCAAGATATTGATAGGTAGAACCACCAAATATATTTTTCTCTATGCGGCTGCAGTGTTTGTTTGTTTTGTTTTACATTAAAGGCAGTTGGGAAGAATCCTGCCCTAACAGGAGGTAAACTAAATACTTTACCAGGTCTTTTTCATCTCTAATTTCTGTAATTCTGATTATTTATAGTGTGCCCAAATGGAAGTATTGCTTCATCTTTTCCTCATATGTTGCTCTCTATTACAAAATAAACAGACTTTCACATAGCTCTGGGATTCCAGAATAATTTCTCTTTCACCCAGGCATTGACTCCAAGCAACCTGGCAAAAGTACATTTCAAGGTTTTGAGGAAACAGTAAATTGGGTAAGTGTCTGCATCAGCTCCTTAGCTGTATATGAAACATGCTGGTGTTTCAGAATTTTGAAATCTATTTTTTATACTAACCACAAATCCGTTCTTTACAAATAAAAGATCTTGTCTGACCAAAATATTCCATCTTCGCGATCAGGCCTTAATAACCCAGAGCCAAATTCATCAAAGTAGTAACTTCTTTGTGTATTTATTTACCTTTTTTTAGAAAAGTTTGTAGTACTTTATTTAATCTGGTCATTTGAATCTGTTTTCTAATGTGAACAAATTTCTCTTAATGATGTATCTGCTGTATGAATAGCAAAATGGTATTTTTATAGCTATATTTTGAAAAAGAGAGAACTGGACTTTTTTAAAAATTAAGTTGTTAGGTAATAAAAAGACATTTTATTCTGCAGACAAAAAGTCTTATTGGCATTCAGATGGGGAAATTTGTAGAAGAGATGGGGATTGAAGCCCATATATGGCTACCTTGAATGACAACTCTGGAGAAGTTTTATAAAATAAAAGTAACACGGTGAAGTTTAGTACATTCCTAAGGGAAAAAATTGTTCTTCAGAAACTCTGTCATCATACAAGGTGTGGTACCAGAAATCATTGTTGTTCAGGGAATTTGTGGGCGTATGGAGTCAAATCTCTGCCCATATAGGCCAATGCTGTGCAAATGTCATAAGATTTTATACATTGAGTTTTCCTGTCTCCTGTACTTTTGCTGTGTAGAGGACAATCTGGCCCTATGTCTGCAAAACATAGGAAGCACTTAAAAAATGAGAGGTAACTGGTCACTTTCTTCATGTGTCCTCAAAGTGGCTTAAGTGTGTTCCAGGCTGTGTTTCCAGCTTGGGAGAGCTAAGCAGAACCAAAACATTCCAGATCTGGAATTATTGTTATCATTATTATTCTGAGAGTTGTATTGATAAACTGAGCTGGCTAGTAAGGGTGTGGCTGATCAGAATGCTAGATCCTCATGTCTTCTGACCAGCAGGCTAAGCCCCAGATTTTGAGGCCAGCTAACCCAAAATCCAGGTGGTTAAAATTAAAAAATATGTGATTCTAGTGCCTCAGATTGGAACTGGAAGAGGAGAAATAGACTGTCACCTTGCATTAAAGTCTCTTATCGCTTTGCTTGCCAGTGAAACAGAAGAAAATGTTCTTTTCTTTGGTACCTGAATCTGATTTGTTTATTTTACTGTTTGGCATGGACGGGAGTTAGCTGTCCGCTAGAAAATGCATTATATTTGTTTGCCATTCCTTGTAATAGCATGTTACTTTGATTTGTTTTTAGGATAGTAAACGTGAGAGTGACCTCTCAGTGTGGCTGCTTCTTCCTGATGAACTGTGGCTCTGCATCTTCTCATTGTTTTCCCATAAAGAGCTTTCTCAGGTTGCCCAAGTCTGCCACCGTTTCCACCAGCTTGCGAGGGATGAGTCCTTTTGTAAGTACTTTAAAATACCTAGCTAGTAATGGTCAGTAAGCAGAAAGAAAGGAAGGTCCTCCAAGTCAACTAAGAATGCCAGTATAAAGGAAATCTCTAGTGTAATATCAAAAATATCCTAGGGTGCAGGATATAGGCAATAGCAATTGTAGCAGGAACAGACATTTCTGTGTTGAACTACACAGAGGAGTAAATTACTAAAAATGCTTATAAAATGTCTAAAATAAAATAAAAATGAATAATTACCAATCAGTTTGGAAGATATGTTTCCTACAAAGTTGAATTGAAAGAATTGCCTTCAGCATTTGAAAATGTTATCTGATGGTGATCATGCTACCTTGCAAACAGTATAAATTTACAAGTGTAAAGAAAACTGTGAAGACACTGGAAATTAGGAAGCTTTGGTGTTATAAATTAAGATCTATAATTGAAGAGAAAATAGTTGATTTAACAATGATTAAATCAAATGCTAAATTAAGCAAATTGTATAAAAACTTGATAATTTAGAATTGATTCAAATTGCTGTCTAATGGTGCTGCTGTCTCTCAATCCTACTGTACTTTGAATTACATTGAATCCTTGCTTTGAAGTATCATCAAAATGGCGTCTCTTCCTGAAAGAGAACAGACTCATTCACTGAATATGTATACTAAAATTAGAGATGGATACTGAACCAAAACCCTGAATTGGAACAACCCAAACAAGTTCTGATCCGAATCTAAACTTTGTGGCCCAGACCCATTGCTAAAGAGAAACAGGTATACGTGTTCCTAAGAACTGTGGTGCATATTCCTTTTTAAAATATGAAAGGAAGTAAGTGTCAAAGTTTAGGTTGCAAACTCTTTCCTTGCTAGCTCAGCATTTTCAAAGGCCATAACTAATTAAAATATTCAGCTTAGTTAGGGACATACATTTTCCATGTTTTGATCTTTGTACAAAGGTGACTATTTTGGCAAGTTTGAGCAAAAAGACATTTTGACCTTTCAGTTATGAAAAGAAGAAAAGAAAATACATTTCCTGTATGTGTTTGAAATAACAAAACAGCTGAATCTTACACATTGAGTTTGGCACGTAACTAGCACTTAATGAGTAGTATCTGTTCTGGTATATTTAAAAAAAACCTAGTACTAAAGTGACAAAATGGTGAACATTTGAATATTCTCCCTCTTACAAATACCGCAGAAATACCATTAAGTTTTAAGGTACAAAATGTTAATTCCTGGAAGCATTTCACAGTCTTGTAGCACTATTTAAAGGTAAGATCCAAGTCTCATTGTCTTTCCATTGACTTCAAGGAGAGCTGGATCAGCCCCTATCATGATGAGATGTTTAGTCCAATGAACTGCTCCAAACCAGCCAGGACCTTACCAGTTGGTAATGTGGTTGGAGGAGAAAAGAAGCAGGCTTAGTTTTCTGGACTGACATATTCAACCTTCTAGATGGACTAAGTTGTGCAGGGTTTGTGCTGAAGGATCCTGGTGGAGGTAATATAGCTATTTTTGCCAAGGCTTTCCCTTTCTCTCTCTGCTGCTCAGCAATGGTAAGGAACAGGTGCAGATGGGTTTCAGCTGTTTCCCAAACTAATGTAAATGGGAACTCTGGCCCATGTTTGTAGAGATGTACTACTTTTGGAGCAATTTTCTTCTCTTTATTGATGTCTGCATGGATGGAGGCCAAAACAAAATGTATCCCATAATGTACATTGGGGAGAGGAGAAGGGAAAAGACCCTTTTCCCAAGGTAAATATAGTACCCATCTTTAAAAAAAAGGAAGAGGGAGAATACGGGGAACTATAGACTGGTCAGCCTCAAATCAGTCCTTGAAAAAATCATGGAGCAGATCCTCAAGGAATCCATTTTGAAGTACTTGGAGGAGAGGAAGGTGATCAGGAATATGTAGGTATCACTTCCAAAGGTGTTTTGTGCATTAATTAGTTAATCTTTGTAAAGAGCTGCTCCACAGAAATATGATTACATTTCATTCACTTCTGACTAGGGCCTTATTTGAACCAGTGACCTGGATAGCCATGGAAAATTCTGTATCCTATTATCAATAGTAGTAGTTCATATCTGGATTTTTATATCCTTTAAACAAAGGAGTCCCAGTCACACTCAGAATTTCCTTCAGGTAAAATAACTGATCCAGCATATTTTTATCCAAAAGCTAATCATAAAGATAGATACATAGTTAAAACAACAACAATGAACTAAATGCCAGACGTTTAACAAAGAAAGAGACTTCTAAAAAAAGAATAAACCCAAGGCTGTGACTGGGGAGGCAAACAAAGCTGTAGTCACCTGCTGTAGACGCCTGTGTCTCGGCTTATGTCACATTCCCACGGTGAACTCCAAGGCAAATACTTACACCTTGAACAAACAAAGGTGGGCCATTAGACATAGCTGAGTGTTGCATTTCAGTGATGCTGAACAAATGTTCTAGGAACTAAATGTATTGTTCTTTTAAAGAAGCAACAGCTGTCATGAATGGTCTTTGCAACTTGATGGAGAAGCTCTGATGTTTATAATTATTGTGTAGCCATAGGGGCTTGCATTTCTAGATGAAGCCAGCAGTGCTTTCTGTAAAATCTTTGAATTGTATTGTAGGCTTTCATGTATGAGGTAAACTAAACTAACCAATTAGCCATAAATCAGCTTAGTTTCTACTGTGGGTTTTTTCTTCGTGTGTTTGTTTTATCTTGTCATCTCTGCTGTGCATATGGTATATAGCATCAGGAACTAAACTCTAGAAAGGAAAGTTGGAAAACGTATTAAGAAGATTTTTCAACTCCACCTGGCAAATACAAGCGAGAAAGTGTTTTAGAAGATGTACAGTATATTTCCATACTCCCAAGTATTTCAGCTATACTGTAGCATACGGTTTTTACAAATATTAAAGCAGCGTAGGCCTTTATCAGTCTGTTTTGGGGACTTTAGCAAGAGGAATTAGGTTGTTTTTCCAAGGCAAAAGCATTTTCTTTTTGAAGCCTAGTCTACACTAGTTTTAACTATATGGATATAGAAAACGATATAGTATCATGGTAGAACCCCCCCCAACTGTAGATGCCTACCTGCATAAAGATGCTTATTTCCATACATTTACAGATATAAACTATATGGCTATAAACACCTTTACACTGGTCTAACTGCATTCACACAAGAGGATTATACCACTTTATCGGTTTCTAAACCAACACAGTTATAGCAGAACAAAAACTGTACATAGACCAGTCCTAAGAGAATTGTTTGTAAGTGTTCACAAGTGTCAAGTTGATATTGATAGAACAGGTTTACAGTAACATGGGCAGTGGCCCTCTTTAGTACCTCCCTCCCAGTCTCTGGTGTGTGTGTGTGTGTGTGTGTGTGTGTGTGTGTGTGTGTGTGTGTGGAGGCATGCTGTGGATCAGAGGAGTAGTACTCTTATAGCACAGTGCTATGGAGATTCTGAGCTGCTCCACAGCCTATAGGTAAGGCTGCTATAAGTTAGTGCTGCCCAAGAGTGGGAAGCATCTCTCCAGCCAATTTTTCTTCCCAACCCTACAGCTTAGGTCCCTGGAAGTTGTAAATTCTGCCCTGCTCTTAGCTTCCGTTCTCAGTGCCATCTTCATATTTTTATCTGTAGTAGTCATCTTGGATATCACTCTGGGCAGTACTTGTCCTGCCAGTATGGTGTGTAGTTTGGATTATGTCTGAGTGTACACAAGTCAGTTTTGGTGTATTTAAGCAACTTTACTGAGGGACAGGATGCTGCTTGGAGCACCTGAATTTGATATACTGTTGATTGAATATTTAAAGTTGCAGATTGATTTAGTGTGCTTGTATCTTTTCCCTTGGATTGTTTTTAGAACTAGTTGAAAAATGACCAGATACAAAGTTTTGCAAACTTTGTTTACTTTTTATAAAGAGTTTCACATGAGCTCTTAGGGTATTTCTACCCTGCAATTAAAAACCCGCGGCTGGCCCTGTGGCCCTGCGAGGTTGGCGGGTCCAAGAGTTTGGACTGCAGCTTAAGCCTGAAAGTCTACATCCCAATTAAACAACCTCTTACCTGAGCCCCACGAGCCAGGTGACACTGGATTAGCTGCAGGTGTTTAATTGCAGTGTGGACATACTGAGGCTGGATGGGTCACTACAAAAAGTAATCTTCCCTCTGTTGATACTCACACCTTCTTGTCAACTGTTGGGAATGGGCGACGTCCACCTTGATTTCACTGGCCTCGTTAGCACTACAAAAGTAATTTTCCCCTCTGTTGATATTCACCCCTTCTTGTCAACTGTTGAGAATAGGCCACTTCCACCTTAATTGAATTGGCCTCGTTAGCACTGATCCCCCACTTGGTAAGGCAGCTCCCATCTTTTTATGTGCTATAATATATATACTGCTTACTGCATTTTTCCATGCATCTGATGAAGTGAATTTTAGCCCACTTCATCAGAGTGGGTTAAGTAATAGCAATACTTACACATCCTCTGAATACATTATGACAGTTGAATATTTCTTTGACCTAGTGAATCTTTCAGTTAACATTGATGTATCATGATTTGCATTTGCTCAGGATTAATATTATCTTTCACTATGAACATTTCCTTTGTATAATATTTGTATCCCCTTTACTTGTGTTGGAGCACTCAGGGCCAAGTGTGCTGAGCTCCACCAGCTTCCAAGGAAAACAATAGGTGCTAAGAGAGATCAGACCCTATGTTCACAAGTAGGACTCAAATGGAGAGGCTTGAGAAGCTACTGTATATGTCAAAGGGCATTTATATTAGTGCAGTTTTGAATGAGGTACATCATGTATCGCAAGGCATGAAAGGGAGTAAATCAGTCTAACGATCCTATGAAGGCTCTTCTGATACTTAACGTAGAATCCCATTTGGACTTTCATTTCTTGTTTTAACAACCACTTTAATTTAAAAAGGGTGAAAGATTTTGATTGAGTGTTGTGTTGCTTTCATCTCAGTCAGACTGTATAGGTTAGGGGAATTTGATAGTTAAATGATGGCTTTTGACACACAGAGAAAGACCCTGAGCTATTTCACTGAAAGCAACTTGGCATTCCTGGTCTGAAATGGAAGGTTCTTGACCCTTTGTGAACTAACTCTTGAAGTGTGTGTTCTAAATTGTTTATTGGGGTTGTGATTGTTATTTATACAGCACCAGAGATGTGCATCGTACTTTATAGACAAGTGGGGGGGGACAGAGAAGACCCTGCTGGGATATCTTTTCAGTCTAATCGGAATCATATATTAAGCAAAGGGTTTTCAGTGAATGAATGTGGACAGCTGAATTTATGCACATCAGTAGTTCAGTTAGAACTATCATAAGTCACTTCAACATTCAAGCACACATTAAAATATATTATCTCAAATCTGGAGGTCTCTGCATTTGATCTATATTTAGGCAATTGAGTTATGTCAGAGTTTGGATTGAGTACAAACTAAATAAGGACTTCAGGATTTGGCCCTAAATATATTCCTATCAAGCTTAGAAACTTTCTGTATTCTTGCACTGCTGCTGCTGTGGTCACAAAATTGTGCATAGTAGAAGCTCTACATTTTGTAAACAATCTGTTCCTCCTACCTGCATCATTGACTAATGACACAGTTGAGGATTTGTGACATCACAAGTGTTTCTAATGTGATGTCACAAACACTGAGTTATAACTACTAAAAGAAAAAGGCTTAAGTATTAACGAGAACTATTTACATCTCTATTTCTATGTAATCAACAATGATGGCAAAAGTACAATAGATTCCCATTTTTGGCTCGCTCCCATGAAATGCTGAGCACCCTCAGCTCCTGTTGACTTCAGAATCTAATGAGGTTTTGTGAAATTATTAGAAACCTAGGCTGTGGTTATTTAAGTGCACAACAACTAGAAAAAGCATTGGAAACTATATCAATGAACCTTAATGCCAAAGGGTTAAATCAGTAAGACTTTGCTTGGCATATATCAGATGACTGTTTAAAAAAAAAAAAAAAGTCCGCCTGCCAGCATTTCTGTCATAAAAACCCCGCCTACTACTAAAGAAAAGAAAAAGAAAGGGACATATTTGCTGCCCCTAGACAGCTCAAAAGAAATCCCATTAGTAATACAGTTAGGATTTTAGAATACTTTTGCATAAAAATTGTAAGGAAAAATAGACTTATGTTCATGAACTCTAAAGGATTATGTAGGGACAAAGAGATGAAGAAAACACCCGATTCAGTAATGTAATCCAACTGTTATCCTGTATCCCATTTCTTTGGATTCTGTAGCAGAATGTCATTCAGCTTTGACTAGCGAGTCAGTCTTACCAGCTAAAGCCACTGTCTGCAAAAGATTTAAGTAACTGTGTTCTGTACTTAAAGTTGTATCTTCTCTTATCCCTCATACAAAAAGGAAAAAAAGGCTTTATCTTGATCCCTGGTGTTCAGTTTTCTCTGGATCCTGTGGTGCACTTTGAGTTAAGTCATATGCAATCAGTCAGACTGTAATGTATCGATCATCGAAGCATATAGAACATGTCAAAGGGGTCATGGGTTTGAGTTCTCTTTTATTTTAGAAGTGCTGTATATTATATATCTATGGGCAGCTGTGGCCAATTAGATTAGGATTTGAAATGTCTGTTAACAGCAGAGAACTTCTCACTGTTGAGGTGACAGCCAAAATAACAGTCTTTTAAAGTTGGTGAAAAGGGAAAGGAATTGCAGTGACCTATATTGTTCTCTTGCCACACCCACTGCTGTGTGGCTAGGGCTGTATAAAAGTTTACCCAGCAGCTCAGTTCCATTGTCATGTTGCTATGGGCATTGCTATGTAATGGTGTATCAAACACAAATAAAGGCTAAACCTGGAGGCCCTTTCTTGGAAGTAAGTCTCAGTTATTTAAGGAGTCTTAAACCTATGTAAGTTTAATTCTTCTGACAATGGAAGTCAAATAACTCTTCATTGTAATGAAGTGATTTAATTTTAAGATGCCTTACTGGTGGCAGTGGTCGTTGTTATTTTATTTCATGTTTAGAATGCTAAAATCAGCTCAGGTTCTCTAAGGTTTGCTTTCTATTCAGATGCTCTCTTGGCCAAGTCACATGCACAGGTCACAAATCAATCACTCAAATCCTCATATCCTGATGGAATCAGGTTGCGCAGCATCCTGAAACACAAAGAAGAGATCAAGGAAAAATAAAGGGTCTCAGCTGGAAGGAAAGAAATAAAGTGAAACCATGGGAGACAGAATTTTTTTAACACAAGTATTAAAAGCTTTTTAGCAAGGAAAGGCCCTTCTCAGATAAAATTATTTGATACTATCAAGGCCATGTTCAGGAGGGAAGTTGGAATCTATTTGAACAAGGCTACAGTTATAATCTGAGGAAAAATATATTTAAAATCATGAGTTTATTCTTGGGATTTGAATACACTCTTTTGTATTAGTCCAGTTAAACTGTGTCTTGTTGAACAGGCTCAAGCAGTGCAGAACTGATTAGCTGACATCAAAGACATTGCTTTGG
This sequence comes from Macrochelys suwanniensis, assembly GCA_033296515.1. Taxonomy (NCBI): domain Eukaryota; kingdom Metazoa; phylum Chordata; order Testudines; family Chelydridae; genus Macrochelys; species Macrochelys suwanniensis. The sequence continues at coordinate 42,568,686 of CM065780.1, read as the reverse complement.
TAGTGAATAAAGATGACATGAGCTACCTGAACATTATGATCTAATTTTGGGAACTAAGCAGGGCATGACTGAGGGTGAACTGTTCTTTACGCAAAGCCTGACATATCCGAGAGGAAATTGCTAATTTACCTTAAGCTTTAGCTGGACTTACTTTTATCAGTGTTCTTAAAAACTTTACAACAATAACAATAGCAAATATAGCTATATTTTTATACATATAGTTTTCTCTACAAAGAAGTTTGTCTTCCTGCCAACCAAAGGTCTGATTCTTCTCTTATTTACACTGTTGCAAATCAGGAGTAACTCTACTGAATAAAAGGAGTTATAATGATGTAAAATGGGTGTGAAGTCAAATTAGGCCACAAATTGTTAAATTATTGAAGTTCCCGCTAGTTTTACATTAAATGCTTACATTATGCAAGATACTAAATACGCTCAACACCTATTGATTTCCCTGGCAGCACAATCTCAAAGTGAGTCCCTGGGTGATTATGTGCACCATTTCTGTTAATAAGTATAATTTAGATGTCCCCCTTCTACTAAATAGAGATGGTATAATATATATGTGTACCCAACACATGAGAAAAAATCCTGATATTCTGCAAATTGACAAAAAACGGCCATGATTCTGTATACTATATTATATGCAGTGTTGTTGTAGCCATGTTGGTCACAGGGTATTATAGAGACTAGGTGGTGATATTAAAATAAGTTGGTCCAATAAAATACATTACTTCGCCCACCTTCTCTCTATATACCAGAGGTTCTCAAACTGTGGTCCGTGAGCACCATTCAGGTGGTCCGCAGATAGTACCCTCTAAGGTGCATGCCTGGGCAGCTGCACACAAGAGAATGAAGGGCCAACCACCTAATTAGTAGAGCTGTGCAGGTGTGTCTCCATAATTAGATGCCTGGACCCTGGAGAAGACACACATGTAAGGTGAGGTGGTGGCCTTGGGGGGGAATAGGGGATAGGTGGGAGGAGGCAGTGGGGTGAGAAAAGGTGGTGGGAATTTGGGATGTGCAGGGCTGTGGTGGCCGGAGAAAGAGGTGATGTTCCCCAGCTCCAGGGCTGTGGCTGCCAGGGAGAGACCCCCCTCCTTCCCACCCTAGCTCGGGTGGGCTGCCGCAGCAGGGGAGAGACCTCCCTCCTTCCAAGCCCCAGCTCCGGAGCTGCCATAGCGGGAGAGAGAGGGCACATCCATCGCATTAGAAAGGTCAGACTGCTGGTATTAAAATATGAGTGGTGTGCTTTTCTTTGAAGAACAAATTTTTTTAATTATTAAGGGTTTTTTAAAATAGTTTTTTACAATAGTTAGCTAATGGTACAAACAACATTTGGAAAGATCATTAAGTGGTCCGCCGAGACCCTCAGCAATTTTCAAGTGGTCGGCAAAAATAAAAGTTTGAGAACCACTGCTATGCAGTGTGGTTATAGCCATGTCAGTCCCAGGATATTAGATAGACAAGGTGGGTGAGATAATATCTTTTATTGTACCAACTTCTGTTAGTGAGAGAGACCAGCTTTTGAGCCTCACAGAGCTCTTCATGTCTGGGAAAGATATTCCGAGCATCACAGCTCAATGCAAGATGGAACAGATTGCATAGCATAAGTAGCTAGCACATATTTTAAAATCTGGTTGGCATGTTGGAAAGTTCTGCCCATTCTTCACCCCCATTTACCTGGACAAGGGAGGGAGCAGGAAGTATTGAAAGCACAATCCATGTTCTCCCTATTTGTCTGCAGCAGGGGAGCAAGGGAGGGTTTCTTAATCCTTCATACACCCCAGTGTAGCAACACAGGATCACTCACCACTCTGTCATCCACAAATGTTATCAGCAGTTATTCTATATTTACTTCCAGATCATTGATGAAAATGTTGAATAGCATCAGGCCTAGTACTGACCCCTTCAGAACACACTAGATACCTCCCCATTGGATGATGAGTCCCCATTGACAGCTAGTTTTTGAGATCTGTCACTTAGCCAATTCTTTATCTGTGAGCGTGTGCTCTACTGATACTGTACAGTACTGTTTTTTAAATGAGAATGCCATGTGGTACTAACTCAAAAGTCTTACAAAAGTCTGCTACATCTATGCACTTACCTTTATCAACCAAACTTATACTCTCATCAAAGAAGGAAGTCAAGACCTGTTTTCCATATTGACTGGTATTAATTATATTCCTTTCCCTTAATTCTTTCTTTATTCTGCGTGGGATTGATGTCATGGTAACCATCCTGTACTTACTTGGGTCATCCCACTTGCCCTTTTTGAAAATTGGCACAACATTAGCACTTTTCTAGTCTTATGGACTGTCCCTGGTATTCCAAGATGTTTTTTAAAATTGAAATCAGTGGGCCAGAGATCTCCTTAGCCAGCTGTTATAGGACTGTTGGATGCAAGTTATTCAGGCCTGCTGATTTAAAAACGTTTATTTCCAGTCGATATTGTCTAACATACTTCTCCATTACAAATGGTCTGGAAAGCATTTTGTATGGGCGGGAGGAAGCACAAGTAGGTGAGTGCAAGAGGGGAGGGCTCCTGCCCCATACTGGGACAGCAGGACAGTCGGTGAGTTATCTTAAATGCCTATACACAAATGCAAGAAGTCTGGGGAACAAGCAGGGGGAACTGGAAGTCCTGGCACAGTCAAGGAATTATGATGTAATTGGAATAACAGAGACTTGGTGGGATAACTCACATGATTGGAGTACTGTCCTGGATGGATATAAACTGTTCAGGAAGGATAGGCAGGGCAGAAAAGGTGGGGGAGTTGCGTTGTATGTAAGAGAGCAGTATGACTGCTCAGAGCTCCAGTATGAAACTGCAGAAAAACCTGAGAGTCTCTGGATTCAATTTAGAAGTGGGAGCAACAAGGGTAATGTCGTGGTGGGAGTCTGCTACAGACCACCAGACCAGGGGGATGAGGTGGACGAGGCTTTCTTCCAGCAACTAACAGAAGTTACTAGATCACAGGCCCTGGTTCTCATGGGTGACTTTAATCACCCCGACATCTGCTGGGAGAGCAATACAGCGGTGCACAGACAATCCAGGAAGTTTTTGGAAAGTGTAGGGGACAATTTCCTGGTGCAAGTGCTGGAGGAACCAACTAGGGGAAAAGCTCTTCTTGACCTGCTGCTCACAAACAGGGAAGAAATAGTAGAGGAAGCAATAGTGGATGGGAACCTGGGAGGCAGTGACCATGAGATGGTCGAGTTCAGGATCCTGACACAAGGAAGAAAGGAGAGCAGTAGAATACAGAGCCTGGACTTCAGAAAAGCAGACTTTGACTCCCTCAGGGAACTGATGGGCAAGGTCCCCTGGGAGAATAACATGAGGGGGAAAGGAGTCGAGGAAAGCTGGCTGTATTTTAAAGAATCCTTATTGAGGTTGCAGGAACAAACCATCCCGATGTGTAGAAAGAAAAATATGGCAGGCGACCAGCTTGGCTTAACAGTGAAATCCTTGCTCGTCTTCAACACAAAAAAGCAGCTTACAAGAAGTGGAAGATTGGACAAATGATCAGGGAGGAGTATATAAATATTGTTCAGGCATGCAGGAGTGAAATTAGGAAGGCCAAATCACACTTGGAGTTGCAGCTAGCCGGAGATGTTAGGAGTAACAAGAAGGGTTTCTTCAGGTATGTGAGCAGCAAGAAGAAAGTCAAGGAAAGTGTGGGCCCCTTGCTGAATGAGGGAGGGAACCTAGTGACAGAGGATGTGGAGAAAGCTAGTGTACTCAATGCTTTTTTTGCCTCTGTCTTCACAGACAAGGTCAGCTCCCAGGCGGCTGCACTCCGCAGCACGGTATGGGGAGGAGGTGACCAGCCCTCTGTGGAGAAAGAAGTAGTTCGGGACTATTTAGAAAAGCTGGACGAACACAAGTCCATGGGGCCGGATGCACTGCATCCGAGGGTGCTAAAGGAGTTGGCCGATGTGATTGCAGAGCCATTGGCCATTATCTTTGACAAATCATGGCAATCGGGGGAGGTCCCAGATGACTGGAAAAAAGCTAATGTAGTGCCCATCTTTAAAAAAGGGAAGAAGGAAGATCCGGGAAACTACAGGCCAGTCAGTCTCACCTCAGTCCCTGGAAAAATCATGGAACAGATCCTCAAGGAATCAATTCTGAACCACTTAAAGGAGGGGAAAGTGATCAGGAACAGTCAGCATGGATTCACCAAGGGCAAGTCATGCCTGACTAACCTAATTGCCTTCTATGATGAGATAACTGGCTCTGTGGATGAGGGGAAAGCAGTGGATGTGCTATTTCTTGACTTTAGCAAAGCTTTTGATACAGTCTCCCACAGTGTTCTTGCCAGCAAGTTAAAGAAGTATGGGCTGGATGAATGGACGGTAAGGTGGATAGAAAACTGGCTGGATGGTCATGCTCAACAGGTAGTGATCAATGGCTCCATGTCTAGTTGGCAGCCGGTATCAAGTGGAGTGCCCCAAGGGTCGGTGCTGGGGCCGGTTTTGTTCAATATCTTCATCAACGATCTGGAGGATGGTGTGGACTGCACCCTTAGCAAGTTTGCAGATGACACTAAACTGGGAGGAGTGGTTGATACGCTGGAGGGTAGGGACAGGATAGAGAGGGACCTAGACAAATTAGAGGATTGGGCCAAAAGAAATCTGATGAGGTTCAACAAGGACAAGTGCAGAGTCCTGCACTTAGGACGGAAGAATCCCATGCACTGCTAGAGACTAGGGACCGAATGGCTGGGCAGCAGTTCTGCAGAAAAGGACCTAGGGGTTACAGTGGACGAAAAGCTGAATATGAGTCAACAGTGTGCCCTTGTTGCCAAGAAGGCTAACGGCATTTTGGGCTGTATAAGTAGGGGCATTTCCAGCAGATCGAGGGACGTGATTATTCCCCTCTATTCGGCACTGGTGAGGCCTCATTTGGAGTAGTGTGTCCAGTTTTGGGCCCCACACTACAAGAAGGATGTGGATAAATTGGAAAGAGTCCAACGGAGGGCAACAAAAATGATTAGGGGGCTGGAGCACATGACTTATGAGGAGAGGCTGAGGGAACTGGGATTGTTTAGCCTGCAGAAGAGAAGAATGAGGGGGGATTTGATAGCTGCTTTCAACTACCTAAAAGGGGGTTCTAAAGAGGATGGATCTAGACTGTTCTCAGTGGTAGAAGATGACAGAACAAGGAGTAATGGTCTCAAGTTGCAGAGGGGGAGGTTTAGGTTGGATATTAGGGAAAACTTTTTCACTAGTAGGGTGGTGAAGCACTGGAATGGGTTACCTAGGGAGGTGGTGGAATCTCCTTCCTTAGAGGTTTTTAAGGTCAGGCTTGACAAAGCCCTGGCTGGGATGATCTAATTGGGGTTGGTCCTGCTTTGAGCAGGGGGTTGGACTAGATGACCTCCTGAGGTCCCTTCCAACCCTGAGATTCTATGATAATCCTCATATGATATGGGTAAATTAACCTTTTATTTTTCAAAATACAAAACAGAAATATTTATTGAACACATCTGTCTTTTCTGCATCATCATCATAGTTTTACCATCTCCGTCTAGAAATGGGCCTATCCCATTGCTAGAATTTCTCATGACACAGGGGCCCATTTTTGGTTCACTACACTATGTCAGCAACTCCTATCTCCTGTCTGACCTGAAAAACTCACTACACCTAACATGTTGCTGTCATAGTATTTATCTATGAAGAGTTTCTTGTAAAGTATCAAATGGAAGCTGGGAAAACTTGAGTCATTAATATCATTGTGAGGCATATATATATTAACACTACCTGAGGAATTTTGGATACTTACTGGTATTATGTTTTAAAGCCCATAGCCGAACAAAGAGAGAAACAAGTTTTCAAGACAGGAGGGAAGGTAGTTATCTCCCTGCCTCTCATGTAAATTAAGTATTGGGAAACGAACACAAAGGAAGCTGCATTGGCATGCAAGTCAACAGGAAAAGCCAGGTTGACTGAAGAATGTGAAATCAGCATGGAAAGACAACAGAAATGAAGGCTGCAGGGGGTTGGCTTGTCTGTGGGGGTCAAAACAATGAGTTTGGGGGAAATATAAGGTGAAGCAAAAAGACGTTTTGTTAGCCATCACTGAGGGAACAAAGAGGTCAGTGCCTTTTGTATCCATGAACAGTGGATCTTCAGCCATGTAGGTTGGTAATGTTGAGAGGTGGCTTTAGGTGAGAAAATGCCTTAGGCAAGGATTGCAGCCTATTAAGTTTTAGTCACTAGAAAGCATATTATACTTTTGTTTTATTTGTAACTATTTTCTGTTTCTGTTGTCTTTACTTAGTGTCACTTAAATCTGTTCACTTGTAATAAACTTATTCTTGGTTTTACTATATGTTCATCTCATTGCTGCTATATTACAGTGGGACTCCTTGCCTGCACTAACAGGATAGTGTGTATACTCTCTCTTTGGAGACAGTGGACTTGGTAATTTCTGTGAGTGTCCAGTGACACTGGATACTGCAGAAGAACACTCTTCCAGGAGGTTTGGGAACTGGTTTGCACCAAGCAAAGCAGACTAAGGGCTGGCAGATTCTAAGGAGTTTGTTTGGCTGACTAATAAACTGGGATGGCAGGGAGTTGTCACTCAGTTTGGCACCAGCAAATCTCGGTTTTGCTAAGGCAGAGGGTAGCAAGGTGACTTGCAGTTATCGATGCCCTATGAAAGCATCACATGTCCCTAATATTTAACTTGGGTGCACCCAAGTTAAACTCCTTAATGTCCTTAGTGCTGCTAGCCATAGATTTTTCTCTGTCGTCTTTAGCTTCCCTTATCAACTTTCTGCGCCTCATAACTTCCAGGGTATATCAGTTGCTATTTATATCTTCCTTTTTCCATTTGTTAAATACTACTTTTTTATTTCTAATTGCTGCCTTTGCCACTGAATCAGGATGGGCTTTTAGTCAAAGTGGCCTCTTTCTTGATTGGGGGATTTTAGCTTTCTGGCCATCTGATAAACGCTTCTTAAATAACTCTAATTTTTTATTCACATTGTTCTGTCTAAATCTTTCCTGCCAATCAATTTTGCTCATAATTTTTCTCAGTTTTGGGAAATTAGTCCTTTTGATGCATGAAGTATATATGAATGACTGGTTGGGTTTGTCTTCCGTTTGCACAGGTCATGATTACTTGTCCCAAGGCAACAACCAATGTGTAGTCCAGTCATTAATTCATGTTTATCTGTCATAATGAGGTCCAAGATAGTTGCCTCATGTCAAGTGCAATCCTTCTGCGTTAGAAAATTATCACCTATAAATTTTAGAACATCTAATGAGGATTTACTGGTGGCTGCATGAACCCTCCATCACACATCTCCCAAATTGAAGTCTCCTATAACAACACAATTTCCCCCCCACACATTTATAGATAAATACTTAAAGATTAACTCTTCCTGTTCTTTGGCTTGATGTGGTGGCCTGCACCATGACAGTTTTCCCACTTAGGCTATGATGCCACTGCACACCACTGGTGGCAGTGTGTAGGGAATGTATCGCTAGACACCACATTAAAAATATGGTATATGGTAGTGGCGAGACAGCGCGGAAAGGCTTCAACAGCTCCTTGCTGCTGGAACTTTTCCCTGGCATGAGGAAAGGCTCTGGCGGGGCAGGGGGAAGTGGTGTGGAGGGGGAACGTTCCAGTAGTTGGGAGCTGGTGGAGCTTTCCCTGGCTGTCTCCCTGCAGCAGGGAAGGAAGGGCTCCAGCAGTGAGGACCTGGCAGAGCCATTCCCCTGCTGGGGAAGTCTTTTCCTGTGGAGGATACTACACTGCCAAGCACTGTAGACTGGAGGCAAGGTTTGAGTGAGTGTTGAGAGTGGAGGGTATAAATTTCTCGCATACATACCCACACCCTTCAGGGCATGATTCACCGGCAACACTGCTATTTGTATCTGTCCTGAGGGTGCTACCAGCATATGTACTCTGCACGTGATCTTTAGTCGATGACATCAGATCCTCGAAGGGAGTCTGATGAGAATTCTTTACATCTAGCATTTTAAGAAGTTCTGATTAAGTTTTGCAGTATCTGCTGCTCTCATTAGCATTGGCTACTCAGAAATCATTCTATTTTAACTAGAGTTGGTGCGGGGGGCGGGGGGGGGGGGAAGCCTGGAAAACTGGAATAGATTAAAGCAATAAAGGTATGTTAATTCAAATAAGAAAATGGATAGCCCTGGCAGAGTAATTGAAAGTTACAACGCATGCAGTTGTGGTCTAATAATCACACAGCTCATAGCTAGTGAGCTGCACTAATTACTGGATATATCTTGCAAGGTGCTGAGTGCCCTTAGCGCCCCAGACAAGATGCTCAGTACCTTGCAGAATCAGCCTTTTTATACCAAAACCAGGAAGATTTAAGGTGGAAACCTGGCACCACTGTAGTTTTGCCATGGTCTCCAGAGGGCCAGGATTTCGTATTTAGGAGCAGATCCTCAACTGCTGTAGGACCTGCCCTAGGTCTGTTGAGTATAATGAAGCCAGTGACATCAACGAAGCTATGCCAGTTTACATCAGCTGAGAATCTGTGCCTCAGTCTTTACTCAGGCAAAATTATCAGTGACTTCAGGATTTGGGCCTATTTCCCTGCATTTAAAAAGCCAATTATGCCATTTTTAAAACGAAATAGGCTCCAGGCTAGCGACGATTATTCTTTGACTTCATACCTACCTGAAAGCGTTGGCTATGTCAATATCACGGTTATGACTAGTATTTACTAATGCTCTCACATCTCATGCTGACAAAATAAATCTCTGAAAGTTATAGTAACATTTAAATGCTTTTATAGACAATACACACAAGGGAAAAACATGTTGACACCTCCACAGTAAGCTCTTCTAGGAATATTTCAAAACAATCCATGTTAAAAAGTGCATGTTTTCAGATTTTTTTTCTTCAGTAGAAAATATTCAGGAAGCATATATGATGGAATCTCCTTTGTTTGGAAAAGCACTGGCTTTGTAATCACTTGATATAAAAATACATTTTGCATTTTCAGTTCATGCCATGGCTTTTTGAAAGCTGCACTTTAATGGTGGATACATTAGATAAAACATTATGTAAACATACCCTGAAATTCAGTTCTCCAAATGAGGTCCATCAATAATTATATTCTACCATGTTAATCAAAACAATAGACAATGAATATGGGCTTGTCTTTTGTGTTTGAGCATTTTGGTAATCTGGCTCTCTTTTTCCAGGGAAGCAGATTCAGATTGTAGACTGCCATTGCTTGAATGATGAGTGGCTGATCCACCTGGGACTACACCACCCCCAGTGTTTCACTCTTTACCATTGCCGTGATGAAACACAGAGCATTACTCATAAGGGATTAAATAAGTTCTTTCAGCACTGCAGAGACACTCTTAAGGTAACATCAGCCTATGTTTAGAATACAGCTTTACTTTCTCAGACATTTAGTATGAAGCAATACTAATATATTTCAGATTTCTAAACATGTGTCCACAGATTTCTAAACAAGTGCTCTGTCATATGCACAAAAACTATAAAAGTAGCATCCCAGTAAAGAAGTATTTAATTCAACTGTCTGCTTTTCTTACCAACTTTTCACAGTATTTTAAAAATGTCATGCTTATCATGATGACCAGTAGTGTGTCCTTGATTCCTTGTGCTTCCCCGCATCTATCTGTTGTACCATTCGTTTCTCATCTTATTCCTCATTTGTAAGGTCTCTCACCAAAGGCTCTTCAGCAAAGAAAGCAGTCATGGGGTAAGAAGGAAGGTCTTCTCATGGATAAGTAACTGGTTAAAAGTCAGGAAACAAAGGGTAGGAATAAAAGGTCAGTTTTCTCAGTGGACAAGGATCTGTTCCAGAACCAGTGCTGTTCAACATATTCATTAAATGCTGTGGGAAAAGCGGTAAACAGTGAGATGGCTAAGTTTGCAGATGACACAAAATTATTCAGGTTTGTAAGTCTTCGCAGTCAGCTTTGGACTTAATTAAGGGATCTCACAAAACTGGGAGACTGGGCTACAAAATGGCAGATGAAAGTAATGCATATTGGAAAACATCCCAACTATACATACAAAATGATCGGGTCTAAGTTAGATGTTACCACTCAAGAAAGAGATTGGAGTAGTCGTCATGGATAGTTCTCTGAAAACATCCACTCAATGGGCTGCAGCAGTTAAAAAAGCTAACAAAATGTTAAAAATCATTAGTAAAGGGTTAGATAATAAGTATGGATACAGTTTTGTCATGGTAAAATTAGGCAAAAATTATGGAACAGTCATGGTAAAAATGTACAAAATTGAGGTATGGTCATGACAACAAGAATATGTAACAATTTAATAATAAAATATTACAGTGTAACATCTACACAAAAACAAACAACATTAATGCAATCGTTTTCATTTCCTTGTCAAAGTAAACTGTTTCAAAATTATATATGCATATTGTGCAGTAATTTTTCAAACAAAAATAATGAAAAACTACAAAAATAACTGATTCTTTTTAATAAAGTCCCTTTTGCAAACTGTTGTAATTTTGGTATAACAAGTTATGCAGAGACAGATTGTTATTTTTCATGTGGCATCTGTTGTCCCCAAGCACATTTTTATAAGATGAGGAGTGTTTGGCGTCCATGCTGTTGACTGGTATTGCTAAGCATCGCAGGGCAAATACTGACAGAGCTGGGAATTTGGCCATTGTGCTTCTCCAGAACTGGAAAACATCCTTGTTCCTCAATTCTGGAACTGCTCCACTGTAAGCCCAATATTCTCTCTGTGTGCTGGAATGTTGTTTTCAAACAGTGGTATATTGTCAAATACCGTGGTCTCTCAGATGTCATAGTGTTTTGCTTGATTTGGCTCAAATACACTGAAGGTAAGCACTCAAGAAAGAGGCAGCAGGTTGGTGAATGTGGGAGGTTGAGTCAGTGTCCATGTATGACTTCATTTTCCTTGAGCTTTCCAAGAGTGTTGCTTTTGCTGTTGGGTGTTGGCAAGTTTCAGAGCAGCTCTCTGCCCACAACACAAGATCATGCATGTCATTTTTGACTTGATGAGCACAAACTGTGGGCTCTTCATAAGCGGTAAGCATGTTCACGATTCAGGGTGCAAACTCTTTTAGAGCCTGGAGTTCAATAGCTGCTTCGGATTGGCAAAGATCAACAATCTCTTGAACACTTGAACTACGGCTATGACCATTCTCTTCTGTAAAAAATGAAACATAATCCTCAGTGTATTCAGTGTGATGAAGAGCTGCACTGAACTAGGTGTTCCATCTGGTTATTATGAGGATTGTTGATGGGATGGAAGGACTGTTCCCTCTTTCTGTTAGAAACATACAGAACTGGGCTTTTCTTGCAGGGCAGGCAATGAAAGCGTTTTACAGCCACAACAAACTCATTTACTTTCAAAAGTATCTTCCTCTACAGATTGCCCTCAAAGTTAAGCAAATGTGCCATTCATGTAAGGGTACGGCATTTAAAAACAAAGTTTCCAAACCTTGATCCCAAGGTTTCCTCATGTACGTGGCATTACTGGTCACAAATGCAGTGTTACGGTCAAATGGTAGGGCAGATTTTTCAACTGTTTCCCATATAGCTTTGTGGACAGATTTAAAATTGACCACTTCCAAAACTTCAAAGTGTAACAAAAAAAAAAATCCAGCTTGTGTTTCACTTACATCGGAAGTGCCTGCATTGTCACTGCTTGTTGGGATGGGGATGGTAAGAATGTTGAGCACATACCTTGTCTTCAGCATCGGTAGTTTCATCTGCCACAATACTAATTCCTTCACAGGACTGCAAATTTTCCTTTAATTCTTCAATGTGACAGTCAAACGTTTTGGAAGGTAACATTTTCTAAGTTGATCTGCACTTGGTATAACATCTACCTTGGTCAATAAAAACCATCTCAGTTTTGGATTGTCAATGGTATGCAGGGGTATATTTGCAGCAGAGTGTGTTAATTTGAACACTTTATTTCTCCTGTAAAGCTGCTCCATGGTTTTGGTATTAAACCGCTCTGTAACTGTTTTCTGCTTTTTAAAATTTCTATCTGCGTTCATTTTTAATGCCTTTCATTTGCACTTATGGGTACCACTTTCAAGATGCTTATCACAGCTAGTGTTTCTTATAAAATCAACATGTATATTGCATGATGTAGAAAACAACTTTCCTTCACTTTCATAGAATATTTTAGGATACTGCTCTGCCCGCTACCTAGCACTTAATTTTGTCATTTTGCTAATTTTTTTGTTTGCTGTTTTTCTCTGTCTTCTTTCAAATTAATCACTGTAATCCCTTCTTTTACAAGATGTGTGACGCTTACATATGAAATTTGACAAAGGCCGCGTGATGTAACGTCTTTAGTTACTGTTGCTAGGTGAGTGACTACATAAAGTGAGCAGTGGTGAATGGAAACAAATGTTAGTGAGTTTATTTCATTTCTTCTTTTTTACATATACTTCTAGTTCTTACTAATTAAAAAAACCCTAAAAAACAGTTTTACAGGGATGGAATGGTGCATTTCAAGGCATTCTCTCTGTTTTCACGGTCAAACTGAAGTAAATGGCAAAATGTGTGGATTCTGTGCCAGTGATGACCGCCATGACATAATTGTACCCATAATAAGACAAAAATATCATAATGTTACTATGTAAAACCATGGTAAGCCCACACCTTGAATATTGTTTGCAGTTCTGGTCGCCTCATCTAAAAAAAGATATATTAGAGTTGGAAAAGGTACAGAGAAGAGCAACAAAAATTATTAGGGGTATGGAACAGCTTCCATATGAGAAGAGATTAAAAACACTGGGACTGTGTGGCATAGAAAAGGGACGACTAAGGGGGGAAATGATAGAGATCTATACAATCATGAATGGTGTGGAGAAAGTGAATAAGGAAGTGTTATGTAACTCTTCACGTAACAAGAACCCGGGGTCACCCAATGAAATTAATAGGTAGCAGGTTTAAAACAAACAAAAGGAAGTACCTTTTCACACAACATGCTGCCAACCCCGTGGAACTCATTGCCAGGGGATGCTGTGAAGGCCAAAACTATAATGGGGTTAAAAAAAAAACTAGATAAGTTCATGGAGGATAGGTCCATCAATGGCTATTAGCCAAGATGGGCAGAGATGTAACCCCATGCTCTGGGTGTCCCTAAGGCTCTGACTGCCAGCAGCTGGGACTGGACAATGGGACGGATCACTCAGTAATGGTCCCTGTTCTGTTTATTCCCCCTGAAGCATGCATCATTGGCTACTGTTGGAAGACAGGATACTGGGCTAGATGGACCATTGATCTGACCCAGTATGGCTGTTCTTACATGCTTATGCAAGCTATTCATTTGGCAGAGGAGGAAACTAAGTCACTGAGGGTAGGTCTACACTTACCCGCTGCGTCGGAGGCGACCAATCGATCTTCTGGGTTCGATTTATCGCGTCTTGTCTAGATGCGATAAATCAAACCAGGAAGTGCTCCCCGTCGACGCCGGTAATCCTGCTCCGCGAACGGAGCAGGCGGAGTCAACGAGGGAGCCTGCGTGCCGCCGTGTGGACCAGCGGTAAGTACTTTTAAGTTCAAAATAAGATACTTCGACTTCAGCTACGTTATTCACGTAGCTGAAGTTGCGTATCTTACTTCGAACTTGGGGGGTAGTGTAGACCAGCCCTGAGAAGTTGAAAGCCAAAATTTCAAACATGTATGGCTAAAACTAGACTCCTAAATCCTAATTTTAGTTTGAATGACTTGTTCAAGGCCACACGGTGAGTCAGAAACAGAACTGGGATTAAAATTTTGGAGTTCCTGGCCTTCCAGTGGAAATGGTTGAGGCTCCACTTGGGATTCAGAATTACTTCAGAGTTTCTTTCAGTTTGTAATGCTAAAATAGGTTTCTGCATAGTGAATGAAACAGCAGCCTCTGCCAAGTAGGGAAATAAAATCTGTGAACCTTGTCATTGTATAGCTGGCCCTACCTTTGTATACAATGGGCAAAATTTATCTCATATATTTCTGGTGTAATTCCATTAAGCATTCACAACTTTTTCATATGCTGAAAGACTTTACAGGGAAGAATCTCTCTCTCATTCAAGCTGTCATTAGTGATCTAATTGTTCAGTGTGTATTGGCATACAGATTCTGTTAAATAGTAGATTTCAAATTTTGTCAGAAATATATCTGAGAACTTTGATTTTAAAAATAGAAGACTACTAGGCCTCTGGAAAAACAATAAAACAAATGTTATCATCAAGGTATTAAAAAGCCCCAGGTGCAGTGCTTTCACATCCTGTTGTTCCTAATTGTAGTTCATAAACATCTGTACTGTTCTCCTAAGCATAATGAATCAAATTTTGCTTTCAGTTACACCAGTGTAAATCCCTAGGAGCTCTACTGATGGCTTTGCACCAGTGTAACTGAGTAGAATTTGAGTCAATATTTTGAACTTTCCCTCTTTCCCCTCCCAGGACCTGTAAGAACAGTTTGTAATAGTCATAGAGATCACAGGATTCAGGAAATAAGTAGATTAGTTGGATGTCTTTTAAATATCTTCAGATTATTTGACTGTCTTTTGTTCGCAAAACTCACTTTGTGATATCCTTCTATCATGGCATGTAATTGTGCAGTTCTGTATCACATGCCTAGCTATGCAAACTGAATAAAACTGATAAGCAGTTAAAATATTCTGAATGGAAAGTCTGCCACTTGTCAGTAGCAACTTATTTAACAAACAAGTTGCAGGTTTCATTGTTCAGTCCATTAACTTTCTCAAGAGCTGCAGTGGTGAATCATGCCCTAAAGTGCAACTTCCCTTAGCTATATTGGAATCATCTTACCTTTTAGGGCACTAGTATTGTGGCTCCTTATGTAACTCTGAGCTCACTCTCAACTCTGAGCATCTTCAAGGGTTAGACCATATGTGACATTCCCATTTAAATAACCCCTAGATGTTACAGGTTTTTGGCTGGGCAACAGAATATTTGTCTGGTACATGACAGAGGGGGAAGTGTAGTACACTGGTGGTGAGGGGGGAAACAGCTTTTATTCATGTGACCAATACCAAATCCAGAATAACCAAAGCATTACATTGTTTTTTTTCCCTCCTTCTGTAAACACTATCTATCAGTGCCTTCAGTACAAATGAGTTTTCCTAGGCCAAATAATCTCTTCCCATAGCAGTATACATTGGACAGGGGGAGGAAATCTCTGCAAAAATGCATTCTTGGTGATCCTCTCAGATCATCCAGTTCTCTGCAGCGTGGATGGGAAGTGTTGTCCCCTCTGTGGAATAAGCTGCATGGATAAATTTATGTATTCCCAGGAATATGTGCAGTGTATGTGGTAAATACAGTGCATATCCCTCCAGATTACCTGGTAATTGTATTTAATTGCCATTTAATGTGTGCCCTTGTTTAAAAGTGAACTCTGTAGGAAAGTTGTTGGGGTTTTTTCTGCTTGTTTTTTATATTAGAAATATATCCTGGAGTCACTTGTTTTGTTGAAGGACCTTCTGGAAGACCAGGGAATTAAGTGGGATAGTGATATCACCAGATGTGTTGCAACTTTCCCAACCCTCAGTTTAGGGAAGATTGGGGTTCTCACAGAGAGAGCTTGTATCCCAGCTGTTTAATGTTAGGAGCTAGAGTTAAAGAAGTTTTAATTAAAACAAAACTTTAAGAGAAGTCTGACTCAATGTCCCCTCCTTCCCTCATCTAAGTCATGGCAAAGCTGCAGCTCAGGTTTCAACCTAATGTGATGTCTGTTCTTTTCCAGTTCTTCAGGAACAAAGGGTCCTTCAGAAAAACAGGGAAATCAAGCTCTGATGTTTCTGTTTATACAAAAAAGCTGTAACAAATCCCTGAACAAAATCCTTTTGTTTGGAAAAACACTAAGGGCTTCTCTATATGAACAGTTAGTTCACGACAAGTTGAGGTGTGAATATACCCTCACCTCACTAGCCTGCAGATGACTAACTCTCCATATGGATTCCCCTGACATGCATTAACAGTTTAAAGCAGGCCTGCACAACATACAGCCCGGGGGTCGCATGCTGCCCGCATGGGCTCACTGTGCGGGCCGCGGGGGGGGGGGGGGGGGGGAAGGGTGTGAGTAGGTGGGCTCACTGTGCAGCCCGCGGGGAGGGTGGGGGTGAGTAGGTGGGCTCACTGTGCGGCCCGCGGGGGGGTGAGTAGGCAAGCGGCGGGGTGGGGCAAGCTAACGGCTGGCTGGCCGGCCGGGTTGGTGAAGAGGCCAGTGGCAGGCTGAGGAGTGAGGGTGAGCCAGCGGCAGGGGGCGGGGGCAGCGGCAGAAGGTAGGAGGCCAGCAGCGGGCGGGCAGGTGAGCTGGCGGTGGGGGGAGCCGGTTAGCTGGTGGCAGGGGGAGCTGGCGAGCCGGTGGCGGAGGGGCTGAGGAGGCGAGCGGGTGGCTGGGGGTGAGTAGGTGAGCCGGGCAGGGTGGGGGATGATGAGCTGAGTGGGTGGGCAGTGGCAGGGCGACAGGTGAGCCAGCGGCGAGGGGGGGGGAGGGCTGAGGAGGCGAACGGGCGGCGGGGGTTACTGAGGAGGCGAGCCGGGGGGTGAGGGGGAATGATGAGCCGAGTGGGCGGACAGTGGTGGCGAGGCTTTATACTGGGGGGGGGGGGAGTGAGGAGGTGAGCGGCGAGTCGGTGGCTGGAGGGGGGCAAATCTCCCAGATTCAAAATCTGGGACTGTGTCCGTTAGTCCTTTTTGCCGCTTGTCTCTGGGCTGGGGGTTGTCCCAATGCTGCAAAAAGGGTATTCCCAAAGGAAGGTGCTTGCTTCTAACCCCCAAGGCCGTCAGTATGTCTGCTCTTCTCTAGTCAACCCATTTGACAAGTTTGATTGTCCTTGGTCTGGTTCCCATCCCCACTCCAAGGGTTGCAGCTGTCTGGAGGTGCCTGCCTTCCATGCCTTCCTCATTCACACCTCATTCATTCAACAGGGCAATTGAATACAAAGTGGGGGGAAAATCTGATTCTACTTCTAGCAAAAATACATTTTTCTTTTACCTTAATTATACTACCTTAGGGGCCCGCTATAACATATTACCGAGGTTCAATACAAAGTCATATAAAAGTTATACAAAAATGCATAATGCAGAGATTTATCTACAACTGCATTGATTGACTGTTGTGTGCAGTAATATAGTGACCCCTGGGGGGGGTGAAGAGGGGTGTGATGGTGGGGCCGAGCGGGGAGGGGGCGGGTCCTATTTTACTGCTGTGATCTGGTCACCCTATGCATGCTGTTTCTTTCCCCCTCTACAGGCTTCCACATCCCAGCGCTGGGGAAGGAAGGGTTGTTTCCGTGGGGCGGGCGGGCGGCACTGGGGGGCGGGGGGGAGGGTGTTTCCGCGGGGCCTGGTGGGTTTCGGCCCTCAGCTGTTTTGAATTGTGCAGGCCTGGTTTAAAGCTCTTTGATCTAGTTCTCTTTGAAACAGGCTAGATCACAGCACATTAACAAATTGTTAATGCATGTCAGCATGAGCTACATGACAGCTAGTCTGCAGCAGGCTAGTGTGGGGTGGATTCACACTCTTGCTTGCCGAGACTTGAATTTTCAAAGCGGTTTAAGGGTATTTGGTGCTGAAATCCCACTAGAATTCAATAGCAGTTTGGCAGATAACTTTCTTAGGTTCCTTTGAAAATTCCAGCCTAAGATTGACATTATGCATTATAAAGGAGGAAAAAAAGGAGAAGTAAAGAGTACAAACTTTTTGTTTGTTTGTTTTATTTTGTAGTTCACTTTTGAACCACAAAATAAGATGTATTTACAATGTCATTAACAGTACTTAACCTGTACACATCCAGTATATATGTATCCAATCTGTAAACAAGAATGTGACTCAAATCGACAACAGTTGCCATACTAATAGTTTTACATTATGTTTGTGCCCTGTAAATTAAACCATAATTGCATAGGCTAGAACATACTGGTTCTGATATTCATCAATGACAATAAGATCAGTGTTAATAAGAAAATGTTTATTAGATTTTGATTTGCCAATAAATAGTTAAATTCGAATTCATAATGGTGTATGGCAAAGATTACAGCAGCTTTACCACAGCCATGTGTGGTAGTACAAGAAGAGCCACATAGGCTTTTAAAAGGGGACGACTACTTGAAATCCTGGGAAGCTATAAAAGGCTTATCGTATTTGTATTCATTCTGTAAAGTAAGAATCTGAAATCTTCTTTCCTCAGGATGGAATGTTTGATGTCCTAGTTGGCTAGATTTCTGTTCTGTTGGTTTAGTAATACTCCATCTTTACCACATTGGAATAATGATTGTTTTTAGTATTTATATAGTGCTTTACTTGTAAAAGCACTCTACAAACATCAGTTAATCTACACAATGTCCTTGTAAAATAGGTAATTATTATCTCAGTTTTATAGTTGAGACAGAGAGGTAAAATGACTTGTATGAGGCAAGATAGTGGTCCTGATTCTTCTCTCAATTGTAATTCCACTGACTTCAGTGTGTGGAGTATAACTCTACCAACTTCAGTGGAGTTACTCCTAATTTAAACCACTGTAAGTGGGAGGAGAATCAAGATCAAAGAATGAGTGGCAGAGCCAGGATTAGAACCCAGGTGAACCTGGCTCCTAGTCTGAAGACCCATCAAAGTCCCAAATGCTTGGAAGTGGTACTAATAAACCTTGGGTATCTACAGGAATTAATGTCTAAATGCCATAATTTGCACTGAGGATTAATAAAACTTTGGGGCCAAAGTTTAAAAACCCATCTCCAATGTTGCAAATGCAATCAGTTGATAATGCAAATAATTGAGAGTGCAAACTAAGGCTTTTAGGCATCTAACGGCATGATTTGCTGGTGCAGTCAGATAACTTCACATTTAAATGCCATAATTAGTACTTGCAATTGATTACTCTCACAAAATTAGTGTCCGGATTGAAGCCCCTTTTAAACTTTGGTTCATCAATTTACAAATTATTCAATATGTTGATATTGAGGTACTGCCTAGACCACTTTGCAGTTGTCATAAAAAAATACAAAATAC
Organism: Macrochelys suwanniensis; assembly: GCA_033296515.1. Lineage (NCBI taxonomy): Eukaryota > Metazoa > Chordata > Testudines > Chelydridae > Macrochelys > Macrochelys suwanniensis. The sequence goes on along the minus strand of CM065780.1, from coordinate 42,549,682 downwards.
ATACCTCTCTAGAAGTTTCCATACAGTGATATGTTTAACAACGCAATTCAAACCGCCCCCCCCCCCCCACATCCTGGAACTATGCTTAACAAGGTGTCACCGTGCCTCCATGGGTCAAAACTGAGAATACCAAATTTATGACATACTGCTGAGAAATAGGGCAGACACACCCAAAAACTGATGGTTATTCTTTCATGAGATATACCAAACCAGCAACAAAAGTAAACTTCTGTCTCACCACACTGGCTAAAAAGAAGTCAGAAATGCAGTCTCCTTTGGAATTCCAGTTCTGGATTCAGTACCCAGACACTAGACTTAACGATGAGAGGTTATTTAAAACCAGTTTCGTCAAACAAAAGGTTCTTCTGATCCCAAAGGACCAGCTACATACCCGGGTCAATATATAACTCATATCTTACCCAATAATCATGCTGTTGCCAATCCTTTAATATCTAAAATCTAAAGGTTTATTTCTAAAAAGAAAGAAAGGTGAGAGTTAAAATTGGTTAAAGGAATCAAATACATACAACAATTGCAAAGTTTTTGGTTCAGGCTTGTAGCAGTGATGGAATAAACTGCTGGTTTATGTCAAGTCTCTGGTTGGTTCCAAATCATTGGAAGTTTCTCAGTCCCTTGGTTAGAATGCTCCCATTAGTATAAGTCAATAGTCCAGAGATTTGAGCAGGAAAGAGGCAAAATGGAGATGCTTCCAGGGCCTTTTATAGCGTCTGCCAGTCTTTCCTCATAGGTCATGTTTTCTAGACCTTTAATCATTTTTGTTGCTCTTTTCTGGACTTTTTTCAATTTGTCCAATCTTTCCTGAAATGTGGCATCCAGAGCTGGCCACGATATTCCAGTTGAGGCCTAATCAGCACGGAGTAGAGTGGAAGAACTACTTCTCGTGTCTTGCTTACAACACTCCTGCTTGTGATCCACTATGACCCCCAGATCCCTTTCTGCAGTACTCCTTCCTAGGCAGTGCAACTGATTGTTCCTTCTTAAGTGGAGTACTTTGCATTTGTCCATATTGAATTTACCCCTGTTTACTTTAGACCATTACTTTAGACCAGTTTGTCCAGATCATTTTGAATTTTAATCCCATCTTCCAAAGCACTTGCAATCCCTTCCAGCTTGGTATCGTCTGCAAATGTTATAAGTGTACTCTCTATGCCATTATATAAATCATTGATGAAGATATTGAACAGAACCAGACCCAGAACTGATCCCTGCGGAACCCCACTCATTATGCCCTTCTAGCTTGACTGTGAACCACTGATAACTTCTCTCTGGGAATGGTTTTCCAACTGGTTATGCATCCACCTATACTAGCTCCAACTAGGTTGTATTTCCTTAGTTTGTTTATGAGAAGGTCATGCGAGACAGTATCAAAGTCTAAGTCAAGATATACCATCTCTGCCGCTTCCTCCCTATCCACAAGGCTTGTTACCCTGTCAAAGAAAGCTATTAGGTTTGTTTGACATGATTTGTTCTTGACAAATCCATGCTGACAGTTACTTATCACCTTATTATCTTCTAGGTGTTTGCAAATTGATTGCTTAGTTATTTGCTCCATTATCTTTCTGGGTCCTGAAGTTAAGATGACTGATCAATAATTCCCCTGGTTGTCCTTATTTCCCTTTTGTATAGATGGACACTATATTTGCCATTTTCTAGTCCTCTGGAATCTCTCCCGTCCTCTGACTTTTCAAAGATAATCGCTAATGGCTCAGATATCTCCTCAGTCAGCTCCTTGAGTATTCTAGGGTGCATTTCATCAGGCCCTGGTGACTTGAAGGCATCTAACGTGTGTAAGTAATTTTAACTTGTTCTTTCCCTATTTTAGCTTCTGATCTTACCTCATTTTCTCTGGCATTCACTATGTTAGGCGTCCAATCGCTACTAACCTTTTTGGTGAAAACTGAAACAAAAACGTCATTTAGAACTTGTCATTTCCACTGAGTAGTGGGCCTGCCCTGTCCTTGGTCTTCCTGTTGCTTCTAATGTATTTGTAGAGTGTTTTCTTGTTACCCTTTACATCTCAGGCTAGTTTAATCTCATTTTGTGGCTTGGTCTTTCTAATTTTGTCCCTACATACTTGTGTTATTTGTTCATAGTCATCTTTTGTAATTTGACCAATTTCCACTTTTTGTAGGACTCTTTTTTTTTTTTTTTTTTTTTTTTTTTTTTTTTTTAAATTTCAGATCATTGAAGATCTTCTGCTTAAGCCAGGATGGTCTCTTGCCATACTTCCTATCTTTCCTACGCAGTGGGATAGTTTGCTCTTGTGGCCTTAATAATGTCTTTTTGAAAAACTGCCAACTCTCTTGAACTGTTTTTCCCCTTAGGCCAGATCCCATGTGAAGCAAGTCTATCAACTCACTGAGTTTGCTAAAGTCTGCCTTCTTGAAATCCATGATCTTTATTTTCTTCCTACCATTCCTTAGAATTATGAACTCTACCATTTCATAATCACTTTCACCCAAGCTGCCTTCCACTTTCAGATTTTCAACCAGTTCCTCCCTATTTGTCAAAATTAAATCTAGAACAGCCTTTTCCCTAGTAGCTTTCTCCACCTTCTGAAATAAAAAAGTTGTTTCCAATACATTCCAATAACTTATTGGATAATTGTGCCCTGCTGTGTTATTTTCCCAAGAGATTTCTGGATAGTTGTCTCCCATCACCACTAAGTCCTATACTTTGGATGATTATTAGTTGTTTAAAAAAAAGCCTCATCCACCTCTTCTTCCTGGCTAGGTGGTCTGTAGTAGACCCCTATTATGACATCACCCTTGTTTTTTACCTCTTTTATCCTTAACCAGAGACTTTCAACAAGTCTGCTCCTATTTCCATCTCAACCTCAATGGTCTCTGCATTGTCTCTCCATTGACTTGACTTGTTCCTGTACTTTGAACATCCAGCTTCGACCACTGGTTTGCACCTGGGCTCTGGCTATGATACTGACTCTGGTTTGACTATAGACTCTGATCTCAGTTTTGACCCTGGCGTGTCCCTGGATCTCAATTACAATATCAGTGTTGGCCTAGTCCTGACCCTACACCCGTCACACCAACCACTAGGCCTGATTACTGGGAGGCAGCGCCTGACATGACTTCTCACCTCATAGGGATGTTGTGAAAATAAATAAATTAATGTTTGTGAAGCACTCGTATTATAGTGATGAGAACCATAGAGAAGTTCATAAGGAAATGAATTCTATCTTCAGAACAGGGTTTGGATAGTGTGCAGTGAATAAGACTTGGGAGTCACACATTGAACAAGGACAAAACAAAATATTGACTATGCATCTTGTACATTGAATGAGGCAGGAAAAATAGCATCAGAGAGCTTTTTTTGGAGCTGCCTTATACTTACAGATTTAATGTACCCTGTTGACTTTAGTTTAAATGAGTCAAGTTTTTCTAACATGTCTGATTATATATAAAAATCATATAGTATACCTTTATATAGATGGCCTGTTTTTGTACCTGTTAATTATTAATGATCTGATAATGATTTTTTTAGTTTTTTAAAATAAAAGCTAAAGGAAAAATAGATCTGAATAATATATTTTATAAAAAAAACATTATCTTGCTAGGATTTGATTCTATAATTGTCTTTACCAAGGGAGTCCACTTATTCCTTAAGGAAGCTCATATTTTTGTGAGGGAAAACGAAAAAATGCAAATGAAAAATAACCACCAGAGGGAGCCCATATTGCCCCATAAATATGACATAATATTTTTTATACAAGCATAGCAGAGGGTATTCCATCTTTATTTCAAGATGCAAATGTATGTGGTTCTTCTTGAAAATTATTCCTAATAATTCCATGTATTTTAATTTTTCTTCAAAGAAATAATGAAAACTTTTAATCAGATGCAGTATATTTTTGAATGCTCATAGCAAAGAGAAGACACTTATTGAATAAAAATGCAACCCTAGTAGGTTTGGGACGGTGTAAAATCCTATCCTCAATGAAGTCTGTGGAAGTTTTTCCATCAACTTCAGAGGAACTAGAATTTTACTCTCAGCGTCTTAAATGCAAGGAAATCATTTTATCCACCAGGCTACAAAATGTATAGTTTTTGCCTTGAAAATGTTTAAAGAGTTTTCAAGAGTTAACAAGGTGACGATGTGAACTCTTTGTGGTTTTCAGGAATCTGCAAGGGTCACACAAAGAATGGAGACGTATTTGGTACCTACAAGAAAAAGGTGTAACAACTAGTACTTCCAGAAGGATAGGTGCTGGCTAGAGATGAGGGGCAAGCTGCCTCTTTGAAGGAGTTGTTAGATCAGAACTTTCTATCATATGGTGATATGGAAGCAGATAGGTAAATGAGTTTAAGACAAAGATAAATATATTTTTGGAAACCAAAAATCTAGTTAGATCTGCTGTCTGAATAGCAAGATGTCTCTTGCATAAGGTAGAGAATGGACTAATATATTAGTTTATTTTATTATCTCATGGGATTACTCTTGCTTTACACAAATGTAAATGGGAAGATAACCAGGGCCAATGTGTATAATGCCAATACTTTGGCCATCCTAAATTACTGATAAAACTGGTGGTTTAGACAATCATCATCCTTAGGACTCTTATAGAATGACAATTTCCAGTTAAAGTCTCAGGGTAGTCATGGTAACAAGGGGAAAAATGGATTTAAAAAATGAGGACTTGATTCTCATTCATTACTTTGCAGTGTAAAGAGGACCAGAGCAATGTAAAAGGGCCTTAGTGTGAATGAGAATCACACCTAAGTGTCATGGAAGTGGTTTGCATTATGTATGCAAGTGTTGTATGTGCTTATGTTTTTTAACATAGAGGATATGTTTAATAACAGAGAAACATTTTGAATATAATAGTTACCATGCCACTGTCATGGGGTTCACTCACCACTGCAGCACCTCCTGCTGGCCATCACAGGGGTTCGCTCTGCTAGCCTTCCAGGTAAGCTTGCCAATTTTGGTTGGATATATTCCTGAAGGTTTCATCACATGACATAGTCTTTAATTAAAGATTCATCTTTAATTCCTGGAGACTTTAGGACAATCCCAGAGGGTTGGCAATCCTACCTCCTGGTGGTGCCTGACCTGTCACTGTCACCTGCAAACCTGACTCAGTCTCGGTACTGCAGCGTCTTCGCCTCGACTCAGCCCTCTGGCCATGTCACTGTCCATATTTTCCTCCTTCCAGGGGGAGCGAAGGGTGGTGGGAAGATCTCAGTTCTAGAGTGGTGAGTTGGGGAGGGGGGGGGGACCCAGGCCCACCCATTACTCCGGGTCCTGGCCCAGGGATCTTGAAGCTAGCAGCATCCCGCTGCCTCTCCTTAGCTTCTCACCTATGTTGCTTCAAATTCCCTGGGCCACAAGAAGACCTCAAAACCCATGACTCTTTGTGGCCATCATGGCTAAAAGGTGGAATTTGTCATACCCTATGATAATCAAAGCTATCTGCTGCACTACACCAATGCTGCCATTGGCACAGCTGAAAGATTTCAGTGCTCATCTCCACATAGGAAACGTATCCATTTTTAAAAGAAAGTCTCCCAGCTGCTATGGATTCATCAGATTGTAAGAAAAGAGACTGGCTGCCATGTAGTCTTTGCTATTCTGTTGAACTTGATGAAGGTGAGCTTGAAGTTAAGCATGTGCCTAACTGTTGAACAGGAGCCTTAATTTCTGTGGTGACCTGTTTTAATATGGCACAAAAAGCTCACTCCTAAAAAAAAAAAAAAAAAAAAAATGGCGAGGGGGAGGGAGGAACAGAGAACCATGTTTTGGGACACCCAACGCATTATTGGGCAGTATTCTGCACGGTTTGTGTCTTATTTTTGTAGTAACGATGTATTCACATCCACATAGCAATCCATATAATAATTTTAATACATTCACCAATGTGCGATCTGGTAGATATTAGGCATGCTGGTTCTGAGGCATCAAAAGTCTTAATTTGGGGATGGTTGCTCCGCCCCCACCCCATGGATTGTGACGTACTGTGGCTCATAGTTGTTAATACATCGTGATTTATTTTAGTGTTTGTAAGTGTGGTGTGTTGAGGACTGTGTTGGAATTGCAAGCTATTGCTTTAAGAGCAAGGGGGAGGGGAAATGTTCCCTGGACCTGCTTGCAGACTAGAAGGTTCTGTAGCAAAGCGTACAGGCAGAGGCAGTTTGCAGCAAGCCAGCTTAAAGCTGGGTGGCGTGAGCTGTGCTTCTCTTCCTTAGGGTGCAGCCTGTTTTTCTCTCTTTCTGTTTGTGGGTTTGTGTGTTATTGTTCTGAATTCTCAGAAGTAAAGTAGTGTTATGTTGCAACCTTCCAGCAAGATAATTTGTTTTTTTATTTTACTACTCTGTCTGTATGTCATGAAACATAACAATATGTAAATATTTTGTACCATAAACAGCATTTTTTTGTGTAGGGAGACCTGAGGAAAGTCCTTCACTTGGTTATAAATTGTCTGTTCTAAAGGAACAAAAACATTCTAACCATGGTATTGTATTGGTCCCTTGCTAGATGGAAATGGTAAAATTGTCAATAATAATAGAGAAGAGGAAGAAGTGTTCAATAAATAATTCTATTCTGTATTTAGGAAGAAGACAGAAAATATATTCATATCATAAGATGATAATGAAACACATTCCTTTCCAACAGTAAGTCAGGAAGATGATAAACAGCATCTACTAAAGTTAGACATTTTTAAATCGGCATCTGAGAGTTTTAAAAGCCCTTGCTGAGGAGCTATCTGAACGGTTAATGTTGATTTTTCAATAAGTCTTGGAAATTGATACACAGATTAAAAAGATTGGATTAAAAACTGGCTAACTGACAGGTCTCAAAATGTAATTCTAAATGGAGAATCATCAAGTGGTGTGGTTTTAATGGGGTCCTGCAGGGATTGATTCTTAGCGCTACTTTAGTTAACATTTTTGTCAATGACCTGGAAGAAACCATGAAATTGTTACTGATAATTTTATAGATAAGCTTACAAAGAGAAGGGTCAAGGGTTGCTTTATCACAGTCTATGTGGATACCTACACAACATTTTGAAGCAGTAGCGCAGCCAGGTCCAGAGCGCAGGGGGAGCGGCCCTATAAAAAGGCGCCTCCCCCTGCACAGGCACCAGCTTCCGGTGGCGCCGGTGGGGGCTGACGCCAGGCCCCGCCCCCAACGCCGGGTGACATTGTGGGGCCCCGCCCCGGAGTGCCACCAGGTGATTGTAAGAAGCGGCGCTTGAAAAGAAGCGGTGCCTTTTTTTAGTGCTGCTAAAAAGAGGCGCCGCTTCCGCCACTTCTGCCGCTCCCCCCCCCGGCTACACTACTGTTTTGAAGCCCATGGGAGTGAATCTTCCAGCCCAGGTTGACAAACTCAGATTAGTGGGGCTCACAATTGTCCCTTCTGGCATTTTCTATGAATCTATGAATGAATAACTGTCACTTGCCTGTGCACAGAGTGTATTTTTCCTTTTCGTATGGTTTGCTGTCTCGCATGCCAGGCTCTCTAACATAAGATCTGATTTAACCTGTGAAAGTGTACACTTTCCTTGTACCATAGTTTCTTGTACGCATAGGGCATTTGCATGTGGAAATGGGGTAAAATCCTGGCCCTGATGCCAATGGGAATACAGAATATTTACATGGGCAAGTGTTTATATACTCACAAGAAAAAATTGCATATATGTTTGTGTCAAGCATCTGAGATTTGAAATTTTGGCCTTTAAGGATATAGTTTCAGAGTGATCTATACAACTTAAACTTCAGTTTATCAATAATACTATCTATACATTCTGAAGGAACACATTTCCTCAATCATTTCAAATGAGGTAGATTCAGCTTTGGAAATGGCCAGCCAAGTTACATCAGATTAATTAAGCTTTTTCTTCTCAGGGTGGTCTGCATTGTGTGGGGAGTTGGGGAGGAGGAGGTCTGTAGGGGATACAGAAGGGAAGTCAGAGCCCTATCACTACTCACTTTAAAGGCCACAGATCTTTTCTAATGAATCAAGTCCTCAGAGTAAAAATGCACGTATATATATATATAATATAATATATATCGGGAAAATTTGGATCCATAAAATAAATACACTGAACCATGTACCATCTCAATAATATATATAAATCCTTCAGAAACAAACATATAAACAAATAAAACTATTCTCCCAAAATAGCGACTAGTAAATAAAATGTCAGCTGATATGAAATAAATAGTGTTCTTCAGAGACAGAACCATTTCCGGACTGCTGCCATGTATTCCATAATGAAAACATTGTGTTCTGACATTTTATGCCATTACATGAGACTGCTGGGAATAATTCAGTTAATTTCTGTAGCAATTCACCTTTTGTATGATAGTTATTTAATTACATACCCTTTCCCACAAGTTTAAGATTAATGAATAGAACCAAGTCTACTCTTCTAAAGTAAGTCATTGAACATATTTACTTGAATTCAGCAGGTTTTGAATTATTTTAAAGTACAAGAAAATGGCAATAATAAGTAATATTGCCATTTTGTTGAGAAATTGAAATTTTGTGCAATTAGGCTATGCATTTTTTTTTAGTTTTCTCAAACATCTGCTTATTGTCAATTTAATTTAATTGCATTTAGAACCCAATCCAGCTCCTATAGAAGTGAATGGAAAAGCTCCTATTGACTTCACGGGGAGTTGGATTGTACCTTAGGCCTGGACTACACTACAGATAGGTGAACATAGGTTGCCTTGTGTCGACCTACCTGCGTGTTTGTCTATGCTCAATTTGTCACTGGCTAACATAATAGCTTTGTTACAGCAAAGTAGTAAAACCACCTCCTGGAATAGCAGGAAGCCATTGCTGATCTACTGAGGTCAATGCGGTGCAAGTGTAGCCACTGCATGACCTATGTCGACCCTAACAGTCCTTCAGCAGTTGTCCCACAATGCCCCATTCCCTGCAACAGTGACTGCTCAGGTCACAATTGGAAACTAAACTGCATTGGGGTCATGGAGACTGGAAGTCTCGCTCCATGTTAAGATTTCCTGTGTATTTTTGAAATTCCTTTTACAGATTGCCCACTTGCACGTCTAGCAATTCTCCCTTCCTGTGTGCAACTGCCCAACCAACCATGCCAGCTCCATGCACTAGACATGCTCCGGCCTGGAGTAGACATGAATTATTGGATTTCCTGGGACTATGGGGAGAAGAAGCTGTGCAAGCACAGCTACTGACCCACCGGAGAAACATGGACATCTATGAAAACATTGAATGGGAAATGCAGGCAAAGGGGTATGATAAGGATCAGCAGCAGACATGCCAAACCAGTGAAAAAAATGCAGAAATTGGGCTTGGTTTTGGTTTAATTGGTTTGTGTGTTGCTTGTTGGCTAGAAGCTTGTTGCTTGTTTGGCTTGTAGCTTGTTGCTTCTTTTTTTGATTGGCTCCTAGCAAGTAGGGGCAAGCAGGGGCAAGGGAGAGAGAGAGTTAGGGGTGCACAGCAGGCCCACCACAGTCCCAGACTGGACGCCAAGGGAATCTAGTCACATACAGTGTTGGGGTTCTTAGGGATTGGCTTGTTTTGGCCTTGTTTTGAAATGGGATTAGCTTGATTTTTGGCTTATTGTGAAAGTCAGGGTGATTATATACCATGTGAAAGTTGGCAACTATGATCAGCAGTAGTGCCACATCAAACTAAGGAACTTCGTTAGGCATAAGACGAGGTCAAGGAGGTCAAAAAACCTATCTGGTGCTGAGCCGCAGACCTGCTGCTTTTACAACTGCCTGCCATACTTGATGGAGACCCCACCAACACCCTGCAGATCACCGTGGATACCTTGGAGGAGCTCGAGACAGAGACTCCTGCAGGGAGGAGACTGAGAGGGCGGGGGACACTAGCCATGCCATGAGCCAGGACCTGTTTGAGACTCCACCACAGTGTAGCCAGTTCCACCCGCCCAGAATGGACCAGCCCAATAACAGGGAAGGAAACTCGGGTGAGTGTGTGCATGCAATTTTCCTTACAATGTTCAAATGTAAAGATGCCCCCAGCCCATCCTCAAGTTAACAAGACACAGTTATTAACTTGTCATTATTTTACTCATGTGAGAAGAGGTAGTGGTATAAAAACAGAGGTTGCATGTGCTTTTCGTTCCGCTGTGGTTAGGTGTGGATGGGGCATGCCGAGCAGTTTGTTTATGTACATTGGGATATCCCTTGTTATCCTCCTAAGGGAGAGGGGGAGGGATAGCTCAGTGGTTTGAGCATTGGCCTGCTAAACCCAGGGTTGTGAGTTCAATCCATGAGGGGGCCATTTAGGGATCTGGGGCAAAAATTGGGGATTGGTCCTGCTTTGAGCAGGGGGTTGGACTAGATGACCTCCTAAGGTCCCTTCCAACCTTGATATTCTATGATCTCAATAAAACTTTCATGAAGATACTCTGCAATCTTCTTCCAACAGTTTCTAGGGTTGGCTGCCTTATGTCTTTCTCCATGTAAGACATTTTCCTATGCCACTCCATGATGAGTTCAGCGTGTACCATTGTAGTAAACAGGCTAGCAGCATACGGACCTGGGCAGCTTCAGGATGCCAGTAGCAGCTCTCTGTGCTTTTCTTACCCTCAGGAGTGAGGTATCAGCCAAAAGCACCACTGCGTGTGGAAAACAGTGCCAATATTCATTGCCCTCTACTGGTATGTGTGAACTAGGGACCGAAATTGTATTGCTTCATGAAACTGAAATTCCTTCCACCCCTTGCTCTTGGTGGGCCATATTCACTATGGCTGGGCTGGAGGGCAGTGCTGTTCTGAGGTGTTGCAAAGATGAAATGCCAATAAACATGTCTTCTTAAACATTTTTATGGGATGAAGGGAGGGAGTTTTGAAACTTGTCTTTCCCTTTCCACTGTGAATGGAATGATACATCTGTCAGTTTTTATCAGCTGCTGCTGTTGTGGCTTTAAGGGGTGCCTCTTCCATGATCTCCCTACTCCTACCATTCCATGTTTATCTATGTGTGAAAAATACAAACTGGGGTGAAAATACAAAAACAGAGAGAGATAGAGGCAAAATGCAAGAAAGCCAAGCAGCTGTCTGTGAACACGGTGTATGACCCTGGAAAACACTAGAGAGAGAGAGTGTGTGTGTATTTGGGGTCTGGGGTTGACTAAAGAGGGTTGGAGCTATAAGGTAAAATAATATTCTTTTGTTTCTGGTTCCTCCTGTGTTCGGAGAAGCAAAGACTGGCACATTCCTTGTAAATAAACAAAATTGCATAAAAGAAAATACCAGACTTGGTCATCACTTTCTACCCCCAACTGGAAGCTCCCAAAATTTGACAAGCCACTTGGGTCGAAAAGGGGCAACTAAATGACAATCAGGGGTCCCATGTCAAGAAGTGGATTTTACTTTTCACTTCAGAAGGTTGTACAAGAATCTTATAAAGAAATTACTTGTGGCAATCAGTCGATGGATCCACTGTCATGAAGCTCTTGGCATTTACAATTATTTTTCAATTATTACTGTGACCGTATTTCAAAGTTGACTGCATAAAAATCAATTACAAAGGGAACAGAATGTGAAGGGGAGAACAACTGCAATGGGAAATCTAAGTAATATTTGTTAGTTGATTGAAAAAATTTATGTTATATAAAACAGAGGCAAAACCATGCTATTCTCCAGCACAATTATACATATTACAGCTCAAAAGATAATTGCAGGAACTTTAGTAACTTCATGTAGTTGATGTCTCTTGGTAAGGATTACAGAGATGTAATGGCAGTAAAGAAAGATTTAACCCCTGGTTTTGCACTCCCTTTGAAGTCAATGGGAGATCAATGCACGTAAGCCTTGCAGGATCCAGGCTCCAGTGCAGCAGAGCACTTAAGCACATACTTAATTTTAAGCATGTGTTGAAATTATTTGTTTAACCTGGAGCAGTACTTTATCTCAGAAAAAGAAATGTTAGGTTAGAATATGTTACAATTGTTACAATCCTAATAGAGCTCTCCTTGTGGATGCTCACCACACTGCTGTATTAGACCCAAACCTTGGATTCCGCCTGAGTTTAGGCTGGCTAGGTTGGGACAGAGTCCAGTCACTGTCATAAACTCTGTAGTTCTAGACACATTCTTGGGATGCAGATCCTCTGTCTAGTACTCCTTTCTCAGATATGGGACTCTGCAGGCCAACAACACAGGTCCTGAAATTAATATTGCCCTCCCAAGCCTTCTCAGTAGCAATTGCATGCTCCTCAGATTTCCACTGAAACTGTGAATTCTCTGAATTACTGTTTCATCCTTCAGAGAGTATGTGACAGTTAAACTAAGAGAGAGACAGCTATCACAAAACAATTCCTAAACACTTTACTCAGAGACAAAGCACAAGAGAGATACAGATCTATGGGAAAATAACACACACCTGCATGGAAATTCCTGCTTCCAGTGACCTCACAACTCCAGAACCCAGTGTTTTGGTCCTTTTTTTCAGGGTCCCAGGATCCTCCTCTCTTCCTTCTCTTACCCAGTGTTCTCTTCTTGTTTGAGACAGTGAGAGAATGCCCCTGCTAAAACCAAAACTTGTCCTTTTTATAAAATTCTATGCTCCTCTGTGAGGTGACCCTCCAGAGCATCTTCAAGTCTCTTTTCAGATGATATGTTGCTTGTTGACAGCCCACCTGAAGTCCAGATTGGGAAAACTTGTTCTAGGGTGTTTCCATTTGAATGGAAATCATCCAGATTAATAAATCTTGATGCTTGCCATTGTTAACCTACAGCTAGTGAACACAAAGTCTCTGCTAAAAACTCCTGGTTATCTCAGTCTATTATGGAGGTTAAGAGGCAATCAAAATGGAGTTGCAGACCAATATAGACATGTGCAGACATACACTAATCTGTCACTACAATGTTGCTAATTTTTTGTAATTTTCATTCCCAATCTTGCATTTTTTGGATGTTTTTCTTAAAACCCCCTCTTGGGGGTTCATTGATTACGTGAGAATGTCACTTTTTTTTTTTTTTTTTAACATGAAAGCTAAGCTTGGTTGCTGAGAAAATCTTGAAAATGGGAACACTAAAGGCTCAGAAACCAGAAGGCAAATATAAAGAATCCCAACTTTATTATTCTTAAAATTTCATTATTTTAAAGCCAGTCATGTTATTTTGGGGCCTGATTCTTGATTTTTGAATACTTGAGGTTGACAATACTGTACGTAGCAAAGTCCATAAACCTACGCCTTGTGAGGCTGCAACATTATCATTTTACTTAAATAACAGTGACTTAAGGAAACAAAATTGATCTTTTCTGTATGTAATTTAAAAGGAATAGTTTGGCTTTAAGACAGTGTTTAAAAAAAATCAGGCCAATCAAAAATGAGTGGTTTGGACCTTGGCCACTAAGAGACCAACCCTGCAAAGTGCTGAGCGTCTGCTGTAATGTGTTGAATGTCCTCAACTCACAATGAAGTTAGTAAAGTGAAAGCAAGCCAGTGTCAGTTAAAATTTTAGGTGCTCCACACCTTACGGAGTTGAACCCTTAGTTGCCGAGGTGGACCCTAAAGACTTACCAACAGTATATTGGGGGGGTGTCCATTCTCACCTGCAAAAGTCCACAATTGTGTTTGCAAATGCATGCACCTTGTATATTGCAGGGGCTCTGTTAGAGGCCCATCAAAAACCTGTATTATTGTAATATCCTACAATCTCTCTCTCTCTCTCTGTGTGTGTGTGTGTGTGTGTGTGTGTGTGTGTGTGTGTGTGTGTGTGTGTGTGTGTGTGTGTGTGTGTGTGTGTGTGTGTGTGTGTGTGTGTGTGTGTGTGTGTGTGTGTAAAAATATATGAAAATGAGAAGGTACAATGAAAGAAGACAAAGACTGAACCCAGTTCGTAGTTTGGATGGCAAACTTCTACAAGCTGTAGTCATTATTTAAAGTTGTCCTGTACTGCAGTTATTTTGTTCTTTGTTCATCCAGGAATTGAACATAACAAGCTGCAGTGGTCCTAGATTGCGAGGGGACACAATTCTTCTCCATGCAAGCACCTTTTGCAGCCAGCTGACATCCGTGGATATAAGCTGGACAGGGGCTACTGATTTAGGAGTCATTGCTCTAGCAGAAGCTTCTTTAAGGTAAAACACTTAAAACCTCCCCACTTCTCCACCTGCTTGCTTTACAGCAATAGGTATACATTCCTCCTCTGGATCTGCTTATCTGTGCAAAGTAATGAAAAAGATCAATTGTAGTGTAATGAAAAATGTAATTGTAATGTAATGAAAAAGATCAATTCTTGCTCAGTGTGGAGGAATTGAAGGGGGCCAGGAATGGGTTCCAGCTCTGGCTCTCTGGTTCCTAGGTCAAGCCACAACCTTGGTGGAGCTAGAGTTTCTTCCTAGCAGCTCTAACTTGTGCCACTGATGCAGGCACTATAGGTGTAACAGAACAGAGCTCTGCCATGGACCCCTCCCTGCCTGGCTCCAAAAAGTCCCTGACTGCTTCCTGCGTTGTGGACAAGGGATGAGACAGTAGGCACAGGGGCTGGAGCCAGCACACGTGTATAATTTGGGAGTTCCTCTGAGATGGATTTTTTCTGCTGGACGGATGCAGTCAGTTTCTGGCCCCTTTATGTCTCCTAAGCACCAGAAGGGCAACAGGACAAATACAACCGTGGTGTAACTTCTTTGAAGCTGATGGGTTTAAACTAGGGATGATTTTTTTAAATATAGAGAAATAACTGTCATTTTACATTTCAGCCTCCAGGGCCTTTCTGCTAATGGATGCCAGCTGACAGATGATGCTATAAATGCCGTGGTTGAAAAGCACGGGAAAAGGTAATTCATATTCACACAATGATCCTGCGCTGAGATATTAGCATTTTGTGGTGGTTATGCTATTATTCTTTGGTTTGTTAATGGCTAACAGTTGTTTCTCTTCTGGCAACATACTTTTAATGAAGGTGCAACACAGAGGAGTGCTAGTAAAGAGACTGGTCCTAGTCACCTGACTTGGGTCAGAGTTAAGAATGGTTATTTTCCTTGTATCCATTCACTACAGTAGCTCACCTACCTTCCTTGCACTTCCTGCTATGCTCATCCTGAAAAACCAAAATACAACCTTAACTCTGACCATATTTATATGGTATAAGTTCAAACCACCTGAACACAATGCACCAACATATAACCAATCACAATATATGTAAAAATACCTGAACATGTAACCAATAATCATATTCTTAGATTTAAGACTTGAGTCTGCTTGGGGTTTTTTTTCAGGATGAGGGTGGAAATGTATCGGCTGTAAGGAATGTAAGGGAGGTAACTAGGGTTGAGAAGGGGAGCTGATGAATGGCGCATGGAAGAGAGACTGAACGACTGAATTGCTTCTTTGTGTGCTTTACAGAATGTGTGTTGGTTTATACACAGTCTGACAACCTTAACTCAAAGCTAACAAAGTTTTGTTGTGTGAGAATATGTATTGGGCATCATGCTCAAGCCCTTTGATGGCAGTAGATCAAAAGGAGATAAGAGGAGATTTCATTGTAAGCTTTAAGTAAGCATGGGAGTGAACATGAAGTATATAGGAGGTAGCACATCATTTTGTGAAGGAGTGAGAGGTAATGGGATAATTCTGTAAATAACTTTTTGAATGCAAACTCTTTGCTAAAAATTGTAATTAAAAATAAAAGTTAGGAATAGATAATAAATCTGTTGGGAACCCATTGCAGCTAATGACAAATCATTTTTTTACATTACCTATTTCAGCCATAAGGTATAAGACGTGCCACTAAGCGATAAAAGCAAATCTTGGCTGTGTAGTAGTGAAGCAATAAAAAAAGATCAGGGGCATGAATTGTGATATTTTTTCCCTACCCAGACAAAGAGGTATTTTGACACAGTCTTGCTCGCTTGTCATTGGACATCCTTCTAATACATGGAATCATAAAACATGAAAATCTAGTTGTATTGTGTTTCTGACATTCCATTTGTTATTGCTAACAAGCATGACTCAGAGGATGAATAAACCCAGCCAGCTGAGACCTATGTTTTTGTTTACAATCTGTGGGTAGTTCTCATTCCTCAGATGTTTTGCTCAGGGAAGAATTGAAAACATCATGGTGAATGAAGTCAACAGAGATGTTTATGTAGGTTTCTGCTGAATTGAGTTGGAGCTGATTTTTAGACAGAAACTTGGTTTGACTAATCAGGAGGCAGACAACCTAATAACCCAGGCAGCCACTGTGAAAAGTGAGTTTACAGTATGTGCAGTTTGATGAAGGGAAAAATGGAAAGGTAGCCCCATGGTCACTTTCTTCTCCCCAATCCTGGGCACACAAATGGCCCTGGCATAACTTAGAGCAGTCTCAGTGCTGGTTTAAGCTATGCCACCTGTAACCAGCAACTGCAGTGGCTGAAAATCTGATGGATTGCTTTTTTGCAAAGCCACTGGATCCAGGGCCTGAGACTGAGTCCTAGCTCTTTAGAGTCTAAATTTGCATAAAGAAATTAAATGCAAGTCAAGTGGATATTGTTTTCGACCTAAGAGCTAGGTTGAACCTCAGTCCTAAATTTGGGGGCATTGTGGTAGCAGCACCGTGTCCAGGAGAAACGCCATGAAGAAATTGTGTTTCAGTGGCTCCCTAGATTCCTCTTTTGCACCTGTAGGCAGGGAGTAATTTACTTCACTCCTTTTTGAGGTGCAGCATACTCGCTCCCTCATGCAACAATGACTAGAATTTGGGCATAGAGCCATGACTCCTTCACTTGCTGCCCACTTGTTTGCAGGGAATTTTGGTTCACAGCCTCTACTATCCCCTCACACTTGAAATGGCAGCCTGGGAGAATACTATGCAGGCATGTAGGGTGATGGAGGATCCTTACTCCACTGTTTGGCTGCATAGGAAAAAGGCACAATCAAGCTTTTCTCAGTTATAGAATTGAAGCATGTTGGACCAGGAGGAGAGAAGCTGTGGAAATAAAGGCCAAACTTTTCAAATGTGGCTGCCTAAATCTGGGCATGTTGAGGCAGCTGAATTATTGTCCTGAGTTTCACAAATATTGAGTGCACAGTCTCATTGAAATTAGTGGGAATTGTGAGTACTCAGTGCCTGTGAAAGTCAGGCCACTTACAGTATTTAGGACTCTAAATGTGAGCTTAGAAGCCTGGTTCTAAGCACCTATGTTTTAACTTTTGACCCAAAGAATTCAGATGGCGTTGAAAATCTTTAGGGAGAGGGTTTGTCATTGACATCTCCCAAAGACATACCCTGTTTACTAGAGAGGAAATAGTCAACGAGCAACATAAAACAAGGCAGATTAATTTACTTTGCTATTTATGGACATTATAAAGAAACAAAAACAATCTGTAGTAGGATATATGGATAAACCAAAACCAGGTAATCAACCCTAGTCTTAACCATAACACCCACTGCAGATAAAGGAGAGAAATTCCCGTCATTCTCCCAATAATCAAACATAAGTGATTGAGCAGTTCTGGAATGGTTTTAGAGATTACAGTCAGTAGCCTCTAAATCAGGGTTTTTTCCAGCCTGCTTTCTTGCATTTAAGTCCATATAGGGGCATGGGAATACACTGACCTCGAGTCTCCCTTCTTTAGAGTTCATTCTCTCATCTGAAGGTAAATCTCAAGACCATCTCCAAATACCCATTTTAAAACTTCTCCACTTATCCTGGTTCACCAAGTCACCATCTTCTCTGCATTCAAGGCCTGCCTAAAGACTCAGATATTCAGTGACACTCACAAGAAGTGAATATATTCTTTATGAATAGTCATAAAGAAGGAGCAAGGCTAGTGCACTTGTTCCTGGTTTGTTGACCCCAATTAGGCTTAAAAAACGGCACCTGGCCCTAGCAGGGGCAGAACTTGGGTCAGTCAGGCCTGAGAGTCAGTCAGGAAAGGGATAGAGTGAGCACATGAAGACATGGGGCTCTCAATGCCTATTCCCGTGGAATAGGGAGATGGGCCAGAAGGCCTGGGTATTGGAAGCAGGACAGCAGGTTGTTCTCTGGGAGAGCCTGCCAGAATCCTTTGGGAGGGGAAGCAGTGGAAAACTGCTGGGGAAAAAGAGTCTCCAGGGAGAATCTCTGGGTAGTGGTGCTAAGTGAACAGAGCATGGAAGATTCCTGAAAGAACCCCTGAAGGAGGAAGGACTGAGAAGTGAAAGGGTGAATCCCCTGGGAGCTGTAGCCCAGGGTGGGTTAATTTTTATTTTGTTTGTTTTGTTAATTTTGCCCCTGTTTGGAAGAATATAACTGCCTGAAAATAGACTCTGGAAATGGCAATGTGTCCTTTGGGAACTGGGGAGAAGATCAGCCTTACTACAGTATAAGAAGTCAAAACTGATCTTTCCTCCAAACATCCCATAATATCCCATCTTTCCTGTGTTGTCTTTCAAATAGTCAGTTCTTATTGACAAGGACTGTTTTCATTTTGTGTGCTGAGCACACTTCTAGCAGTATTATTACTATGGAAGAGTATAAGGGGGGTAACTACAAGGTGGCCTATACGTCAAGCCTTTGGCATGTTCATTAATCAAAAGAAATCAGAATACATGAAGAGAGTATTCTGAAGTTAATTAAGCAAATGCCTAACTTTCAGCATGAATATAGTCCCACTACAGTCAAGTTTAGCTCTAAATCTACTGTATAGTCTGGCTATAATGAGTGCCACTCTGCAATTCTTTA
Source organism: Macrochelys suwanniensis (assembly GCA_033296515.1). NCBI lineage: Eukaryota > Metazoa > Chordata > Testudines > Chelydridae > Macrochelys > Macrochelys suwanniensis. Next base: position 42,531,027 of record CM065780.1, on the reverse strand, counting down.
CCATTGAGCTTGCTTGCAAAAGAAACCACATCATGAAATCGATGTTAGTTTAGATAGCTTCATGTATGCAGGAACCAGTTGACACAGAACTGCTGGCATTGGGGTTTTTTTGTGGATCCTCTTAAATCTCATTAAATTTAAGGAAATGATATAAAATCATACCAAGAAAAGAGCTATCTAGAGCACTGTGCAGATACAAAATTTGTATCTGCATCCAATCAATGATCTGCAAACATGGTCTGTGGATATCTGCAGATATAAAGCAGATATCTGCAGATTTGCAGGTCTGTAAAGGTATCTTCTATTGCACAAGATCCTTAGCTCACAAAAGATGATTTCTTAAAAGTTTATGGCAATTTGCACTCAGAGTAGAGACTTTTTCTACGAATTACCAGCAATGGTCACATTGCATCAGTTTTCAGCAATTTGAAGCCCGGTGTTAACTGGGCATGTGAGAATACAGCGTATGGCTTATTTATTAGTAAGGATGAGCTAAATGACACTCTGAAGAAATAGCATTGGATGAGAGATAATGACAGTGCTGCTTCTATTTTCAGTGAATGCTGATTTTTTCATTGTTCACAAATTGTGCTACATGTTGCATGTCTTCAGAGAGATGACTTCAAAAAGTGCTTTCTTTGAGAACAAAAGATGGTTCTCAAAGATGAGGGGGAGGGATAGCTCAGTGGTTTGAGCATTGGCCTGCTAAACCCAGGGTTGTGAGTTCAATCCTTGAGGGGGCCATTTGGGGATCTGGGGCAAAAATTGGGGATTGGTCCTGCTTTGAGCAGGGGGTTGGACTAGATGACCTCCTAAGGTCCCTTCCAACCCTGATATTCTATGATATTCTATGATTCTATGGTGGTGATTGTCTGCCACATTGGCCACAGAAGAGATCTTCAACATGCTCTGCAAAGTATATGAGCATGAATTAGAATGATGGAAACACAAAAAACCTTGCCCATCTATTTGATTTCCTTCAATGAATAAACCATGCAGTCTCAAAGCTAGCAGGAAGCCTAAATGTTGTGTGTTATTTTAATCTGTCTGACTGCATTCATATTTAGAATGACCTATAAAATGCCTCTAAACAATAAATTGTTAAGCCTTCATGTACCCTTTCTTTCTTGGTATCTCACAGTCCTGTCAATTAGACTAAAACAGCACATATTAAAACACAGGACACAAGCACAATCAATGGGAGTTGTGCATAACGGACCACATCCTTAGCTTGTGTGGATTGAAATCAGTGGAACTATGCTGATTTACATTGATGAGGCTCTGGCTCTACAGACTATTTCTGAGGGAAGAACTGAGCTCATGGTATATAAAATTTTGGGTTTTTTAAAGAAATAGGTGTAATCCAGCTGCTAAGGGACATTTTTTTATGTAGTTTCAAAAGCCTCTACCCCAACTGTTGGTGGAGATGCTAATGGCAAATATTTGTAATAAGAGTAAACATACAATCCCAATAATTGTCTCTTTCAGACTTGCAGCGTGACAGCAGTATCTTTAATAATAGTTTTAAGAGGATCCTTGGCCAAAATGTTTGAATTTGGGTGCCTAAAGTTTTGCACCTAAAATCCACTTTAGGCACTTACAAAAAGTGGTCTGGTTTTCAGAGTTCGTCAGGTCCCATTGATTTCACAGGACAAACTAGATTTCACAGCCATAGCAGAAGTTATCTCACTGAGTATTTGTCTACAGCATTCTGGGTGCAGTGCCTGTACATCTAAGGCTGGCTGTCTTAGACACTGCGAACAGGTGGTTGCCTAGGGCAACAAAATGTTTAGTTACAAGCCAGCCAGGATCTATATCCTGTAATTAAAGTTACTTTACAATCCCTCCTACTCACACCCTCTGCTGCCTCACCACTTTCTAAAGAACATGCAATAAATCCTCCTCTCAGTGTTAACCCCATCTCATCCAAACCACACATATTTGTATTTTAATACTTATTGGAGATATGTCAGTCTCTTTGGACATTTAGAACTGTTGGAACAGGTTGTATAACATACTGAGAGAGGAGGGGGAATTTTCTCTGGTGCAAAGCTGGATCAGGGTCAGGATCAGAGGCAGAGAAAGAATAAGAAACCCCTCCCCCCCAAAAAAATATCATGACAGGAAAAAACAAAACTGAGGATTACTGTAGTACAAAAGGAACCTCAAAAATACATTTCAAAAGTACCAGATAGAAGGAAAGATGCTGAATGAAAATGAAAGTAGGAACAAAAAATAAAGTGAAAAAAAGAATACTACGGGAAAAAGAATAGAGCCTGATCAAGTGAGGAGCCAAATTCTCTAATGACTTGAGGAGCTCAACATCTCACAAGGTGCTCAGCATTTTACAGACCCATACTGAGAGAATCCAGCTATTACTTTGTGTGAATGTACCTACACAGTCTGAAATGCTTGATCCAGCCTACATGGCCCCTGTGGATTTTATGAAGAATGACTGCATGCTGCAGTTTCTTTAAGAATGAAATAGGTACCATGCTATGGCCAAAAATCTCATCAGCAGGTTTCAGACAGTCATATTTTTGGAGCCTGCTTTTTAGGGAGGCTGTGCACCTGCAGCCCCCATTAATTAAGACCACATATAATTTTTTTCATAGGACCCAAGCCCGATTCAGTACACAGAGAATGTAGCAGGTTGTAGTTTTCTGCAGGATCTCTGTGCAGTTGCAGAAGTTGGAAGGTGTGCACCTACTGTGATTGCTGGGAGATGGCGGGCCTAGGCCTGCCTAAAGCTAAAGGCCAACCCACTCAAATGAGGGAGAGAAGCCTAGGCCATAAATAAGTACTAACGACAATAAATTAAAAAGCAGGGGTGTGAGTGATGGTTAAAGGTTAAAAATCAGGAATCCAGAGTGGGACCCCCCGAACAGCGCCCACTACTCAAAAGTGTGTAAGGAGTCAGTGAACAACACCCAGAGGAACTCTGTCCAGAGACATGAGTGGACAAGGAGCCAGAAATAGGCCTGGAAATTGCAGAGCAACGCCCCCCCGCCCCCGTGCAGCCACCTCCTTCTGGTGTGATGGATTGCCATGTTGGCCAGCACCAGAAGGAGGTTAAGAAGGAGGTGTGCCAACTCTGTGGGGCAGTGGATAGGATGTGCTAGGGTAAACAAGTGAGGGGGAAAGTTCAGTTGGAATTTCAGGAAGAGATTCTGGAAGAGTCGGAAGAAGGGCTGCAACCTGATGCACTCTACACAGATTGTGGCAAGGTCTCCTCATACCACAAAAAGAAGAGGTCAGGGGAATTCATGAACCAGGCCAGGTACACACCCATGCCTACAGATCCATGGAGGAGCCACCAGCTAATATTCCTGGTGAGCTGTGGAACCGGAGTGGAGTACAGACTGGCCCACAAGGGTTCCTCACCCTCATCATAGAATAATAGAAATATCGGACTGGAAGGGACCTCAATCGGTCATCTAGTCCAGCCCTTTTTGCACTGAGACTGGGCTAAGTGTTATCTAGACAATCCCTGACAGGTGTTTGTCTAAACTATTTTTAAAAACTTCCAGTGATGGAGATTCCATAACCTCCTTAGGTAATTTCTTCCAGTGCTTAACTACCTTTACAGTTAGGAAGTTTTTCCTAATGTCTAACCTTAATATCCCTTGCTGCAATTTAAGCCCATTACTACTTCTCCTGTCCCAGTGGTTAAGGAGATAAATTGCTTTTTATAACAATCTTTTATGTACTTGAAGACTGTTATTGTGTACCCCTTTAGTCTTTTCTTCTCCAGACTAAACAAACCCAAATTTTTCAATCTTTCCCTTATAGGTCATGTTTTCTAGACCTTTAATCATTTTTGTTGCTCTCCTTTGGACTTTCTTTAAAACTTTCCTGATGTGTCGTGCCCAGAATTGAATACACTGCTCCAGTTGAGGCCTTCTCGGAGGGCAACGCTTATCACCACTTGGTGTCGGGGAAGGACATGAGGACAAGGGAGTGGATAGTGTGACACACGAGGGTGTACCAATGGTCTTTGGGTGCAGTTTGGAGGCAGACTGGTTGGATGTCATGCAGCGGCTCAAGTGGCATGCTGGGGGCGATTGGGGAGGCCCGTGGGGCAGGGTCCTGATGACAAGTTCCAGAGAGCTCAAGGAAAGCAAGAGAAGCAGAAGGCAAGGCTGCCCTCACCTCCTGGAGCACAACAGAGGCCATGTGGGATGGGCAACCCCATGCACTGGCTGAGTGCTGCGGGGCCCATTCAGTCCCTCTGAGCATAACCCAGGAGGTCTCTGAGTCTGGTGGTACCGCCAAAGGGAGGCTCCACCTCCTGCACATGAAGGTGTGGGTTGTGTAGCAGGGGTTCTGTATTGGAAGGCAGAAGACTGTGAGAAGAGAAAGGATGGTCTTGTGGGTAAGACAGTTGAATGCTGCTCTGGAGAACTGGATTCTATCCCTGCCTCTGCCACAGAGTTCCTATGTGATGCTAGACAATTCACTTAAACCACACTTTTCACAGTTGGCCATATTTTTGGGTGCCCAATTTGAGACACCTGGAACTTGATTTACAGAAGTGCTGAGCACACATAGCTGCAGCTAAGGTCAGTGGGAGCTTGGTATCTCTGGCAGTAAGGCAACATGGTCTAGGGCGCAAAAGGTTAGGAGTCAGGAGGTGCTGAGTTCTCATGTTTGCCCTGCTCTGCCACTGATTCACTTTGTGGCTTTTGGGAAATCACTTTATCTTTGTTTCAATTTCCCTGTCTGTAAAATGGGATGATAGTGTTCTCTTGTCTCCCAGGGAGTTGCAAAGATAAATTCATTAATGTTTGTGAAGCACTAGAATTCTACAGTGATGAGCAATATAGAAACCCCTAGGAGAAAACTCATAATTCTGTACTCAATACAGCATTTGGATAGTGCACAGTGAATAAGGTAAGGGCCACATATTGAATGAGGATAAAAAGAGATATTAAATAGCTGCCTTATTCCCTGAGAGCCATCCGTCCTGTACACTGAACTCCTCCACAAGATCAGAACTCTTGTGGAGGAAATAGTAAAGACTGTACCATAATGCATATACACAAAGGGGCCAAATTAAGATCTCCCGGGCAGCCTGAATACTGGCATCTCCTAACTTCTGAATGTTTGACTTTACTAAATAAATAATTCTTTTGACATAGATTTTTATATATAATCATTAACATATTACCAAATGTACATTATACTGCCACATATATTTTAAATGTTTTTCTTGCTCAACTCACCCCAGTAGACACGCACAATTGCTCACTAGGCTAATTATGTAATATCTTTTTTCTTTTCTAAACAACTTCCTCCTGCTTGCTAAACAATTCTGTTCCACTACAGTCTGAGGACTGGGACAACAATGTAACTTCCACAGTTCTGAATTGTGTTGTCACAAACACTGTCTTGTGGCCTCAGTTCAGTGAATCCAGGAGGAAGGGGTAGAGGTGAAGTATATAAAAAACTATATATGAGATTCAATACTACATCCAGCTTCTGCAAGGTGAAACAGAGCAGGGATCTGTTGGAAACTGCTTACAAGTCCCTGATTCTTTGCCACAGCCCCAATCCAGATACAGTTTAGAACAGCCATGGGGCGGTTTAAACTTGTGGCACTTGATATGACCAAGGACCCTGTACCAGTAGTGAGTAGCTGGAGAAGAAATGTTTATGTTCTGGCCATTCCCTGTCCTGGCTCCCAACGTGCCCTTGCTGATCCTGCTGTGCCTCCTGCTTTGGGGGCTGCAGGAGTGGAATCATACGAGCCAGCTCTACACCTACGGGGGGGACTCTCCCACGCATGGTGTGCCACCAAAAGGACTTATGGGAGATTTCCACTCTCTTTACCTTGCCTCGAGAATCTAGACTTCTAGAAAACTCAACAGCAGTGCAAGCTTCATGACAGTGCCCTGTCAGTGTGCCTCAATCTTGATCAGAAAGGAACATCTCTAAGACTGAGAGAACCAGGAGAACCATGCCACAGAAAGGGAAAGAAAAAAAGATAGTGTAGAGAGCTAAACTTTTATTTCTTTTTTAAAAATCCAGGGAATACATTTCAGCTTGTCAAGGTGAAAAGAAATTTGGAGTAGAGTGAAAGGTATTCTTTTCCACCTTTGGAATAAGAAAACCTCTCTGCATAATGTCTGTTTTCTCCAGTTGTTTGCAATGGTCTCATACCACGTATATTTGTGTCCTTAGCGATTCAACTCATCTCTGTTCTATTAAGAGGAACATTGATTATCTGTTGCACTATAGCTACCATAGACAAAGCATTTTGATGAAAGTGGCTCTTCTGTTGTTTATTTCTTTTTATTAGGTAGGACTGAATGTTCAGTGCACTTCATTTTAGGGGCTCCGCATATGAATGAAGATAGTACTCTGGGAATTGTTGTAGCACTGCTTGTCTAATTTGTATTGATTAACTCAGTGCTGCTGTCATCCAAATGGGACTTTAGCGTTTTTCTTCTTTGCACTTGAATAATGTGTGCTGGGATGGAAAAATAGTTTTTTTTCTTTAAATGAAAGGCCCTTCCTAATGCAATTTTCAATGTACTAATTTCTTATATTTAATACTTTAAAATACTTTAAAAAGAAATCTTTGTGTCCTTTTTAAAAATATGTATGCCTTGAATGTTGGTACTTATCTTTCATGGTACAGTGTTTATTGCAGTTAATGGATGAAAAATAACCCTAGTTTATTCGGTTAACTTCAGTTGAGTTGTACCCTTGATCCAAATTTGCATTGGATTCAAGAAGTCTAATTCTGATCTCATCTATGCTGGCGTACTGGAGTAACTCTGACTTCGGAGGTGTTTACTTCTGATTTACACTGATTTAAGTGAGAGCAGAACAGACCCCCGTCGTATTTCCCTTTTTGTGGTTATGAATCTCTTAGTAGCATTTGTTTTATAGATGCTTTTCTTCAGGTGCTTAATCAATCTGTAATTAGGGGTTGTTTAGAAGGTTTTTGTAATAATTATAATTTCTTGATAAAATTTTTCTTATTTATACATTTTCAGAGTACAGATGAGCACCATGTCCCTCTGGTGCTTCTGTTTACATATAGTATGATTTGTAGGCTACTTATTCCCTTTTGTAACCTTTAACTATATGTAATAAAATAACATAAAAGAGTGAATTTAAATACCAGCATATAGAATAATGATGATTGCAAAATAACCTGTTTATAATATATAAACACACAGTAACATTTATAAACCTGGCAGGAACAATATTTGTAATATTGATAATAGAAAAACCAGAATGTGAACCTTCTGAAATTTACTACAGCAGAAAATAATTTTATTTTTCCACTACTTTCAAAGAGCAAAGTGTGTCTCAAGTAATTTGGTCTTTTCAAGTAATTAGCCAGTTCTAAGACATTCCCTCTGGAATTTCTCATTTTATGCTTTGGCCCTGCAGGATTTTTGTATTCCTAAATCTCCACTCCTCCTCTTATCTAGCACCCTCACTGAGCTGCAGACCTCAGCTGTTCCCTGCCTCTACTCTGACAGTTTCTGCCTAGTTCTTAGTGGAGTATCAAATACAAAATAGAGGTGGACTGAGGAAATGATGTTCTGGATTAGATTTAGGCTAGGATTTTGGGTTGAAATTTGCATCTACCAAAATCTTGCAATCTTTATTTCTGAGATTATGGCTGAGAATGATGACATTTCATCTCATGACATTTTCATCATTGGGGGCTCAACAACCAGAGAAGTAGGTTCAGATCAAGGGATTCACGTTCAATTTCTTGTCTGGATTTGGATTTGAGGTTTCTGTTTTGCTTGTCTCTACCCAAATTATACCAGAACTGTATTATGGGTAGTTCTCAACAGTCCCTCTATGCCACTGGTTGAAATGTCTGAGGACTGGAGTTCCCTGGTTTTTAGGGCATGCCATCATCAATAAGAAAGTGAAAGAGGGAGCATTGCTCTCGTGTTTAATGGTGCTTGACAAAGTAGGGATCTCTCTTAATTATCTTATGCTAATTAGCAGGCTCCTATCACTGCTGGGATCAGCCACAAGAGGGAGACATGATCACCTGTGTTATGCCTGTGTATTACACTACTTTGTTGAATGGATACTATGTGCTCTGACAGTTAGAAAAGTCAGAGTGAATGCTATAGGTTTAAGTGTTGAAAGTGGGTTACTTTTAGGGTAATATATGATTATCTGAATTATTTTCAATCTGTTGCTAAATTTTGTAGGGGAAAATTAACATTGTTATTGTTTGTTTTTAAGCATTTTATCTGTGATTTTATTTATCAATTTATGTGATAGCCATTCCCAATTGTTTCTTAAAGTTATCAAATATAAGGGGACTTGATTCAGACCTCACAAGGTCTAATTCCAATGACTTCAATAGAGTTATCCAATATTTACACAGGAATGAGATCAGAATCAGGCCCACTATGTTTAGAAGAAGGAAAACTGAAACATCTTATAAGCAAGTTTATGCAACGCTGTGGTTTTTGTATGCGTTTCACTGTTGATATTGGACTAACTTTTTCAGTAAGCTCATCTGTCTTCCCCCAGTCTCAGTAAACTAGAAATATTTGGCTGCCATGCTCTTACAACCAAGTGCCTAAGTTCCATGGCTAGAGAGTGTCCAAATCTGCAGACACTGAACATTGGCAGAGTCCCCAAGGTTACCGATGTCTGCTTGGCAAAGATAGTGAATTGTCTGAAAAAGCTAACTACACTCAATATAACTGGGCTCAATGTGGTAAGAACACTTTGATTTCTCACTGTTTTCTCATTGGTTTTAAATCGACTAGAAGCAGATTGATTGATGTCTATGGTATTTGTATCAATAAATGCACACTGGTATGTGTGAAATTCTCTGTTATTTTCTAGACAAAGTGAAGTAATTGAAGGAAAACAGCAATTTTTATATAAATGTTATGGTCATTTCACCTAGTTGTGAGACATGCAAATAGCCAATTACTTTGGTTAAAAAATGTTATCAAATATAATACAAATGCAAAATTAGTTAAACAGTAGCTCCTAACACTTGTCCCCTGTACAAAGCCTGAGTAGCTGGGCTTTGCACAGGTTACTTAGATGGAGTTTAGAATGGACAGATCCTCCCTCTAGTAGTGTCCCAGAGGTCTCCCTATGTCCTGGCCTGGAATAAAAAATCAGAAGGGAACACTGCACTTGCCAAAACTCATGTCTGTTTTCAAAATACCCACAGCAACTACTACAGCCTTTAGGCTACAGCAGTGTCTGACTTAGTGACCCTCCTCTCCCATGTTTAGGGGTTATGACAATTGGTTCTGTGTAGCTGATGTTGTCCACTGTCCCCAGTTTCCTTTCTGCGTTTCTCTGTGGCACACAGTGGGTGCCTACTGTTGTTTGGCTTTACATGACTACACAAAATTGAGCAGGATTTGACTCCATTTTTTTCTTAATAACCTTAAACTATTGGGAAAGTGTCCAGCCTCTCCTACATTCCTATGCTAAGAACCAGAACACTTATTTTGTCACAAGACGAGTCAGCAGGATCACATTGGTGCTGAGGAGAGGCACTAAAATGGGCAACTCTTATTGAGAGTCCACAGAACCATTCCAGATCAATACATGTAGAGATTTTTAAACAATGACCAGGATGGTGAGAAGATGGAGGAAGGACAGAGTTCAGTGAGCAGCTGTTAAATTCAAGTGCAGTAAACTGCAGAAAACTAAAATTAGAAAAATCATGAAGAAAATAAAGCAAGCTGAAATTAGAGTTGGAAAAACTTTCATTAAGAAAATATGGTCTCTGGCCACGTAGAACACCCATTTCCTTTATTTGCTACTTGGATCTCCAAGTAAATAAAGGATTTAACAACATCCTACGTAAGTGAGCCAAAGCTGCTGTAGTGCTGAGATCCAAGACTTTCTGTATCTTCTCATTCAGAATTGGAGGATTTAGGTCATTCACATTGACAGAGCCCTTTAATCTCACTTGGAACCTTTCGGCTTGGAAAGAAATGATCTTTGAGCAGGGACTGTAGTTTGCTATATGTATATATAGTGCCTAGCTGCCCTAAGGGAACCAAGTCAGACTTTAGTCAGACCACTAAGTGCTACCACAACACAAATGACAAATAAATTATTACTACTACTACTATTACTACTACTATTACTACTACTACTAAATGAACCTCCCCCAGTCTTGTAAAGTTATCACACCACGGGTTTCATAGATGTACTTGGTGAAATGGGTCCAGCTGTGTGATGGAGAACCCATGAGTCTGTACATATTTTCATTATTAATTATTATTATTATTATTTTATTATATATTATTTCTTTTGTTTTACTGTTAATTTCCTTTGTGTTCTATGAGGGCCCTGGCCACAGGAGTTTCCAGTCTCCCTTCCTCCACATGGGTGAGAGAGAGCAGTAGGAGCCAGCCCAGATTCCAGGGACAGGAGTTGGCTATGGGGGCCTCCAGGCCTAGGGTACCACTTACCCTTGAAATGTAGACTAAAATGGGAATCTTCTGATTGGCTCTTGTTTATTTGTCTCTCTCGCTCGGCCATGTCTCTGTTCTAGGATGGGTTTGGTGGAAGGAGGGCAGCTTACTGTATTTACTAGGGGCAATGGAGGAGCAAGGGAGAGAATGGGCCAGGTTAGGGCACAAAGATAAATGGGAAGAGTGAAGGAAGCAGCTGGTGGTTATGTCAATATATAGAACCACCAGACCGCTATAACAGACAAAGGTTGTGAGAAGGAGATACATTATACAGGCACGTACGTCATCTATATAAACTCAAACTATATATACAATGGAACTAACAAGATGTGTGCTTAACATCAGACTCAAACACTATGGCTGTATATTATTGTATCCTCTTTTGACATGCAAGTTCTTCAAAGAGCAGAGACTGTGTCTTCCTAAGTGTCTGCAGTGCCTAGCACATTTTGGAGAATAATATAAATAATAATCACCAATTCTGTTAGCTTACAGCTAATGTTTGATAACATGACTGAAAGAATGAATGTTATTTACATTTTTGCATTTCTTTTCCCTTTCTGTGATGCGTTCTAGGTAAGAGACCGCGTTGTCCACTTTATTGTGACACAATGTCCTAAACTGGAGTGTCTGGTTCTCAGCTCCTGCTCACAAGTGACTGATATAAGCCTAGTGGAAATTAGCACCTACCTACAAACAATCAGGTACAAGTTTGAAAACTAAAAGGAAACTTTTTGCAAGTGAATTAGCATTTGAAAGTTAAAGCATTTCTATCATTCAAAAAGGACAATTTTGGGTTCATTGATATTCCAGCTAACAGAAGCTTTGTTTGGTTTGCTCACAGAAAGTATTGCAATGGTGCTGTGTGAGCCACACTGTAATTGCCCTGGATCCACAGTGCAGCTCCCATTGGATGTTACAGGTGTGGATCAAAGCAAACATGTGGCCTTTTGAGTGTAGATCACGTAATAAAAACCTATTATTTCTACATACTCACATTATGTGATTTTTATTTACAGAAGGATTTTTACTTGCTTTTCAAATATATAAAACTCATGAATCAGAATAAGAGTAACCTCTTACACTAAAAAGAGAGAACACTTTTCTGCAGTAACCAATCATAATGCTGTAGTACTATGGCAAGATATGCTGCATTTGAACCAATACTGTAGAATTCTGGAATACTTTACTATAAGAGAAAAAATGTATGTGAATGTGAAATTGCTAGAAAGTTATACAGTTAATTTGAAATTTATCTTAATGATATCCTTGTATATCTCCGAATACTCACCTTGTTCTAACGCTTCAGAAAAGAACTTAAATAAATGAATACAAATGCAAACCTAGATAAGGATTTTACAGAATTGATTTAGGGCCTGATTGAGTGAATGTGATACCAGAAAATGAATTACTGTGGATTGCAAATTTAGACCTTCCATCCCTGGGGTGAAATCCTGACTTCAGTTAGTCCAGGATTTCACCTCTGGTCTCTTTAATCTTTTGAGTGGCTCAGGCATAGGCCAGGTCCATGAAAGGGATGAAACAATGGAAGTGGCTTCTAGCCATCTATCTTGGGTATCTCTGTTCTGCTCACTGATGAAGTATCTAAGCACTGCTTCTGCAGACCTATTGACCATGCTGTTCAGTAGGTTGGCTGAACACACAAATCACTGATAAATTGGACATCAAAGGTGAAAGGAAACATTACTTTTATATTAGTCCCTTATAACACTAACATCTTCCAGGCTGTTGGCCAAATTAAATCATAGGACATGTAGATACTACATATGTCTGAAGTCTCCAAATGATTAATGACAGTTGACTGAACTACAAGGAGAATATATTCCTACAATCATTTTACACCACAACAAGATTTCCTGGTACTATTTGATATAGTGATTTGGTATTAAATTAATTCTGACATAGCATATATATTCTAATACAAGACACGCCTTGGTAATTATTCCACAGTTTTATCTCCTAATTGGTCAATTAGTAGCCTAAAATCCCATACAGCTGAGACACAGTTGAAAGCTCCCCCAGTTTTATTATGCATCCTTGGTGAGATATTTCATAAATGAATACGCACCATCAGGTTTTGGTCTTACGGTATAAGATTGACATTCATGAGCCATCTAGGCGTGAGACTCACAAGCAAGCTGAGTGGTTCTTGCACTTAGAATGCAAATGAGGCAAAACGCTTATAGCTTGTTAGATATAACTCTCAGTGACACCTAATTTGTGTTTCTAAAAGTGTATATATATATATAAAAGGTTGAGGTTAGGGAGAAGGGATTACATTAATACGTGACACTTTTTTGAATCCAGAGGAAAAGTGCCATGGTGGAATAAAGAAAACCTTTTAGGTAATAACACTTTTTTTTAATTTGAGCTTCCTGGGAGTAAAAGGAATGAAATATTAGTGAATTTAGAAAGGGCAGTTTTTTGAATAATCAAGCTATTTTTTTGTTATGCTTTCTGGAGTTACCTGTATATTTATTAAAAATAGTATAAATGGGTAAATCTCTATAAATCATCCCTGAAAACAAAACTCGTTTACCGCTTTACACTGTTGTGCCAATGTTCCTTGGTAGTAATCTGTTCTGAAACCTACAGGTATCTTGATGTTAGTGGCTGTAAAATGGTGACTGACATAGGAATTCAAGCTTTGGCAGGGAGCTGCTGCCAACTTTATTACCTCGATCTGAGCTCTACAGGAACAAGCAAGAGGGGGTAAGATATAACTTCAGCAGTTTATCACCTAATAGTTGGTATTCTTTCTCTTTTTTTCCCCTGTCATTTTCTTCTGTGTAACAACCTCATTTTGCTTCTTTTGTAGGATTTGCAATATTCAGTATGATCATTCATTAATCATCAAAACAAACATGAGTTACCTGTATAGTCCTTCTGTGTAAAGAATATATAACTGGGCATCACTAAAATAGTGACACATGCTAATCAAACTTTGTAATTATCACAGTGTTTGTTATATTCTTTACTCTAAGTGCAGGGAATACCACAAATCCATGCGTGAGATAAATACTGTATCATGGTGCTGCAAACATTAAGATTGTAATGGCATTTGCTGTGCAGAGATGTACAGGCATTCAGATATTTTATGCCCATCATTACTTATGTTGGTAACAAAGTATCCTCGCTATTAATTAAGTACTACAGATGAATAGGGAACATTTTAAAATTTATTGTTTAAAGTGATTGTCTTGATTAAATTGATAGCCACATTTTTTGTTTCAAAATTGGAATTAAAACCCCAGCAGTTTCATAATATCTTGCTGAAATTCTTCATGTATCAAATTGTTTTAAGTTGAATTAAAATATTTTATATTCATTTATGTGTATATATTTATATATGTTTTTATATTCTTTTTATAGGGCAGATAAAGATTGCCCATACACAGATTGCCCATACAGATTGCCCATATACAAACCCACGTTGGAAATTCCTTTCTAGACATAAATTTGGCAGAAAATATATTTTTTCTGTTTGTACATATGTGTCAGATATATAGGAGGAAGGGTGACATGCTTGTGTGTATGTTTGCATGTACTGGTTTGTTGTGCCAGAATCTTCTATTTGCAAAGACTTCAGTCAATGTGAGAGATTTCCTCATTGAGTGTGTGGCAGTCTGTGAAAGGGTGAAAATATGCCACTCCAGCAGAGAGGAAAGAGTTAATAAGTTTCCTTGTGAAGAAGTACCTGCCACACTTCAGACAAACTGTTACTTTTGGCAAGAGTCTCTGGCAGTGATGTCTTTTTAGGGATCTAAGCTGTTTAAAAGAAAAAGGTTGGGCACTGGCAGGAGCACTTGCTCCTGAGAAAGAACACATTGTCCCTGGACCCTGTCCTGTAGAACTCACATAAAGGACAAAAAACTATGAACATAGGGATGGTAGATTTGGTTTTGGTATGAATTCTGTAGCAGACTTTTCACACAATGCAGTGACACCACTGTAAAAGTCTTGTGGTAGTCAGACACAGCCTGTTGAAATACAGATGGCATAAGTCCCATATTTATTTTCTTATTGTGGGATCTGTATGGATATTGATAGGAGAAGAAACCCCTTAGTGCAGGGGTTCTCAAACTGGGGGTCAGGACCCGTCCGGGGGCTGCGAGTTTATTACATGGGGGGTTGTGAGCTGTCAAACCCTGCTTTGCCTCCAGCATTTATAATGGTGTTAAATATATTTAAAAGTGTTTTTAATTTTTAAGGGGTGTCGCACTCAGAGGCTTGCTATGTGAAAAGGGGTCACCGTACAAAAGTTTGAGAACTACTGCCTTAATGTTTACCAGCAGCATCATTATCTTCCTGGAAAATTATTAATAACATTGTCTCAACCATCTGTCTTTTTTATTTTAAAAAAAATGTGTATTGTATGGTTAACTCTGAATCTGCTCTTGGATGAGGTTTTAAAGCACATCCTGACAGCACAGAAACGCTGTGACAACTTAAAGCTTTTGCATATGGGAAGTGTTGGAATTAAGTCTCCCTATAACTCTCTTCATTAACAAAATGCCAATTTTTAGTGACTTATTAGAAAACAGAGAGGGGCAAACCATGAATTCCACAAAAGCAATATGTTTTCATCCTTCAGTTGTTGCCTTGCAGTATATAGGTATGTGCATATGTTAGCTTTGCAGTACACACATGGGACTTAGGAGATCAGGGGTCGGTGGTTTCTATAAATTGGGAGGGAGGAGGGTGAGGTGGGAACTAAAAAGAAATGAGTGTGGTTTGAAAAGTGGTATATTACTTGTATAATATATTTTTCTCCATTGTCTGAGTACTATTATAATAAATACTATGCAAATATGGATAGATTAGATAGAAGTATGGTGAATGGCACATAATTACCATATATGTGAGTATGCATTAGTATCCTGTTAAGGAGAGAAAATCAGAACAGCGCTAAATGGTACTGCATTATACAGTTGCCTTGCGCATAGAACCCTGACTTAGGCATAACGAACAGTTAATTACAGATGGCTTGAACAAGCTAGATATTAATTGTAACCTGTGACCCACTTAAATTTGTATTTGTTTCTTCTGATTTACATTTAACCTCTTCTTTGCTGCCTTATCTATCTAGTACTTCTGTCAAAAAAAATCTCCAGTGTTACTGCATGTGTTGCGTATATCATCTTTTGAAGTACTGATATTCCAGTGGAATGAGGGCACTTCAACATAAGTCTGCTCCAGTTTTACTGCTGTTGATTAAACATCAAAGCAAAACAAGACATTTGATAATTATTGCAGCCATTGATTACAAGTACCTTCCCATTTTAATTTCTTATGAAGGTTTGAAATTCTTTGCTGCTCCCTTCTCTGGTTGTCAATGTCATCACTTTAGGGACAGTTAAATATTGTTTCAGGGAGTAGTGTGTGAGGCGAAGGAGAGATGTGATTACAGACAGAGGAAATTTTTTTTTTTATATAAAGGAGCAAAAAAAACCCCATGCAAACATGTTCTTGCTTCAACACGGTTGTATGTGCAACTGTAAGTGGAACTTGAGTGTGCTTGTTCGCACTCTTTAAACATTTGTCCCAGAGTGTCAAGGATTTTATTATTGTGTTAGAGTAGGCGATTTCATTTTCCTAAGATGTCAATAGCTGAAGAATTTCTCTCTGTATTATAAATTGCTAATGTTAATCTGTTTTGACATTGTTAAAAGGCAGAGTGTGGAACATGTTTTAATAGAGCGTGTGTCATTCCCAACTGTGCAGAACCCTCTCCCCTCCTATTCACAATCACAACGTCCTTGTGGCAACTACAGCAACTGCTTACATGGAAAGCATTAGGAAATTGATTGTGTATGTTTAGTTTCTTTTAATGTAATGTTCCAGCTAGAAACAAGGAGGGGAGAAAGAATCCCTTCTTCACAGACTAGTCTATGAGCCATTGTTGGGAATCCCCGGATTAGAGGACCTGGATGCCCTAGGAAAGTGGCAATGGGATACAGAGCCTTCCAACGCTAGGCTCTTTGGTCTCTTCATGAAATGAGTTTGCCCATTGGGTGTGTGGCTATCTCATTTCGTGTAGTTTACAGTCTAAGAAATTTCCTGATTTGAATTTACCACCTTTGGGGTTTTCTTTCTTTCTTTTGTTCTTTGTTTTAAACTATGTTGTATTAAATTCAGTAAGAAGTTTCTGTATATCGGGAAATCTGCAAAAACTGACCTCTAAGCTCCATGACCTCTAAGCTCCATTTAAAAAAGAGAGTGTTAAAAATTCAAGTTATATTTTAAGATCAAATATCTTAATCTTTTTGTGATTTAATCCAGCTATCTCTGAGGGTACCTCTTGACTTTCAGCTGGAGGTGTAAACTCTGACCGTGTTAGTGGTAAAAATAGAGTGTAGCCATGGTAGCGTGAGGGGCTAGCGGTCCCAGGTATGTGCCTTGCATCTCATACGTACTTGGGACATCTAGCTCCTCCTGTTGCTTAGGCTATGGGGGCTATGAGAGCTAGTGCAGGTGTGTCATCTCAAATTGGACATTACGCCTCCAGTTCGAAATCTAGACATATCCTGAGAAAAGAGGGGCAAAGAAAAAAATGTCACTGGAAAAGTATGATGCCCCCGAATTCTGGTAGAAAGGAGATGCCCCAAACAAGATGAACAAGTATGTTAAAAATATCTGTATACATAGTCTATAGGTTTGTCAGGAATTGGATCTCTGATCCATTCCCTCATACACAGTTGCAGAGGACAATTTTTCTAATGTCTATTTAATCTACTGCACAGCCATGCACGGGGTTTTTGAAAATGCCAGAGAATTGGGTGTTGTAGGATATGGACCTTTCTGCTCCCCTCTTCAACTTTCTCTGTCTTTGTACTGCCTAAAACAAAAGGACTTTTTTGGATTTTGTTATTAATGGGTTCTGCTGTTGTCAAGGCTGATTCCCCACTCCAGCACTTTGAGTGCAGAAGATGGGGGCCTGCAAAGATTCTAAAAAAAATAATACTTGCCACTGCAGGCTGGTATTAAACTCCCAAGTCAGCTTCTCTCTGACCTTGGATGGGTAGGTGCTGCTACCATCCAAGTGCAAACCCCTCACCCCTTTTGAGAATCCAGGAAGGAACACTTGGGAATTCCTTCCTATGGGGTACCCTAAAGCTCTTTCACCCCCGCTTCCCAGGAAGAGCTGAAAAAAAAAAACCCAAAGGAAATCAGATGTTGCCACCAGCTAATTAAACAACACATGCACAAACCTCTTAAGGACACAAAAATCCAATCCTGTTCTTAAAAAAGGTAAATTTTATTAAACCCCAAAAGAAAGAAATACATTTGGAACTTAGGCTTTTTGCTAGATCTTAAAAGAAACAATTACAAAAATTAAGCATCAAGATAGCTCTCTTGAGGTTCAGCTTAAAGGTTACAAGCAAAACAAAAGCATCTGGGGTTAGCACAGAGGAATCCACAAGCCTTACAGAAAATAAAATAAATAAACCTTATCGCGTCTATCAAAACATTCCCTGTCCCAATGAATCCTTCTAGGTATGGACGATGAATTTTCATATCTGGTCCAAACTTTACACAGCATTCCAGCTGCCCCCATCTCTTCATCCCAGAGAGAACAACAGAGCCTCACAGGGAAAGCTCTTTTCCCCATTTTAAAAAGTTCTAGCCTTCCCTTTGGCTCTTTTGGTCAGGTGCCCACTCCCTTTTCTTTGCCTGGGGGACTTTTTAACCCTTTACAGGTGAAGCAAGCAGTCACCAAGAGGGACATTATAGCTAGCTGGCTGGCTGGGTGTCCATAAAAGGGAGCTATCCCCCTGCCTTCATTTATCACAGCTAAATACAAACACTTTCAGCTAACTACTTGACCCTGCCAAGGCAGCCCATGTTGTAAGAGTTTCCATAGTTTTGTGTTATGGGGTGAGAAGTCATGGCATATTGATTCTCTTGTTTCTAGACCTGAGGGTGCAAATCATCAAATCTATCTTAAATAATAAGGGAGGATATTGGGCCCCGGATCCATTGTCAGAATTTCCCCTCCCAGAGCATAACTGGGTTACCAGAGACCCAGGGCAGAGACCAGGCTTTTGGGAATCATGAATCAGCAAAGGCACAGAGCCTCAACAGGGGTGATCCACAGGGTTAACTGTGTGGGTCATATGTCTCCTTACACAAGGAGGAAGAGGAGGAACAAACCCAGCCTCCCTGATAGAATGAAATGGGGGAATCTTCATGAGGGGATCCTTGTGGATTTTTCCTTCCCTCAGCCCATTCCCATATGACTTACCATAGGAAAAGGATCTGGTCCAATAGTCGTACATAACAGTACAGTTTACTTACATAGCACATTTTAAACAAGGCATTTTTCCCAATCAACTTTTTGTTGTTACGTTTATTTTCTCCAGCTGGCTTTCCATGTTTCCATTACACATCTTTGTGTTATTCTGTGACTAGAAAACCCAGGAAAAATAATTTAAATGAAGTGTGTCTATATGTCTGTATGTATGATGGAGGGGAGTTACATTTTTTAACAACTGAGAATATATAACTCACATGAATACTAGGTTTGTATAATTAAATTATAAAAAAATCCTGTTTTTGTTTATACATTTATAGTGAAACAAGGAGCGCATCTGACTCGTTATGGTCATGTTTCCTGTATTATATACATAGACTTTCATATGATTGTAACAAATCAGGTCTATTTTTTAATTAGAGAATTATCTACATTTTAAAAGAAGATGGCCTCACTGAAGGAGTTGATGTGCGTCAGAGGCTACAAAGCTCCATGATAACAGAAATGTTGCCAGCAGGTGTAATGTGGGTGCTCTCTTTTCATCACATCTCCATCTTTTCAGAGGTTAAAAGCCTGCTAATTAAAACACAGAGAGGAGAATAGGCTAAAGAACTGAAGAGTGTTTTAAGTACATTTTCAATTTCCAGTCTTGAATCAGAGTGCATTTAGATTCTGCATTGTGTTTTCTAGGTATCTATAGCAACATCTCCATTTTGTTGGCTTTTATGTTTCTTTAATACAGTTCAGTTCTACAGGAATATCTAGGTTTTTTTCTGTCCATTTTTTCTGTCCACTCTGACTCTGGTATTTTAAGTGAAATGTCCAATTGATTCAGATTTTAGTATTCTTTCTTCTGTGATCCAAAAGGATTACAGTGCCTATGTCCTTGTTGCTGCCCTTTTAATAATTATATGTAGCTTGCTACTGTGGTATAAATTATAGCAGTAATTTTGATGCACCTTGATAGCACTGGGTTCCCTCCACTGTCCGTTGTCGTCCTCTACTGTCCGTTGACTCTGAGGAAGAGCTCAACACCTAGTAGGACCCAAAGAGTACATGTCAGTTAGCTATGACTCATCAATCAATTATATGGACGGAACATTCCCAACCCTTTAATTACTAACAGAGTTTGTTTTATCATATTAGTATGTGCTATTTTAATATTGAATGAGGATGAAAGAAAACATTAGTTATTTATAAATAGGTTTAAGTTGCTGTTCCAATATTTTATCATACAGTGAAACCTGTTTTAAGCAACCATTTGAGATTTACAAAAAAACAAATTTCCTTGATGGTAGTCTCCTAATATAGGTGGCATGGAATTGTACTGTCTGTGGACTAGCTTTTGACATAACAATCTGCCCTGACTGAGTCAGAGGGGGCATGTAGCTGCACTGTCTAGCAGTAGACCAGGGACAATCATCCCAAGACTTTCCAAGTCACAGTTCATTCATAGAATCATAGAATCTCAGGGTTGGAAGGGACCTCAGGAGGTCATCTAGTCCAACCCCCTGCTCAAAGCAGGACCAACCCCAACTAGATCATCCCAGCCAGGGCTTTGTCAAGCCTGACCTTAAAAACCTCTAAGGAAGGAGATTCCACCACCTCCCTAGGTAACCCATTCCAGTGCTTCACCACCCTACTAGTGAAAAAGTTTTTCCTAATATCCAACCTAAACCTCCCCCTCTGCAACTTGAGACCATTACTCCTTGTTCTGTCATCTTCTACCACTGAGAACAGTCTAGATCCATCCTCTTTGGAACCCCCTTTTAGGTAGTTGAAAGCAGCTATCAAATCCCCCCTCACTCTTCTCTTCTGCAGGCTAAACAATCCCAGTTCCCTCAGCCTCTCCTCATAAGTCATGTGCTCCAGCCCCCTAATCATTTGTGTTGCCCTCCGTTGGACTCTTTCCAATTTATCCACATCCTTCTTGTAGTGTGGGGCCCAAAACTGGACACACTACTCCAAATGAGGCCTCACCAGTGCCGAATAGAGGGGAATAATCACGTCCCTCGATCTGCTGGAAATGCCCCTACTTATACAGCCCAAAATGCCGTTAGCCTTCTTGGCAACAAGGGCACACTGTTGACTCATATTCAGCTTTTCGTCCACCATAACCCCTAGGTCCTTTTCTGCAGAACTGCTGCCCAGCCATTCGGTCCCTAGTCTGTAGCAGTGCATGGGATTCTTCCGTCCTAAGTGCAGGACTCTGCACTTGTCCTTGTTGAACCTCATCGGATTTCTTTTGGCCCAATCCTCTAATTTGTCTAGGTCCCTCTGTATCCTATCCCTACCCTCCAGTGTATCAACCACTCCTCCGAATTTAGTGTCATCTGCAAACTTGCTAAGGGTGCAGTCCACACCATCCTCCAGATGGTTGATGAAGATATTGAACAAAACCGGCCCCAGCACCGACCCTTGGGGCACTCCACTTGATACCGGCTGCCAACTAGACATGGAGCCATTGATCACTACCCGTTGAGCACGACCATCCAGCCAGTTTTCTATCCACCTTACCGTCCGTTCATCCAGCCCATACTTCTTTAACTTGCTGGCAAGAATACTGTGGGAGACTGTATCAAAAGCTTTGCTAAAGTCAAGAAATAGCATATCCACTGCTTTCCCTTCATCCACAGAGCCAGTTATCTCATCATAGAAGGCAATTAGGTTAGTCAGGCATGACTTGCCCTTGGTGAATCCATGCTGACTGTTCCTGATCACTTTCCCCTCCTTTAAGTGGTTCAGAATTGATTCCTTGAGGACCTGTTCCATGATTTTTCCAGGGACTGAGGTGAGACTGACTGGCCTGTAGTTTCCCGGATCTTCCTTCTTCCCTTTTTTAAAGATGGGCACTACATTAGCTTTTTTCCAGTCATCCGGGACCTCCCCCGATTGCCATGATTTGTCAAAGATAATGGCCAATGGCTCTGCAATCACATCGGCCAACTCCTTTAGCACCCTCGGATGCAGTGCATCCGGCCCCATGGACCTGTGTTCGACCAGCTTTTCTAAATAGTCCCGAACTACTTCTTTCTCCACAGAGGGCTGGTCACCTCCTCCCCATACCGTGCTGCGGAGTGCAGCCACCTGGGAGCTGACCTTGTCTGTGAAGACAGAGGCAAAAAAAGCATTGAGTACACTAGCTTTCTCCACATCCTCTGTCACTAGGTTCCCTCCCTCATTCAGCAAGGGGCCCACACTTTCCTTGACTTTCTTCTTGTTGCTCACATACCTGAAGAAACCCTTCTTGTTACTCCTAACATCTCCGGCTAGCTGCAACTCCAAGTGTGATTTGGCCTTCCTAATTTCACTCCTGCATGCCTGAACAATATTTATATACTCCTCCCTGGTCATTTGTCCAATCTTCCACTTCTTGTAAGCTGCTTTTTTGTGTTGAAGACGAGCAAGGATTTCACTGTTAAGCCAAGCTGGTCGCCTGCCATATTTACTTTTCTTTCTACACATCGGGATGGTTTGTTCCTGCAACCTCAATAAGGATTCTTTAAAATACAGCCAGCTTTCCTCGACTCCTTTCCCCGTCATGTTATTCTCCCAGGGGACCTTGCCCATCAGTTCCCTGAGGGAGTCAAAGTCTGCTTTTCTGAAGTCCAGGCTCTGTATTCTAGTGCTCTCCTTTCTTCCTTGTGTCAGGATCCTGAACTCGACCATCTCATGGTCACTGCCTCCCAGGTTCCCATCCACTATTGCTTCCTCTACTATTTCTTCCCTGTTTGTGAGCAGCAGGTCAAGAAGAGCTTTTCCCCTAGTTGGTTCCTCCAGCACTTGCACCAGGAAATTGTCCCCTACACTTTCCAAAAACTTCCTGGATTGTCTGTGCACCGCTGTATTGCTCTCCCAGCAGATGTCGGGGTGATTAAAGTCACCCATGAGAACCAGGGCCTGTGATCTAGTAACTTCTGTTAGTTGCTGGAAGAAAGCCTCGTCCACCTCATCCCCCTGGTCTGGTGGTCTGTAACAGACTCCCACCACGACGTTACCCTTGTTGCTCCCACTTCTAAATTGAATCCAGAGACTCTCAGGTTTTTCTGCAGTTTCATACTGGAGCTCTGAGCAGTCATACTGCTCTCTTACATACAACGCAACTCCCCCACCTTTTCTGCCCTGCCTATCCTTCCTGAACAGTTTATATCCATCCATGACAGTACTCCAATCATGTGAGTTATCCCACCAAGTCTCTGTTATTCCAATTACATCGTAATTCCTTGACTGTGCCAGGACTTCCAGTTCTCCCTGCTTGTTCCCCAGGCTTCTTGCATTTGTGTATAGGCATTTAAGATAACTCACCGACTGTCCTGCTGTCCCAGTATGGGGCAGGAGCCCTCCCCCCTTGCACTCACCTACTTGTGCTTCCTCCCGGTATCCCACTTCCCCACTTACCTCAGGGCTTTGGTCTCCTTCCCCCGGTGAACCTAGTTTAAAGCCCTCCTCACTAGGTTAGCCAGCCTGCTTCCAAAGGTGCTCTTCCCTCTCTTCGTCAGGTGGAGCCCATCTCTGCCTAGCACTCCTTCTTGGAACACCATCCCATGCTCAGAGAATCCAAACCCTTCTCTTCGACACCATCTGCGTAGCCATTCGTTGACTTCCACGATTCGACAGTCTCTACCCTGGCCTTTTCCTGCCACAGGGAGAATGGACGAGAACACCACTTGCGCCTCAAACTCCTTTATCCTTCTTCCCAGAGCCATGTAGTCTGCAGTAATATGCTCAAGGTCATTCTTGGCAGTATCATTGGTGCCCACGTGGAGAAGCAGGAAGGGGTAGCGATCTGAGGGCTTGATGAGTCTCGGCAGTCTCTCCGTCACATCACGAATCCTAGCCCCTGGCAAGCAGCACACCTCTCGGTTTTCCCGGTCAGGGCGGCAGATAGATGACTCAGTCCCCCTGAGGAGAGAGTCCCCGACCACCACCACCCTCCTCCTCCTCTTGGGAGTGGTGGTCGTGGAACCCCCATCCCTAGGACTGTGCATCTCATGCCTTCCAATCAGTGGAGTCTCCTTCTGCTCTGTTCCCTCAGATGTATCATTCATTCCACTCTCTGCACTAGTACCTGTGGAGAGAACATGAAAACGGTTGCTCATCTGAATATGCCTTTCTGGTACATGGACTTGTCTCATACTCTTTCCTCTTCTGGAGGTCACATGCCGCCAATTATCCTCACTGGCCTTCTGTCCCCGCTGCGTAGCCTGCTCTGAATCCTAAGAACACTGTGTCCGCTGAAGCCTATCCTGACGTCTATCCAGGAACTCCTCATTTTCTTTTATGGAACGCAGGGTTGATACTCGTTTCTCCAGACCTTGAATCTTCTCCTCCAATATGGAGATCAGCTTGCATTCCCTGGTTTCCATCTTGTTCCAGAAGGAAGTATTCGGTGCTGCCTCTTTTACCAGGCATCATCCTACACAGGAGCTAGGCTGTATTTGCTCGTGCATAAGGGAGGAGGCTGAGTTAACACTCCGCTTTTTCCCTATCTGTGCCAGCCCACTCATGTCGTGTGAGTTGTGGGCCTGCAGAGGCTGTTCTCTTCCTATGCTGTGACCAGCCCATTTACTCTTCTGCACAAATGCAAAGAATAGATGATGATCTTGCCTTCCTTTAGTGATATTTAGAGTGATCTCTTATGACAGGAAGTTGCCTATGAAGAGTGAGATCTTGCATAAAACAAATTGTCCACATCACAAGTCAAAATATACAAAGTAAATATCCTTAAATCAAACTCTAATAGGTTATAAAGCAGCATTTTTTTTACTTTGTCTATGTTTTGATAATAATTTTGATTATTGATGGAAATATTTTTCATTGGTTTGTTAGTATAAGGTGAAATCTTACCAACATTTACCGATAAAAAAAACTTATTCATTTCAAACCTAAATGTATAGTAATGCAAAACTGTAATCTTCTCATGCTTACATTTGGAAAATAATGAACAAGTTGACATCATAAATTAACAAGTTGCTCATAACTCCAGCAGAAATGCCTGCTTTTAGATTAATTAGTGTGGAATCTAATGGACTGTTTTTTGTCTCCTAAAAAGAAAATATCCTTTTACTCAAGATCTGGAAATTAGCTGGTTATAGATGGTTCAGCCTACAGCTACTCAACTTGTAATGATGCCTTCGGGAGCAGCTGGTCCAGTGAATCACTGAACACAACCTATTTCTATTAATAAACTGCTTCATATGTGCTATTGTATTTTATTAGCTTAACATGAAGTTTAGTCTCTAGGGGTGGAATCCTGGCTCCATTGAAGTCAATGGCAAAACTGCCATTAATTTCTCTGGGCTAGGATTTTACCCCTTGCTTCCATTACTCATACGCACTGGCACAATCTCAGTTAGTAAATGCTGATGAGAGTAGAGATGCTAAGAGCACTCAAAAGTTTTATTCTTCTGTGAGCAGAGAGGTTTCAGTCTATATTAGTGGGAGTTTTGGAAGGAAGAGTGAGTTCTTGATCTTCACCCAGGGATCAGTATATTTATACATCTCTAGCATGCATAACAGCTCTTCACCGGGAATGTGCCATTTAACAATCCTTTTTCAGCATTGCATGTGTATATATAGATCAAATGGCACCCATCTGTATCAGCAAGGACACCTGCAGCCCAATGTGGAGGCAGGCAGTGTTTGTGCAGCCAGCCTTCTCCAAGGGCTCATCCAATGGAGAGCAGCATTAATTTTCAATTGGGATCTGATGGTGGATGCTGCTAAGGGATTTATTATTTGTATAGCTGTATCACCTAGAGGCCACAGTTAGGACTTGGGGACCAGATGTGCTATGCACTGTACAAACACATGCAATGAAAAATGGTATATGCCCTGAAGACCTTGCAGTGTAAGACCCCATCCTGCACTGAAAACCATGTGGGTGCAAGGAGGTTTGGGACCCAAATATTAGATGAGACACAGCAGGTAGATAGAGCAAACTGACTGGGGGACCACAAGGTAAAAGTGAGATAATTATGACTAGTGTATGACAGGCTCCATCTGTGTGTATCCCAAGTACCCTAGTAATCTCCCCTCCCCCCTTCCTTGGTCACTGCAGCCCACTTTTCAGGTTACAGTGGCCAGCTGCAGGTCCCCTGGTAGAGCAGGGTTCAGGGCATCTTTCAGAAAATGAATGAATCATGAGTAAAATTTTAAATTCATAAATGACTGCACTTTACAATTTGAAATGTTCATGTTGGCTGATGCGTTCAGAAGTCTCTCTATGCTTTTAATACTGAGAGCTATAATCAGAAGTTTGGCTTGAAGGAGGTTAGAACTCTGTTGACTTCCCTGACAGAGCTTTTAAGCTCCACCAGCTTTATAGGTATGGATTTTTCCCCCCTTTTTCTTCCTTTTATTTTTCTAAACCAGGGAAAATAAAATATAAATCGGAATGTATGTTTTTATATTTCTATATGCAATATATACGTATATTTTTCTAGCAGTGAGAGCACAATCACCCACATTTTTCTGAGATAATGTATTTATAGGTCTCTGTGTAGAGAACTGTCATAAATATAAAGGAAAGGGGGAGAGGGTCTGATGCAAATAAAATCCTCTTACCAGTAAAGGGTTAAGAAATGCAGGTAACCAGACCGACACCTGACCTGGCCGGCATCTGACCAATAAGGGGACAAGATACTTTCAAATCTTGGGAGGGGGAAAGCTTTGTGTGTGGGTCTTTGTCAAACTCAAAGTGATCTTGAAGTCAGAAGGAACCAGTCATCTTTCCATCAAATCCTCACTTTTCTAAAGTAAGTTTAAATAGCATAGCGAGTAGATTTCTGTTTATTTTTGCTTGGTACGTTCCCTGTGTAAGAGGGAGGGGTTATTCCTTTTTTTTTCTGTAACTTTAAGGGTTTGTCCAGAGGGGGAATCCCTCTAAGTTTGGAAATTAAGTACCCTGTAAAATAGTTACCATCCTAATTTTACAGAGCTAATTTTACCTTCTTTGTTTTAATAAAATCCTTCTTTTAAGAAGCTAACTGTTTTATATGGTTTTTAAAACCCAGGGGGTGGGTTTTTAGATCACTGTGTAACCAATTGGTTAGGAGATTATTCTCAAGCTTCCCAGGAAAGGGGGGTATGGGCTTACAAGGGTATTTTTGGGTGGGGGAAGGGAACTTCAAGTGGTCTCCTTTCCTGAATTCCTGTTTAAAACACTTAATGGTGGCAGTGAAAAAAGCATTTCTCAGGGTGCAGGAAATTTTGTACCTTGGGGGTTTTAACCTAAGCTGGTAAAAATAAGCTTAGGAGCTCTTCATGCGGGTCCCCATGTCTTTACCCTAAAGTTTAGAGTGGGGAGGGAACCCTGACATGGTGGCAGAGGTGGAATATATTGAACCAGAGATTTTTTTTGAACCAGACACAGGGAGTTTAGAATTTTTTCTTCTTCTCTCTGGCTCTTTCCTGTAGCTGCTTGAAAGCAGGGAGGGGGGAGGGGTTAAGCTGCTAGGAGCTAAAGTATCTACATATAAAAGCAGGTAGTTAACCCCCTACAGGGAAAACCCAAGCAAGTTTTTTTTTTCTTTCTAACTCTATCAGGTTAAAACCAATTAAACACAAAAAGGCTAAAATGACTGCCAGTAAAGCAGCTATTAAACTTGAGCTAGCTAGACTGCAAGCCAATGAAAAAAATAAAAAACATGCTGAGGAGGAGAGGAAACATGCAAGACTGTTACAACTTAGACAAATGGAAACTGATAAAAAAGAAAGAGAGAGAAAGCATGCTGAGGAGGAGAGGAAGTATGCTATGGAGGAGAAGGAAAGAGAGAGAAAGCATGCTGAGGAGGAGAGGAAGCATGCTGAGGAGGAGAAGGAGAGAGAGAGGAAGCATGCCCTGAAAATGGAGAAGACCAGGGCGGAGCGGAATCTACCAAATAACACTAACAATCCTTCCCCAACAATCCGCAAATGGGAGCGACTATGTCCACCATATAATGAATCCCGTGATATTGCTAAATATTTTCTCACCTTTGAGAGACTATGCAATCTCCATAACATTCCTGATGATCACAAAATAACCACACTGGTAGCAAAGTTGACTGAAAGTGCTCTGGACATATTCAATAACATGCCTATTGTTGAGGCTTCTGACTATGAAAAATTCAAGAATTTGGTTTTAAAACAATTTCAAGTTACACATAAAACTTACAAAGTAAAATTTCAAACCCTTATCTGAGGGCCTGGACTAAGTAATGTAGCTTAAGTAAACTGGATAAAGGAGCTGTTAAATACATGGGTCAAGGGACGGGGTATTACTAGCTTTGAAGGAGTGTGTAATTTAATGGCTCAGGAACAATTCCTGAATATGTCCAATGATGATATAAACCAGTGTTTATGGGATAAGAAAATGGACTCAGCAGACAGTCTTGCTGTTTATGCTAATCAATACGAACAGTCCCAAATCAGCAGAGGGACAAGGACATTTGGCACACAAGGGGTGCAGGAAGCAGAGACCAACAACCCTGGTCATAGTTGGGGGAGATACCAGAAAGGAAAACCCGAGACCACACCACAATACCAGGGGCAGCCCAAGGCCCCACAAGGAAAACCCCAGACCCCTTATTGCCCCACGACACCATTCTCCAGCAACCCACGGCCCCATTGACCAGTCAGCTGGGCAATGTTTTAAATGTAACGAATTGGGGCATGTGAAGGCCAACTGCCCCAAGAACCCCAACAGAGTACAGTTCATTGCACCGGGGTCACACCAAAGGTCCTCAGGCCCAGATGCCTCCCAGATACCCTTGGAACGAAGGGAAACGGTGAGTGTGGGCGGAAAGAAGGTTACAGCGTGGAGGGACACTGGAGCACAAGTGTCGACTATCCACCAATCCTTAGTGGACCCCAGCTTAATCAACCCAGAGGCACAAGTGACGATTCAACCCTTCAAGTCCAACTCTTTTGATTTACCTACAGCCGTGTTGCCTGTCCAGTACAAGGGCTGGTCAGGAAATTGGACTTTTGCAGTCTATGATGATTATCCCATTCCCATGTTGCTGGGGGAAGACTTGACCAATTGTGTGAAGCTAGCCAAGAGGGTGGGAATGGTCACCTGCAGCCAGGCTAAGCAAGCTGTCACACCTAGCTCTGTTCCTGAGACTTCCACCAGAACCCCATCTGTACTCCCAGAGACCCAGATAGAGGTGGTGGAACCGAATACCCTGCCAACGACTGCAACAGCCGTCGTAAATCCAGTCGCAGAAACCCAACCAAAGCCAGTCTCGGAACCGGAACTGGCGAAGCAACCAGCACCAGAACCATTGCCAGCACTGAGTCCAGCGCTTGCAACCCCATCTACCGTGCCAACACCAAAGGGCACCACCGAGCCTGCAATGGCAGCAGCAGCCGCCAATAACTCCATACAAGAGGCTCAGCGAGAGCCTGAATTACCACATCGTGCACCAGCGGAGAGCGGTTCACAGTCAATGGAAACAACCCCATCACCTACATCGCTTCCAGAGGGACCCAGCCCAAGTCCACAACCCAGTGAGGAACTGATGTCTCCAGCATCTAGGAAACAGTTCCAAGCCGAGCAGGAAGCAGATAAAAGCCTCCAGAGAGCTTGGACAGTTGGACGAAGCAACCCACTGCCTCTCAGCTCTTCTAATCGATCCCGGTTTGTTATAGAAAAAGGACTTCTATATAAGAAGACTCTTTCTGGTGGACACCAGAAAGACTGGCGTCCTCAAAGACGGTAGTTCCGACTAAGTACCGGGTAAAGCTCTTGAGCTTAGCCCATGATCATCCTAGTGGTCATGCTGGGGTGAACAAAACCAAAGACCGTTTGGAAAAGTCATTCCACTGGGAGGGAATGGGCAAGGATGTTTCTACCTATGTCCAGTCTTGTAAGGTTGCCAAAGAGTGGAAAAGCCCCAAGACCAGGTCAAAGCCCCTCTCCAGCCACTCCCCATAATTAAAGTTCCATTTCAGCAGGTAGCTGTGGATATTCTGGGTCCTTTCCCGAAAAAGACACCC
Source organism: Macrochelys suwanniensis (assembly GCA_033296515.1). Lineage (NCBI taxonomy): Eukaryota > Metazoa > Chordata > Testudines > Chelydridae > Macrochelys > Macrochelys suwanniensis. The sequence continues at coordinate 42,501,321 of CM065780.1, read as the reverse complement.
AAAGAAAAGCAGTACATACTGACTTTCATGGATTTTGCCACCCGATGGCCAAAAGCAGTAGCTCTGAGCAACACCCGGGCTAAAAGTGTATGCCAGGCATTAACAGAAATTTTTGCCAGGGTAGGTTGGCCCGCCGACATCCTTACTGATTCGGGAACTAATTTCCTGGCAGGGAGGATAAAAAGCCTGTGGGAAGCTCATGGGGTGAACCACTTGGTTGCCACCCCTTACCACCATCAAACAAATGGTCTGGTGAAAAAGTTTAATGAAACTTTGGAAGCCATGATACGTAAATTCGTAAATCAGCACTCCAACGATTGGGACCTAGTGTTACAGCAGTTGCTTTTTGCCTACAGGGCTGTACCACATCCCAGTTTAGAATTTTCACCATTTAAACTTGTGTATGGTCGCAAGGTTAAAGGGCCATTACAGTTGGTAAAACAGCAATGGGAGGGGTTTACGCCTTCTTTGGGAACTAACATTCTGAACTTTGTAAGCAACCTACAAAACACTCTCTGAGACTCTTTAGCCCTTGCTAAAGAAAACCTAAAGGAGGCTCAGGAAGAGCAAAAGGCCTGGTATGATAAACATGCCAGAGAGCGTTCCTTTAAAGTAGGGGACCAGGTCATGGTCTTGAAGGCACTCCAGGCCCATAAGATGGAAGCATCCTGGGAAGGGCCATTTACGGTCCAAGAGCACCTGGAAGCTGTTAACTATCTCATAGCATTCCCCACCTCAACCCTTAAGCCTAAAGTGTACCATGTTAATTCTCTAAAGCCTTTTTTCCGCCGAGGATTAAAGGTTTCTCAGTTTATAGCCCAGGGAGGAGATAATGCTGGGGGGCCTAAAGGTGTCTACTACAAAAAACCAACTGGTTAAAATTGTCCTTGCAATGTAAAAAATATTGTTAGTCTTTATCCAGTTATTAGTATATTTTAAAACTGCATGTGTCTTATTACTTTTGTTTTCTTTTAAAGCTCCAAAAAAAAATCACAGCCACTGTTTCACACTATTGGTAATTTGGGGGGCGTGTCATAAATATAAAGGAAAGGGGGAGAGGGTCTGATGCAAATAAAATCCTCTTACCAGTAAAGGGTTAAGAAATGCAGGTAACCAGACCGACACCTGACCTCGCCGGCATCTGACCAATAAGGGGACAAAATACTTTCAAATCTTGGGAGGGGGAAAGCTTTGTGTGTGGGTCTTTGTCAAACTCAAAGTAATCTTGAAGTCAGAAGGAACCAGTCATCTTTCCATCAAATCCTCACTTTTCTAAAGTAAGTTTAAATAGCATAGCGAGTAGATTTCTGTTTATTTTTGCTTGGTACGTTCCCTGTGTAAGAGGGAGGGGTTATTCCTTTTTTTCCCCTGTAACTTTAAGGGTTTGTCCAGAGGGGGAATCCCTCTAAGTTTGGAAATTAAGTTTACCCTGTAAAATAGTTACCATCCTAATTTTACAGAGCTAATTTTACCTTCTTTGTTTTAATAAAATCCTTCTTTCAAGAAGCTAACTGTTTTCTATGGTTTTTAAAACCCAGGGGGTGGGTTTTTAGATCACTGTGTAACCAATTGGTTAGGAGATTATTCTCAAGCTTCCCAGGAAAGGGGAGTACGGGCTTACAAGGGTATTTTTTGGGCGGGGGAAGGGAACTTCAAGTGGTCTCCTTTCCTGAATTCCTGTTTAAAACACTTAATGGTGGCAGTGAAAAAAGCATTTATCAGGGTGCAGGAAATTTTGTACCTTGGGGGTTTTAACCTAAGCTGGTAAAAATAAGCTTAGGAGCTCTTCATGCGGGTCCCCACGTCTTTACCCTAAAGTTTAGAGTGGGGAGGGAACCCTGACAAGAACAAAAAGAGGTGTTTTTCAAGAGCCTGTGCAGAACTTGGAGTTAATCTCTTTTTTATTCTTCGGTTTAAGGGTCTGCTTGTTGGCCAGCTTCTGCCATATCAGTTTGGAATGTGTGAAGCTCAGTTTCTGCAAGGATGTCACTCTGGAGGCAGTTAAAAAACTCTGCAAAAACTGTAAAAGGTAAGAGCTTCAGCTTTACACAGATTAAAAAAGAACTCAGCTATCCTGTCAGTACTCAGCTGAAATACTAAGATATTCTATCAAACATAGACTTTGATCCTGATACATTAATGGGGAATCTACAGCCAACAGTACATTGTTTATATAGGTTTCCCATTCATAATAGGTGCTGTTAAGGTATCTGTATTCAAATGTTTTACATGTCCTTTTAAATAGCTTTTAAAAACTGCAGAGGCTGATGCAACTCTCAGTGACTTTTCATACAGTACTTCAGGTGTCTACTTCTATTTACAGTGGTTTTTAACACTGATAAGAGTAATGTGATTTGCAGAACATAAGCCTGTATTGTATTTTTTTTAAATCAACATTGTTACATCTGAAAACACTCAATAGGTGCAAGTGACCCAGCTTTCTGAATGTATATATGAGCTGATAGAATTAACTATGGAAATGCAGAACGAAGTGATACCAATCTTTACATCACGGGTTAAAGAAAGAAAGCAAGCTCTGATGTTGTGTTTATACTATATAATGAAAATGTTACACCTGGAGACAGGGCCGGCTTCAGGCACCAGCCGACCAAGCACGTGCTTGGGGCGGCACCTTCTAAGAGGTGGCCAATCTTGGGGCGGCGGGGCGATGCTCAGGTGGGTTTTTTTTAACTTAAGTGAGGTAGCACTCAGGGACGGGGTTGTTTCGGCGGGGCGGCACCCGGGGCGGGGGAGGAGTTGTTTCGGTGGGGCGGTGCTCAGGGTAGAGGGTGTTGTTTCAGTGGGGTGGCGCTTGGTTTTTGTTGTTGTTTTGGCGGGGTGGCGCTTGGTTTTTTGTTGTTGTTTTGGCGGGGCGGTGCTGGGAAGGGGTGGGTTTTTTTTTGTTTTGGCGGGGCGGTGCTCGGTTTTTTTGGTTTTGTTTTTGCTTGGGGCAGCAAAAAAGTTAGAGCCGGCCCTGCCTGGAGAGGTGAAACCGAGGTGATAGTCATTTTACTATATCTTTAAAATGGGGCTGTAGTTGTAAGTGACTTCTGTATTAAAACCCTGTACCTTTCTGAGTTACTAACCATGATCAAAACATGATCTTGATCCTGCAGGTAGGCAGATATACACAGGTAGGCACTTGTGCCTGCAGGGATCTCAGGCTCCACATGGCCCCTGAACTGTGCCAAATCCTGGGAGCTGAGGAATGCTGGCCAATCAGCACCCTTCTCTCCCAGCTGGCCAATGGGTGCCAGAGAGTCCCAGGGAGAGGAGTTACCTATTGTCCCTTGGCAAATGCCTCCGTCCTCCTTTCAGCGCCTGCCCCATCAATGTCCCCCACCTGTTGATGTGGGTGGATGGCACTTTGATTGCAGAATATTTGATGTAAGAGGTAGGAGAAGGGACAGATTGATTTTTCAGATGCGGTGATGAGTTTGCAGAGCTGGCAGTTCCAAAACCTGGACTTTAAAACTCAGTTGCTTTGCTGTGGAAGCCATAGAGAACAGAATAAATGTGTCTCCATGAAGTCATATTTACAGTCACTTTTCTTACTATAGCCAAACTTTAAAAGAAACGGTTTATATTAAAAACAAAAAACAAACTCAGCTCTGTGATTGGTTCACAGTGTATTGTTTATTTAACAAATGTAGCTGCTTTTGTTTTTGGATTTTCTGCAAAGAACTTTCATTGTTCTTAAATGTATTATTATTCAGAATTAATTGCTAAGTTGTCACTGCAAATAATAATTGGTTTGTAGTGTGTATATAAACGAGACCTTTGTGAGTTTTTGAAATTTGAGCTTAGTTTTGGTTGGACGTATAAAGTCACCTATTATGTTTCAGTTCTGTGACTGGATGAGTAATTAAGATGGCTAGTCTATATTACAAAAATAACTAGACAAGCAGAGCTGGCTATAACTTGTTAAATGTCATGTAGTTACAAGACAACAGAGGTATGGTTTGAGCATTGGCCTGCTAAACCCAGGGTTGTGAGTTCAATCCTTGAGGGGGCCATTTAGGGATCTGGGGCAAAAATTGGGGATTGGTCCTGCTTTGAGCAGGGGGTTGGACTAGATGACCTCCTAAGGTCCCTTCCAACTCTGAGATTCTATGATTCTATGACATATCCAAAAGCCTTAGCCCAGTTTCGCAACCCTGTTAAAACACTGGGTTAGGCTCTGCTCCTGTCTGTGTTAAAATTCTAACTGTATGGTAACCAAGTCAATAGACAACTGTTGTATTTGGGTCTTGAAACTCAGTTGTTTTTGTAGAATAGGATCCTATCCATTCCAACTACTCCTGTGTACAGAGTCTAAATTCGCTTTCTGTGTATATTCTCCAGTATTCACTTAAAATTCACTATTTAAGCAAACATCATTATCGGTAACTTCTTTGCTAGAATATTTGTGGTAACAGGATGTGTGCAAAGTCTAAGCAAATATATGTAAATATTTGAACAAATATTTGTTGAAAGTAGTTGTTTTTTAAGTGTTCTCCAGTTCTAGAACATTATGCTCAACAGATATATCTGCCAGATACAAACTTTAGAGGGAATATTTACTTCATTCATGGAATGGGGGTCACAAGAACACCAGCTGTATTTCATAGTTAGTATTGGAGTACAGGAATAGTGTGCAGTAGTAAGAAATCCACTGCATTTTGATATAAAACCTGTCTGTTAAAAAGAAATGGCAACCCCAATAGAGTTCACATTTTTATTTTTTCTATCTAGTCCTTTATCATTGACATACATTCTTTATTCTACCATTTATAAAATGTTTATAGTGTAAAAATATAAAAGGCGTTTATGGGCCTTGATTGGAAAGGAGGATCTATTAAAATGGTTAGAAATATTGAAGATTTTCCAGCTCACTTGTTAAAGAACTATGTGAACATCTCACTCCTTAATTTAAGAGTCATGAGTATGAGGTTCTATATTACATTCCAGAAGAATTAGTGTAGTTTTACAGCTTTGTAAATCTTATCTGGTTTGTCTCACTTTGCTGTTCTGAGTCATGTAACCTTTAATCTTCCTTGGTGTAAAAGAACAGATAAACCTCCTTTAACACTTCCTCATTGAGGAGATTCTTGAGAGATATCATAATCGCATTCCTGTGCTTTTTCTTTTCTGCCCATATTGTTGTACCAACATTGTTTCCTTTTAAACACAAGTGAATAATTATTTGGTGTTTTGAAGGGAACTTTTTCTGTCCTGAATTGAGAGTGCCAAAGAGTTCTTTAGGCCTAGAGTACTCAAGTTGCTTGTATTCTTCATTTTGCAGCATTTAGATGTAACCAGGCATATGGCCACAGTAGAAATTGTTAGGGTACATTTTTATATAGAACAAAAATACAGCCCTGTTGAGAAGGAACTGTCCTTTTTTCAGTATAGTATATGTTCAGTGTAAAAATCTCAGCAAGAATTTTACCTAGAACCTTATTCTGCTCTTATGTTAAGGTATGATGAGTTACAAACTCTGTATACAGAAGCAGTTTCAAATGCAGCTGTTAATCATTCTGATTAAATTACATAGGTATGTCACTCCAATACAACACAGTACAACTGGTTTTTGTTCCAGTGTGGTTTTGAGGTCATAAGGAACAAGTGTTTGCTGGGAACAGAGAAGGAAATGCAATAAAGGACAAACTTAAGTTATTTTCCCTTATATTTTATGCAGTCATTCTATTTGTAATTCTTTTGCTGAGTTTGGTAGCAGTCCCCAAGCAGAAAGAATGTGTGTACAACATGGAGGAGATTCACGCTTCAGATTGGAGAGGAGAATTTTGGTTTAATTTAGGTTTCATTTTTGCCTGTGGAGGAGGAAATAGGTGATAAGTCAATAGGCCAAGGGTAGGCAACCTATGGCATGCGTGCCAAAGGCGGCACGCAAGCTGATTTTCAGTGACACTCACACTGCCTGGGTCCTGGCCACCAGTCTGGGGGGCTCTGCATTTTAATTTAATTTTAAATGAAGCTTTTTAAACATTTTAAAAACCTTATTTACTTTACTTACAACAATAGTTTAGTTATATATTATAGATTTATAGAAAGAGACCTTCTAAAAATGTTAAAATGTATTACCGGCATGCGAAACCTTAAATTAGAGTGAATAAATGAAGACTCGGCACACTACTTCTGAAAGGTTGCCGACCCCTGCAATAGGCAATGTCCTCCTATTTTCAGTTTTCTCTCCACAGATCAGAACTCTCTCTTGAGAAGCAATCCAATGACAGCCGCAGTATGAACAGGTCTTGACAGAATGAATCCTAGATCTGTGTTTTCCAGGAGGCAGTGAGGCCAGATGACAGTGGAAAGACAAAGGAACTAGCAAAAGCCTCTGTTTCCTGCAGATCTTTCTGAATTCTGCAAGTTTGAGGGTGAAAGCTACAGCTAGAACCAAATTAAAAAAAACATAGCAAGAGGGGCAAAAAAGTGCCACCATGGCTAAACAACAAGGTAAAAGAAGTAGTTAGAGGAATAAAACCATACTTTAAAAAGTGGAAGTTATTTCGTATTGAGGAAAATAGAAAGGAATATAAACTTATTTAGAAACGTCAGAAAAGAATCTGAAGAACTGCTAGCCAAAGACTCAAAAAGTAACAGCAATTTTTTTTTAAGTACATCAGAAGCATGAAGCCTACTAAACAGCCACTGGACAATCAAGATGCTAAAGGAGCACTCAAGGATGATAAGGCCATTGTGGAGAAACTAAATGAATTCTTTGCATCGGTCTTCACGCCTGAGGATATGAGGGGGATTCCCAAACCTGAGCCATTGTTTTTAGGTGACAAATCTGAGGAACTGTCCCAGATTGAGGTTTCATTAGAGGAGGTTTTGGAACAAAATGATAAATTTAACAGCAATAAGTCACCAAGACTAGAGAGTATTCACCCAAGAGTTCTGAAGGAATGCAAATGTGAAATTGCAGAACTACTAACTGTGGTATGTAACCTATCATTTAAATCAGCTTCTGTACCAGATGATGACTTGGGGATAGCTAAGGTGATGCCAATTTTTTAAAAAGTTTCAGAGGTGATCCCGGCAATTACAGGCGAGTAAGCCCTGACTTCAGTACTGGCAAATTGGTTTAAATTAAAGAACACAATTATCAGACATATAGATGAACACGATTTGTTGAGGAGGAGTCAATGGTTTTTGTAAATGGTAAGGCATGATTTCCCATCTACTAGAATTCCTTGAGGGGGTCAACAAACATGTTGACAAGGGTGATCCAGTGGATATAGCGTACTTAGATTTTCAGAAAGGCTTGACAAGGTCCCTCACCAAAGGCTCTTAAGCAAAGTGAGCTGTTATGGAATAAGAGGAAAGGTCCTCTCATGGATCGGTAACTGGTTAAAAGATAGGAAACAAAGGGTAGGAATAAATATTCAGTTTTCAGAATGGAGAAAGGTAAATAGTGGTGTTGCCCAGGGGTCTGAACTGAGAGCAGTGCTGTTCAACGTATTCATAAATAATCTGGAAAAAGAGATAAACAGTGAGGTGGCAAAATTTGCAGGTGATACAAAACTGCTCAAGATAGTTAAGTCCAAAGCAGATGCGAAGAGTTACAAAGGGATCTCACTAAACTGGGTGACTGGTTAACAAAATGGCAGATTAAATTTAACGTTGATAAATACAAAGTAATGTACATTGGAAAACATCATCCCAACTATACATATAAAATGATGGGGATCTAAATTAACTGTTACAACTCAAGAAAGAGATCTTGGAGTCATTGTGGATAGTTCTCTGAAAACATCCAGTCAATATGCAGTGGCAGTCAAAAAAGCTAACAACGTTGGGAATCATTAGGAAAGGGAATGATAACACAAAAAAATATCATATTGTCTCTATAAATCCATAGTACACCCACATCTTGGATACTGCATGCAGATCTGGTCACCTCATCTCAAAAAGATATATTGGCATTGGAAAAGGTACAGAAAAGGGCAACAAAAATGATTAAGGGCATGGAACAGCTTCCATATAAGGAGAGATTAATAAAACCACAACTTTTCAGCTTGGAAAAGAGATGACTAAGGGGGGGATATGATAGAGGTCTATAAAATCATGCCTGGTGTGGAGAAAGTAAATAAGGAAGTGTTATTTCATCTGGATCACCTGGATCGATTGGTCTTCAGCTGTCGTTAAGACTGCGCCGATCACAACACATCTGCCATTCTTCTCGCACTCTTGCCTTTCTTCTCCACGTTCGTCCGAAACATTTAATGATGTCATCTTCCCATCTTCTTGCAGGCCAACCGGCGGGTCTTTTCTGTTCTCACGGGTACCACTCAGCAATGATTGCGGTCCACCTGTTATCCGTGAACCGTGCTGTGTGGCCCGCCCATTGCATCTTGTTATGTCTGCTTTCCACGACAATATCTTTCACACCACTGCATTCTCTGATGATTTCATTTGGGATGCGATCCAGAAGGGAGATTCCCAACATAGCTCGTTCCATTGCCCTTTCAGCTACCAACAGCCATTGCTCTTCTCTCTTCGTCAGTGCCCACGTTTCACTGCCATACAGCATGGCTGGCAGCACTGCTGAATTGAAAATATTTTTACGTGTGCTCTTGTCAATTTTTCCTTCGCCAGAGTTCTCCGTTCAGGTCTTGGCGCATATTAACTTCTTGGCCCAAATAGATGTACTGTTCCACTTCTTCGATGTCTTCTCCTGTTACCGTTATTCGGGCTTTTCATAAGACGTGTGATCGCATATATTTCGGTTTGCAGCGGTTCATTTTCAGGCCGACCTGACTACTTTTCTTGTCGAGTCTTCGTAGCATGCTCTGCAGTTGGTTGGTGCTTTTGGCAATTAGTACAATGTTGTCTGCAAATCTGAGATAAGATAATCGCTCTCCGTTTATGTTGACACCACTCCTCCAATTGATTTTGTTCATAACCATTTCGAGGCAGGCGGTGAATAGTTTAGATGAAATTGTTATTTACTCCTCATAATACAAGAACTAGGGGTCACTAAATGAAATTAATATACAGCAGGTTTAAAACAAACAAAAGGAAGTATTTCTTCACACAATGCAAGATCAACCTGTGGAACTCTTTGCCAGAGGATGTTGTGAAGGCCAAGACTATAACAGGATTCAAAAAGAGCTAGATAAGTTCATGGAGGATATGTTCATCAATAGCTATTAGCCAGGATAATGCAAAACCATTCTCTGACGTGTCCCTAGCCTCTGTTTGCCAGAAGAAGGGAAGGGTGACAGGAGATGGATCACTTGATGATTACCTCTTCTGTTCATTCCTTCTGAAGCATCTGGCATTGGCCACTGTCGGAAGACAGGATACTGAGCTAGATGGACCATTTGTTGACCCAGTATGGCCATTCTTATGTTCTTTAATGGGCTAAGGGTACATACTTGTTACTGATGGAAGAATTCAAAGGAAATGCCCCATGTGGAGGCTCAGAATTTCCAATCCCCTTCACAGGGTATTCCTTTTAATTGAGAATTTTTGTCATTCTGGGACAAATTCTTCTCTCACACCATTGTAAATGCAGAAAAGTGAGAATATAATTTGTATTTTTCTATATCTAAAAAAGCATTTAATAAAATATCTCTCAGTACTTTCCTGTTCTTTTTTATTAATTCTCTCTAAATTTTGGAGGGTTGTTTAACTGGTCAGTTATCTGGGATAAAATTTTCAAAAGGACTGAGTGTCTAAGGATCCTAAATCCCATTGAAAATGTCAGATTTAGGATCCTCGGTTACTTAGGCACTTATGAAAATTTTACTCTTTTCCTTGTTTAATGGAGCACTGTGATATATATGGTGCCCACTATTGTATGTTAATACACAAAACATTTGCTTTTTTCATATTCATAGATCATATAGGATGGGACTGCTGTGATCATCTAGTCAGACCTCCTATATAACACAGGCCATAGGACATCCTGGAATTAATTCCTGTGGGAACTAGAGCATGTCTTTTAGAAAACCTCCAATCTTGATTTTTGCCACTAATAACTCCTTACATTATTAAAAATGAAAATAATTAAATCTACTTTACTTTTATCATTATAGGCCCCACTCTGCCCTCAGTTACCTAGGGAGATGCACTTGTGTAGCTGAAGGCAGAATTGGGGCCTTGATGTTTACTTTGCATTTTATATAGCTTGGAGGATAAACCCAGACTGGTCAATTTCATTTTCTGATTCTCATACACTGCAAATTGTGCTTGTTTACATTTCTGATAGTGCCTGGGAGAGGGAGAATGATTCTGTTTAAAACGTTGTTTAAAATATAAAAATGTTACCAAGTAAATATATTAAAATAAAATTCTGAAAATTTGATTGAGAGCCGCTTAATATCAGGGCTTGCAACCCTGCCCTCCCACCCACTTTTTACATTAACAAAACATAATGTAAATGTTGGGAATAAACTACTTGACATTATCCCCTTAATATATCCTTCACCTGCCACCACCTGGCATTGGAATATTTTTGGTAGAGTGGCATGAAGAAGACTACAAGGGCTCCCTAATTAAGACCATGAACTTTTATTGGTCATTCCAGAGGCTCACAAACTACCTGATTGATCAGATAGTCAGGGGGCTTTAAAAGGGATCAGCACAGTGTCAGGGACTCATTCTGCTTTTGCTGCCAAGTACTCTTTTACCATCTGTGTTTAATTCTGTTCCTAATGGTCTGCTTTCTCTCTTTCAGGTTGAAGTTGCTTCATCTTTATGGCTGCTGCATCACTCCTGATCTGGAGTCCATTAAAGAAATCAATAAAACAGTGCAAGTGTATCATGACCTCTGTGTCCCACCTGCTAACATATAGTTGAATGAGGAACTCTGATTATTGCTACGGACACCTTGGCTTGTAAATATGACAGTGCTTCAGCAAAGAGATGCTATGTCAGTTAGTCTTGTACATATTTTTAATTGTAATCTCAGCACAGGACTGGGAACCATGAATTCCTGAACTGTAATCCTGACACTGACTCCGTTTCTAGTTTTGCACAAGTCACTTAACTTCCTTGCAGGGGTGTTGTGAAGATAATGCATGCGATACATTATTAAGATGAGAAATACAATCCACATGCTAAATATTACTAAATGTACTAGCCTTGCTATTTGATTGGAAAGAATAAAAATGTGGGTCAGAATCAGCAATGATGTCAATGGTGGTCAGCAGGTGTAAGCTCCGGTGTAAGAAAATGTTTGCAGTTGGCAAAGGAGTGTAACTTGCAGTGGCTGTGCACACTGAATGATATACACCGCTTGGTATTCTATGGGGAACAACTTTCAAATCTTGTGTAATCAGCTGCAAATCCCATTGAAGTCACTAGAAAAAAGAAGGGAAAGGGAAGAAGGCCACCAAAATGGGAACAACAGCATAGGCTGAAGACCTCCCTCCAAAATTATTGTATACCACAAAGCACACACCTCCATCTTAACTCTGCCTGCCTAAGGATGCCAGTCTTTCATCATCTCCTTTGCCAAACATATCTCGCCTAGCACACCAAACTTCCAGTACTAATAGTAGCGAGACTAAAAGTAGTTTGCTTTTGTGGAGTTGTGATGACTGTGTTATGTGTGCACAAACATTTAGTTGTTTCACAACAAGATTTTCTGTGTATGTGTTACTGTTTCCTGTTGTACCTGCAGTCTGCTTGGTGCTTTGCAAACAAATGGCACAGCTCTGGCCCAAAGAGTTTAACCTGTCAAAAGACAAAACAAACAGGGAACAACAAACAGGTAATGTGGCCATGTAGTGACTGGTCACATGCTGATAATACAAAGTTTTAATGGCAGAATATATATTTACACACACAAAACTACATTAAAAGAACATTATTAAGATTGCAAAGCTGAGTACTCAAAAGTTAGGAAATGCCAGAATTAAGGTTGCCTTTGCAATTGATAATTATCTCAGTTCCTGGCTGTTCTGGGCCATGCTGGGTCCAGCACCTGAAACAAGATCAGGGAGATTCTCTCCTGTGCTGTAAATGACCCTGCTGCTGCGGCCAGGCAGTGGGGAGGAGAAAGCTGCCTGATTCGAAGGTGGAGAGCAAAAAGTTGGATCAGTGGTGGGGGAGAGGAACAAGGAGCCTGGAACAGAGGCTGGCAGTGAGGTGGAAAGGGAAACTGGGACTGGATGCTGGGGTAGAGGGGGAGGCTAAGACTTGGGATCTGGGAGACTAGAACTGGCTAGGCAAAGAGACTGGGTCTGGGAATGGAGGGAAGACTGGGACTGGCAACCTTAATTAGGATGCCCTTGAACATGCCACTGAGAAGAGAATTTAGCCCCAAGAACTCTGTTTAAATAAGTCTCTTCTCCTCTTTCCCATTCCTGTTAGGGCAATGTAATATGACACCAGATAATATCACAACTGTAGCCAAAATTAGTGGAATCCTTGTTTCTCCCCATAATGTAACTGATTAAGTTATTTGATATGTAGAGGCAAAATGCACAATTTAACACTTCAGAGTGATATTGTTTTATACTGAGTTTAGACTGTGTCTAACATAGCACCCGTGAAACTGATTTTATGTCATGTACACTTCAGGATCTGTTCAAACAGAATATTTTAGGTTATAATATTATGTTAGGTACTCTGTATTCACACACAGGATCACACAGCATGATTTCATACCCTGATACTGTCTGATTCAACCATAAATTTTCTGGTGCTGAAACTGGTTTTGAAGTGGGGGTTGGAGTTATCTTTTGTAGTGAGACAAAAAGGGACTGAAAATTATATCTCTGGTATTTCTAAGATGGTTGTAACCTTGGTATCTACCCGTTGAATTCATATGATGCTTCTTTCTGTCTCCTGGGTAAAAATTACACTTACGGGGCCATAGAAGTGATATTTTGTTTTTGAATATTAAATTAGGCTAGAGCTGGACTGAAGCAGCACATCCTTCTAACAATAGGTGCATAATTTCAGAACAAAGCCTTGTTTTGCCATTTCCTGCTGGGAATCCTGCCCTCAACACCCACTGTTAGGGCTCATAAAATGAATCATCTGTTGTTGTATCTGTGTCAGTTTGTTTGAATGGCATGTTTGAACCCTCTGATTAGAAAAATGGGTGCCAAGCAAGGATAGGTTGAAATTGGCTGATAGTATAATACTGCAGGTACCATCTGTTTTGGAGGATATACCTCTTCCATGACATTGCTAAATGACAGCATACTTCATCTTGTTGCTTGAGCTTAATCAGCCAAATTAAAACTTTTGTAGCAGCCTTTTTGTGGAGGAAAGAAAGGCACAAAAGACCATATTCTGACCTCAGTTATAACCACTGACTACAGAGGGGGTTACATTCATATAAGTAAAGGCAGAATTTGGAGAAAATGTAACAGTTACATATGGATTATGCAAATATTGCTTTTATAGGGCCTGCTCCAAAGCCTCCTGAAGTCAGTAGAAAGACTTCCATTGCCTTCACAGGGCCTTGGATCAGACCCACTGAGGAGCGAGGTGGGAATGTCTTGTATTGCTATTTATTACTTATATCATCTTATATGTTCAGGGTGCTTTACAAAACAAAGAAAGTTGGAAGCCCTAGCCTAAAAAGATTAAAATCTAAGGAAGATGAGAACAGGAAAAGGCAACACATAGAAGTGTTGAGAAGAACACCTGGATCACCTGGATCGATCGGACTTCAGCTGTCGTTAAGACTGCGCCGATCACAACACATCTGCCATTCTTCTCGCACTCTTGCCTTTCTTCTCCACGTTCGTCCGAAACGTTTAACGATGTCATCTTCCCATCTTCTTGGAGGCCGACCGGGGGGTCTTTTCTGTTCTCGCGGGTACCACTCAGCAATGATTGCGGTCCACCTGTTATCCGTGAGCCGTGCTGTGTGGCCCGCCCATCGCATCTTGTTATGTCTGCTTTCCACGACAATATCTTTCACACCGCTGCGTTCTCTGATTTCATTTGGTATATGATCCAGAGAAGATTAAGGTCCTTAATGCTCTTTTTGTTGAGAAGAACAAGGTGTAAAATCAGGACTAATAAAGGACCAAAGTAATGTCCAGCTATACTCTGTGATTGCATATCCATGGTAGACCATGCCTCCAGAGACATGCAACCACGAGAGAGTGAATCTGACTGTGCCTGAGATACAAGATTACCAAGAAGTATAATCTAGTGAACAGCATGTGGCAACAAAGACAAACAAGATAAGGTGTACATGTTGATTATGAGTCTGAGATATCACTGTCTGGTGAGGCAAACTCAACCCATAAATAAAAGTAGTTCAGCTCAACAGGTTGTCAACATCAAAAGCCAATGCCTAGAAATTCCTGTTATCAAAGGGCTGGCAGGCATAAGCAAGATAAATTTGTTTCATTTTGATGAGGGAGGGGTGACGCCAGCTTTTTTGCCGCCCTAGGCGGTGACGGGAGAGGCTGCTGGCAGCCGAAGAAGCTGCCGCCAAAGTGCCGCCTGAAGCTTCTTCGGCCGCCAGGGATCTCAGCGGCATTTTGGCAGCAGCCTCTCCCGCCGGCAGCCGCTGAGGGACCTGAGATGCCGCCCCCCAAATCCTGGTGCCCTATGCAACCGCCTAGGGTCGCCTAACAGTAGCGCCGGCCCTGATGAGGGAACACCTGCAGTCTGCCTTAAAGCTCTCCTCTGTTAGTCAGTATGAGTGTTTTTTATTTATATAGTCTGCTTACTCATCAGGTCAATACTTAGTGGGCCACCTTTCATATAAGAGCACGGAGGAAGCAGGATTTCTTTTGTTCTAGTTGGGAAGATTTTGCTGGAGTACAAAGGGTTAAATCTTAGGCCATGTCTACACTACATGGACTACAGCAGCATAGCTATGCTGGCTTGACCCTGTGTAGACACAGGAAAAAAAACCCACACAACTTGTTCCTCTAACCCACTTCTGAGGTCATTTCAGCTGCTTCGGGAGAGACTGAAGTTGGTACTGTGAATCCTTTTACAGAGCATAATACTACAATAAATCAGTCAACCTATAATAGTGTTTTGGATCACTCTAGAGTTGCTTCCCAAATGAGATTTATGGTGAAGCATAAATTGTGACAGACCCCACAGTTACAGATCATTCCAAGCATATAGCACTTCCTGTGCTGCAGAGTGAAAGTTTTAGTTCAGAATAGTAGCAACACCACCTCCCCAAGGGGTGGCAGCTAGGTTGACAGAAGCATTCATCTGTTGACCTTCCTGCATCAACACTAGGGGTTAGGATTTTTCATACCACTGAGCACTACATCAATCTAAGTTTTAAGGGTACACTGGGCCTTAGCCTCAGTGAAATTAATGGCGTTTACTCTTCAGTGAAATTGGCCATTTCTGGTCTACATTAAAAAAGACGATTGAAAAAAAAATTTGGTTCCTGGATCTGGTAGTCTCTTCAGAAGTCAGGCTGTGGAACAACACTATTTTATATTACAACAGGGTCCCCATAGACTTTCACTGATGTCATTTTCTGTTGATTTGACATTTTAATAGGATCCTCTTATATTCGTATCATTTGCCATTGTATCTGGATCACAATACACTGGACTAGGACATTCTTAATTAACATATTCTAAAGGCAACTATTTATTAATACAGGAAGCACTTTTAATAAGAAGCAGACTCCCATTGACTTAGGTGGACTTTAGACCAGGTCCTTAATGCTCTTTTTCCTTCTTCAAATACTGAGCCTTAAAAATGGATGGGGAAATTTCAGTTAGCTGGAAAGTTTCTGCTGGAGCAGAGAAGAGGACTGTGGTATGGGGACTAATCAGAGACTGAATAATCAACTTCTAAATGGTGTCAGTTTACTAACAGCCCAAAGAGAATCCCTGATTCAATTGGACTATTGGACATAAAAGAAGTAGGCAGTTCTTGTGGCTTGAACACTTGGCAAGGAAACATTTCTAACAGACCGTTCAATGTTTTTTTCCAAAGAAAACACAATGCAAACATATGCAAAAAGGGTCCACTCTTAAAAGGTTCCTAGAGAGCTTCCATAACTAACTGAGTAACTTTACCCCACTATTTGCATTACTTCCGGCGGGGATTTCCTCCAGCAAACAGAAGGGAGCGCCGCCGTTACGCAGGTAACCGCATCATTTGTCTAAGGAGAACCTGGCAAGTTTGTCAAGGTGAGCGCTGCTGACTGTGATGCCCACGGGCACGCCAAACGCCCCACCTTACATAACAGCACGTTCCTGGGCTCCGCCCGCCGAGTTCCAGGGCTCTCGCTTCGCTCGGGAGGTGCGCGGGCTCCCCCTCTCCTCCGCCCAGGGAGCGGCGAGGCGCTGGGCGGCCCGGCGGGGCGGAGGCAGGGAAAGTTGTGCGGCAGGTCGGTTCGCGGCAAGCAGCGCAGAACAGGAGCGGAGCCCGCGCCCCGTCCCGGAGTGGCCGGCGGGGGGGCGCTTTCCGGGCCGCTGGCGATGGAGCTGGAGGAAGGGGACGAGCTGGCCCGGCTCCGCTCCCTCTTCGTGGCCTGCGACGTGCGGGGCTCCGGGCGCATCGAGCGGGCGGAGTTCGGCTCGCTGTGCGCCGAGCTGCGGGTGCGGCCGGCCGAGGCCGAGGCGATCTTCCGGCGGCTGGACACGGACCGCGACGGGGCCATCACCTTCCAGGAGTTCGCCCGGGGCTTCCGCGGGGCCAGCCAGCGGCCGCTGGAGCAGGACGAAGAGGATTCGTGGGGCGCAGCGGGGCCGAACCTGCCCTGGCGGGATTTCGAGCAGCGGCTCGGGGGCGAGGCCAGCTACATCCCCAGGTAAGAGCCGCGCTGGCGGCGGGGCTGCCTCCCCCGGCCGCTGCAGGCACCTGCGGCGAGAGCGGAACGGGTGTTCCCACCCCTGTCTCGGTGCCTGCCCGCCCCACACGGGACCGGCGCGGGGAGGGGAGACACCGCCCGCCTTAGGGGGACCCTCCGGCCGCACAAGGCAGCCCTAGCGCTGTTTGCATCGCTGTCGGATCAGCTGTGCCAGACGCTGCACAAAGCGATGGCCCTTGGCCCAGAGACACGGACCAGAGCCCGGGGGTGTCACAGGGCTCAGGATGAGAAGCCGCAGTCACAGCACACCTGGTAACTTCTGGCCTGGAAAGCACAGCAGCGCCTGTTGGAGAGCATGGTCCCAGCTTCAAAACCAGGATAATAATAGTTTGTGTGAAATAGGGGAAAGTCACTTTTCATTTCCTTCTCAATCTGCTGCTCCCCCCCTTTTATGTTGGTCTTATATGAGATTTAGTTCTTTGTGTTTTCCATGCTGGTGAAACCATCCCAAGGTGCATCCTGTTAGCCAGAGTAGGCACCTGTGCACGTTGTGAGCTCAAGAGACACCACCTAATTAATTCTTAAGGACCCATCAATGGAAGCACAGTTTAAAGAGGATGTAGTTTTACAGCTTGTTGGAAAGGGTGAGGAGTTCTGCATTGTTTTGGTGGGACAGGACATGATCTTGCACTCACTTTTCTGTACCCAAGGTAAAATTTTCCTGTGGAGTGGAGGACTGCAAGGACTTCTAACCACTTAGTCTATCCAGTGGGCACAGCACCTGCTTGGACTCAGAGGGAGATGAGCCTCCCATGGGCCACACAGAGGGAGGGATCCCAGTTTGCTAGGAAGAGGCTGTACATGGTATGTTCTGGACAGGGGCCAGTAACATAGGTGCATTGACTCAAAACCTATTTGTGTGGGAGAGGTTTGGAATGCCAGCACCCCCTTTTCCAGTCTATGGGCCTGATCTAAAGCTCATTGAAGTTAATGGCAGCTTTAGATCAGGCCCTGTATTATGGAGTTGCAGATGCTTATGGACTGCATTTCATCTCTTCTCTCCACTCCTGCATAGTTCCCCTTACAAAGGCAGAGTACTCTGCATTTGTTCGAATTGTGAATATCCTCTCCCTCAGCTGCTGAGTACCCACACTTCATTTGAACAAGAGACAAATGATTCAGTACCAAACAAAGCAATGGATGTAAAAGAAAATCACATTAATGGGACAGTGCCAACTTGAAATCTTGACACTTATGAGTTAAAAGTAGTTAAAAGAGTCTCCCTGCCAGTTTTTGTGGTCCTTACAATCATATTTTTTAGTTTTTAAAATGCTTTCCCTCTCCTCCGTTACTGTGAAAGACCCAAACAGGGAAATGACTGACTGTGCAAGTGAAACAGACTGTATGCAAAGTATTGTCAAGTGCACAACTTAAACAAATGAGGGGGGAAATTCCCCTCTAATCTCTTTCAAGTATAGTAATCTGATGTTACCTGTCATTTGAGTAGAAGATAAAAATCTCTCTTCTGTCTGAAAATTTAAGTTGACTGAGTCCCCTTAAATAAGCCAGGAGGAGGCTGTAATTAACTCATTCAGGACCATACTTCCGGTGCTGTGATCTCAACTCAGGCTTCACTACATCGTGAGAATTCTCCCACTTCCCTCTTCGTGCTCTGAGCCTTCTGTGAGGGCCCTGATCCTGCTCCCACTGAAGTCAATGAGAATATGTTCAGTCCCATAGTGTGGAAAGTTATCTGGGAGTAGCCTGCATCACAATGAAAACTGTTAAAAAAATGCTTTCATAATTGTAAAGTTGTTTCCATTTTGAAGGGTTCAAAATGGATCCATTGTCTATTTGTTATGACTTTTTATTATTTTTAGCAGAAATTTTCATTAAAATTGATATTTTCTATAAAATCAGAAAATGTTGACATTGACAGTTTTTTTGTGAAGAGTTTTTAAAAGACCGTTTTTTGGTGAAATACTTTTTATGCAAAAAATTTTGATCAGCCATCCTCAGAGTAAAGCTTCATGTTAGACAGCAAAAGTAACAACCTGGCTTGCTCGTTAAGGTCCTGGTCCTGCAAATACGTATTCACAGGCTTAACTTTACTCACAAGCAATCTAATTTAAATCAGACAAATTTTATGTAAAAAGCGAAGCACTTGCATAAGCATTCCTAGACCAAGGCTGTAGTTGGAAACGTTGAGAAAGAAACAAGGAAGAGATTTTGCAGAAGAACAAATAGGCAAAACCTCTGGTGCAAGTGAACCTGTTAAAGATAGTTGAAAATGTCAGCATTGGTTGATGGTTTCCAGACCATCAAGTTCTTCATTTTGTTAAAAGTTTAGCCCAGATCATACTTTAATCTGTTTTCTTGAAACAATTGTAAATGGCTCAGGACTTAATATTAAAGAAATGAAAAAAAAAAAAATCAAGTCAGACACGATGAATCTCAACTCACCGAGTTATAATTTTAAATCAAGATGGCCAACTATTTAACTTGATTTAAAGGTCTGTATATTAATAAAATAGAATAAGCTATAGTGTTTTAATAAACATTTAAATGTTATACCTTAGTTAAAGGTTAACAGCTACTATTTAAGGCCCTAATTCTGCAAAAACCTATGCACGTGCTTTGAAATATTTGAAATATGTGACTCGTCCCATGTAATTCAGTGGGATTACTTGTGTATAAAATTGAATATGTATGTAAGTCTTTGTAGGAATGAGGCCAAAACGTTATTTTAATTTTTTTTTAAATCTATACTATCCCCCCCAAAAAGCATTCAAGAGATGTAGTCTTAGTATTTTGGATAATTAAGAGTAAAAGCTGTTTTTTACCTGCCAGAACCTTTGTTCAAAGTCTTTGTCTTGTAGCCACACTTTCAGAAGTGTTCATTTAGGCTTCAGTGTTGCATGTTAGTGTGCCTAGATGGACCCTTGGGCTCATGCAGAGACCCTGACTTCAGTAGGGCTCTGTGCGTTCACAAAGGTCCATTCATGTGGCTCATCTTGTAGGCTAATTTTGTGTGTGTCAGTTTTGGGCACCCTGCTTCAGAAAACTTGTGCATATTGTGGACAAAGAGGATGACGACATCACTGCTAGCTCAGTGGAATTTTTCATAGAAGCAATGGACAACATTGCAGCAGAAGATGAATGGGCTGACTGCCTGAAAGCAAATCGGTAATTTATTAATTTTCATTTGGACACTGTGCACAAGCCAGTGAGTTGCCTGAAACAGTGTCGTTAGCACTAAAAGAAAAGCCATGGGTGGTGAAGGTATATGGTAAAATGCAGGGCTTACAGTAGTGAGTTTATCCCACTAAAGGAGAATATTGACTAGATATATGGGTAAATAACAAACTGGAAAGATAAAGTTAGTAGTAGTTCCAGGAAAAAGAACACCTGTCATTGGGTTAAAAGTGTCAAACTCTTGGCCTCATCAAGTGGTGCAATCTTTGGTGGGGCAGAGAACTAAAACAAAAGATGAGTTTGAGGACATCTTCAGGGGATAGGGCAGCTTTCAAATGAGCGCAGAGTATAGCTGAAAAAGCCTAATTGCCCCACTATTCACACACCTAGGAAAGTTCCCTTTGCCCTAAAGCAGAGAGGTACAGGTTTATTGCTCTGGTAATCATAATGAGAAGAACCACCAAAAGAATGGGTACACTTGTTGGTCATTGAAGGGGAAAAAAAGATGGACTCCTTCACTTTTATGTATAGACCTAAAAAACTATATAAATACGTAAATAGAGAATATTTTCCACTACGTGCCAGGGGAGAAATTTTGAGGAATATGGCCGATGCCAGATATTTTTCCATGCTGGATGTGTCATAGTCTGGTACCTATCTCTTAAAAACAGTGTACGTATCTGTGCACATTCAAAATACCTTTGGGAGACACTGTTTCCACAGACTGCCATTTGGACTGTGTTTTGTTCCCGAGGTGTAACACTGGATAATATAGCACGTGTTTCACGATATTAGAGGATACTAAGATTTACGCAGATAACGTTCTGATCTGGAGAAAAACAATAGAAGAGCATGACTAGAAGCTTTGGGGAGCTCAAGAAAGAGCAAGTGTGGCTGGGCTAAAATTAAATAAACAAAAATGTAAATTATTTGTAACAGAAATAACATACCTAGAAGAGCAGCTAACACAGCAACGTGTCCTGGTTGAGGTCATCATCAACATGCCTGTCTCAATAGACAAGAGAGGGGTACACAGATTCCTTGGAATGATGGACTATGTAGGGAAATTTGTGCCAAATCTAACTGCTCAAACCAGCAACCTAAGAGCACTATTGTGCAAAGATATCCAGTGTATGTAGGCTGCCAGTCTTAATAAAGCGTTTGAAAAACTGAAGAAGATAATTAAAGAGGCCCTAGTCTGGAGGTAGTATCACAGTAAGTACAAAACTGAGATGTCCATAGATCCCTCCACTGAGGGTATTGGCAGCAGTATGGTCAAAACTGGAGGTGAGTGGCTTATGTGTCACGGGCACTAACAAAAAACCGAGTATCAGTATCAAATAAAGAAGGAGGCTATGGCCAGTCCATCGGTGT
This sequence comes from Macrochelys suwanniensis, assembly GCA_033296515.1. Lineage (NCBI taxonomy): Eukaryota > Metazoa > Chordata > Testudines > Chelydridae > Macrochelys > Macrochelys suwanniensis. The sequence continues at coordinate 42,480,026 of CM065780.1, read as the reverse complement.
AAAAAGGTTCATATTTTTATTTATGGGAGACCAGTGTTAGCTGAAATGACTATAAACCGTTTATTACCATTGCCATAAAGGATTTGGTAAGTATTCCCCCCAAAAAGACACAGGTTATTTTTTCAGTTGCAAATCAAATAGAAACTTGGGAGGGAATTTGGTAGTTGCAGACACTCTTTCTAGAATATTTGTCTAGGAGAGCAAATTCCAGAGTTAGATTTTGTGCATGTCAGTTTGGTAAAATAACCTTTCTGGTCTTAGACAAAATGTGGACTGTGATTGTCAGAGCAGCAGATCAGAATGAGAAGCTGCAGAAAGTGAATAAGGCTATTTCCATTGGGTAGTCAGAACAGCATGTTCCCAGCTTCTATGACCAAGTAAGAGGGGAGCGCTCAGTCCTAGATGGCATTTTGTTTGAAGATATCAGGATGAAGATCCTTAAATTGTAATAGAAAAATATGTTAAAAAGGATAAATAATGCTCATGTGGGAATTGAAAAATCTAAGGGCTGGTCCACACTAACCCCCCGGTTCGAACTAAGATACGCAACTTCAGCTACGTTAATAACGTAGCTGAAGTCGAAGTATCTTAGTTCGAACTAAAAGGTACTTACCGCGGGTCCAGACGCGGCAGGCAGGCTCCCCCGTCGACTCCGCGTACTCCTCTCGCGGAGCAGGAGTACCGGTGTGGACGGCGAGCACGTCCAGGATTGATTTATCATGTCTAGACAAGATGCGATAAATCGATCCCAGAAGATCGATTGCTTCCCGCCGAACCAGGAAGTAAGTATAGACGTACCCTTAGAGGAGACATTTTATATTCACCTTGAAAGAACAGCGATGTTAAGGAAGCTGCCAAGGCTTGTTTCATATGCCAGAAGTACTAGCTAAGTCAAGCAAAAGAGCCCACGTTGGTGGCACAGGAAAGATTTTCTGCTTGGAGCAGAGTAGGCGTAGATTTGTTTACAATGACCGGGGAAAAAAAACTATGCATTTGTTCTAGACTGTTATTCTCACATCCCTGAGATAGCTTTACTAGAAGATACTACAACTAAACAGGTGATTGTGCATATCAAATCTGTTTTTGCTAGCCATGGTATACCTGATGTGGGTATAACTAATGTGGTTACATCTGATACTGGGCCACAGTTCAGTGGATATGAGTTTAAGAAGTTTGCAGTGAAGTTTGGGTTTAGGAATGTAACCTCTAGTCTCAATTACCCCAATTCAATGGGTTGGTGGAAAATGATGTTCAAATAAGAGAGTGCCTATTGAAAAATGCTGCGGAGTCATTGGTGGTGTTCTGTAATTTAACAATACCTAAGTACAGACCTTTACCTTTACATTGCAGAATGGCACAATGAAACATGGTTTGTTACCTGCAGGCATTTTATTTAATAGAAAACTGAGATCTAGAATGCCTGTAATGAAAAAGCTGATGTCAGAGGAACTGGAGACTTGCAGAAATATAAAGAGGCAGATAAAGCTATACAAAAAATCCGATACATTTTGGGGTTCTGGGAGCTATCACTACTTTATGAATATGGCACAGTGAATGTCTCTGATGGAAATCAACGGTTGCAAACAGCAATGTTGTCTTAGGAGGGTGTCACTCCAAATGGACATATACTGAGGAGGAAACAATGACACTTTCTCCAGCTTTTCGAGGGAAAGGGATAAGGGGTACTGAGTTTGCTGTCTTGCCTGAGAAGGTCTCAGTTTGGTAACAGCCAGACAACCAAGACAACTGAGCCCCAGGATATAATACTGCCAGAAAAAATAGACTCACTACCTCCTCACAACAGTAGTACTTGTGTTCAAGGGAAACCTGCAAGTCCAAGTGACAGTTGACAGCTCCTCAGAGATTGATAGAACACTGTTAATAAATTTAATTAGGTTGGTTATAAGTGTTTGGAATTGTGTGTTATGTAAACATTTAAGTGATGGTATTCTTAAGTTTTGGCTGGCAGAGGAAGGAAGACTGGTATTGGTAGCTGTACCTTTAAGTGGTTTAGCTTCCCAGACAGGAAGTCTGAGGGGAGGGAACTGCAGAAGCCCACATTATGTAATGCAGAGGCAGCTGGGAACTGGCATCACTCAATAAAAAGGATCTCTTTCATGAACTTTGGGCCTACTGTGATTACTGATGTAGGAGTCATTTGGTAGGAGATAAAAAAGTATGACTTGTGCGCCATGGTGCTTTGTGAAAGCATCCATCTTTTTTTCACTAACAAACCTATCCCAGTGTCTTGGTTACTGTGTTTTCAGCAGCAATTTGAATGCTGTCCCATTGTTTGTCTAAGAGGGTAGTAGGAGGGAATGGGAATAGCTTTGTTTGGTACAAGTGATGTGGTCTGATTATATTGAGTTGCAATGCTCATACATCAAATTACCAACTGAAAGACTTCAAAATGAAATGGTGGTGATTTAAGTGCATGTGTACTCGTATCAAATGAATAATTCTGTATTGTTTCTTCATGCAAACCAGTCCTCTTCCTTTTTAGGTTTCTAAATAACTTTGAAACTTTCTAATGTATAATCCTTGGCTTCTTTTGTTAGGTATGTATCAATTCAAGTTCAGGGCATCCTTTGTTTTATTTTATTTTTCCTTTCTGTTTACAGTTTTCAAGCACTGGCAAATCAGTGGCAAATATTTTAGCATGTGTTCATCTTTGCTCCTCTGGGTAGTCCCATTGAAATCAATAGGATTACTTATATGAGCAGAGTTATGCAGATACTTCAGTGTTTTAACGATATGGACCTTGGACAAAAAAAAATGTAAAGTTTGAGATGACTTTATAATATTACATTGTTTTACATTTAACTGTTTATAAATCCACATTTCCTAAACTTCTCCTAAAGGAAAAGTTAAGCAGGATGGATGAAATGCTTTTGAAATCAAAACTGGAAAAAAAATCTTAAAATTGCAAACATTTTACCATACTAATTACAGAATTGTTTTTAAGGTATGCAGTTTACTAGCACTTGAAATGTTACGGAATAGTTTGTAACTGTTGTTCTCAAAATGGCATTTTGTGTCCCAGCACGTGCATTGTTCTTTATTTCTCTGATACAGTATTTCCCATTATATATTTGCACTGAGAACCACAAGCAAACAAACCCTGGCCAGCTCAAATGGGTAATTAGTTAAAATATGAGCCATCAATAGAGACACTAACTTGACTCTGCCCAGATTCTGACCTCAGTTATACAGGAAAAATGGAATAATTCAGCACTCGGTCCTGCAAGGTGTTGAGTACTTGGTAATGGGCCCAATCCAGCAAAGCTTTTGAGCATGTGCTTATTAAGTGCCTTGCTGGATTGCTCATAAAAATGCATAGCAGCTTGGCGGAGTGAGCCCTAGAAGAGCAGAGTAACAAGACAGATAGAAAGGACAACTTTTCTCTACTTTCTTGTATTGCCATTGGGAGTTGCACTTGCATCAAAGGGAACAATTTGCCTTTTATTCTACAAACAAGAAATGATAGAAAATTTCACCATATGATACAAATAGAATAAAACCATTAAGAATCTGAATCTTGGATTAGAAATTTCTCTTGTGTTTTAATAATAATGGATGCCTGGGTCTTATGTAGTGCTTTTCATCCAGAGATCTCAGAGTATTTTACAAAGGAGATCAATTTCATTATTCCCATTTTACAGATGAGGAAACTTAGGCACAGCAAGGGACACGACTTGCGCAAGAACACCCAGCAATGTAATGGCAGAGCCAGGGATTGAGCCCGGTTCTCCTGTCCCAGTCCAGCGTCCTATCCACTAGGCCATGCTGCTTAGCTATTAACATTTAAATTATACTACGGTTTGTAATGCATCAGTATGGCTAAGGCCCTTCATTTTCAATTTTTATTTTGTTTAAAATGTTCCAGTAATTTATCAGTATTCATTACAAAAATTAATAAAACTGAAAATCAGTACAACAATTAACTCAATAGTTTTTTGGGTAAATATCAGGGTTAATATTGGGGGAACAGAGGACCAAAAAAAGCAACAATAGAGAAAAATAAGAATATTGAAACTAAAAGCAGTTTAATGCTGTGGCTTATTTAATTAACTGTACATTAACAGTATGTACACACATGTTTGTGTATCTTCCACTACATTGCCTCACTTTAACAGACAGGTAGACTAATTTATTATTAACATAAACACGTCTACCAAATGTAATTTTACTGGATTTACTTAACATAAGCAGTATTTTCATGTACATGAGTGGTCCAAAATTCGGGTGAAAATCAGTAAAAAACTGAATAATAACTTTTATAAAACCCAGGAATTTTTCAGTAAAAACTGAAGACGTAAGAACTGAAAACGAAGGGCCTTAAGTATGGCATATTCACTTTCTTTAATCAAAACTAGTGTTTTTAACAGAGTTCTAGTCATGCTGTCTTTATGTAGGGTTAATGCAAAAGATGCTAAAATCAATTACACCTCTACCCCGATATAACGCAGTCCTTGGGAGCCAAAAAATCTTACCGCGTTATAGGTAAAACTGTGTTATATCGAACTTGGTATGGAGGGCCGGATAGGGAAGGCTGTGCCTCTCCAAACATCCTGGCCCCGCCCCCTATCCGACCCCCACCTACTTCCGCCCCCTGATTAACCCCTCAGAACCGCCGACCCATCCACAGAGAAAAATTGGTGGGTGCAGCTCCCTACCCCGTGCCCCAGCTCACCTCCGCTCCGCCTCACCACCTCCCCTGAGCGGGCCGCCGCTGCTCTGCTTCTCCCCCCTCCATCTCTCCCTCCAAGGCTTGCCGTGAATCAGCTGTTTGGCATGGCAAGCCTGGGAGGGAGGGCGGGGGGAGAAGCGGAGCGGCGGCGCACTCAAGGGAGGAGGCGGAGCTGAGGTGAGCTGGGGCGGGGAGCAGCTCCTCTTGGGCCCCCACCCTGGTTACTTGCTGCGGCCCTCCCCATGCCCCGCTCTTTCAGAAACTTTTGCTCCTGCATTATGGCTGCTATTTAGGTTTTAAAAATAATTTTCTAGAGTTAAATACTGTCTTTAGTAGAGACAATACACAGTTCCTGTGGTATCAGAAATTCCAGCTAGTTAACATTTTCTGTGTACTTACTTTTGACTTTCTAATATTGCCTTATGGGTTTTGTCTTGATTAGAATAAAAGGTGAGTTGTTAGAAGGTTAGCTAGCATACTCTTACTAGCATATTCTAACACTCTCTAGCATAGACAAGCAAGCCCATGTAGACAATTAACACATGCCAGCTGGCCAAGATGAAGCCTACTTAGAAAATCTGTCTAATGATACATCTTTAAATCTTAGTCATGACAAACCCTATCACACCAGCTAAAGGAGAAATCCTTGCTGAACAGCTGTGGTCTCCACCAGTTTAAAACGATAAGTTATATTGTTTACTGCTGCCTTATCAAACTGTTGATAAGGTGTAAAGAAAGTTTCTGATATCTCCAATATTATATAGGAGTTCAGCAGGGCTGATCGCATGTAAAGTTACATGTGTAAGTAATTGCAGGATTGGGGTTTAAGACATGCTTCCTGGTAAGTGATGTGTCTTGCCAGTCTGCAGTTTGATTTATTGATTGTCCAATTCATTTAATTTAGCTGCTGTGAGGGTGCCTTCAAAGCATGTGTTATAGTTGCTTCTGTTATCTTTTGAAGTTAGATGGGAGAACTAAATTTATCTTTTTTTCCTCCAAAGAAAGGTTTTCTTCCCACAAATTTCCGGGGGTGAGTTTAGTCAGATTCCTATGTGAGGCATAGGCATTCACTATGAGCCGAAGTGTTGTTTGCCAGCTAGCCTTTATACTCAGTGAGCAATTGTGCTAGTAGCACAAAAAGTGGAAAGTGTTTCCAGACTAGTAACCTAGTATAATGCAAGACATCTGATTTTAACTGAATCTTTTTTTTTTTTGCTTTCTTTTCATTCAAGACATAACCATTCTTCCTTTATTATATTAAATGAAATGCAATGAGTAATTAAGCACAAAAAGACAGTGATTTCATTTTATATGCAGTGAATTACCTATTGGAGCATAGTTGCATGAGCCTTAGAGGCTCTCTCCTTTATTGAGAACTGAGGCACACATCAGATGATACAACTAAAAGCTATTTGACTTTTACTGAGTATTCAGTTACCCTCACACTTATTGAAATTTCAATTGCCAATATTAAAAGAAAACAGCAGGGTATTTTTAAAGTGTGAATAAAAAGGACAGTAGCTTTTTCCTCCCTGAAATTAGAATAAGGAATGATCCAATGGCCACTGACCCCTCAAGAGAAAACTAGTGTTTGCAAATCATGTAACCATCAAATGTGCTAGCAGTTATTGATGTCTGCAAATGGTGGAAACAAAACCTGAAACTGTGGGTAGTGGCTTCTTTTGGGTTTTGTCTCCTTTTAAGCCCCAGACAGGGATTTCATGCCCCCTAGCAAGAAGTTGGTGGGGTGGGGGAAAGGGGAATAGTGGTAGGGAAGAGAGAGCTTTTCAGGGCCAGCTCCTAAAAAGACCCAAAAATCAGGACTGTCCCTATAAAATCGGGACATCTGGTCACCCTGACCTGAATCCCACTACCTGGAGAAATTTGATTTCTTTTCCCATCCATCTTACAGGACTCTGAGATTCAGTCTGAAATATACCCAAGTAAATATAAACTAAAAACGATGTGAGGAAGTGTATGCTAAATAAGTAGAAAGATCATTAAATGTAAGGTTATACATATTTTCTCTCTGAAAATCCCACAATTTTTTCCTTGTTTTTCACCACAAAGCTCTAGTTCTGTTATCTGTTCCTTTCTTTGTGCCCTACTTCATTCTGCTTCCTATGTTTACCTGATTGTAGGCTTCCATCTCTTCAGGACAAGAATTTAATTTTCATTTCTACAAAGTTGGAGCTATATGAATATTAATAATTTTGTTCATAATAGCTCTTATATAGAACTATACAAGTAACTCATTTTCCATAAAATATCAGTAGATCTTTAACATTTAATAAACTCAGCATAACATTGGAGTGCATAAAGCTACCAAATCTGCAAAATAATCACGACTGAAAAATGTGCATCAGTGTCTACTGCATAAAAAGCTGCATTTCAGGATGATAACACTCAAGAAAGGAGTGATGGGCAAATCCTTCTACAGTGCACTCATTCAGAGCACTTGAGACGGATAAACAGGTACTGTCTAGACCTTCCAATTTGTTCCCAGAGCTTCAATCACTAGCGCTATTATGAGGCAACTGTCTGCCTGAAAAACATTCTGGGCCTGATTCTGATTGCACTAATACCAATGTAAATCAGGAGTAACTCCACTGAAATAAATTGCTACTCAGATGTAAAACTGAAAGATAAAGTTAGAAGGAAGCATGAGATCAGAATAAGGCCTGTAGCATATTAATATGAAAACGAGTACTCCAAGCATCCTAACTGGCTTCAGAGTTCCCATGTCCATAAGGATTAAAAATGTCTAGGCCCTATTTATACAGGTTTTACAAATGAACTTGACAATTGTGCATAAACACAGTTTAAACTTGTTTGTGGCTGAACTGGGTTCCAAGATGCCTTGATTTGTCAGTGTGCATGGAGGCACACTGCAGAAGTCTTGTTTTTTTGTTGTTTTTTTTTAAAAAGCTCTACGTTAGGTCATCTCTACCTGGCCTCGCTCTAATGCACTTTAGCTCCATCGACGGTGGCTAGCCAAACTACGGTAGAGCCTGCTTTCCCTACAACTGCATAAAATGCAGATGGGTTTGAGCTGATACGGATCTGAAATTTGGAGTGTTTGGATCTGGGGTTTTGATTCAGGCCAATCTCTCTCATAAACACTGTTGTAAATATCTGTCCAGGCATGACCTTAAGATGAAGCAAGGTGTATTCAGGGTAGGTATACATTAATACCCAGAATGCTTTTTTATTCTGCATTTATTGCAAAGCTCTACTTTGGGAACATACCTTTTGGGAACAACAGCTGGCAGATTGCACAACAGGGATTCAGTCCCTAGTGACAATGAATAGCAATAATTTCTTTCACTTTATTTTTAAAACATCCATCCCAGGCATTAATATTTATGTACATCTCTGGGTGTACACATTTTTAAGAGTTAAAAACTTTGCACTTGGAAGTAAAGGACGCCAAAAAAAACCCTATTGAACAGTCTTAAAGAATTCAAACTGGGCTAATTTTTAAATGGAAAGTTCTGAATTTTCTGAAATTTCTAACATTGAAATACAAACCTTTTAGTCTCCCTCTGTGTCCCATCAAAACAATCTGAGTTTCAAATATTAGATATTCGCAATGCACTGCTCAGGAATAAGCTGCAGACCACAACTTGTTTTCAAAGTTTATTCAGCAAATAATTTTGAAGAACTATCACATTTTTGAAAAGTGATCTCTTCATAGAGAGTTGGAAAAAATGGACAGCATTAATCAGTTAGATTATTCAGTACAATGACTCTGTCCTGCTGTAATTATGCCAGTAAAGTGTCCCAAACTATGTGAAGGTAGAACAGTGGTTGAAAAATATGCAAATGGGCAATTCAGAAACATTATTTTCATAAGTCAAACACTCACTGCACAAGGCCACATCCTTCTAAAATTCTGTGAATTTATAAAGTATTACAGTGAGCTTGTAAGTTAATATGTTACAAAATATAGTTTTCAGATACTTGAGGTGATTAAGTTAATGCCACTACTGATAATTTGTGAAAATATTTTACATCTTGCTCAAGATGCCAGTGGTCAAGTGGAATTACAGCAAATTTGTTACAAATTTTTAATTTCTTCTGTGTTTTTCTGTTACTTCTGTGGGCTGTTGAGTCATGTTTTTAATTAAGATTTTATGCAAAGCTGTCACTGATGTGGTCAGGTAAGTGCCATCAACATCCCCTAGCTGTCAGTTTCAGTTTAAAAAACCCCACCTCAACTACTCCCAGTGGCTATTGCAGTTTCTGTTGGGTGTTGCACTACTGTGGTTGTATGGGTTTTGTTTTACCTCTTAGACCTAACTGGCTCTGCATAAAAGTATGTCACTAGGGTGTTCTGAATCTAGCTCTGACTGCTGTAATTGGGACAATGAGGAACAATGAATATAAAGAGGTTTTTGGATCACATAGCTAGCATAAAGTACCATAACAGCTACCTCATGTTTCTAACGACAACATCTTAATACAAAGCTTACCCACATCTGTGCGCAGTCAGACACGGTGGTAGTGAAGCATTGCTTTCAACCTTCGTTCTTTGTGTTTGTTCATTTGTTTAATCTTTGATGTCAGAAAATAGAAAACTGAGAGAGGAGTGGCGGTGACATTCTTGGAACAGGAACAAAAATGCAATCTTGTAAAAAATACAGAACAAAGCTCCACCACCAGGCTCCTGAAGCTGTTGGCGCAAGGAGCTTGTTGTTGGGAGACACCAGTGTATTTGATTGATTTTTAGGTTTGTGAGCATGAGGCATTGAAGCTGCATATGCTGTACTGTTAGCAAGAACCTACTGGACAGTGCACTAGAGATGCTTTAGTAGTAATAGTTTACATGAATAGAGTGCTTTTTGTCCCAAAGAGTCTTTCCAGCGACAAAGCACACTTTAGCTTTTCACATATAGCACCACTAGGATGGTGGGAAGCAGTCAAGCAGTACTGTACAACACTGGAGTGAAGACGGCCTGAGCATTTTTTTGTCAAGTATTATTATTATTATTATTTATTTTATTTTGCCAAGAACACAACACAACCCATTTACTCTTATAAAAGATTTGATATGGTCTCTCATGTCCAAACAGAGCTGACCGAACCTGTATGTGGAATACAGATGTGTGAATATCTCAAAAAAACAAACACACAAACTCCACAAATATTTGCTCAAATAAAAAAATTGAATAAATTTTGGTATGTTTGTGTTTGTTTCAGTGAATACTATAACAAAGAGCTTTATTGGCAGGAACATTCATGGAAGCAGCAAATTTAGAACAGATATAAAATATTTGCAAAATGCAAATTTTGAACTCGGATGTATGTGCGCACCAAAAACCTGATTCTAAAGAGTTGTGCTCATCCATCTCGGGAGGCAAAACATGCCATGTGACCTATGTATCCTGTCAAAACTAACCAATGCAATTAGAGTTTTGAATATCAAATACTCTTAATGAACTGATCACAAACCATCTATGGACCAAGACTTTTTCATTTTTTGGGGAGTGAATAATACCTGTTAATGAATAAGAACAGCCATACTGGGTCAGACCAAAGATCCATCTAGCCCAGTATCCTGTCTTCCGATAGTGGCCAATGCCAGGTGCCCCAGAGGGAATGGACAGACCAAGTAATTATCAAGGAATCCATCTGCTATCGCCCATTCCCATGTGTCTTATTGACAATTAACAAAAAGAAAAAACTCATTGAATAATGTAATCACTACACATTGTTTGCTCAGCTTAAGATTTTACGTTCACATCCCAAAGACCCAAAAGTGCTGATCCAAATCATGTTGAATGTATCTGCCTTAGAGGGATGAAGTATTCATTTGACTATGATGGATTTTGACATACAAAGAACACATTTTCTTTTATTTAGGGCCCAATCTTAAATTAACTAAGTAGTCCTTACTCTTCTGAGTAGTATTGTTGAGTTAAAAGTGACAGCTAATAATAATACTACATTAATTAATTGATATCTACTTGTGTAAATGTTGGCAGGATCCGGCCCTCAATTTGTTTTTGCAGGGAAAAATCTAAACTATTCCAAACTCTCCTTGTTTTGCCTAAGGAATACTACACGATATGAACCATAGCATCTGAACTTTGTGTAGCTCTTGTAATACTGAGATAGAACAAAGTAATAAGCGGATGGAATCTCAGCCTTTGAATTTCTTTGTTTTCCCTCATTTAAAAATTAGTTAAGCATGGTGATAGTTTGTATTTAACGTCAGTGGTGTTTTAACTTTTATATTTGTGTTAAATGAAAATTCCCTTATCTGTATTTTAAATGTGGGTTATTGACCGAACTGTGTAAATACGCATTAAGGGAGTTTATTAATTACTGGTTATTCATGCATAGTCATGACTGGATAAACCTGCTTAGTACCATGATCACCTATGAATCATGATATTACTTTAAAATATGTTATGAAACATGAAACTGTGTATATATGGCAGAGAATCTTCAAAGACTAATACAAGTGTTGGAATTTTAACTTACTTTAGTTATATTAGGTATTTCTGTATTAGCCTGTATACAATAAATGATTTCTGAGAAAGATACTTTAGGTGCACAAAAATGCCACGAGCATCAGTAAAGCTGTATTTCTTTGTGCTCTCAGTACATTGCCATATATTCAACTTTCATCCTGTAGATTTTTATAGTCTCCTGGAAGTTCTGAAGTGTTTAAAATGGCATGTGAGCTATAGCAGCAGTTTTGGTACAGTTATAATAGAATAATGCATACTGCTGGTGGGAAATCATATGGAGACACTGTGAGAAGGTATGTTGATAACCTACACAATGGATATACAGTATGAGGTGCTTAAAGTAGATAAAGTACTAGCTACAGAGAACGTGAATCCTCTTCTATAAACAAGTGTCCAAGGAAATGCCAAACCTTTTAAGTTATATTTTAAATAATACTGCATTTGTAGAAGATTCTTCATGACTGGATAACTGCAAGTATAATTTCATTATTGGAAATTGGTCAGGTATATAATCTTGGGGAAAATCTTAGAAACTTCATTTAAAAAACTTCAAGCTTTTCTGTAAAAAGGAAAAAAGAAAATGTGTACGTGGTGTATTAGATATGGTGCTGGTGTAGGACTTAGAAGACTTTGGTTTCATTCCATTTTCTCCCACCGATCCACGGGATGAACTTGGGCAAAACACATCACCTTCCCATGCCTCAGTTTCCCTTCCCATTTTCTCTGTCTATTTAGGTTGTAAACTCTTCAGGGCAGGATCCATCTCTGTGTGTATAGTGCCTCACATAATCTGGCTCTGATCTCGGTTGGGGCCTCTAGGTCCTACCATAATAATATTTCCAGTAATCAAATTTATAATCCAAGTAACAGAAGTGTCTAGCATGTAACAAAATACATGACACAACTATACTTCCTGATGATAAGGTCAGAGAGTTGAATGAAGAATTCTTCAGTAGTAACCTCTGTAATATTGTCCTCCTTTCTTAAGCTGTTGCGTATTTTGTCGCTGTTTTTGTGTTTGCTCTTGTCAAAATTGTTTGATTAGGCAGTCAGGAATTTTTGTATTATAGTTTATGAAGGGAGTCTGCATTAAAAAAAAATCTGCATGTTGTTGTTCTGCACTATAGCAGAGTTTTTATAAGTGGTGTTTTTTTCTTGTAAAAGTTTTCAGCCACCGTACACACACACAGATTTTTTGCTTTCCTTAAGCATTCACTGTTTTTCACTTGAGAATGGTATGCGGGAATGGCATCTTAGAAAGATTACCTTTTTATTTTTTGTCAAATGGAGCAGACATAGTTCCAAGAGTAAAATGATTGTTTTATTCCAGTGATTTTTTTACTCGGTGTTCCTTGCCAGTGTAGTTCCTGGTTAAATAACAAATCTATAAAGCTGTAAATGGTCTGGGCCCCAGATATCGCAGAATTCACCTTATGCGTCACTATGACAAATGAAATTACTGATTCTGGTTTACTAATGTGTTACTTGTTGAGTCATCTCTGTCCTCTTTTCTCCAAGAAAATATACCCAACTTCTTAACCTTTCATTATAACTTAGGTGCTTGAGGTGGTGTCGTCTTTTACCATATGCAGCAGCCTCCAACAGTGATAATCTCCTTATATAGTATGATTAGCAGTAGTGCACTCAGTGGGCCTGATTTACCACTGTGATACTGCAGTTTTACCCTGCACTTTTTACACAGTTAACATAAGTAATATGAAATGATTCAAGTAATACTTCTAAAAGGTTTTTCTGGGAGAAGTATAATGCAGTAAAGAGACCGGAAAGATTTAGGCACTTGAGAAAAGGGCAGATGCTGTGCTGAATGTTTCAAATCTATATTTGCCTTGTTACATTTTAAAATCAGACACAGATTGTTTACATTTTGAATACATTTTGGAAGCTGAATGTAATGTTTCTGTGTAAGGAAATATGCTTCATTGTTTTGTTTTTTGGGTTTTGTTTTCCAGGCAAGAGCAGGCCAGTGTTCTGTATGCGAACATCAGCTTAGTGGAACCAAGATTAATTCAGCCTTATGAACATGTTATTAAGAACTTCATCCAAGAGATCAAACTTCAAAGCACAGAGATGGAAAGCTTGGCCATAGCTGTAAAAAGGTACAGTGGATAGTTCTGAATGTCTCACATGAGCAATTATGAACTTCACCACTTATGCCTATAGTACAGTGTGTTGGTTAAGTTTACCTGGTACTAATGGCAAAACATATTGAACAGAATATTTTCATTTTTTGGATATTAAACTGACAAGCTGAAAGAATCCCAGGGTGGTTATTTTTTATACAAACCAGACAAATTTGCAAATGACTCTGTAGGTAATTACTTACACTTTGGCTAAATTCTGGGGCCAGTCTTGGATCCAAAGACAGGCTAAGATCCCAGGTTTTAATGGTCTTTCTTTCTTTTGGTTGTAACTGTGACTTTGCATACACATGACTGTCATTTGCTTTTTTACAAATATTATTTTTGTATCTCCGGCTTCAAAGAGAGTATTTAGGTAGCATGTTTGGGTATTGTACAGGCAGTCCTTGACTTTACGATGTTCGACTTATGACAAACGACACTTACGGCGTTTCTAAATTGACATCCTGATTCGACTTATGACAGTTGGTTTTGACTTTACGACTCTCGGTCCCACAATGGAGTGGATTGCGGTTCCGAGTTATGACGTTTCGACTTACGATGCAATTTTCAGGAACCAGTTGTGTCATAAGTCCGAGGATTACCTGTATCTTAATGTTTGTAACTATATCATATTGGCATATTTTTATACTACATATTAAAATTCCTATATGGCAGGGAAGCTGAAAATTATTCCGTTCTAAAAAGTGACTGCGCAAATGTAATCATGGTGTTCCCAGTTCATTGTGTCTCAATGAATCCAAACTAAATTAGCTCAGTTTACAAGTCAGAAATCTTTGATTGCCAGTTCTGTAAACTCAGCCTTGGCTTTGAGAGTGGAGCTGATTTCTTCCCTTCTTGTACATCATCTCTAGTAATATCACAGAAACGTAGGACTGGAAGGGACCTTGAGAGGTCATCTAGTCCAGTCCCTAGCACTCTTGGCAGGGCTAAATATTATCTAGACCATACCTGACAAATGTTTTTCTAACCTGCTCTTAAAAATCTCCAATGATGGAGATTCGACAACCTCCCTGGTCAATTTATTCCAGTCAGAACCGCACTTTGGGGTGCCCTGCAGGCCAGTGCGATTGGCTGGCGCCGTTGGTCCGGAAGATATAGGAACAGGAACTAGTAGTGCGCGGGGGTGCTGCAGCACCTCTGGTCTCGCCCGCTGCACCAAGGGTCCTGGCTGCCCAGCCGCTGATGCAGAGCTAGGCCACCAAGCCGACAGGAGCTGATTTGTTCTGGGCCCCCCACCTCTGTAGGCACAGCCCTGTTTCCAGTGCTTATGTAATACTGACATACCCCTGGTCATCGGCAGGCAGGATTGAACCTGGGACCTCTGAAGTTCAGTTCATGAGCCTCTACTGTGTGAGCTAAAAGCCACATGGTGGTTAGAGATGAATGAATTTGCTACAGCCTTAGCTAAGTGGTCTCGGTGCCACTACATAGGACAGAACACCACATCTAGGTGGTGTGTGGGTTACACTAATCCACCCTGACAGGAATTTTTTCCTAATATCCAACTTAAACCACCCTTGCTTCAATTTAAGCCCCTTGCTTCTTGTCTTAGCCTCAGAGGTTAAGGAGAACAATTTTTCTCCCTCCTCAATGCAACAATCTTTTATGTACTTGAAAACTGTGATCATGTCCCTTCTCAGTCTTCTCTTCTCCAAATTAAACAAACCCAGTTTTTTCAATCTTCCCTCATAGGTTATGTTTTCTAGACGGGTAATCATTTTTGTTGCTCTTCTCTGGACTTGCTCCAGTAAAGGTGTTACAAGTCAAGTTTACATATCAGTTCAAATGTATGTATGTATGGTCACCATCTTCAAAAGACTTCCTTGGTTATGTAATCTCAGGCCTTGTCTACACTAAAGGGAAAAGTTGATCTAAGCTATGCAATTTGAGTTACGTGAATAGCGTAACTCAAATTGACGTAGTTTAGATTACTTACCGCAGGGTCCACACTATGCGACGTCAATGGGAGACACTCTCCCGTCGACTCCCCTTACTCTTCTCGATCAGGTGGAGTACAGGAGTCGACGGGAGAGCTATCGGCGGTCGATCGCCACAGCGTCGATCCTCCGGTAAGTGTAGACAAGTCCTCAGATTGTAAACAGGATGGCACAGCAGTAAATGAAGGCAGAATTTTTGTCACACCACTGAACCTTAAACTTTAAATTAAATTAACGTATTTATGTATTTTGGACAACCTACACAATGGATATACAGTATGAGGTGCTTAAAGTAGATAAAGTACTAGCTACAGAGAACATGAATCCTCTTCTATAAACAAGTGTCCAAGGAAATGCCAAACCTTTTAAGTTATATTTTAAATAATACTGCATTTGTGGGAATTGAATAAGCCATATCAGTACTGGCGTGATAATAGTAGTTAAGTAAAAATGTAGCTTTGCCAGTTAAGTAAGTCAATATGACTAAATCAGTGGTTCCCAAACTGGGGTTCGTGAACCCCTGGGGGTTCGCGAAATGTTACAGGGGGTTCTCAGGAAAAAATTCCCTAATGGCGGACAGAGCTGTACCTAGGGACCCTGGGCAGTATGGGGCCAGCAGCCTGGAGCCCCTGGACTTCCAAGAGCTAAGCAGATCAAAACAAGCATATCTATCACACTGAGGGGATTTAAACTTCAAGACTCCTTATAAGAAATGGAAAGGGAGGTGGATATTTTTTGTTGTTTTTAAAATTAAATAGGCAGCTAATGTTGTTTTTAAAATTATGATGAAGAACAAGTTTAAGATTTGTTGTAATGAGCAGTCTAGGCAAACAACGCACAAGACCTGAATGCTTATGTAGGAGGAACTCTTTGAGTTAGCTTCTTAAATATCTTCATGCTGTTTCACATCTGATACTCCTTGATGAAACATATAAGACAAGGCTCCTAACAGGCTTAGTCAAAGTGATACAAGCTATAAAAGTGAGATCTTGGAAGAGTGTTGCTGTTTTCATAATGTAATAAAAATACTGTAATGATTAAGAAATTAATAATAAATAGTGTGTCATAAAAACAAATTTTATATTTCCAAGGTCACTGCTTTTATAATTTATACTCAGGTAAAGGAGAAAATCCCTGGAAATATTCATTTTTAGGAGGGGGTTTGCGAGACTTGACATTTTATTGAAAGGGGTTCACAGGTTGTTAAAGTTCGGGAACCACTGGACTAAATGTATATAGGGCCTACGTCTGTTAAGAAGATGGTGTATTTTTTACATAGTCATTTTTCAGAGGAGAATTTCACTTTATTTTAAAGGGAAAAATATGAAAACAACTTTCTTCTAAACAGAGCATAAACATCCTAGCCTTTTGTCAGTACTGCAGTATCTATCTTTCGGCCACTAATAAAACTGTGACGTAATTGCCTCTTATGTTTGGCCCAGGTTTCAACATTTGCAAGTGTATGTTTGAACTGGATAGGGCATGTATGTTTTCTCAAATTTTCTTTGAAGTCAATGGAGGACTTATTAGAGTATATTCATGTTTAAATCTTAGAGCTCAGGATAAAGCAGCAATACAGCTCAGTGAAATGGAGGAGGAGATGGATCAGCGGATACAGGCTGCAGAACATAAAGTCAAGAAGGAAGTGAGTACTAGATATTCCCAGCATTTCATAATTATCAGGTTACTCCTGCCCCTATTGAAGTCAATATTGACTTTAAAGGTGCAGGCTTCAGGCCCCAAGTACAGAATATTAGACATTTGTAAATCAAGATGAGAAAAAGTTTATGGTATCACATTTTCCAAATCATCTTATAGGGAAGTATTATTGTTTGGTTTTGATGCCTGTGGGTCAAGGTCTACAGGCTGTAACTGAGCTATATTTCCATTGAAGTCATTTGCTTGAGCGTGGGCTGTAGATTTTAGGACTGATTTAAGGTTATCAAATGCCTGAATATCATAGAATCATAGAAATGTAGCACTGCAAGGGACCCCAAAAGATCATCTAGTCCAGCCCCCTATGCTGAATTAAATTATCCTTCCTTATCCTTTTCTTTTAAAAGCATACATCTGATGCTAATGAGGAATGTAATTCTTAAGGAATGATTTGCACCATGAAAGTTCTAAAAGCCACCCATTTCCCCTGCAGAAGTGGCGGGGGGGGTTGCATCTTCTTTTAGATTTGCTAGGCCTAACAAAAATACTTGGACAAAATTCTCATTGAGTTTAAGGAAGGATTGAGGGCTAAATGATTCTCTGGACTTGCATAGGCCTGATCCAAAGCGCACTGAAATCAATGGAAAGACTCCCATTGATTTCAGTGGGCTTTGAATTGGGTCCAGGAAGAGGATAAAACCTCCCAAAGGAAATTCCTTCGTTTTTCTCACAAAACAGATTGGCTGCTTATGTGAAAGTAGCAAATTGAAAGACACTGCGCTCCTATGTTGTTGGGTGGGGAGTGGAAGGGATTGGCCACTGAAGGGGACACAGAATGGAAAGATGACATCCACCCGGGGAAAGGGTCTAATCAGTAGTAACGGTGCCCTAAATTTTCCAGTCTTTACAGAGTTATGTACTGATTATTGTTTAAGCTGTTTACTCTGCTTAGACTTTCCTTCCTCTGTTCATGCATAGTGGTCTCACAATTAATTTTTAGAAGCGACAAAGGGTCCTGTGGCACCTTATAGACTAACAGAGGTATTGAAGCATAAGCTTTCGTGGGTGAATACCCACTTCTTCGGATGCAAGCAGTGGAAATGTCCAGGGGCAGGTATGCTTCAATACCTCTGTTAGTCTATAAGGTGCCACAGGACCCTTTGTCACTTCTACAGATCCAGACTAACACTGCTACCCCTCTGATAATTATTTTTTAGAGATTCCCAGAAGAGGGAGAGAAATCCTGTCCCTATTGTAGTTAATGGGAATTTTGCCATTGTCTTCAGAGATGTCAGGTTTCACCCATTATCTTAATACAGTTGCAGCCTTGATGGACTGTTGGAAGAATCCTTTTCTCTTCATTATTTATGAGAAAATATATATTGGAACCCTAAATGAACTATGTAATAAAAGGTAGAAAATACAATAAACTACATACTCATCTTTGTCTGTATAACATAATGTTATGTTAAATCACTATTACATTCAAATGCAAATCTACTTCAGTGTATAATATGCCTAAGAAGAAAAATAAAGTTAAGATGGTCTAACACATGCACAATAAATACATCAAATAGTTTTTATTAATTATTATTTTATTTGTTTAATTTTTGTAGCCTACACAATATATTAGGACCAGTCTGCATACTGGAAGACACGGCCCCTTTCACCAAACAGCACATTATTATCATAAACTGCCAAACACTCATTACCACTTACATCATTAATGGGTATTTGATTGGTTAGTAGGTGAGATGGTAAATGGTATTCGGGTAAATATGCTTATGTCATTGTCCTGTAGTATGTTTACAGTAAATACCCATTTTGTAATATAATAATCAGTGATTTATCTATCAGTTTCCTAGAGGGGATAGAACACGCATGACGATATAAAGGTCTCAGGTGTGAATTCAGTAAAATGGTGTGTCATCGTATGTTTGGCAAATGACAATGTAAATCACAGAAAAATAAGTGGAGGATGGGCACAACTATATTTCCTGCTGGGAAGTTATGGAACATTTACACATAGGAAACAAATACATTACTTCTGGAAGAATTTCCTCTCTGCACACAGCAATAAATTGCAGTAATAAAATGTAACACTTTCAACAACCATTATGTGATCAACAGATGAACAGGAAACATGTATCTGTGTTATCAAAGGCCAGGCACAACAAGCCATTGCAATTGTGCACTTGTACATATTTCCAAATGTAGATTGCAATCTTTATCCTAATACAAATCAGTCTGTACCACGGGCTAAAGAATTCTAACAAATATGAATGGATGAGCTAAAAATCGGATAAATGACAGTCTTTTGGGACCACTGGGGTGAAATCCTGGCAACATCAAAGTTAGTGGCAAAGCTCCCATTGACCTCAGTGGGTATGTCTACACTGCAAATAAAAACTTGCGGCTGGCCCATGTCAGCTGACTTGGGCTCAGGCTAACGGGCTGTTTAACAGTGGTGCAGACATTTGGGCTCAGGGATCCTGCAAGGGGGAGAGTCCAAAAGCTTGGGCTCCTGCCTAAGCCCAAATGTCTACACTGCAATTAAAGAACCCCCTAACCTGTGTCCCACAAGCCTGAGTCAGCTGACACTGACACAGGCCAGTTGGGAGTATTTAATTGCAGTGTAGACGTATGCAATGTAGCCAGGATTTTACCCTTGATACATAAGTACCAATATCAAGGACGGGCTGTAACTTATTTCTCCTATCATTCTTTAAATTAAGTTTCTTTTACATGTTTCTTTCAGTTCATAGCGCCACATATTTTCAAAAAAGTAAAACGCCCCGAGAGCAAATGTAACCTGCCAAGATATTTATTTTATGGGATTGTTCTAAGCCATAAATCTTAATGGCTGCAGTGAGCACACTATTGTTTCAGACAGTGTGCTGACTCACACCAGTGTGACACCTTCCTCCATATGATCATATCTGTATTTTGAGTGTACCCTGAACCAGGCAAGCAAACAATTACTGTGCAAGTCATACTTTAGGAATCTGTACAGGTGTCAACAGTAGGAAAATCCTGCACCAGCTGTACAAGTGATTACCTATGTTGCTATAATTAAAACACACGCATACCAAAGGCTCTTTTATGAAAAGAATTGCACTCTGAGGGCTAGTCTACACTTACCCGCTGCGTCGGAGGTGTCGGATCGATCTTCTGGGTTCGATTTATCACGTCTTGTCTAGACGCGATAAATCGAACCAGGAAGTGCTCCCCCGTCGACGCCGGTAATCCTGCTCTGCGAACGGAGCAGGCGGAGTCGACGGGGGAGCCTGCGCGCCGCCGTGTGGACCAGGGGTAAGTACTTTGAAGTTCGAAATAAGATACTTGGACTTCAGCTACGTTATTCATGTAGCTACGTTATTCATGTAGCTGAAGTTGCGTATCTTACTTCGAACTTGGGGGCTAGTGTAGACCAGCCCTGAGTAAAGTTTCAGTGTTTGTTTCTTTCCACAAATAAAATCTGGCAGCTCTCTCAAAATCTTCATTTGCTAATGCTGATTTTTGTGACACCGTCTGGTTTGTAGTGCTCAAGTCAGAGAGGAGGCCTGCAGTGAGTTTAACACTCCCATCTACAGCTCTAGGAGCCTGTGTAAACCTTATTGATTTAAACAAACAAAACCGCCAGTAATCCACTTGGACCAATATTCAAACTAAATACCTTCCTGAGTCCCCTATAAATTAATATACTGTCACCATCCTTTCTCATACTCATACTTCCCCTTTCCTCCCCTCCAAAATGGGATAACAGTATTGCTTTACTTGTATCTAGAGACACTTGGGATAGATGCATTTTTATAACCATATAAATGTATAGTTATATCTGGGTATGATACAGCAATGCTATACTACTACATTATGTATTGAAGTGTGCATTTGTAGTAGAAGGCTGATTTGAAAAGCATAATCTCTTCCTCAAATATGTGATATTAAAAAAATACCAAGTGAACTCTCCTTTTCAGTTTCATTGTGGACACTGGCAACATTGAAACAAGGAAATATGACATGAATTACAAACAACGAACTGTCACACAAATTTCTCTTGGGAGCCAGCATGTGATATTTTCTGAGGGGAGAATGGGGGAGAGAGATTATTTACTCTGGGACCATATGTTTCTTCTGTGCAAATCACGCACTTGTCTGAAATCCAGCTGAGTCCACACAACTGGGTTATGTTTGAATTAAGTAACATTGGTGAACTGACCTGAAGTTTTACTCCAATCTGCTAAACATTTCTCTTCTACAAATACTTCATAAATGGGTCTGTAATAACTTGAGAATTCAATTCAGTGCCCATTTTAGTCAATTGAAAGGAGAGCCAAAGATACGTACTTCAAGTTAAAAGGAAATTGTTTGGCTTAACAATAATGAAATGTTTAATACCTTGCTGACCGAGGCTTTAAAGAAAATGTTTAAATCTGTGTTTTGACTGTTAATAAAATACCAAATGTTACAGGAGAAGCGGAAAGCTGAAGAGGCACTAAATGATCTCAAGCGTCAGTATGAGAATGAAGTTGGTGAACTTCAGGTGACAATAAAAAAACTTAAAAAGGTGGGTAGCTTGGACTTGTGCCTAGAATTCTGTGGATGATATAAGAGGGCCTGACCTGGGGAGATGCTACGTGCCTCTTCCAAGGTAGCTAATGGGAGCTAAGGGTGCTCTGCTTTTTGCTGTGAACATTTTCCAGATAATGTGCATCACTAAATGGCAACTTAAAAATAGTTTTAAAAATTGTGTTGACTAAAATACCCATTGTTGTTGTCCTTGAATCCATTCAGTATAGTTTACTGAAATACTTTGCCAAGGGACCTAACTGATAGCCAAATAATATTACCAAATGATTGCTTATGATTATCAAGAAACTGGCATTTTGATTACCTGGTAGCAGTCTGGAATTTTATACATTGGAAAGAATCCAATTTATCATGTAGAATTATTTGTAATTAACAGAATAATAGAAAGGTGAAAAGGACCTAGTATCATAAGTCGTCATATCCATCTTCTTGGCAATGCAGGACTGTTCTCTGCACTATTAGGTTTATCTCTACTATTAATATTCCTAATACTGCAGACAGCCCCAAATCTGAACTCCTGGTGCAGGGACCAGAATCTGAATTTTGCAGTTGATACGTATATCTGTGATAGGGTAAACCAGAACTGAATGCTTGCTTTGAGTATTTGAAATTCAGATTTAGGTTTTTGTGGCTGGCTCTTGTTACAGCTGTTAATAACATTATATGTGTCTTGCAGCAATATGAATCCTGGATGTGAATTGCACTCCATTTTACTCTTTATTATCATTAAATCACACATACAAGTCCACTGATACTAATGGAAGTTTCTCATGAAAAATAAGAGCACTATAGTATTTTTACTTTATGGAGAATTGGGGTTAGATGAGCTGGGTAGATATGCACAGCTCCATTGAAACCAGGGGAGCTACCACTCTTGTTACCAGCAGAGGATCTGACCCTTGGTTGGTTTCTTGTGTTGCAAAATGACTGTTAACATTTCTAGCAATACTAAATTCTGTAGAACACACTTCGAGAAATTTTCAAAATATTTTTTCTAAAAATGAAATGATATAAGCTAGATAATTTGGAGGAGGAAGTTTCTTATGCCTACACCTGAGAACTCCTGTATTGTTAAAGACCGTTTTGTAGCTCGAAAATGCGCATAGGTGTCTTTCAATATAGGCGTTGATCCAAATGACTTTCTTTGACTTAAGTGGGCTTTGGATCAGTCAAGAATGTGTTTTTAAAATGTGCACATTTTATTTGCTCTTTCAGCTGGAAGAACAATCAAAGAACATAAATCACAGAGAAGATTTGGCTGAATTAAAAAGAAGAATACACGAATTGTCGTTGGTAAGAGCTGATTATAATTTACATACAGAAGATGTAGATTCAACCTGCACTTTGTACTTTCTTCAGTACTGATTTGTTTTCCCACTTCAGAACTGGTATTAGAATTCTGAGGCTAGGAGATCACTTTTTTTTTTTTGGGGGGTAAAAATATTTAAGGTGGTGCAATTACTTATTCATGGATAAAGAAGAAAAGTCTGTTTAAGTAGATATGAATTGTATGCCATTTCTTAATCATTTGAAACAGGATGGTGTCATTTTTGTGTACGAGAAATTGCAAAATCTGAAATTAAATTGAGTTTTTGAGTGTTAGAACTATGGCTCATGGTATGGACAGCATCTACACTCAGATATCTATGGAATGTGCTTAACTTTAAGCATGTGAACAGTCCCATTGGGTTAGTTAATTAACACTTCTAAAGTCAAGTGCGTATTTAAGTGCTTTTGTCTACATCAGAGATTTTGAGTGTCAGTCTTAAAAGTTTACCTTTGTAAATTAGCTTTTCATAACTGGCACTTTTAATAGTTATATTCTTAACTCAATTGAGATTTTATATTGTTACTGTTTTTGATTGGATTTTGATGTTCTTTTATATTTTAGTATTACAACACTTCATTATTTTGTGACGGCAGCTCTGTTGCTTAAACTTCATTTTCTGTTTTTCTTTAGGAAAATCAGAAACTTAAAAAAGATCTTTTAGAAGCACAGACAAGTATAGCTTTTCTTCAGAGTGAATTAGATACTTTGAAAAGTGATTATGCAGATCAAAGTTTGAGCTCAGAAAGGTAAGATACTTCACATTATACATTTTTTATTTGGGGGAGAAATAAGTTGTTTTGTGTATATATTGTATATCTAATCAGTAACAATTATTTTTAATAGATCATAATTGGCAAGTACATAGGTTAAAACTAATATATTGCCACATATTTACTGTTTACTTAGTAGGGTATAATGGCTCTAACAGAGCAATTCTTGGGCCTGATCTGGAATCCCTTATTCATGCAAGTAGGTTCACTGACTTCACTGAGACTTTAGTAGTGAGTGAGAACTAGAGGGTTGGGCCCTTTCTTTATAACTCCATTTCAGTGAAATACTCTTGTCTGTCATGGTAAGTCTTGGAAATCTTCCAAATCAAGGGTGAATCTGCGAAAACAAAAGCTAGTCTGGCTATTTTGAGACCTTTCACAAGAAATAAAAGGGCTAAATTATGCCTCTCATGAGGCTGAGCAGCATTGGAGATGGAAGGAGTCATATTGCCCCAATGACGGGTGCTAGAGGTGTTATGCCTTTGAAAGGCACAATGGCTAGTGGGTTACGAGCATGTCTTGCTACACCTATCCAGCAGGTTTAGCCAGGGTCCTCTTAGTACAGAAAAGGAAGATCCATAAACCAATTTGTGTCATTCAGAGATGTACCTATTGAACCATCAATGCCACTTCCTGTATTCCTAAGCACCTGCAGCTAAATTATGTCTGGCTGCTGGTGGGAGAATAGGGACTCCTTTCTGTCCCTCACCTGCCATAGCATGTTTAAAATGGAGCAGTAGTAATTTAAGCCCCAATCCTTCAAATGGCTGTGCTGTGGAACACTCTTATGTGTGGTCAAAGCCCCATCGAAGGAAGTGAGGCTCTTCCTGGGAGCAGGAATGTACCCACATGCTGTCAATTGTAGGATTGGTCCTTTAACCTTTAGAGTACACATTTAGAGTACATTGGAGTCAAATTGGCATTAATTTCTTGTGCTAAATCCCCCTATAAAATATTTGTTGAATTCAAAGTATTTTGTACACACAGCAGGGATATAGGCAATGTTTAATCTTTGGGGAAGCAAGAGTTACAAAATTATGAAATAATAGCTGTTGGCTATTGCTTAAATGAGTAGTTAGGTATCATAACTAAATTTGTCCACTCTTAATAAAGTGAGATAAATGAGCTTCTGTTCCAAATGCAGTGTTTCCATTATTAATGAAATACCTGGGCTATGAGGGGGATCAGGAGGGGGCTGGCAAAAGCTACCCAAGTCCCCGGTTGTCTATGTCCATGCACACTGGCCAGTTTTGAAACTTCTGTGCCTTTTGGAATTTCCTCGTGGGTGGAACCCTGACTGTTCACAAGGTGCTGGCTTCTTGTTTCCACCTGCTGAATTACATTTAGAACAAGCTAATGATGCTATTTTTTTTCACATCAGTAATTATCACAGTTGCCAAATTGACCACCATTGGGAGAGGAGGTGGTCCATGTGATTGTGAATTGGATGGGAAACATTTGCAAAACAATCTATTTTAAGATATGACGAATGTTTGAGAACTCCTGGTCTATGTTATCAAATTGCTAAAATATTTTAAAAACAAATTTCTTTTTTAATATAAAGAAACAAAACAATCAAAACCTGGTGTAACATAAACACTCAAACCAATTTCTTTTTCTGCTGTATAAATTT
The DNA here is from genome assembly GCA_033296515.1 of Macrochelys suwanniensis. NCBI lineage: Eukaryota > Metazoa > Chordata > Testudines > Chelydridae > Macrochelys > Macrochelys suwanniensis. The sequence continues at coordinate 42,454,779 of CM065780.1, read as the reverse complement.
GCACCCCTCTAAAAATATTTATCTTAGGTTTCTAATTAACTCATTCAAAATCTGTTACAGTTGCGTTTTGTTTTCTGCAAGAGTTAACACTCTAAACAATGGAACAGTGTATGTAGAGAAGTATAACTTTATATTTTGCAGAGACCTGGAAATGGTCCGAGAATACACTGAAGACAGAGAGAGCCTGGAAAGACAAATTGAAATACTTCAGTATGTTTTTAATAATTCACTGTTCTTTATTTACAAACTTTATTCTAAAGTGTGCACAGCTAAACACATTTCTCTAGTTGTTAGGGATATCTTGATGGAATTGGGGAAAAAAATATTATCAAGCAAAAAATTTTTTTAGCTGCAATTTAAACTGTTTGTTGTTGTTGTTGTAGACTTTACTCTACTACCTGGACTATTTAAGCATAGTTTGAGTGTCACCTGGGAACACAATGTAAAAATGCTGTCTGAATTTTGTATCCCTCCACGTGATCCCTATATAATCTTGTCCTTTCACAAAAGATGAAAGCATTAAGTTGTAATGGCTCAGATATGTTTGGACTGGTACTGGTTGACTACTTCATTCTTATTTTACCGCAAAATAATTGCACACATTATTATCTTTATGTATAGTACTAGAATGATTTCTGACAGCCTATCCCTGATGTCTCTATTTATGCATGCTGCAGTTCTGTCTGCATTTTTTTTCTTTAATGCTGTTGAGCAGAGGGATACTGGACCATATCATGCCACTGATTTATAAGTGGAGCTCCCTATTGACTTAAGGGGGCCCAAAATTTTAAAGATTTATTCACCACAACTGCCAGCATCTTCAGTTCAATATTTGGTAGTGTGTGAGACTGCTGAGTCTCTAATACTTTGTGGGATTTTTGTTCTTAGCCTCATTGCCTTTCATTTCTTTATAATAAGGTGAATAAGATCCTTGTCTATCCATGTTATTCTAAATATTATCACTTGGCTCCTTTTTATTGACTTTGCCTCTCCAGTAACTCTCTTTTTTATCGTTATCTTTGAAGCACCAACAATGTGTCCTGTGCTGTATGATGCACACACACCGCTTCCTTCAAGGATCACCCAATCTAAATAGTTTTATATCTTCAGCAAGTTTCCCCATCATACTCATGATTTTTCTTCCAAGTAATTGAACAAAATCTCTCTTTAAAGTTATCCCAGTGGCACTCAGGCACTTTCCTCTGTTCATCCCAAATCATTACCATTCACAAGCAGTTTCTGGCTTTGAGATCCAAATAACTCAGCTGAAGTTGCTCATCTCCCATATTCTACTTATTGACCTTGCAGAATTCTTTTAAGTATTACATAGATCATGTCCACTCCTCCTACCACCAAATATTTTCAGTTGCTATACTTTTTTTAAAAATGAGTATTTATGATCTTCCTTTTGTGAATTCAAGATAACCTTCTTTATATGTAACTTTCTAACTTTCCAGGTATGCCCCTATTTAATGGTCTTGACTTTGTAACCTTTGGTCCTGATCCTGGAAACATACATGTGCTCAACTTTACTATCACAAGTAGTCACATTATTTTAAAGTAGGTTTTTTTAGAATGTAATATATACAATATATAATATTTTAATGATTCCATAGTGGACCAAGTCATTGGGCTTCTCCTGAATTCCTCCCACCACAAGACTTTGTACATCAAAGGCTAGCAATATGTTTGCATATAAAGATAAACAAAATAGTCAAAAGAGAAAAAATACAATGAAGTGTGCTGTAAAGATTGCTAAGCAGTCAAACTCCCAGCAGGAGGGTTAAAATAACCTATTCCGTGTTTTACATTGTCCAGCCATGTTGGAAGAAAGATGCGAGGCAATGGATAATTCGGCCACAACCTTATTCATCTAAAATAACTGGGAGTTCCTAACGTTAAATTCTCCAGTGCAGGTCATAATTATTTCCTTAATCATTTCCACATAATCCCCAACCTAGTCCCAGCCATCCTGTTGCTGAGACCCTGCCACTCTACCCTTACATGGGTTAAGGGGGGTAGGAAAAGGAGAGGGTTGGTCCCCTCTGTATCAGATGTAGGAGCCCCAAACCCTCCTTTCTCAGCTACCTTAAGGGATGCTTCCATCTAAATCCCCTTCCAGTTAATTTGATCTGATGACTGTATCCCTTTAATAATGAATACCTACAGTGGACATCCACCACACGGAGGTGCCAGCAGTTAGCTTGCTGCCTCCCTCTACCCGCTCTGGGTTCTCAGATATTTACCAATTCCTTCCTTAATATTGGACAAAAATATATCCACTCCCCAGTTGGATGGGTGTACCCCTAACTTCCTTCCCTCTAAAGAAAGAGAGGCACCTACACTAAACAAATCTGTAGTGCTTTGATTGGGCAAATTCCATTCTTTCCACACTCTTGTAGAAGTATGACTCTCCTTGCTGTTCCTTAATTGGTTTGTTGACATGTTGCAAGTCAGGGTGTCAAGTCCTTTCCCCCCTTTGCAGATCAGCTGGAAGGGCAGTGCCCTCCTGACCTAGTCCAGCGACCTCCTGCTCTTTCACACTCTGTCCAGGTAAACTTTCCCCTCTTCCTCCACTTCTGCTGCAAGTTACAGAGAGAGCCCTTAAAGTGGTAGTAACTGCTTGTCTTCTGGCCAGCTGACTAAGGAACCCCTGTCTACAGTTGCAGTGAGCCCAGTCTTAGTTCAGTTTCCTTGAAAGTAAACGTCCTCAGTTGACAGTGGTTCATCAGAAAATGCTCACAACATTACACTTGGAGTACAATAACAGCTCTGGGCCCACACTTCTCATTAGAGAAAAAAAGAACCTTTCTAATTCCATCACAACTGCTGGATTTGACAAGATATAACCTGTAATGTAAAAAATCTAATAATCCTCTTTTTGCTTAACCTATTATAGAAGTTTTGCAAGAGAACTTTAATTTTGTTTCCTGTTTCATCTTAGATCAGCTAACAGAAAACTACATGACAGCAATGATGGTTTAAGGAGTGCACTAGAAAACAGTTTAAGCAAATGCAACAGATCACTGGTACGTAATATAAAATTATAAGTTATACTAATATGTTTTATATAATTGGCCATATTCTGCTGTCTCTTACACCAGGGTAAGCTGAGAAAACTCCATTGACTTCAATAGAGTCATTCTGGGTTTACACTCATGTAACTGAGAGCAGATTTTGGTGCAGTGTTACTACATTCTGAAGTTGTCTATTGTCTCTCTATGTGTACGTAATTCCTATTAAATATTGGGGTTATACACACACATATCAAGAGATGAAAAGAACCTTTCTTTCATCCTGAGATGAATATATTTACATTGGAGCCCTCATATAGTGAAGACACACGGAACAACTTAAGTCTCAGCAGAGATTCACTGTAATGTGAATTGCAATCTGCCATTTAAATACATGGACAGAGTTCATTATATTTAACTGAAACATAAGAGTTTCACTGTAACTGGGTTCACTTTCAGTGGGTTCCACTGCCCCACATCTAAGAGGCCACTCATACTTTCTGTGCTGTGGATTCTCCCTGTTCGCTGTAATTTGAAGGAAGGTATGTCTACACTTCAAGCTAGAAGGTGTAAATTCCAGCTTAAAGAGACATAGCTGTGTGAGCTCGGATTGAACCAGTGTGCTAAAAATAGAGTGTAGCTGTGACCGTGTGAAGAGTTAGCTGCCTTAAGTATGTACCTGTCCAAGATGCTAGGGATGTGCTTGAGGCGGCTAGCCTCTCATGCCGCTTGTGCCACTGCCGCTATTTTTAACATGCTAGCTCTGATCAAGCTACTGTGGGCATGTCTCCTCAAGCTGGGAATTGCACCTCCAACTCAAGTGTAAACGAAGCCTGAGAGAGGTCTGGTTTGATGAGCACAGGGAAACAGCAAGACACAGTATGGTTAACTGTAGTGGCCACAATTTTATTCATTTAAACTCTTACCTAGCTGGAGTAGCTCCCCCAAACTACCCTGCAGGGTTTTTCTTATGGGAATGTCAACTGGCCCCAATAGTCCCAATGGACTATAAACTTGAGGATGGTTGTGAAGGCCAGGCCCCCTCTATACCCTCAGACCTGCCAAGGGACCTTGATCGGAAGCTGGAGTCCCAAACAGCTCCCCTCCTCCACATTGGAGGTAGGTCAGCTAAGATGAGAGGAGCTACATGCTGAGATATAGAGGCAACTCCCTCACTGCGCGCTGAGGAGATATGCCTAAGCAGTCCACTGTGCTACAGGGATCTGTGCTGGACTCCTTCTAACCCACCAACTGCACTGGTACTGTCCAACAGTACCAGTTGGATAGGGTGGGAGGGATAGCTCAGTGGTTTGAGCATTGGCCTGCTAAACCCAGGGTTGTGAGTTCAATCCTTGAGGGGGCCATTTGAGGATCTGGGGCAAAAATTGGCAATTGGTCCTGCTTTGAGTAGGGGGTTGGGCTAGATGACCTCCTAAGGTCCCTTTCAACCCTGATATTCTATGATTCTAACATTGTAACAGTTGTCATGTAACCCTCCCCGTCCCCTCAATCAAACATTCTGTTGCTGGGTGAAAAAAACCACCCAGCAGTTTGCCAGTTTTGCCATATAGGAAAAATCCCTTCCAGACCCTAAAACTGGTTGTGAGCCAAGCCCCTGGCATCAGCAGAGATCCAGCAACTAGATGGGTTGGGAAGGGCGAGGCTGAAACAGGAAGCCCACAATGGCTACCCTGCCTAGTTAGCAAACTGTATTAATCCTCCCTTCGCTCCCACCAAATGGGAGCCAATCACCTGGATCCAGCATCATTCCCACCACCCAGTGACAGCAGTGGTGGGTGCGCTAGGCCCCCTGAGTCCAGGCTCAAATGTACCATGTGACTCCCTCCCTCTCCCCCATACACCCTGCAGCACAAGGAAGAGAAAAGCAGCCCTTATATGCCGAAAGCGAAGGGGGGAGGGTGAGAGAGGAAAGGAGAGGGGGTATGTGGAACACTGTCTCAGCTGTTCCCAGCCAGGAACTCCATTCTCTCCCTCCAGCCCACTGCTTCTAGCCCCATCACAGCTGCACCCTGGCTGGAAAGGTGAGCACGTTTTGGTAAAATAGATATTGAGACTTTTAAAATTTGGTATAATGTCTTCCAGCAGCCTGAATGTCTATGACCTGAGGGTATTTGAATCACATTGGAGATTTCGCTCTCTCCATCTTGAGCACCTACATATTCTAACTGGTGGTTTATTCCAAAACGAGAAACAAATCTTAGGTCATTCCCCAAAATACTGCTTTTCTAAAAGACTGTATTTAGTTCATGGAATGAGGTCACTTACTCGAATGATGCTGTTATATAGACCAGCCACTTCGCACTTTCAGAAATCCCATTGCTGCTTGGTGGTTGAGTGTAGGAGGCAATAACTCCAGAAGTAGGATGACAGTATGGACCCCATACATTACATATTTGAATATAACATGTTGGACATATATACACGTTGACATCCAGTCCTGTTTTAAATGGTAAGGAAAATAAAAAGTTGGATTTACATCATAACATACAGCAGGGTTAGCTGTGATGGTTGTAGTCCCACATGTACAAAAAACCAAACACACATTTACAATAAGATACTTATAGACCTTTCTACACGTCTATTACAGCGTCTAACAAACATCTCCCCGGGGAATACAATTACTAGAAGCAGCCCCAAATGTAATGGTGGCCAGTCTCCTCAAAATCCACGATATGACAGGTAGGCCTGGTACATTTTTACTTAAATTATAGCATAATGATGGACTATTATACATGTCTTAAGACAGCTGAATACTTAATACAAAATGACAGAGTTAAACAGCCTGTTCTATCTCTTCTCAATTCCAACTCAAGAAATTCAAGCAGAATTCAATTTGTGTCCTCAGCAGGACCAAGCCTTACAAAACATGATTCTAATACAGACCATTCTTAAATGGTCCCTTCAGTACTTAAAAGAGAGAGCACTGTTTTTTTTCCAAATCTTTAACCTGTATAGCTGGTGTCCCTGTGTAATAACTTCTATCAGTGTATGAGGACCTGATTCTTCAAGGGGTTAAAGATCTTCATCTCTCAATGAAATCCCAGTTAAGTGAGTGTGCTCAGCACTTTTGCTCAGCACTTTGCAGAATAGAATGTATAGAGAGCATAAGACCATTTAATTAATTTTCAGCTTCAAAAATTCTTGGGCTAACTATTAAATGGCCACAGCAACTAACTGTCTGCTTTGTTTTATTCGATGTAAGTTCTAGATCCAAAACCCACTGAAGTCAATGGAAAGACTCCCATTGATCTCACTGGGCTTTGGATCAGGCTCTAAGTGCAGTAGGTCATACCGTTTTACTGGCTTGACACATTCTCTTTGGAGTTAGCTAGAACTGCAGTGAAAAATGTGTTTTCTTTCTTAAATGACAGATTGTCTTTTTTTCCCTTTGTTATTACTTCAAACTGCATATAGATCTATATTGGGGCCTTTATATGGTAAACATATATTTTGGCAGTGGGTTGACAATCCTTTGTAAACATTAAATTGGCTTTCACTTTACACTAGTGATATCCAAATATATCATTAATTCAATGCTATTACTGAATCTGCTGTCTCCATGTTGGAGACTTGTTAGCAGGCTATAAAATTATGATTGCAACAAACTATCCTGCTGAATGCAGATAAAATAGATTCCCTCTTGTTGGATTCTCTGTACGTTTTGAAAGATGTCCCTTACTAAGTTGCACTTTAAACGGAGTAATTTTCTGAGGTGAAGGAAGGAAGGAAGAAGTCTATTTAGCAGGCCTCAGGGATATCCTTCTCTGAGAGCGTTTAGAAAAAAACCAACCTTCTATTCTGTGCAATCTAGTAAATTCCAATCTAAAGTGGAAAAATTGACTTCTTCAGAAGTACATGTGCCAGGGGTAAAACTCATTCCTGGCAGGTATGGTTTAGCAGTATTTAAAGAGAGATGAACTTCTGCTCCCAAAATGCCTCTCCATTTTCAACACTTTGTATCATACAAGAAACATCAGATCAGTGTTCAGAAATCTGGGTGCTCGTTTGGATTCTAACCTTGCTTTTAAGACATTTGCAATAGTAAATATATTTTTCTTTTCTCCGGTCATATAACCTCTCTTATATTAAGTTGCCTTAAGCACGTATGGAATTCCCAACACTGAATACATGCTTTAATGATTTTAAAAATTGACTAATGTAGTCTTCTGTTTGAGGTTATGTTTAATGCTCTTAATTTTGCTACAATATGCACCCTTTGTTCATATATTAGTGGGATGGACTAACATCTCTACTGCCCTGTTTTTAATATGTTCATGGTACAACGTTCCATTTTTTTTAACAACCATTTCCTTTTGGATTAAGAATAACTCATTATGCCAGATTCTGAATAAATACAACATCCTCACCATGGCATGTTATCTGAACTGTTTGGGTGCTCACTGCTAAGGGTCTACATTCAGGAACTCATTTATTGGGGATTAAAATAATAGAGATCCTTCTTTCAGTAAAGGGCACTAAAATGTGTAGTTGAAATGTTTTATTTTGTTGGGGAATGAGATCCTGTAAAAAGAATATTTTCCCCCACTTTTGTCACTAGATCATCTCGTTCTTCCTATGTGGATGAAGATGAGTGTTTAGCCCTTTGTGACCCTCTGCAAAGGATAAACTGTGATGCGGATAGCTTGTCTGAAAGCTGCTTTGACAGTGGTTTGTCTACCTTGAGAGACTCAAATGAATATGATTCAGAAGTGGAATGGAGACATCAAAGAAGTTTTCAAAGGCCACACTGTACACAGGACAGTTCTGGTGGTGATGCTTCTGATACAGATGTAAGCTCCAGTCTTATTGCATTTCTAAGAGATACCTTTGTTTGGAGGCAAACAAACAAGCTCCCTGTTTGTAAAGTGAAATCGATCTTTTCACCTAAATTGTTTTTACCTGGGTTATAAGCATTAAAACAGAATTAATAGGATACTTTTGTGGAATGCTTAAGGGAACACTCTGTGGTTTAAAAACAGTCCTATTTTAACTGATTGTATAGACCCATTAATGAAGCTATATCTTTTTATAAGTTTGTAAAAGTGAATTTAATATTTGTGAAAGCTGATAAATTGTTAGCCCCGAAGATTAAAATCCTCCTCTTATCAACAAAACAGATACAATAGAGGGAATACATCACCCATAGCCTGCCATTGTGCCTTGGCAGTCATTTAGAAAGAGGAAAATAATAATAATAGTATTTATTAACACTTACAACATTTTACATGCAGAGATCTCAAAAAACTTTACACTGTAGGAAAGCATTGTTGTCTTAATTTGACTAAAGAGGAAACTGAAATAGAGATAGATATAGTGACTTACTAAGAGGCAGTGACAGAGCTGGGTATAGAATACTGGCCTCCTGACTCCCAAGTAGCTCAGTCTTCCTGACTCTTCAGTCCCTGGTCTTTGTGTTGAGAATGCTATTAAATTGCTGTGACTTTGTTTAATTAAGGAGCTGGTGGCTCAAACTAGTTGAAGTATTTCTTTCATAACTTTTGAAGTAATTTTTCTCACTGTTTGTTTATTGTAATCCCTTTGAATCTGAACATTTGCTTACTGAAATCTTTTACTTCTATTACATCTGGAAACCAGATTGATGTTGTAGGGTTGTTTGAGTACCGGGCATTTGGCACTGATTGTTCTTGAGAACACTAGAGTAGAGAAAGATATTTGTTTTGGGGGAAAAAAATCCAAGATGCCTATTCAAAGCATTATTCTTTTTCTGAATTGAGATAGTAACATAATATTTGGTGGTACTTGCAGGTTCCAGAGATTAGGGATGAAGAGGCTTATAGTCCTGACAACAGCAGTACAGCAGAAGACTGGAAATCCTCACAGCCAGTCAGTCGAAGCAGCTCTAATGCTTCAACGAGGAGGTGTCTCCCTGCCCTCTCTCCACAGGTAACCAGTCCAGAGCAATTTTATATTTTAGTTTGATATACATAACTATACTGCCATTTTTTTCTCATTTTTAATCTGGATTTGGTGGGCTCTTCTTGCTTTTAGACAGACACAGTAGACTGTAACCTGAAATACCCTAATTCAGAGAAGGCTTACAAGATTGTTCTTGCTGGGGATGCAGCAGTAGGGAAATCCAGTTTCCTTATGAGACTTTGCAAGAATGAATTTCAAGGAAACACCAGCGCAACTCTGGGTAAGGATTTGCGATCTAAAGCATATGGGTGCCTAAATATGTATTAGGTTGGGGGAAACAGGACCATTTAGTTATCTTTATAAAACATGGAGTATGTTCCTGAACACACTCTGCACAAAGACCCCTATTAAAATCGGTGTGGAAGGGATGCAGTATCAGGATCCTGGAACCTACTTTCAAAAAAAAATCCTCTTTCCATTTTCCATTATCTTCCTCTTTCCTGCTATGATTGCTACCCCCAGCACATCCCTTGTGGCCTCTCATGGCCCTGCAGTTGCAGTGCACTCAGGGCCCCTGGGATTCTTTCAGTCAATTAGGTTGGTTCAAAACCATGTACCCTCTTCCTGGGGTCTGATTTATTAAGACTTTCTACAAAGTGTAACTCACTTTGTTAGTTGCCCCAGTTTATGCCCACTCTGGATCTATTTAAGAGTCTCTTGCTCCTCTTCAGGAGGTCTCCCAGCCCCCTTTCTGGAACTGGACTTTAAATTGTCACTTTCTGTCCCTCCTCAAGTCAGGAGTCTCCAGCTTCCTGCCTTAGAGCAGGGTTGTAATTTAGGCAATTACAGGTCTCTCTGCTCAAGACAGGAACCCCCAGCTCTCCTCCTGGAGCGGGGTGTACTTCAAGAAGTCACTCTGTCTCTCCTTAAAGTAGGATCACCAGAGAAGTTATTGACTCTCTCCTTAAGCCAGGAGTTCCTCATCTGGAGTACATCCTCATTTAGGTCACCAGTGGAGCCTCAGTCAGTCAGATTCTCTTCCAGCTGACCCTTTCCCCACTAATTAGTCCTTTCATCCTCATGCTAGGAGGGTTCAGCAGGCAAACTTTCTCCTTCTGGTGTCATCCTTGCTATTGGGGAGGCAACATATGCTAGTCCCCTTCTCCCAGCTCATCTCCAATTGATCAAGTGAGAGGGGAGCCTTGCCACACCCACTCTGCAGTAACTTACTTTCTCCAAACAATGCTTATACTCAGAATTGCTTCTTCTCTATCAATACCTCTTATTATCTAGGGCTTTGCATATATCAAACCCTCCCAGAATCCGAAACAGCCTTGCGAGTGGACAGGCAGAAGGGGTACACTTAAGGATCCCAACGCTTATCTCTGTCCTTTTTCATGTCATTTTCTTTTCATTTCTTCTTCAAAGTTCTTGAAGCCTGGAAGGAATCGCTCTAATTGAAATGCAATTGGAGGAATTTTAACAAGCTTGGAGGTCTCAACATTCCAATCTATATCATCACATCCATGAACTACTGCAGTTTATATTAAGTTCAAAGCTTGACTTTTTTGTCTGCCCATCAAATCACTTGTGTGTTTGTTTGTTCTGATTTGAGGTTTTGTTTTTGTTTGCTACTTGTTTGGAATAAGGTCTATTATACAAAATATTTTCTGTCCTGTAAAAGGCTTTTATAATGTAACACGTGGAGCTTTTTGTTGGTTATCATGTGAAATTTGCATCAATACTCCTGAGTAAATTCATGAGAGAATGTTTTAATCTTTTTCCCCTAAAACCAATTGATTATGCACCATAATACATTGGGGGGGGGTGATTACTGCATTTTTTTGGGTGCTTGAACTCTTGATCTCTTTCTCACATCTAATTTGAAATGGCTGTTACAGCCTGTTATTTGAAATATATCACACTGCTATTCATTTGTAATTATGTTGGTAATTGTATGAATGTAGTTCTTAAATCAAAGCCAACATTATGTCCACTGACAAGTTTTGTACACTTTATTTTTTTTAAGGAGTTGATTTTCAAATGAAAAGGCTTGTTGTTGATGGAGAACCTACAGTGCTCCAGCTATGGGACACAGCAGGACAGGAGAGGTTAGTAATGCTCAACAGATTACTAGGATGTAGATGTGAATTGACTTGTTTCTTAGTGAAGAATTTGTATTCGCATCTGACTTTTTTCCTAGTTGTAAGAAAAATTGTAACAGTTTCTTGTCCACATTATTTCTCCTATTTTTACTTTTCAGTCCCTTCCTTACTTTTGCTATTACAGACCTTTACCTTTGTAATGGTTCAGTCTTATGAGGTGTTCAACAACCTAAATTCCTATTTGTGTCCTTGACCTTGATTCCCATTGAGCACAGTCAGTTGCCTCTTCTGAGATATCCAAAGTCTTTTTAAGAGAAGCATGATAAACTTGCATAAATTGCTGAACTCACATAAATGGATCTGTAAACTATCTGTGTAATTTTATAAACCCCATAAAATCCCGTGAGATCCTGGACTGCAGAGAGCCAATACATTTTAGCTGACACAATTGTGTGTATATTAAGGTGTCTGTTCTAATTCCACTGAAGTCAGTTATAATCTTTCCATTCACTTCAGCAGAATTTGTATTGGGAATGCTATCTATTTTTGCATTGAGTAAAGAGTGTATTATGTAGAATAGGAAGTTAAAAGATATATTTGGCCCATTCAGTCTTCATCATTATGTGAAGAATCTCAAATGTGCAATGTAAAGCCTTGTCAGTAATCTTAGTTTTGGAGCAAGCCACAGTACGTTTACAGAAAAGAAGGCCCTCTATAATTGAGGGAGTCATCCCTGTTGTAAATCCATTGGTTTCATATTCCACAGTCCACACCCACTTTATTGACTTCAGAGATGTTATACTAGAAATGAATTTGGCCCACTGTGTTTATGAACTTTGCCTCTCATTCAGGAACATAAACATGCTACCATATCATTGAAACTCCAGCGTGAAGAAGGTGTCCTTCATGTACATAGCTGTTTACTGTAAAGTGTTGTCTGACTGCAGTATAGGATACTGCAGGTTTTAATGGAGTGTTTCTAGAAGTGCATAAATAATTTGGAGAAACCTCTATATGAATTCAGTAATGCATGCAAGTTTGGCACATTTTTCTTAAGAAGGCTGTGTGGGAGACAAATGTATTTAACAGACTAAGCTAATACAATAATGATTCATTATTAATGATAGTCATACTAAAACTGTGTTTAAAATGTTTCAAACATTTTTTTCCTAAAAGATTTCGAAGTATTGCCAAGTCATACTTCAGAAGAGCAGATGGCGTGTTACTGTTGTATGATGTGACATGTGAAAAGAGTTTTCTTAATGTACGAGAATGGGTGGATATGATTGAGGTAAGAATTTAACTGTATGAAATTTGCAAAGTACGCTTACTGTATAGTCATTTTTAATACTTTATTAGGAAATGGGCATTTCCATTGGGAGAACTCTAGTATGGGTCAGAACCATGGAATCCTTTTAGGGCTACTTGTTTTATTTTGTTTTTAAATCTACATTAAGGTGGTTGTGTTGCAGAATTGGCCAACATGCGGTTTCCACTAGTAATGCAAGTTAAATGCACAGCTGTCAGGATACAAGAAATTAAACTAAATTAAATCCTGACACATGCTTCTGGGCTCCCATTAAATTTGATGAAATGTGGTGTTTGGTATCCCAAAATACCATGTAATCAACCATTTCATATTGTTCCCCCCATCTTGTCTGAATATCTCAATTCCCTTGGATCTGACAATTCAGTACTCAACCATTTCAAATACTTTATGGGAACAAGCTCAATTTTCCTTGTGGTCTCTGCCATAGTACAGTGCGTTTCTTCCTGTACAACCACCATCTTTCCTATAATCCACAGCAGTGTTTTCCCCTCTAGCTTTATCTTCTTATTACCCTTTTATGTTACCTGAATACTAATTTGCATTTAATAAAAAGGGCTTCCCCCCTTTTTCCCAAATATGTTTAATAGAAAGGAAGATTATTAGAATAAAATTTCATTTGCCTCTTAGAAAGAATGCTGCTTTTTTTTTTACCATGGAAATTGAATTAGCCCGTTTCTAGGGGTAATTGTGTCATATAAAATAACATAAGAATGGACATGCTGGGTCAGACCAACTGCCTATCTAGCCCAGTGTCCTGTCTCCTAACAATTGTCAGTGCCTGATGCTTCAGAGGCAATGAACAGAACAGGGCAATTTCTAGTGATCTGTCCCGTCGTGCAGTCCCAGCTTCTGGAAGTTGGAGATTTAGGGACCCTTGAAGCATGGGGTTACATTCCTGACCATCTTGGCTAATAGCCATTGATGGACCTGTCCCCTCTGTACTTATCTATTTTTTGATCCCCGTTAAACTTTTGGCCTTCACAACATCCCATAGTAATGAGTTCCATAGGTAGACTCTGTGCTATGTGAAGGAATATTTCCTTATGTTGGTTTTTAATCCACTGCCAATTAATTTTGTCAGGTGACCCCTAGTTCTGATGTTATGCGACGGGGTAAATAACACTTCCTTATTTATATTTTCCACATCATTCATGATTTTATAGGTCTCTATCATATCCCCCCTTAGTCTTCTCTTTTCTAAACTGAACAGTCCAGTCTTTTTAATCTCTCCTCAGATGGAAGCTGTTCTATATTCCTAATCATTTTTGTTGCCCTTATCTATACCTTTTCCAATTCTAATGTGTCTTTTTTGAGCCATAATGGGCATAGTGTTAATTTCCATAAGAGTTATCTAGCAAATACAATTCTTGTTGGAAATGCATTCACTTCTTGGTAGGTTCACTATTAAGATGGCTATTTTAAGACATAGGTTGTTCTATCTGCAAAGTGTTCAACATGACTGGTGTTCAACATATTTTAACTATCTATCATTTCTTGTATTAGCATTGCATTATTTTTAGATGTTTTGGTGGTGAAGTAATTAATATGTGTGTTCCAATAACCTGTTGATATATTTGACCTTTTTTGTATTCAGAATTTTCCAAAGGTAAATAAACTATATATTTATTACAGGATGCAACTCACGAGAATATTCCAATCATGATGGTGGGTAACAAAGCAGATCTTCGCCAAACAGTTTCAGAACAAGGACAAAAATGTGTACCAATCAACTATGGAGAAAAATTGGCCATGGTAAGACCTATATCTAATTGTTTCAAATTTAACTGCTCTTAAAAACTTTATGATGAGATCTGGATAATTCACAAAATTAATTGTGAAGCAAAAAGTCTTTCACCTTATGATCACCAAGATGGAATTTGGCCTTGGATGGTTAGTGCATACTTGATCAGATTGAAAAATGTCACCAGATAATGGCTATTTGCTAGTCTCTGTAAAATGAGTTAGGTGTCTTAGTCCAATGTCATCATCACAAACTGGCACATTGGTGACATTCTCAGAAAAGTGGTCGAGGAATTCATGAGTCTGAGTAGGGTGACCAGATAGCAAGCGTGAAAAATCAGGACAGGGGTGGTGGTGGTGTAGGGGTAATAGGTACCTACATAAGACAAAGCCCCGAATATCGGGACTGTCCCTGTAAAATCAGGACATCTAGTTACGCTAAGTATGAGACTGATTTTGCCCACTCAGCATGAGTTCATGTTTTTACTCTACTATAAGTGTGACGCACATTAGTGAGAGGATGTGAGGAAACTAGCTTCTGCTTCTCTTGTACCCATAGATGTTCTGAAGTTGAAGTATTTTGATTTCCAAAACCCAGATTATCAAAGGTTTTAGCTGCCTACCTCTCTTTGAAATCAGTAGAATGTGGGCATCTAAATACCTTCAAGGATCTGTGCCTAAGAGTAATTCTGCACTCTCTAGCCATGACTGCAGCAGTTTTGGCATTGTTCGTTGCATAAAAAAACAAAAGCAAGATTCTGGGAACTTGTACAGGGGATCTGCACATGCTGGTTGCTGTGGAGCTGTGCTTTCTGGGATTCCCCACACCACCGTGGGCAGGGTTTTTTGGCCAGCCAGCAGTGGAGCAAGTTTGCTCAGTTGGTAGATCTGTGACAGTGCAGAAGCCATGGCCATTCTCTGTGCAAAGGTGTGTGTGGGCCTAGAGCCATGAATGATGATGTAGCTAGTATTAGTTAAATACCAAGGTGTTAGGGGTTCTGGAAATAGGTAGGATGAAAGCTCCAGTAACAGCTTCAATGCTTCTGTTGCTGATTTGTAGCCTCGCAGACAAGATTACTCAGGTTGGACCTTGGGACCAGGATTTCTTCCTGAGTCAGTTACGTATCTTAAAAGCTCTTAAGTTTAAAAAGCTATAAAACCAAAAATAAATTAGTTATTTCTGTAGTATTAAAACTAACATTTACAAAGTATAAAAAGGACCAAAAAATCCTATTCACTTTAATTTGTTAAATCTGCTCTTCAGTAGTTCTTAAATTTTCTGAGGAAATCATTCGGAGTAAACATTTAAATCTAATTGTACAATAGACAATGTAGCTGATCCTTTTATTTTCTTCTCGCAGACTTATAATGCACTATTTTGTGAAACAAGTGCTAAAGATGGATCTAATATTGTAGAAGCAGTTCTTCATCTTGCTCGGTATGTAGTCATGTTTCTAATATAAAATATTAGCTTTGTTGGTTAATATATATTATATTAACTTTATAAATAAGAATGAATCTTGTTTTACATTTAAGGTTTTACATGGCATGTATTTTCTTTTATTTATAGAGTCCATTTTGATCTTAGTTGATCCTAGTACAACAATTTTCAGTGTTAAATGTCTATACAGGTCTGTCACATCTTATGCGGGGGTTACGTTCTGCGCTGAGCGCATAAAGCGAAAAACCGCGTATGTTGAGACTCAATTGAGTTGAATGGCGGACGGAATTGCCCGCAGTACCGATGCCGTTTTAAAATGGTTATTTTTCTTTTTTTTTCTGTTTTTGGCGACTGTGCAAAGCTGAATTCGCGCATGTTAAATGCGCCTAAGATGCGACTCGCCTGTATTCTAAACACTTAAATTATGTGTGTGTATGTATATAAATATATCTCTATAGAATATAAATATTTAACATTGAAAATTGTTGTAATGGAATTAACCAAGATCAAAACAGGACTCTCTAAATAATATATATGTGCCTTTAAAAATAAATATTAAACAGGATTCATATGTGAATAAGTGAATCAAATTAAAGACTTTAAAGAATCTACACCACAAACACTAAAACAATATTAACATATTTACAGACAAAATTATGTTAAAGTTGTGCTCAAATATGGATCCCATTCTTCTAAAAATGTCTCTGGTTGATAAATGATACTTTCTAATGAGATACATGCATTTATTCTTTTAATCTTTTCATACACTGAAGACATGTTTGGTTTTGTATCATTATACATGTTTTTGCTACAGACAATTTTAATCACATTTTCCTTGATGTCTACTGAATAACTTTTTTTCTAAACTATTTAAAATGCAGACATCTGGATTAAATAAAACAGTCCCATCTAGCAAAGCTTGCACATACTTGATAAATTTTGACCAAAACGTTGCAATTTTCCTACAGTTTCCAAACTAGTATTAATTATGATTATATATAATTTTTAAAGGATCAGCAATATGTATTACATTTAATATATGGAGCTCCAAACTGGAGTCAATTGCTCACCATATTTATTTGTTTTTATTTTGTAGCTTGATATGAGAATCAAATCTTTTGACTCGAAAGGTCAATATTTGGCTATTTCATGCTACAGTATTTTTAACAGTAATAGCTTGAATAAAAAATTGGATTATTGGAAAAATGCTGTCTGTTCAGTCAGAAAATTTTAAAATACCTATACTTCCAGGGAGAACAGGTGTAGCAGAGGTATAGTCATTCATTTATGTTCAAATGTCAATACAAAGTTAATTGTTAACTTGTATGACTCATTTCCAGGAACCTGACTATGAATGCAACCGTGCATTGTGCTGTTAGAAATTTCTAGTGAATCCATACAGCACAGTTACATAATGTTAAATCACAAGTGAAAAAACACATGTTTCAGGCAACATTTGATTATAATAGTTCAATTATTACAATCGTTCAATTTTGTGAAGGGACAAACTGCTCTTCCCATCTTGCCTATCTCCTTTTCAGTACCTTGAACATATGATTTTAACCAGTCTGTTCACTGGCTTAGTGAAAGCTAATTTCTGAGGGATCTGTTAGTATTTGCTGTATGTGAGAGCAATGGCAGATGCACCAGATGCTGTCCAACAGTTTGGTCTGAGATGGATGGTTATACTCAGGGATTAATATTTCTCATTTCCTGGAAGTAATCCTCTCTAATTTAACATTTCAGTGGGAAAGTTAGACTTCCAGACCCATGTTACCTGTATTTAGGGTTTGATTCTGCCACTGTTACTCATTTTTTAGTAGTACCATATTGATGTCAGTAACTGATTTCAGTGGAGCTACTCGGTCTGAGTAGTGAGTGGCAGAATTGGGGCTTTACAAGACACATTAATAATACTGGTACAAAATTGAAAATCGTATGTACAGATAAACCAGTTACAAGCATCTGTGTAACAAAGTGGCTAACGATGTGCAATATTTCTCAGAATAGATTTATAAATGCTTTCCTCTGCTGTGAAATGAGGAGGGGAACAAATACAAGAAAAAATGGGCTAAAAAGGAATGGAAACATAACTAATTGTGTAGACCTCAAATTGGAGTGTTATAATTACTAGTTTTCACATAACAACTATACTTATTTCCTTGTGCTAAATTTGCACTTTTGGCAGGACACTTTGTATAGAATTATTGCTGCCATTCCAAAGCAGAAACTGTAGAGAATTTCACTCAGTCCCAATCCTTTCATTGATTTCATAAACTAAAAACAATTATCCTATTAGACAGTTTGTGAATTTACGTTATACAGCAGTGGCTGACAGTGGGCAGTGCATTCCTTTGTATTGCTCTGTGTAACATATTTTGAGTAGAAATACATTCCCCAAGCTGTATCTTGGTAATTTATTTCATTGCTGTCTTACAGTGAAGTGCGAAAAAGAAGTGACAATGAAGACACGGGGTCCGTAACCAACCTGGCTGAGCCAGCTGTCAAAAAATCGACGCTAATGAAGAACTGCTGTAATATATAAATAACAAATTCCCTTTCTGCCCTAAATAATTTTACTTCTGTATTTTTATGACTTTTTAAAATGAAAAATGAAGGATTTACATAATGTGTTCTCCTTACTATGGATTTATATGTATATAGTAGTTGCAAAACTTGAGAAATTCAGTTCCTACTTTCTGCTGCTCTGCACTGGTGCACTTGCCTAGCCTCACAGGCTGTGGTTTGATCTCACTTATATCCATGTATGTCAGTAAAATCAAAGAAGTTACATCGGTTTAAAAATGGTCTGAGATCAGAATCAAGGCTTCTACTTTTGCCAGGAATTTATGATAGTCAGTACATACAGTACTGTATTTTAATTTCATTCATCTAGATATTTCCTTATAAAGTGAAAGAGGTTTCACAAACTGAAGACACTGTAATAATTTATTTTAAACCCAGGATATTCAGAGCCCAGGGGGAAATTCCATCGTTACTTCATCTAATTTTGCCTAGGACAGCAAATGCAGGTCAAATTAAATCTGTATGAAATATTCACAACAAACCACCCTGCCGCTTGAAACTTACCTAGTTTCATTACAAACCTGACCAGGTTTGTCAAAAAGACTTATCAAATTTTTGAACTTTTCAGGTGAGCTAGTTGAGTTTTGAGCAAACCTCGGCAAATATATGGTGTTGCATCTGAAAAGCAAAACTCAAGTCTGATCCCACACGGCTCAGAACTGGAGGAAATACTTGCATGAATCCTGCAAAGCAAAAAGACAAATTATATACTGCTCTAACCTCGAGAGGTATCTGCAGGATTTAGGAACACTGGGATGAATTAACGATACAATTCCTGCCTGTTTATAAACGAGACTGTTACTATTATTTTAATATAGGGGAATGTGAATTGTCCCTTCCCTCTTGTTCTTCAAATGTTTGCCATTGATATATATGACAATTCAGACAGTTAAAGTGATGGACTCTAATAGTACAGAAGAGTCTGTAGTAATCTGTTTTCTTAGTGAATCTTTAGGCCTTAAGCCACTTGTTAGCTGCTGTACATGCACACGACTCCATATTAAATTTTTATTAAAGGAATCAGTCTGCATGACCATGAGCCACTTTCCAAAAATTAGGCAATACTGTTCTCATTAAGGTAAGGCCGAGGACTCATAACTCCATGTGAAGTCAGTGGGAGCTGCGGATGCTCAATCTCTCTGAAATTCAAGACATTGGTTTTATTGGGTTTTCTAAAAATCCCATAGTTTAGTACATATTTTAAACTCAAAGCTTAAAATCGTTAATGTAAAATGACACTATTATAGTATAATTATTAAAATAGGAGTACAAAAAAAGCATCACACCCTAGCGACTTTGTTTTAGTCTTTTTTTGTTCCCTTACTTAGGGCTAGTCCTGCAAATATTTAAGCATGTGAGTGACACTTTGCCTGCAGGTAGTCCCATTAAAACCTATTTATAGGTATTTGCAGGATCAGGACCTTGCGGCCTAGTCCTCCTCCTGTTAAAGTAAATGACACAGCTCCCACTGATTTCAGTGGGAGTACTATTAGGATGCTTAATGGCTGAGAAAACTATTTCAGCCTTTTTTTGTGTACATTAAAAACAGGTCTCAAGCTGCAACCAGTCTGCCTAGTGTCAGACTTAGGTGAAGTTTTATGGTCTTACCTCAAACCCATGAAAAAGTGGATACTAGCTGTAGCAACATTAGATATTTTCTGAGCCACTACATTTTAACAGAGTATAGCCAGTGACTGATACTATAAATTTGATAAAATATGGACTTCCCTAGAGTAGGGACGTTTATCGCCTGGTTTTTGTTTGGTTTTTTTAAATTCCTTTTCAGGTAAAGAGATCTGTGGTTTTAGGTATTCTTTTAAAGCTATGTTTTCTCAGCGATTTTGTCCTCAAGTGACTAATCCTGAGCATTTTACAGCAAGGCAAAGAGACTATAATGCCAAATAAAATGGGCACATCCATTATTTCCATACATTTTGGCCTCATAAAACAAAATGTACTTGGGGCTGGATCATGCCCCACGATATCCTTGAGCTGAGGGGAACTTTTGCACACAAATCTACCTTATTCCGCATGGGAGGGGTAAGGAGTCACCTACTTCTGCAGTATCCTACCCCACCTGTCAGAAACCTTTCTGTGGGTCTTGGGTCTGTGCTGGGGATGGTGACAGAGGCTGGGAGAAGAGTGGGTGAGCTAGGCATATGGCCATGGAATATAAGCAGAAAAGATAATGCAGCCATTTTTGTACAGGTGCAGCCATGGCCAGGGAGAGCTTGGCTTTGCTATCAAGGAGAAGAGATCCATGCAGATCATTGGGAAACCGGGGTTTCTTCAGTGAGGGATGAGAGTGGGAAGGGGGGGAGGGGTTAATTCTCCCCCCCCTTTCCCCCCCAAGGAGTAAGTTGAGTGGAGGTCCGCAAGGGTTTCCTGGAGATTTCCTCCTCTAAAGCCCGCTCCTGTGGGTTTTATCAAGAGGGAACATAATCCAGCTTTTGGCGTCTAAAAGCCTATGCTGACAATATATAGGCTTTCAAATCATTAATCTGTTTGAAATTGACCTTCCCAGTAAGAAAGCTAGATACATATTAACTCTTTATTTCAATTCAAGTTATTGCTCATTCAGTGTTGATAACTTCTGCTCACTCTTACTGCCACTCCAGAAATTTTCCCAATAGTAGCTGTCTTTCCTGTTTAAAAAATAGGTGAGAGAGAAGTCAGAACAATCACAGGTTACCTTTGATTTCATTGACAATGAAGGAGAAATAGAAGCTATCCTTGAAAATTCTGCAGGAACATTTCAAAGTAATGAAACTGTGTCATGCTAGTATTCAAAAGAGAAATCCCATCAGCAGTGAAGCTGTCTTTATCTATATTAAATAGTTACAATTCAATATTAAGGTCCCAATCCTGTGAAACCTTTTCCACACATCTTCTGTGGGAAATAATATGGATCCACCGGGCTGTAGCTCAGCCTGAGCTGAGGCTCCTTTCTGTATGTTGGGCCTGATTTTGGAAGATGCTGAGCTTGAAAGCTGAAGGTGTTTAGCACAACCCTGGATGGGACACATTGTGTGCACCCAAGAATGCTACTGACCTCAGTGAGAGATTTAGATGTACAGAAATACAAGACAGGCCCTCAGAGCTAGGAATCTAAGGCTGGCAGATGGCTAATATTTTCTCCCCAAAGATAGTAGGAAAAAACCAAGTCTCATCAAACTTTTGAATTTATTAGCTTTTCTTATTGGTATGACTCACCATCTTAATATTATGTAAACGTAGTTTGCATATTTAATTGATTCTTTATTGAGACATCTAAAATTCCAATGTTACTGATTTAATAACCTGGGATTGTACAATTAAGTACAAAATGTACAGTATTTTGTCAGTTTTAAAATAGGACATTACATACCCAATAGATGGAAATTTTCTTCTTGGCGTTATTGTAGATCTGGGTCCTGTAAACAGGCATTTGTGGGATGTACTCTTTTAAAAAGATATGTTCGAAATCCATATGGAAAGTAGTTTTTGTGCATGTGCAGTAAATGCTTTTCCAAATTTATTTAATATATGCCATGCCCTAATCCTGGAAAGAAAAACATGTGAGTGGAGTCCTGTGCCTGTACAGAGTACAGCTGAAGTCAATAATGTCAGTGGCCTGACCACCCAGTTCTCTCTGTGGGACTGGTGTCTTGGGCAGTTCTTGTTGATTTTAATGACCAGAAACGTGTCTCCAGGTATTTTGCCAAAATTTATAAATTGAATCTATTTTTTAAACAATGTGACTTTTTTATTTTGCATTTGTGTGAGCTATAGCTAAGCAAACCCACCTTGAAACAATTGTTTTAAAAATAAAAACAAGTGTAATGGTCAAAATAGTGTCAGCCAGGTTTCATCCTGGAATGTATTTTATGGTCAACTTTTATAAATTCTTAGAAAAAGGGCTTTGAAATGAAAACCTGGTGTCACTGGGCCAAATTCTGTACTCATGATAGGCAATGGAGTTGCAGAGAATGCAGCTCTGGACAGAATTTTGCTCACTGGCCATAGCAGTGTGAAGAGCTCTTGTCATAGTTACATTTTATAAGCCCCTTTTGCAATTAGATTCACAAGAGCAGTTTTTTAAAGCCCTGATGGGATCCTGCTGACTCAGTGAGTGGCCACACAGGCATAAGGGTCTGTGCTACTGTAACCAATTGTAGGATTTGGGCCTAAATATTATAGTGTTTGTGTGTGTGTATATATGCACAATTTATTAGAAACACATAGATTCAGGCCCTACCCCTGCAATATGATGCATATTCAGAGACTGCTCCTGTACAGAGCTCCATTGACTTCAGTGGGGGCTGTGCACAGGCATAGAAGTCTGCTCTCATGAATCATTTTGCAGGATCAAGGCCTTATTTAGAAATCCTGAAATGATCACCCCTATCAAGTCTGACAATTGGCATAATATGAGATGGCATTCATGGTAAAATAAGAGGGCTTGGAATGAAATTATTAATTTTAGAAGCTAAAATATCTGCCTTTAAAAAAAATCAAAGCTAGTGTTTATATAAGGTCCTTCTCTTGTTTTGCTTTGAAAAGTTGTCTTGCCTACTGCCTAAAACATATAGCAGCAAACAACAGATTTATGTTCTGGCATGTCTGCACTATTGTGTTTGTGTTCCTCTATTATTTTGTTCAGTACTTTAAAGCTGTTCATTTATTGCACAAAGTTGTTTTGTTAGTGGCTATGTTATCTTAATACCTATATTTATTTTTAAAGGAACGTCTTTTCATGTTTTTTCCAACAGAATCTGTAAATAAGATTTTTTTATGCACTTGACACACAAGTATTATTTTTGTCCTTCATTGTCTTTGCCTTTTTTAATGGTCACACGTTAACCATATTTTGAGGCAATAATTTTTGTGGGATGCTCTTAAACATCCAGGTGATCAAATGGTTTTTTTTCTAGGGATCTCTCATCTATTTAGCACTATGTAGTTGCTTGCTTATTAAAATTTGCTGTATTATTTCCCTCACTCAAGAGTGTAATTATGATCTAACTGCTTGAAACCATATTTAAAACATATCCTCTCATATTTATTGAACAATTCCCTCTTATTTTAGCAAATACTGTTGTGATCATAGAGCACACTTTATCCAAAAAGATCCCAAAAGCGCATTACAAAACTAATGTGGCAATCCTGCAAGGAGCATCATGTGGACAGACCCCTGCACCCGTGCAGAGAACTCCATCAGTGGGGTTTTGTGCCAGCATAGAGGTCTGTTCACAAGTAGATCCTTGTACAAAGCTTTTTGACAGGCTGGGGCTATGCAGCCTGTGTATTCTGAAGTGTAGCCACCTCTGGGGTTAAATGTGGTTCCTGTTTAACAGTAATAGCAACACTAAACATTGTAGTACAGGAAGTGAAGAATACCAGCTCTGACAGATAGCAGATGGATGTTGAGGTAGGCACAATGTATTTATCCACATTGGAATTTGATGGGGACAACAGGGTTCATATCCCTTATTCTGCCCCAAAAGCCCATGAGCTCATGAAGACCTCATTTTACATTTCTCCTACAATTTCAGTGTCCCCTACCTTCATGTCCCAAGGTGTTGAGACTGTAGGTGATAGTTTCCTCTAACTACTAACCTATCAACATCACTTCCTGCAGCACTAGATATTTGAGTAAAGATGCCCCATCCATGCACGGACAGACATAATGCTGCTTAGCTTAGATCTGACATCTTAGCCTGAAGGGTTTTTTTTGTTTTGTTTCACTATTACTTGGCATTTCATTTTTTTTTAAACCCAAACCACTTGTATTTTAGGTTCAATTTGTGCCACAGAAGGTGGTAAAGAGTGTGCTATCACTCACATTTTCAGCCCTTAGAGATATAATTAACTTCCCACTAGCTGCATATATGTGAAGTTAGTAGTTAAATGATTGGCTAACAAATAACATTTGCATAAACCCATGCTGTGCGAACTTCTAAATGAATATAAAGTAAAGTATTTAAAATAGAGATTTATTTTCATACTTGTATAGTGAGCAGATTCAGTGAACTTTAGTTTTATGTGCCAAGTTTAATTACAGAGTATATGTTAAAGTGTGCAATAAAATAAACAGGCCCTATAGTGTGAAACTTTGATTTATTCTGTTTACAAATATGACAGCAAGAACTGTGGTGGTTGTGCTAGCTGTTTTTCCTCAACACTACAGATCTTTTCAACCACTGGGTAATTTTCTACATATGTTTAAAAAGAACCATGCGCTGTCTATTGCATATTGCTGTACAATAAAGTGTGCTTTAGTGGCTACTCAGTAGGGTTTATTTTTTTTCCAATTTGCCACCAAACTGCACCCATAAATATTTTGTTTAATGAAATACAATACAAGTGAGTAACTTCATTTCCCCAAAGCTAACTGAATGGCAGCCTCTAGAGCTGGGTGAAATTTTTCAGATTAATATTTTATTCACCTAAAAATGCTATTTGTTGACCCAAAACTATTCCTGAATTTGTGTTGAATTTGCTGAGTACTTTCAGCCACAACATTTCTTCCAGGCTAGATGCACAAGGGGACTTAAGCACCATTCACAAAATAGAAGAGCTCCTGTCACCTCCCTTATGTCCAGTAGCATTTAAGGCACTTAACCTAGGAGGTGGGAGAAACAGATTTAAATCCCTGCTCTGCAGCAGAAACTTGAACTTGAATCTTCCACAAGCAAGGAGAGTGCCCTAACCACCAGGCCATTGGGTACTCTGAGGTGGGCTCTCAATCTCTCCTGTTGCAGCTGTTCCACTTTTTATGACCTACTTAAATATTCACTGGGCCAGAGAGTGAGACTGTTGGGGCTAGGGCACTCACCTAGGTTCTAGATCCTGCTTCAATCAATATTTTATACAGAGTGGAACAGCTTCAACAGGAGAGATGGAGGGACTAGTGCACCAGCATTTTGAACAGCCCAGTAGATAGGGTACATACCTAAAGTGTAGAAGATAGCAGTTCAACTCCCTGCTCTGATCAGGCAGCGTTCTTTCTCTACCACAGACTTTGTGTCACCTTGGGCTGACCAGTCTCTCTCTCCTTCAGTTCCCCATCTGTGACATGGGCTTAACAATGTTCCCCTGCTAATGGGGTGATGTGATAATGGGTGGCGGGGCATGTAAGTACATCAGAGGGATAGAATTGTCTGCTAATTTTGCCTTCAAAGTTATTGTCTTTGGAGCTGTTAGGAAGTTTTCACCACAATGATCTTCTGATGGAAAATTCATTTTCTACAAAATCAGTTTTCTGTGGGAAAATTTGTTTTGCCGGGCAATTGAAATGGTCTATCAGGAAACTGCTCACAGCTCTGTGGCATCCCTGTTCCATGACAGACTGCCTGGCAGGCCTCTGGGGAATACATTTACACTGCAATTAAACACTCCCAGGCTGGCCCATGCACTTGACCTGGGCTGGTGGGGCAAAGGCTAAGGGGCTGTTGAACTGTACTGTAGGCTTTTAGGCTTAGCACTAGCTCCCTGGGAGGTGGGAGGGTCTCAGCACTTGGGCTGCAGCCTGAACCAGAACAGTCACACCACAATTAAACAGCCCCTTAGCCCAAGCTCCATAAGCCTAAGTTAGCTGCACGGGCCAGTTGCGGGAGTGTCAGTGCAGTGTAGACATACCTTAGGAGCCCACACTTCCAGGCTTCGTGGCTTCTTAGCAGCCTGGAAGCTCTGGGAGCCCCAGGTCCCAAGCTCTCCAAGCTGGCTGGCTCACAGCTTTGTGGTCTCCCAGGTTTCTGGGCAGAGGTGAAAGTCAGCTGGTATGCCCCAGTACGGCACGAGCCAATGCACCATACCGGGGCAGACCAGCTTCCTTAGGCAGCAATTTAAAGGGCCTGGGGCTCCCTTTAAATAGCCGCCGGAGCTCTGCTGCCGCTACCCCAGGGCTCTGGCAGCAGGACTCCGGGGACGATTTAAAGGGCCTGGGGCTGTAGTGGTGGCCAGAGCCCCACTGCCACTACCCCAGGGCTCCAGCAGGCTCCGGGGGTTATTTAAAGGGCATGGGGCTCCCACTGCCTCTACCACCCTGGGGCCTTTAAATCGTCCCTGGAGCCCTACTGCCGGAGCCCTGGGGTAGCTGCGGCAGGGCTCCGGTGGCTATTTAAAGGTTCCTGGGCTCCCACTGCCTCTACACCCCGGGCCCTTTAAATAGCCACTGGAGTCTGGCCGCCGCTACCCAAGGGCTCTGGCAGCAGGGCTCCAGGGACGATTTAAAGAGTCCCAGAGGGTAGCAGCAACCGGAGTCCTGGGCCCTTTAAATCGCCGCCCAAGCCCTACTGCTGGAGCCCTGGGGGTTAGGGCGGCAGTCAGGACCCCTGGGGCTCTGTCGGCAATTTAAAGGGCCCGGGGCTCTGCTGCTCGAGTGGGCACAAAATACCTCTATTGATTGGCTTCCTGCTATAGTTTTAAAGAAAAAAAATACACATCCTCACAGTGTGACTCTGCCACTTGCCTTAGATAACTTGACCTCAGTATTTGTAGTAATGTAGGTATTGCACATCGTAAACCTAGGTAATTATTATTTATAGCTCCATGCACACTTTTCAGAACAAAGACAGATGGAGTACTACCTAGGCTAGTTGACACTCTAAAGCCTTGATCCTGCAGATGTGTGTCAGTAGCATTACACCTGTGTTTAGTCCTGCTGAGTTCAATGCAGTGCATATGTACCTAAAGTAAAGTTACTCACATGCTTAAATGTTTGCAAGATTGGGGTCTAAATTAAGAGAACTATAAGATTAGGCAATGCCACAGGGAGGTGGTAGGAAATAGCGTAAGAGGAGAACAATGATTGTGTGTGACCAGGTACTATTGGAAAAACTTTAAGGTGAAATTGGCAACTTTTTAATCTTGTTCGTTGTATGACAACCTGGAATATTAACACAGACTGATTATTCACTAGGTGCTAAGTGTTGAATTTTCAGAATGTATTCTACTTAAAGCAAAACTTATGGCTGCCTACTAAAAATCTTTTAGGTTTTTAAATTTGCAGCCACTTTCACTTGGTGAACTCCCATCAGCTTGCTCTGAATTGCGTTTATATGCCTGAGAACAGCCACAGCTATGCTGAGCACTACCTATGCCTACCCCTTGTAGGCGGGTATTACAAACAGTCTTCAGCCTTGCTCTGCTATTTCCTGAGTCAGTTGGGATGGGCTAGAGAGCGGAGTAACATGACTGGCAATACACAGACTTTTTTTCCTAGGCTTAGAGCCAAATTCTGCCCCAGGATACAATGTACAATGCAATGACTGGGAATTTAAGCAAGAGATGCTTAAATTGGTTCTCTCACTTACACTAACATTCAGCCACATTCTGTTCTCATGTAAACAGTGGGAATAATATGCTTAGGGTTATAACTAGAGGAGGCAATTGGGCGACAGGGAGCAGAAGCAGAGGAATAACTATTTAATCAAGGAATAAATTAATGTTCTCCCTACTTCCAGAACCCAAGGTGAAAAGTTAAAACAGGAGATTTAATATTTCCTTTAACATCCATCTTTACTTTTAGACAGCTTTCTCCCCCATTCCTACAATCCATTCTGCCTGTGGCTTTAAAACAGTAAGAACTATAGAATGAAAAATTGTTTTGTCCCCCTTTGCAACATAAATGTTTAGTTTCTGTTCCTCTTAGGATAATTTAAATGGGCGTAAACACCATTTTGGGGATGATACTTTTAAACCACAGTTAATATTTAATAACTAACACATTCATTGTACAGTAGGAGCAAATGTTACTGTCCTAAATAAGGGACAATATCATGTTATTGATTTTATGGGGTATGCTAGTTCATAATCCATTAGTTATATGAAAAAAAAACACAACCCTGAGAGAGTACAGGATGTAGTTATCCATATCCCACAAACTGCTAAATTGTGCTGAAAACATGAGATGCAAAAACAAACACCACCACAATCCCCCAAATGAAATAGCGCTACAGTCTATAGACCCTTTGAACATCTGCACAAATACAGACCACCAGCTCCATTCACCTGAAAGTCTCTTTGTATATTTTATATTGGTCTAATTGCCCCTTATGATAATCCTGCAGGTCTCCTGAAGGGTCCCTTTTAGCTGGCTTGCATTTTAAACAAAGGCAGAAGTCACTATTGTAAAGAAAAAAGAAGCAAGCAGATCTATTCCTGACACCATCTCTGGATGAATTTAGGCAAATCAATAAACCTTTGAGTCTCACTTTTCCCTTCTGTAAAATAGAGACAGCAATAGCTATTGCCTTTAGAAGAGTGCTTTGAGACCCATCTATAGGTGGAAAGTTTTACTTTTACTATATATCTGGGCATGTGGAGGAGGAAATGTTAACTTGCCCTTTAAAAACAGGAATACTCACTCAGCGTCTCTCCTTTTACACTTGGCTGCCTCGGTGCAGTTACCCACCAGCTTTGCTATTTTTCCCCCCTTAAAAGGTAATGGCTTCCTTGTAAATGAGGGTCTCTCTCTTACAAATAATAAAAAAAGAAAATATTATTTTGGTGAAGGGGAGCAAGGTGGACTGTTTGCTCCTCCCTGAGCGCCTCCTCCCCATAACATATTCTGGTAAGGAAGAGCAGCAGGAATATTTCAGTTAAAAGAAACATCAAAGCTACTAAGTTGTATGGTTGTAACAATGCCTATGACATCCCCTCTGCTGCTAGCAGCCCTGTTCCCAGTTGACTTCCCAACATCCACTCCCTTTTGGTAAGTAGATTCTATTTCCTTGTGTAGCCTTTGTGGGACTATTTGATTCTGTCACACAGGTGTATCTCCTTAGGGATCCTTATTGGAGTTCCACATAGAAAGTTAAGACCTGTTTGGGAGGAACTGGTGGGAAGAGGCCATCTAATCTAAAACTCTTTAAATTGAGTAGCTGGTAGTGGCTGGGGTTGGGTTTGACTTTTTTATTTTAATTAAAGAAGTTCACTCAGTTTCAATATACTGTCCAGCCCAATCTAAAACAAAGTACAATATATTGAGAAATGAAACAAATTAAAATTCCAGATTTTGAACATCAATGTCAGATTTCAAAAAATGTATTTGATAATTTTTCTTTCTTAAAAACAAAATAATTACAATATATAGTACAACATAAAAATGTGTACTTAGCCTTCTACCCACCACTATCTAGATTTCTGATACCACTCATGTACATGTCTGTTCTTTACCAAACAGACTCTGTCCATATTATAGAGCTGTAGCTCACAATTTTATCATTTTTGTGATCAAGATGTTCCTGCAAGGCACTATCATCCATCTCTACAAATCAATTTCTTATGAATCTCTCAGACTTCCTTCTTCTCAGAATTAGGCTTTCGGTCTAAATAAGGGCAATAGCGATCCCATGTTTTAAAACATACCTGCGTGGCTTTCACATTCTGTGATGGTGCATTAACATGACATACAAATGCCTCTCATTTTTACAAGAAATGTTTTATCAATGTTTATAAATTAACAAACATCCACATTATCCAGTCTCATAGCTGGGTGGGCGACATACTTTCATGAAGAATCTCTGGACTTGTGATGCCAAGGCTGCCTGCAGCAGATCAGGCCTGCCATGGAAAGGAGGGTTGCAAATCACTTTAGTTGTACCATATGATGCCTTCTCAAAACCAAATCTCTCAGCAGAGGGTGCCATGTTTACAACTGCTTGTGTAGGGGATGCATAATAAATAAATCAAATAATGACAAACTCAAAACATTTGTATTTGAAGTAGTAGGTGCTTTCCCTTGGTATTTTTTCTCCCTTGGTATTGTGCTGATAATTAAATTGTCTCGTTAGACTGACCCCCCCACTTCTTAAGGCAACTCCCATCTTTTCATGTACTATGTACAAATATACCTGCTACTGTATTTTCCACTCCATGCATTTGATGAAGTGGGTTATAGCCCATGAAAGCTTATGCCCAAATAAATTTGTTAGCCTCTAAGGTGCCACAAGGACTCCTCGTTTTTTAAGAAATGTTACCTCTCATGCTTATTTTCAATTTTAGCCAAAAACAAAGCCTGTGTTCTGACCCTAATAAGAGCATTAAAGGTAAAGTCATCCCTAGTCAGAGTCCTATCCTAGAGAGAGCCTAAAATTAAATTAACTGAAGTTTAAATGTGATCCTTGCCAGAGGTGTAACCCTTTTCACCCTCATCCTAGTCCATTGTGGAACCAAAAAGAGTACTGAGAAATCTGTGCAAGACCGCTCTTGTTAAGCAACCTCTAGTTCTGAGAGGGGGCAGCAAATATACTCAGTAATACGCTCCTCCTTTATTAGAAAGCCCTCTCTGTTAAGTAACCATTGTCAAGTCTCTTCAGTGCTTGTTTAAGAGATGGCAGTTTAATGGAGGGGAGTGTGTTCCTCCCAGCACCAGGAAACCATTCAGAGACATCCTGAGACCAGAGGACTAGATCAAGGGTGTAAATAATAAACACTAGTTGATTTCTTTTTTAAAAAATGCAGGGAGATAGTAACTTTTCCACAGCAGTTTTCAAAAAGAGTAGGAATATTCTTGTCAACTTTTTCTCTGAGTAATAACCAGTTCTGAGTCCAGAGCTGTAGGAAAGATCTTGCTGAACACATAATGGCTACCACATTTGCCCACAGAGCATTAGTAGTATGTTACTGTAAAGTGCTTTGGGCTACCTTGAATATAAAAGCCACTGTAAAAAAATTCACATTCTATTCCATAATTACTTGGGAATGTGAATCACCATTTGAGCACAGAAATGCCTCAAGATGATCCTCTTCAGAGGTTGGCATGGCTGATTTAAGCTGCAAGGTGGTCCTAAGGAATAAATAGTGTCTTCCTAAAGACTTCATGGATCATTTGAGCACTACAGTTCTTTCAGAATAAATATGATCCTTAAAAAGGAACATGAATAATTTGAACAGTGAAGTGCTTTGATGGGCATGAAATCTGTCCCCCTTAAAAGGGGAATGCATGTGGATCATTTGGTGTGTGTGTAACAGTGAGAGTGACATTTTTCTGCCTCTTAAAAATGATACAAGTCTTTCTTTAGTGTATTTACAAGTGACTATTGGGGTGGACTATTGGGGTTTCTGCAGCAAGTCTATACTGGCTCCCAAGAGAGCATGATGACAAATAAAGCTTTGAAATAGTTCTGTATGGAGTATTACATTTTCAGTGTATGGAACAAATAGATGGTATTCAGTGTAAAATATTTTTGGAGATTAGTTTTGGAGAGTATTTTGCTGAAAGTAATGTGGTTCAATTATTTTATTTTTGCAGAACATATATCTGAAGGTGGAGATGCTCTAGGACCCCAAGCCAGCAAAGCAGTTAAGCATGTGTGTAATTCTAAGAATGTATTTCCACTGAATTCAGTGGAACCATTCATATGCACAGTTACACATGGGTTTAAGCACTTTGCTATCCTGGGGCCTTCTCTTAAAGGACAACTCCAGTAATTATTCTGCTAAGGTATAACAATTTTATTAAAGAAAAAACTGCTCTTTCTCAGTATTAAAAAAACCCCAACAAAACCCCAGAAGTGAGGCTCTCCAAAATGCCAGGCTTGTCTTAAAATTTAACAGATTTAAATTAATACATATATATTATTTTAAATTTGCCTTCTGTTTGCTTGTGTTTTGAGCCTGTAAGGGGAAGCTGGCTGTCTCCAAACAGTGAGAATTTCAGGATCAAAATTCAATCTAAAATTCACATGCAAAAATGCGGACCTCACTTCTGGCTGCTTAAAGGGGAACTTCCCTTACCTAATCTTAACCCCGCCGCCTTCTTACCTAATCTTAACCCTCCTCTCCCCCTGTTACCGTGGAATTGAGGGGTATGTTACCCCAGAATTTGATTAAGCTAATCGCAGCCATATGGTGTGCATTCAGCCATCATGAATTAATAAAGTAGAACATCCCATAGTTAAGGGTTAATTTGGACAAGCAGGGCTTTTGGAAGCAAGTTCAAATACTAGCTGAGGGCTTGCAGTTTCTGCTAATCAGAATGAGAGGAAGGGAGAAAAGTGTCACCAAATTATGAGACTGAGAGAAAATAAGTGGATGGAGACCTTGAGTTTGGGCGCCTTTGATATAGAAGCTTATTATGGCCAAGGTTGTTAGGATTGTTTTGTTGATAAGTAGTTAGAAGTGATGACCCAGTAGGGGTCACTATGAGCTATGTGTTTTATAAAAATGACTTATAAAAAGACTAGCTAATAGAGTGTACTTTTGGAGCAGTTCTCTGAAGCTAGCCTGAGAGATTTTTCCTGACACCATAATCCTCAGTGGGAAAGCAACCGGCCGTTGCTGACCTGCTGCTAATTACTCAATACTAGGTCAGATTTTAGGTAATTATTTGGGATGTTCTAAACCTATTGCTTATGTCCGTGTGTGCTTAAATCTAATAAATAGTAGTTTTAGATAAGAGAATGCTTCCTTATAGCACACTTTCATCAGCTGGACATGCTGTGTTCCCATTGATTTATTTCTGACACTGCCTGGAGTGATCATTGCTAGCCTGTCTCCTCTACTGCCCATCTCTCTCCCAGTCCAACCTCTCTCCTCCTTCACTCACATTTTCCCATAGTCTCCTGTCCCCAGCCCACCTGCCTTCACATTTTTTTCCTGTTTTCCCCTTCACAGTAATATTCCATTTGCTGCCACCTATTCCCTTGCACCTCTCAATTTTCTCTCATTCCTCTTCAGGGTGCCCCTTGCACCTCCCTCAGCCATATATCTCCTTCTCTTCTTCAAAGGGAAACCACTTCCCACATACTTCTATCTCCTCGTGGTTTTCTGTCCCGCCCATTAAACATAGCATCCAGGAGGTGGCCATTTTGCCTGCCTGAGTTGGCAGTCTGGCTTCAGTCTAACTGAAAAATAGTGGGAGGTGGTAGCCATCATTACTACTCTTTCTCTTTAGATAGGAGTGAGCAGAAAAGAGAAATACAGGAACCAATAGGGGTTTGTGTGTGTGTGCATCAGGGCTGAAGCATGTTGCTAGTATTTGAGTAATTACAGTAGAGCCTAGTGTCCCTGATCAAGGCCCCATTATGCCAAATGCAGCACCGACATGAAAAGTCACTAAAGGCAGAGGAAGAAAGAAGCTCTTTACCTTCACTTGTAAAAGCGTTGACCCAAAGTGTCCTTGCACATCCCTGGCTCTTTGATTTAAGCTATGCCCCTGGATGCACCATACTGCCCAGGTTGCACCTGGGTCCACCTTTTGCTGGAGACACAAGATATGAAAGGTTGCCTATGGGAAGAAGATTGTTTGTTTTTCCTTTGGACAGGTCTCGGCACTGAGCTCTTGTGTAAGGTGTTTATTTTTTAGAGAGAATGGTTGTACCTTAGAAGCAATGCCATCAGAGAACACTATGGAAACTTGGTACTTTGCTTAAATTAGGGTGACCAGATGTCCCATTTTTAAGGGATAGTCCCGTTTTTTGGGACTTTTTCTTGTATAGGCACCTATTACCCCCACCGCCGTCCCGTTTTTTTCACAGTTGCTATCTGGTCACCCTGGCTTAAATGATCATGATTTGGAGACATCTCCAGTTCAGTGAAATAAAGATTGAAGAATTAGCAGTAATTTAAAGGGGAAAACCCTCTAACCCATAAAAGAACATTTGTTAAACACCTTAAAAAAACTAGAAAGCTAGTATCTGTCTACATTAGCCATGCTTGTACTATTGTAGTCATGGTATTGCAAATTCCTAATATAGATGCCCCATACTGGTGTGAAGCAGGGCTCACACTGGTGTGGTTTCCCATGGTAATTAACCAGATTAAATTACAATCTAAACTAGATTTGATGCAGAAGTGTGTCTGCATTTGGGTTTTTCATCAAAGTAAGTACATTAATGTAGTAAATTTGTAAACCTTTTCCCACTATTGACAGATCCTAAGTAAAAGGTTAAATTTAAGTAAATGAGTGAAACCTAAAAACACCCCCCCCCCTTCCCCTCAGAAACACTGGAAAGTATGGAAAGGCAGAGGTAAGATCACTCAAACAGCTTTTCAATAGCAAAATATAGACTTTGAGAATTATTTTTATATGTATATGTTTTTTTTTCAAGAAACCCTGTGACTGGATCATGGTTTTTAATTAAAAATTATGCATATTTTAAAAAAATCTTTAAGTCTCTGTATCAGATACATCATTAGGTATCGAACATCACTACACGTTCAGCACTTATTTATCTTTTATAATCCAAAATATCAGGCCCAATTGGACTCCCATTGAAACCAATGGGAATGCTGCACATGGAGAATTTTCAGGTTTAAAGCAATAGTCTTGCATTTAACAAATGTATTCAAACCTTTTATTAACATATCTGATACTGAGGGTCTTATCAATGCCTCCCATGGTGCAAACACACACACAACTGGATTTGCATGATCAGAGCTTAACCATTATGTCCTCCTCTTTGTAAATTATGGCCATTAATTGTACTATCATTTCCATTAATACAAATACAGTAGTTACCAATTTATCCTGTCATATTTTTCCCTTTGTAAAATTCTAGAAATTACATATTTTCATGAGATTTGATTGTTTCTTACTTGAGTTTTACAAATCTGTACATATCTAACCAGTACTACAGCAGTTGTTGTTTTTTTTTGTTGTTGTTTTTTTTTTACAATCAAATCAAACCTCAGACCATATGGAGTTGTTCAGCCTTTTGTAGCAATCAATTCCAAATGATTTTCTATCACTGCAATTCAGGCTGCAAATCAAATCTAACCTTGCAGCCTTTGTAATGGAAATAACTCTGCAGAGAGAATGATAGTTAGATATCTCTGAGGAGCTGCTGGTGTGTATATATATATTTTAATCTATAGACTATATTACAGGTTCACTGGAATAGTCAATATATAGTCACACACCATAAACTAGTGATAATTTCTGTTAAGTTTGCATACTGAAGCATTCATCCTTTGTTTATTCAAACCCATCATTTAAGAATCTTCATTCAGGTTTTAGGCTTAGGAATTTTTGCAGTACACAATTGGTCATTGGAATCTGGGTAAAAAACCTTTAAGAGCAAATACAGTATATAATTACTAGTTCTCTGTAGCCACTAGAGGACAGCAACGTCCTAGATAACAATTTTTTTCTAACTGTTTTAGTACCTGAGGTTAGATTGGCATGGAGAAAGAATAATCATTAAAAATATATGCAATCAAAAAAAGTAGGTTATTATAGCGGCACGTTCATGCTGCACTAGTTAAAATTCTGTCAGCATTTCCACTGTAAACCCCCTTTTTTGAAGGGTTTATCACTCAGCTGTGAAAATTTGCTCTAGGCAAAACCTGACATACAAGATCTCAACCCTGGAGCAAATTTCTTTTTGCCATATTTTATTTCAGTTGGTTTGGCTCCTTTTAAGTTACAGTGTGGGAAGTAGTCGATATTTTTGTGGTTGAAGATGCTTAGCTGTTGTCCTAAAATGCAAAAATGTCTAGGTTGGGGTTTTTATGAATATGAAAATGAATTACTACAGGTCAGTTGCTCCTAATGAGAAGCAGTTCAATGTGGTATTTGGAGGAAAGGTTAGAAAAATGCTCTCTAACTCTTCTTTGACTGAATTACACTATACAAATATATTGTATAGCATTGGGACTGGACACCACATTTTTGTATTTTGGAGTGGCTTATTGGTCAGAGAGATTACTCCTTTAAAGGGTTCTTTTACATGCAGATACTGATAGGCTAAATTTGTTAAGGTCGAGTGAATAAATAAAGTCTGGAAGAAAATAAACATCCTTAAACAACACTGGGTCTTGTCTAAATTAGTTTTTGGTTGTGTTATGACTTGAGTTCTTTGACTGACAATTAATGTAAGCTAATTAACACAATTGTAAATGCCAGTCTGATCACTCCCCAGATGTTTGTTGGTACTTTTGCTCATTTGATCAATGCTGCAAATGTTCTTTATCCCAGTGATCAGCCTAGCATAATGGATAAAAACAAAAACCACTTGTAGCTGGAAACAAATGTGTTCCGCAATAGCTTTTACAAACAGGTTAAGTGTCTCTAGTTAACTGCCAATCCATTAACTCTAGGTAAAAAATGTCTAAGATAGATATAGCACTGGGCTTGTTATCTTGTCTCTTACTCAGGTGTTGCCCCTAAGCCAGCTCCTATTCACACATACAGTCATCTTGCCTGATTGTGATGGTGCTTTACACCAGGCTAGCTAGCCTGTTCTGAGATATAGGCTAAAGCCTGAGTAAGACTTTCACTTGGGCTGGTAACCCTCTCTCCCCCCCGCCCCCCGCCCGCATTGTAGATATAGGCTAAGCCACCTGAGTTCTGATAGTCCTCCAGTGCCTTCCCTCAATTCCCCCATTGTGCCCAGGAGGGTCAAGTTTTACCACAATTGATTGGGAAAGAATCATAGAGCAGCTCAGCTTCACTGCAGTGCTATGACTCCTGGGATAGGATCCCAGAAGTCCTAGTGACATGGACAGGTGAGTGTAGCACCAGTGTGAGCCTGGGTGTGGGCCCGGGCCCCAGCCCAGCTTTTAAAGTTTTGTAGGTATTGCTGTGCAAGGTCCAGGTGACTTGGATGACTAAGTCCCATTTTCTAAAGTAACTAAGGGTGGGATCCCTGAAGGTACTTAAGTCCCATTTTTAGGCACTGTTGTGATCCACAAATCTCCTACTTGCTGCCACCTACTTCTGTAGGCGCCTAAACTCACTTGATGCCTAAGTTACTTCTTCTGGGTACGTGTGCTGCAGCCTCACGATAGGCATCTAGACACTTATCTCCACCCTAAGGCCCAGAGCGATTCATAAACTGGGAAAGATAGGCCTGTGGTGACCCGATCCAGTAGGCATTCTCTGAAGTTGCCTATTGGATTGGGCCTGTCATGTGTCTTCACACAAAAGAGTGGGGAGGCTGGGGCGGTGGCTGGGGAAGAGTTTCCTTATAACCTTTAACCTAGAGCAGAGGTTCTCAAATTTTTTTGCTGGGTCCCCCTTTGAAAATATTGCAGGTTATGAGAATCCCCTCCCCCCCCCACCACAGCACCCTTAATTCTGTGCTGCTGCTGGCAGTGGCATTGTCTTCAGAGCTGTGCGCCCAGCTAGCAGTCACCATTCTCATGACCACCCTACAATAGTCTTGCAACCCTCTTTTGGGTCAGGACCCCCAGTGTGAGAAACACTGGCCTAGATACTCATCTGGGATGTGGGAGAGCCCCAGTTTAAGTCTCCACTGCTCTTGAGAGGAAGCAGAAATTTGAACTGGGATTGGCCACACCTCAAGAGCGAGCCCTAAGTACTAGAGTATGATGTGGGGCTTCCTCAGTCTCTCCTATTGAAGATACTGCACTTTAATTATTTAATTGAATAATTAAATATGAATTGGACCAGTGAAAGAGTTAGAATCAATCTATAGCCTAGTGGTTGGGTGGCTCACCTGAGAGGTGGCCATTTCCTGTTCAAATCCCCTCTCTCCTTCAGGAGGAGGGGTAACTTGAGCTAAGGTTCTCCCACATCCTGGGTGAGTACTCTGCCCATTAGGCCAAAGTATATAAGGGAAGCCCTTCTTCTCAGTGGCCCCCCTGGCCCTTTAGTTTCAGGCCCTATGTGCTACTTAGGTGTTTAACCACCTATCTTCCCCCCAGTTTGTGGATTGTAAGCAGAGCAAGGTATCTCCCTGCAGCCTAGACTTATGTGCCTGTTTCCATGAGAGGGACAGAGTTTACAGCACACCTTCTGGTTGGTAGCTCCCCACCTAATGTGGTGGCTTTTGTGGATTGCACTGTAAGGTGCCTATTTCTCCAGGTGCTTAATTCAGAATTTGTGAATCGCAGTGTTGCTTCCTATGATTTTCTAGGCATCTGAAAATTAGGTGCTGTGACTCTGAGTCACACCATCTAAGCCCATTTGAGGATCTGGGCCTACGTGCCTAAGGGTACGTCCACACTATCCGCCCGATTCGGTGGGTAGCGATTGATGTTCTGGGATCGATTTATCGCGTCTCATGTAGACGTGATAAATCGATCCCAGAAGCGCTCCCCGTCAACTCTGGAACTCCAGCTCAGCGCGAGGAGTAAGCGGAGTCGACGGGGGAGCCTGCCTGCGCCGCGTGGACCCGCAGTAAGTACTTTGTAATTCGATCTAAGATACTTCAGCTACGGTATTCACGTAGCTGAAGTTGCGTATCTTAGATCGATCCCCCCCACCTAGTGTGGACCAGGCCTAAGTTACTTTGGAAAATGGAACTTAGCTGCCTAAGTCCCTTAGGCCTTGCAATGCTGAGTGAAGTAATGCCTAAAAAACTTTAAAAACCTGAGCTCCAGTAACTCAAGTGTGGCTTTGCAACATAGCTGCTCACACCTGATCTAGGCTAACCTGGTGCTCAGATCTGGGTGCTGATCACCTGGGTTAACTCTTCAGGTGAGCTGGCAGTGAAGAGTAGTTATGTTGCTTGCAGAGGATTTTGAGATTTTTAAATTTGGAATTTAAAATTTGAAATTTTTTGTTCCAATTTGGAACAAAACTGAAACATCTCAAAGTTTTCCATGACATGGAATTACTGTTCTGTCCAGCCTGAGTAGGAGCCCCGGCTCTGGGACAGTCACCTGGCAGGATGCTGAGGAACTAGAAGCCTGGGGATATGTCCACACTGAAGCTGAAAGCAAGCCTCCCAGTTGGGGTAGACAGACTTGTTTTGTTTTAGTGGGGCTTATGCTGGCATGCTAAAATTAACAGTGTGGGTGTTGTGGCACTGGCAGAGGATCGGGCTAGCCACCTGAGCTGGACCTAGGAAGTAGGGTGGGCTTGGGTGGCAAACTCAAACCTCTGCTGGTACTGCAGTGTCTGCACTACTATTTAAGTGTGCTAGCATGAGTCAATCTACCCAGGCTGGCTGGTTCACTCCCATCTGCAGTGTAGATGTACTCTGGGAAGCCTGGCTGCCAAGGAGATGTGAAACCAGGGCTACCAAAGTGTGGGGTGGGGAAACCAGCAAATCTGCCTGATTTCTCATGGAATTTCATCAGAAGTGATGTTGTCTTATGGAAGGTTTAGAATTCTACAAGTTGAAAAATTCTAAGGAAAAACTATTTTGCATAGCTTTTTCTGATAAGCTCTACTGGCCAGAGACAATATTTCCAGTGTGTCCTGGAACAAAGGTTTGTGGAGTGGGTTAGACCAGCAGTTACAGGCATATTAGCTAATTTGAGTTAATTGGCAATCAATTGTGTTGTAACATGAGTCAATCAAAAACTCCATCTTAGGCAGACCAGCATCCTAACTGTCTGACAGATTGATAGACCATACATGTAAAATATACATCCAGTGACATACTCTACCAGGCTATGCAGTGCATACTAATACCCTGAAATAAAAAAAGCAACTTAATTGCTTTGGATAAAATGTAGGTGCTGGAAACTCCAGTTTATTGGCTAGTGAAGCTGAACAAAAAATACTTGGTTATATAATGTCCAGTAATTATTCATTTCCCAGATTGCTTTGTAGGCCATTGGATATTTAACTCACCTTCAGTTAACAGTGGTTTTGTTGGTAGAATGATTCAGGAACTATTATTTCCCCTTTGTTTGCCATATAAAAATAATTGTTTTCTACAAGCATTCAGGTGCACCTACACAATAGTTAACTATCTTTAACTCTTGGGTTGCTTGTGATTGTCTCAGACTTCAAAATAGCAGAATTGGTTTTAATCAAATAGCCAATAAACTGGAATTTCCAGCACCTGCATTTTATCCAAAGCAATTAACCATTGCTTTTAATATTTCAGGGTATTAGTATGCCCTGCATAGCCTGGTATGTATTAAGAGCTCTTTTCTGGAAAATAGCTTCTTCCTATTTATATTTTTTCACCAAAATGAGTTGCTTAGGAGGCTTCAGAAAGCCATGTTCCTATGATTGTTTTTGTGTTGCTTCAGTAACTCTAGAGCATTTATCCATGTAATAGCATGGTCTTCTGCTTCACTGCTTATATAGTCCTCATGCTTCAATAACTTTGTGTGATAAGATTCAGATGAAATGCTGCTTAGTATATTTTCTGTATTTAAATGAATATTTATAGCAAACAAGGAAAGCAAACATTTTAAAAAAACAATCCATTTGACTTAAAAGGTTAATTAGGCTTTAACATATATATTAAATTACATGACTGTGAACAACTTGTTTATAATAGATGTAAATGCTGTAATTTATTGCACTGTTTTTGAAACTGGTTCAGATGCAGAGATTTTTATCCCCTAGTGTGCCTAAAAACATCCTAAGTAGGGCAGTTCCAGGACCTGATCCTGCAAGCCAAGCCAGGCAGGCAGATCTCTGTGTTACTGCAACAGAGCTTCCTCATGTGAGGACCATGGAGGCAAGGATTAGAGGATGCTGGAGGTCCAGAAGTGTGTCTGTGCCTAGATAAGCTCATGGGACCAGGACCACAGTATCCTCTAATCATTGCCCCCCACCAAAATTAGTCAGGCTCAGCTGAATTGGCTTATAGAAAAGGCTCTGCTGGCAAGCAAATAAAATGCAATTAGGTAAAAGTTAATTCACTAGCTGAATATAATTTAAGGTTGTGTTTCTCAGTTAACCCAATACTTATGCAACACTGAATTAATTCAAATTATGTTAGTGACTGCCTTACTTTTACTTCCCATTTGCTTACAGCAAATCAGACTAATAAATTAGGGCCATTTTGGACCAAGGAGGGAGCAAATTTCAAGGCTGAGAGGTATCCCAGAGAAAGTTGTCTCCACGGTCGTCTCTGTCACCTGGGTGAATGCCTCAAAAAATTGTAGCATAAGCATTAAGCCATTTGGGCCGCCAGAATGATGATCTTGGTATTGTACCTAGTAGAATGGCTTAGCTCATTGTCTGACTATCTGATGTATGCTTTCTCTTCTTTATTACTCTCACCTTGAGAGGCCAGGAAGATTAAAAAGGGACTAAATCAGTGTATTCCTCATGGGCCATTGCTGACATCACAAATCCTGGCTTCTAGTCTTGGCTTTGGGAGAGCAGCGTGGTCTTGTGATTACAGAAAGAATAGCTAAGCACACAGATTTGGCACATTTTTTCTGAAAGGCAACATGGTTAAGTGTATAAGATTTGAGTCTACCATATTAGAGACCTGTGTTCTATTCCTGCTGTGGCAGCACTGACATTGTGAAGTGTATAGAATTCTCAGCAGTCAATGGAAGAAGATAAGTCTTCAGTCTCCAATCCAGTGTACCTTCCACTAGGCCAAAAGGGTATTTTGGCAGGCAATGTGGCTGGCTAGTTGAGACCGCTCAGTGAGGTTTGGGAACATTCTAAGGCTGGATTATTCAGAGAATTAAGAGACCAGTCTTGAACTTGTGTAAATGATGATTTTCAGAAGCTGATCCAAAACTTACCTTACTGACCTCTAGATTATTTGGCAGCCAAATTACAAATCATGTAGGTGGTAGAATTCGTTAAAAATATTCTGACTTTAAATATTCCCCTGACCTCTCTGGTAGCAGGCTGAACTGTTTGTGCTGAAACATTTAAAATTGTACAGGCAGAGATCAAGCATGAAACTTTCAGTCTTAATTGTTAAAATTTGCCAAAGTT
Organism: Macrochelys suwanniensis; assembly: GCA_033296515.1. NCBI lineage: Eukaryota > Metazoa > Chordata > Testudines > Chelydridae > Macrochelys > Macrochelys suwanniensis. The sequence goes on along the minus strand of CM065780.1, from coordinate 42,413,120 downwards.
ATATCCGTGAAGCACATACTGAGGCAACCTTAAATAAGGTTCTGTGTGGGTATGTTGGTGGGTTTGTGTGTGTGTGTGTGTGTGTGTGTGTGTGTGTGTGTGTATATATATATATACACACACACACAATAATTTTATTAAAAAATCCATACCTTGTATACATTTTAAAAATCAGTTATGTAATCATTTATGTTTACAAACATACTGTATGTCAATAGTCAATAGAAACTATATAAAATCTAAATCTGAGGGAAGCATTTGATAGTGTTGCATGAAATTTTATACAGTACTCAATTCAAATTTATCTTGGATGCAGGGACTGTTAATGGGACTGATTGATTAGTCAAAGGGGAGTTATGATGATCAGCAATGTATTGAATTGGGGGAGAGGTCTAGTCAATGCAACAGGGACTGGTGTAAAGTCTCAGCATATCATTAATGACCTGGTTGGAATAGATCGTTCATACTAAAATAGGGGGAGTTGTGAATATCAGGGATGACAGAAATACTGTACAGATCTGGGGAGGTGAGAAGTATGGACAGAAAAAAAAGATTCAAAGTCAATAATGTGACACAAAAAAAGTCCAAGGTAGAGAAAAATATGGGTATTCAATGGGAGGGATGTACATAGTAGTAAGCACTAATACTGAAAGAGACCTAGAGTAAATAGTGGAGGGAAAATTAAGTATCAGCTAACAAGTTTGGACTGACTACACAGATGTATCATCAGAGCATGGAGTGAGAAGGCAATGGTCCCTTTCTGTACTCTCCTGTACTGACTTATGTGAGGAAAGATTCAAACTACTAAATATCTATAGCTTTGTTGGACATGGATGAAAAGTATAGTTATGGGTGGAGATACCCTTCAAATACTTGTAGAATAGTGTAAGAACATCCAGTAAGAAGAGGAATTATTTAGGGTTATAAAGGGGCATAATGAAGAATGTTGGAATGGAATATAAAAGGAAATTCAAAATGAGTTTTAGGAAAAAATTCCTGTCAGTGAGATCTATTTGATCACGGAATAATCTCCCAATAAAAATGTGGAAGGACAGTCCAGTCCTTTTACACAGTCAGAGCTAGGCTACATAGAGCACTAGTAAATATACAGCAGGTATAACTATGTAATCAGGAGGAGATGGAATAAAAGAGTTAACAGGGCTAACAAGATGCAGTATTTCAGTTGCTACTTACATAAAAGGCTCCCATTCTTTCCCACCCCCACATCCACAGCCAAGTATATACAGAAGATCCTCTAGGCTAGAATGATCAAACCATGAAACAAAATATTTGTCTTTTGCTACAAAAAATATGGTTACATGAGTTACTCTGAATGGCTCTTTCATAGCATCACCTTACACAATATTTTAAAAAATATTATATTTAGGTAAATATGTAACTCATTTGCTGGACCCATCATCAAATCTTGTTTGGCCGTCAAGATATCAGTGTTCAAAAACATAGTGCAGTATTTTTGTGAAACGTGTAGAGCATCTCACTTGTTTTCTGACTGACCTCTCAAATTGCAGCCTTATGTGCATCTGTTGTTTTTTTCCCCCACCATGGGGTGGAAGACTTTTGTGTTTGAATTGGCTCTTATTTCAGCCAGTATTAGGAAAGGAGGATGAAAACTGAATGTGTCTTTAGGTTGCCACATCCCTTTTGGAGAGCTGTTTGCCTTGGCACATCTTTGTTGTGGCAGCTGGAAGAACAATTATATATTGCAGCTGAGATAATCTTTCATTTCTACTGCTTATCTCAGATCTGGTGGCTGAGCTCAGAGGATTTAACACTCTGGCTCCAACTTAAACATTGTTCTTTCTGAACATTAAGGTATGATCACTTTGATCAGAAGTATCATACCTTTAACTCATAAGAACATAATTTTCAACCTTCAGCAGTTCTGAGTCGGTCTTAAATGACAAAAAGCAAAAATTAAAGAAAAAACCATTTAGCTTTGCTGAAGAAAAGGATTTATTTCATTCTCTTCATGCTCTAGCAACATTCAATGGTTTTACAAACATCATCAACAGAATCCATGCTGAGGCAGCTCATTGGAGCAGAAACTCCATGCTCATGGAGAACCTACTTCAAACTTGAAAGAGAGGAGAATAAAAAGAAAAGATGCCCCCAAATTGTTGTTTTGCCTGTTTTTGGCAGATTGCCATATTACATATCAAGTATAGATTAACTGTAGCCATATCCTATATCTTTATAATTAAAAATTATACCCAGATCTCAACATGATGAAAACAAGAACTGTATTTTATCCACTATTGCACAAATGTACATATTAATAGAGTTATGGTCCTGTGGATCAACTCACCTCTCAAACAAGATTCCATTTCCAATTCTGCAACATCCCCCTTCCAGCTGCAGCAATTAGTTATGCACTGATTATCTGGTTCCTTCTTATTCCAGCTGCTTCTCTGAGAGTCTAGACTCCTTTTTTTTGTCATGAGGAATTTAGACACTTGTTAAAGCAGCTGACAACAAGGAGCAGGAATTAGCAACAGGTAACTTGCCAGCTATTTTCAGCCTTCCAGCAAATGCTCTGCTAATTGATCAATAACTCACAATTTGGGAAATGCTGGTTATTATTATAATGTGTAAAACTACAACACTGAGAACCAATAACCCCCAAATCTTAAAAGATGTATATGCAAACCACTTACCCAATTAAAACCTGGGCAATTACTCTGACAAAAATGTTTGACTGTGTAGTAACTATTGTGCAGTTGTGTAACACAATAGCACGAATATGAATAACAGCTGCCTCTTCTAACTGATCTGTCTTCGTTTCTTGCAAATTGCTTTTGTTCCTGTCTACATAGAGACATCTCTACCCAGAAGGGCACTTTGCAAAGATTTTGAAATAACCTGTAGCTCTCTGTGAACTGTCTTATCTCTCTTAATGGCTCAGTTGCTAGCATTATTGTATGAGTTCTTTTATCTTCAAAGAATCTTTGCAGTACCTTCAGTTCTCTAGTGATGCTCTACATTTCGACTTCATGTCTTGCATAGAAGTCAAGAAGCTGATGACATGTTCAACTCTAACTGGTCTTAAAGGCATGGCTGCTGATATAGATGCGGGGGAAAGCTCAATGCAGTGAGTTATAAGAAAAATAGATTACCAACTTGAAATTGATTAATAATAGTAGTTAGCACTTACAAAACACTTTTCATGTTCAAAGCACTTTACAATCATTAACTAATTAATCCTCAAGACACCCTGCTTTCCTCCCCCGATCTCATTATCTGTTCCCAACATCTACCTTTCCACTCATTATCATCAGCTCCCACCATCCTCTAATTTTCCACTCTGACAATCTATCCTCACTGCTCATTCCATAAGCTTCATTTAGTGATTATTTATGAGCAGCATGTGACCCTCTCCCCCCCCAAAAATATAACCATTTTAAACACACACTCATCACAGAGTAAGTCATAAACCTATATAACATGTAACTTACTGCATTTGACTATGAATCGGATTCAAGCAAATTGACCATAAATTTATATGAAACATTTTATATGGGTACTGGGGTTAGTACTACTGATCTATTGAGAGCTTACCAGATATAAATATTCTTATTAAATAAACCAAATACATCAATAGATAATACTAGCTTCAGCCCTGTAAAAAAAGAAATTTAAAAGAACCTCAGAAATTTACAACTAGTGAGTGTGAAGTCAAGTATTATTAAGCCATTGTCAAGTTTACCATTTGCACTGTAAATGTAACTTTGAATTATTTGGGACATTATAGAGGAGTAGAATTAACTCAGTTTAAGATGCAATAAAACATGAGTTTCATATGAACATCAGAGGTCCAAATGGTGGGTTATGAGGTTGTGTTATCTTATGTGAAGATGTCCACAGGGACTTTGTGGCAGCTGTGTCCAGGGGAGTCCCTGGTAACACAGCTCAAATGGACCTGAGGTACAGGATAGCCCTGTAGAACTCTAGGTTTGGAGGCAGGATCCATGTCTTTTTCTGTGTGGGTCATATTCCATGCCCCAACAGGATAATGAACGGAGATCTCTATCAAAGGATCTGTGCAAAGATTTCATTCCTTTGCAAGGGTTTGCCTGATTAGGTACCAAAGTTATTGGACTCCATATCCGCTTCAGGTTTTTTATTTTTTCTGTTGATGTGATGAAAATAAGGAAGTCATCTGTATACAGCACAATTTTATATACCTTTCTGATTCTTATTCATTTGGTTGGCTATTCTTAGGGCTATCATGATCATTTGTAATTGACTGAATGCTTTTTAAGCACCCATCAGTACTGCTGGTTGGTGTTGATATTCTGAATAACTGACTAAGAATGGTCTTAATTTTTCCAGTGGCTTGACTTGCTATGGACTTGGTGTACTTCCATGTGTGGAAGTATTCTGACCAAATCTGTTTGCCATAGCCTTTGCGATTATCTTGGCACCTGTATTAAACAGTGAAATGAGTCTATAGGAAGTGTGTAATAGATGCTCCTTTCCAGGTGTCATGCTGTTTGGAGTGGCTCACAACTGTGAGTGCCTACCTCAGGGCAGACTGTCAGAAACAGACTGGCAGACACCCCAAGCTGGTGGTGTGTTCTATACTTAGATTTCATCAAGCCAGTAACAAATGTGAACTCTGGGATCATTATACCAGTCTTGCCACGGAGTCACAGGCAGTCCCCTTACACTCTTCAGCCTATATTGCCACCCAGGCAAACTGGACTTTGTGAAAAAAGGTCATTTAAACCAAAAATCACATCCCAGTCCCAAAAGACCAGTCACCTACCCCACATCAATTGGTACTCTAGATCTTACACCAAAGACAATACTGGCAGCCAATTCTATAGTAAACTAACTAATGGTTTATTAGCTAAGAAAAGGAAATAAGAGTTATTGAGAAGTTAAAGCAGGTAAAATATATGCACAGGTGAGTCATAGTTTGGGGCAGTGATGTAATAAACTTCCAGTTTCCCAAAAGTCTTTTCAGGGTCATACCAGGTTTAGGTATTGTTCCCGAGGTGCTATAAAACACACATTTGCATGTAAGTAAATAGATAAGGTGCCAAAAGATGGCTCTTAAGAATATCCTGTGGTGTTCTGGGTTTTGTAGGACCAATACACTTTTCATTGTGCACTGTAAATGGCTTCTTATGTGTACCTCTCTACATGCAGCTCTTAATTGGTATAACTGCAATGCAGCATTCAGAGCTGCATTCCATCACCTAGACTCATTTTAAGGATTTCCCACATGTGAATATTAAGTCTTTTGAAGATTTTATAATCTGTTGTAAAACCGATAGTAGATTCTGGGGGTTTTCCTCCATTTAAAGTCCATAGAGAACTTTAAATTTTCCGGTGTTCTTTCTCTGTTTAGGGTTTCTGTTTGGTAGTCATCCAAATATAGGAGTTTTAGTTTCAACAGATATTTTGAAATGGTCTCAATTAGTTTTACCTGGTCTCCTCCAGAGTGTGAAGAATTACCTAATTTGGTGTAGCAATTCTGAAACCTTTCCAGCAAATCTTTTGGTTTCAATTAAAAATTTTTCCTGCACTGTTTTGAAGACTATATTTTATAATTATTAGAATGGCTCCTTTTTAAACAAATTTGCTGGAAGAGTCTAGATTTACTGTCATGTCCTAAATATTTGTTTTATAAAGTGGTAATTTTATTTGGGCTTTTTGAAATGGCAGAGAATCTAAAGATACTGTAAAAGTTTAAACTTATATCTGGATTCTTAAGTATTCTCTTTCATTTGTACAAAACTTACACTTTTAAAATAAACTATTCATAGGATTCTGTCTTTCTTACGTATTTAAAGTAGGCCTCTTCCTAAAATAAATTATTAATTCTGCAGAGTTTCATACGAAAGTATTTCCTGGTCCTAGCTTACGTTAGCTATATGGGCACATGTTCTGCTGATGCCACAGGTCCAATGTTAGTATGTGAGGTTTTATTCTTCAGGGTATTAGAAAATTTTAAAACATTGATACTATGATCAATCCCTGAGGTATTTAAATGATAGTCTTTTCCTAAAGGATTATTCCATCTCCAAATATCTACCAAATTTTGTTGGTATATTATTTCTCTTTTATAAGTTCTTCCCCCTTTTTTCATTATAAATTTAAATGCTTTCTTTCTTCCTTTTGTTTTGTTTTTGTTTCTTTGGTTATATGATCCTGGGTTCTATGCAAGGTTCTTCAACATAAACTATGTGGATGGATGACATTGTAGCCTGATTTGAATCATTGGTAGTTTCGCCATTGACTTTAGTGGGGCCAGGATTTCACCCCATGTCTTCAGCAACTATGTTGCGGGGGAGGGATAGCTCAGTGGTTTGAGCATTGGCCTGCTAAACCCAGCGTTGTGAGTTCAATCCTTGAGGGGGCCATTTAGGGATCGGGGCAAAAATTGGGGATTGGTCCTGCTTTGAGCAGGGGGTTGGACTAGATGACCTCCTAAGAGCCCTTCCAACCCTATGATTCTATGTGCGTAAGATTTCCAGTACAGTTTTGTTTGACCTTCAGTTAAAGATGCCCCTCTACTGGGTAATTGACCTTGTCAATTTCTTGGTTGTTTGTTTAACAATTTCTCTGTTTTTTGGACACACAAGAGGGTTCTTTGTTGAAGGGCCAGATCCTGTTTTTCCATAACTTTTTTTGAAACCTGGTGTGCTTGTGGATTTACACTTGTGTAAAGGGGAGTACAAATTGCCCCATAAATTGTACTGTTCTCTCATCAACTCTTAAATACAAAGAATTTTTCAAATGCATCCCATTATATGTGCACAGAGGACAAGAGACTTTCTTTTCAAAATGAAAAGCTAAAATTCTGAAACATAAAATAGCCGATTGGGAAAAATGGTGGTAGGCTGTCCTATTGTATACCCACATCCCTTCTTAATCTGTGCCCTGGTCATAATGGATAGTGAGAGCACAATGCTTCCTTCCAAACATACCTTCTGAGATTGAAAATCTCACTTGCTTTACTTTTGTATAGGCAGTGTCAATAGAATGATGGAAAATCATATTTTTAAAAAGTGTACATGTCCAAAGTATGCTTTTTGAAAACCATAAGGCTGCCAAATCAAAATGAACTTTCACCAGACCAGCCAAAGACTTCTGACCTAGGCACTAGCTCTGTGCAAAATCTCAAGTTTGTGCCAAATCTCAAGTTCCGACAGTTTCCCACTGAGGCACTGAAACTGTTCAGGAAAAAGTGTGGTTTTTTTTGTTTTTTTTAAATTAATGGAAAAAGTGTACTGCCTCCCCTAGTCTCTTGATACTCAAAAATGGCTAAACTGGTTTTGCTCAAACTTTAAAAAAAAAAAAAAAAAAAAAAAAGTCATTCTCGGGCAGAGTCTAAATCTGGAAAAATTCAGCCTGCAAGGTAAAATTTTGACAAAGTTGTAAGCAACAGAAAATGCCCTTCAAAATGAAAATGCTTAGACAACCTAACTATGAATATTGATATGTGTGCCAGCTATAATAAAATCTGTCCAAAGTACTCAAATTAACAAGCCTTGACTAAATGATTGACTGTGAAATTCTATGTCAAAAACAACAAACGTTGCTGAGAATGATTCCTGAATTTAGCCTGAAAATTTGCAGAACATTGCATTTGGACAATGAAGGACAAATTCAGCAAAGGTGTAAGCAAGTCCAACTCCATTAACTTTAAGGGAGTTCTACCTGCTTACACTAAAGTTGAATTTAGCATTGATTTCTCAGTGATTAGAGACAATTACTTAACTGATCTTTAAGACCAAATATTTTGTTGTTCCAGTTGAGCTGTATTTACATCTAGATTAAGCTAGCTCTATCTTTCCTTTACCTTATTAAGTGTTAGTGTATGAATATTGTTTGTTAGTGATGAGAAGTAACTGACCGGCTTTGCAAATACAGTATATACCGAGTTAATTTTTCTGGTTTTCTAATTTATTCTGTAGCCTTTGACTCTTTAACAAAGTTCTGGTACAGTAGTTTATTGGAATAAGTATCCAAATATTTTGTCTCTGTTACAAATACAGGGCTGTTGAGCTTTCCCCTGTAGCAAAAACAGTTGTCATGAAACACAGTTCTGTTGAAACTGGCCTTCTGCCCGTACTACTCTGCCAGTGCACCATAGACTTGACCTGTGACACGATAGTTATTCCTGACTTGAACCTCTTGTCAGCAGGGACTGTTCATTGATCAGGACATGCAGGTGAATGAGGACAGACACAGAGATGGATTTAAGCAGCAGACCACAATTTTATTAAACTTAGCCCTCCTCCCTAGTGTTATCTGCTGCATCTCCCTTTACCAGGCATTTAATACAGGGTTCAATACAGGATTTACAGAGTTCCTATCATATAGCCGGTAGCTCTCCTCTGCCTACTCTTGTGATTCAGCCCCCTCTGCTGAATCCTCTCACCCTTCCCCGGTGAAGAGGACAGAAGGTATCAAAGAGGGACATTGATCTGTGAAGACTTCAGTTCTCCCCTTTTCCCATTGGCCTGAGGTCCACTAACAAAATCCCAGGTCTCTTATTTCTGGGCACTGGCCCTTTTGGCCTTTTATCTGCATTGGACACAAGTTGTGACAAACTAAACATTCATACACATTCCTGGTATTAAATTTCTAAATCCTATTATTAGTTAACCTAACCATGTCTCTAAGAAGGTGAAAAAACCTACCAGGCCTCAGCCAATTTGACCCCAAAGGGAAACATTCCTTCCTGACCCTAAAACAGGTCACACCCACAGGATGCTAAAAACATAGTTCCTATACTATCTAACTACTTGGACAGAGGGTGTTTTCAGCTAAAATGGGGCAAGAGGCTTGAGCAATGTAGGGCAATTATTTATGATGGTGGGTAACAAAGAGCCAATTAACTTCCATCTCCCTCTGGCTGGCCAGTGAGTGGCAGAAAGCTCAAGAGAAGGAGAACCCTACCTTTGCATACAGTTCCCTTTTCAGTCCGAAGCTGTCCAGCATCATGCAGATCCAGTCAAGTCTCCCACCCTTTAAACTGGGTGGGTGGCTGTGATGGAATGCATCTCTGTATTCACACCATACACACTATTGTAATAATCATTGTATAAAATATGCCTTGTACGGTATCATCTGGAAAACAACTAACTTGCTGGTCAATAATATCATGGTGGAATGTATGTAGCAACATTATATGATGCTGGTGGCACATGTTCAAACCCATGTAGCCTTGATTAGGCAAAACTGGGCAAACAGGTCTTAAACAAAGAAATGTGTGTTTACCTCAGTTTACATTTAAATTGTAAACAGAGTCCTGAGACAGTGAGGGGGAAGGCAGGAGACCAGGAAAATCTGCATTTCAGCAAACAGAGATAAAATTAAACAGAATGTAACTTCTTTCACCATCCGACATCATGTCACCTTCTTTACAGTTTCAATAAACTCTGCTTTGAGGGATTACCTTTAGGAAAATAAATCTCCAAGCGGGACTGGACTATAAAAGTGAAGGGCAAAATAACCCAGTTTATCTCTCCCTATCCATCTCTCTTGAACCTAAGAAGACGAACTAATCTAGCTCTTTGACTTTGAGAGGGATCCTGACCTGAAGATTTGTCAGTTAGGATGCATGTGGTAAGAATTTTACTTTGAACCAAGCCTGGTTTATGAATTTTTAGTATCAGAAAGCTTTTAATCTACATTTCTGACTTGAATGCCTATGCTTGTACTCAAAATCCTAGCTTCTTGTGTTAAATAAACTTATTTGATTGTGGCAAACCCAGGACAAACAGCTACCAAGGGGGAGGTAGTAACTAGTCCTAGGGGGTTAAAAGGCCTCTCCCTGACCACGGAGGGGAGATAACTATGGGGAAATAAGGTGCAGCTGGGAAAGGGGTTGTTAGGGAGCTAATTAGGTCCAGCTGTCTGCAGCTGCTGGAGACCTTTTTAAACCCTCCCCTGTGGGAATGGGGGGGGGGGGGTGAGTGAGAGTTGTGTGAGAGGCAGGGAAGCTGTCCGTAGAACACCGAAGCCTTCCTGGGAGGAGGACTCCATTTCCTCCCAAGAAGGGAAGGAAAACAAAACTGAAAGGACTGACCAGGGGAAGGTATAGTCAGACCCTGTGCTGCCAGTAAAGGTTTGCCCTGCCCCAGCCTGTCTCTCTAAGGCTAAGAGGAACTGAGTCTTCTGAGGAGAACAAGGTACTTTGCCACATAATTCTTTAATCAAAACTAATCCACTGTTGTGGTTAAACTGGGCTGTGTGGTAACTCAATTTAAAAGGAGCAAGTTGTTGTATATTGTTCCCTTACATGGGCAATGGACCTAGTATGGCTGGACAGCACAGAACATACGTTTTGGGGGGAAATTTGGGACTGGGAGTGTGTTAGGGTCACCCTGCAAGTAGTAACCAAGGCTACTGGAAGCCAGAGTGTGGCTGGTGTTTGCTAACAGGCTGCTGGGGTCAGAGCTGCTGGCCCAGATGCTCAGGGTGTGACATGCATGCTGTCTGTGAGGAACCTAGGCTGGGAGCCATAGCAGCAAAACATTGTGAGGTACCCCGGGTTGCAGGCCAGGGGGTGACACAGCTTCTCACTGGTCTGGATTGCACCTCATAATGTTATAATGGCATTATGCTAGATTAAGGACTAGTCTGAGACCGCCAAACTGATTTCCCCCCCCCCCCCCCCCGCCCCCAATGATCTAAGTAAGAACATTCACTCCAGTCTTCAGGGGTGAAAGGCAATACTTATCCTTTTAAAAAAATATGTAAATACAACATCCCTGTTACAAAGTTGTCAGTTATAAGAATTATTTGTAATATAAAAATCAGCTGTATTGCTACCCCAAGTCTCTGAACTTCATCAATTTTTGAGCTAAACAGGCAATTTAATATATCACAAGAACAAAATTTTAAGAGAAGTTGCACTGTTTTATTATACGGCTGTTGTCCCAACTACCTGCTACTATTTCTCCTATATGTAGGCTGCCTCTCATCTTGCCTTTTAGTAAACATAAGTGTTCATCATTCCATTTCTGAATCTGCTTATCACCAAAGTACAGTTGTATATTGATGTGTGTTTGTGGGTCACAGAAATATTCATAGTCCAGCAGTCATACAATCCTGTTCTAGACACCGTGGACACTGTTGTTGGAGAGCTCTTGGCATACTCCAATCAGTGTTGTCTTTTACAATTTATGAAGAACCTTTATGAATAATTAAGCAGTGTCATTCCCGATTATCTTTGTAATAAAAAGGAAAGCTTAGTAGTATACACCCACACCTTCTGTGTTTGTCATAATTGATTATTGATTGTTCCACCTGAAGAAGATTCTCTCATTTTCTTGTGATTTCCCCCCCCCCCAGCTGTTTATAATTAAGATCCAGCTTTTAGTAATAATTGGTGTTCCTCTAGGATGATAGAAGACTTAATGGACTGAATAACACTGATCCCAGAGATGAACCATGATATAGGACAGGGATTTCCAATTTTTTTGCTGGCACGGCCCTGTTTTAATGAAGTATTTCCTGGACCCTAGACAGTATGGTGTTTGCCATTTTGAAGAGAAATATGGTGCCCTCCACACAGGGTGACCTCGAACGCACCATATGTGTGAGAGCATCCTCCATGAGGCATGACATTTTGCTCCACAAAATGGCATCTTCCTCCCAGTATGTATGTATGGTGAGTGCAGGGTCACACTGTGCAGAGGATGCCATTTAGAGAAAAATGGCGTCATCCATGCATTGTGACCTTGCACGCACTGGACATGCGAGGTCACACTGTGCAGATCAAAATGGCATCTTCCGCACACAAGGGATAACCGCAACCCCATCTGCTGATAGCATGATCCCATATGGGGTCATGACTCACAGTTTGGGAACCGCTGATATAGGAAAAGATGGAGCTATTTTAGACACTGGAATTGAGGATTATAGCGGAGTCATTTTCCCTGGTGTAAAATAGAAATAAGAATGTTCTTTGTGTAAAGTACAGTTGGACTGGAGAAAATGTCTGTACTGGAAGGAATTGATGGATACAAATATAATACCTGCAGTATCACTTTATATATTTTGTAATTGTGCTGCTTGGATATACTTAGTGATCAGCAATATTTCTGATTTAATTAAATGCAACAAAGGAGTGTTCATTTGTGCCTTATCACTAAGGAACTGTTAATTAACATCACTTATTTTGTTTTACTATAAGCGTCCAGGGTTGAACTGGATTTGGGCCAATCAGCTGTATATCAATGGAAGAAACATTAGTACAGCAGCCTCTTGATGTTATACTACCTTTATAGTCTGACTTTAATATCTAGTATATTATTAAGGAAACTGATAGAAATAATAGCTTTTCTTACTCATATTCTGAATTGTTCTTACTGTAACCCTTCGGCCAGTCAGAGTTGGCAGCAACAAGGGCCGGGTTCAGTATCTAGGGGTTCCATTCCAATGACACAATGCAAAACCGGCTCGAGCCCCCACCCAGTGACCTGGGACAAATATATATCACACACACACACACCCCCGGGCGCCTCTAAGAGGCAGTACTTCCCCTCTCGCAAGCACAGAGTCTGAGTGTAGCAAAAACCTTTTAATGATAGAGAGAAACAATGCGGCATTTTGTTGGGGAAACACCACATCTAGGATTCGTAAACCAAACTGTGAGCAAAGACCCACCCCAGCAAATTGGCCATGTCCTTTCCCTTTGGTTCTTGAGTCCCGCAACCCCAAAAATCACCCAAAGTCCCAAAAGTCCAACAACCCAGAAGTCCAGACCTAGAGTTCAAAAGTTCAGCTGCAGCGTGCTACACACCTCCCCCCAGTCTGGGTAGAAATGGGGAGGGGAGAGGTAAGGGGCACCTTACGTGGCTCAAAGCTGATTGCCCCATCCCTTCGTGGGGCTTCGCTCTGCTCCGCTCACCATCCCACGAATCACTCCGCTCCACCAGCCGTCCTGCAAGCCACTCCGGTTGTCCCGCCAACTGCTCTGCTCCACCAGCAGCTCCGCACCGTCGGCCATCCGGCAAGCCGCTCCAGCTGTCCCGCCAACTGCTCTGCTCCAAGCCGTCCCACCAGCTGCTCAGCAATATATCTTCCGGCTCCCCCACTACTTAACACAGTGCTCAGTGATTTCAGCTTTTTAGTGATTTCAGCTTGTAGTAAGGGGAGCCTTAGTGCTAACTTTGCACCATTAGCCCCAAGTGATTCTAACTCAGCAGCCTGTGATTAAACTCCTAAGGAATCCAAAATTAGCTCTGATATTCCACAGTGGAGAGCGAGAAGGAGATGCAACTGACGTTTAGGGCCCTCAGAAGAGGCCCATGCTACCAGGTACAAATACCTGTCCCCAACCTCTCTCAATTCAGTGGGTTTTGGAACCCATGTCCCTCGCCTAGCGAATGCTGCTTCGTTGATGGCGAGTCCCTCCATCATAACAAAAGGTCACTGTCCTTGATTCACGTAATCAGGGTAACAACACTTTATTCTTCCTGCCCCAATAACAGAGGAACTGGGGATCCCACAGCAGCCAAAGTGACCATTTGGGCAAGCGATCCATCATGCTTTGCAGGGTGGGTGTGTCCATGCAAACAAGATTAGCCCCTGACATCCCTTTCCACAACTCACCACCAGATGTCAGGGTAGAGCTCATCCTGACTGCTTACATCACATAGATTTTAACCTCATTTTCATGTTGTTCGTATAGATATCACAGTGAAAGGGTTCTTGTAAGTTAAGTGCATGTAATAAGGATAATATTGTCCTAAACTGCTTTTCCTTCCATTGTTCCCTTTTGAAGACCACTAAATATTTTTTTCAATGAATAGTTTCCAGACAAATAAAATAGCTTGTCCTTACCTAAGAATATTTATCTAAAGAATTATCAGTAATATATTCAGTGGTCTAGTCTCTTTTTTTCTGATTAATTTAGTGTCTTTCTGGGATGTGATTAAATGTTAACATGACAAGGGTATTAGTAATATGGTCAGTTGACCTCTGATTCAGCATCCATTAGCATGATATGGAATGATGAATAATTTGTGAAAAATCATGAGGCATTTTATTAAACTCATTATAATTGTTGTAGTTTGCTGTGCCTGTACTCACTCCTTATTTCATTAGCATGAAGAAATATAGTTCAATTCTCCTAAACAGACAAAAACATTACTTTTAACTGAGTAAGGCTGTTTGAGTGTGGTGTCTATCCCCACACACATCTCTGAGAACAGACTTTGATTTTTATTAATTTGTTAACTTTAAATTTAATGAAGTTTATTCAAATATATATGACCCTAAGAATTTCTTGAGACCTATTCACCACAACTGTTTACTTAAGTATTCAATATTTGTAATTTGCCCTGTGTGATTGCTGAACTGAGTCACGTTATGGTGTCCATTCCCTCATTTGTTGATTCCCAAACCTACAAACAGCTCTCAAGATGGCTGTGTGAATTATTCTGATTTGAATACTTATACAAGTATATATTCACGTGCCTATTCAGCCTTTTCTTTATGTATTCTTGAACAAAAAGCCCCTAGTACAAACAGGGATATGAATACAATTGAAGCAAATCTGTGTCTTCTGTTGAGATAAATGTTTAATATTTTTTCTGTGCTCTTACCCTAGATTTCGTGTAACTCCCAAAACTCCCCTTCTTTTGAAGCTGGATTCAATAGTGCAATTTGTACACTAAACAACAATTTCTAGTTCTGTTAAAGAACTACTATTTAATTTATATATGCATAACTGATCAGTGAAATATCTATCTGCATAGCTTTTAATATAATTTTGATAACTTAGGTCTGAATAATAAAAAAGTATCTACCATGACAACTTGTTGAATGACTGATGCTACATTTCATAAGGGGATTTACTGCAAAATGCCTATCAAGAGTTGAGACATTGTCAAGAATTCTGAATATATGTTACAATAGATGATTACCCCTGGATTGTTTCACTAAATCTTACACCACAAATCCTTGCCAGAAAAAAATACTAAAACACTCCAACTAGATTCTGTTTGGATATAGCATTTGGTGTCTTTAGAGTCTGCATGTGCCTATAAGTCCAAACAGAGAATTAAAAAATGTCAACATTTGATCAAGACAGCTTTACTTTGTGACTTCACTAGTTTCAGCTACCTTTATTTTTAATACACAGAAATACAGATAATTTGTCTATATTGGCAAGTAGGGATATGCTAGGAGAGCTTTTATAAGCAACAAAAAATTCTTGTTATGGCTAGAAATGGAAAACTGGTTGTGGGTAACCCATGCTCTTAAATTGATATTTTTTTTATGTGTATCCTGAGAATAGGGAAAGCTATATATTTGGATATTATAAATAGCCCTTGCTTACCATGAGATGATTTAGCTAAATAACCAAAAATTTCAATTGGGAAATGCTGCTAGGTGTCTCATGGGAGTTGTAGTTGAGGTGCTTCATGACCTCATAGAGGAGAATGGTCTGGGCTGGGCTCCCTGGCTGAACTATATCTCCCCATGATGCACCGCAGTCTCCCTCTCACTGAGGCATCATGGGAAATGTTGTCCAGCTGGGAATGGAAGCATGAGGCACCACGGTGGTATATCCAAATTGAAACTTTTCAGTTTTGGGGTGAAAAGTTGAAATGCTCTATGGAAAACAGGCACTTTTAAAAAACTACTGTTTTTATTATGAAACTTTCTTCCCTATTGAAAAGCAATCAGTCCAACAACGGCGATCCCCTGGCTATGTAGGCCCTCTGGGAGTGAAACTCTGTTCACAATCCCAGTTTCTATGGAAGTTCCCTGCATATTGACATGGTATGGGAAGAAATTTTGGACTTCTGTACAAAGTCTGAGTAAATGAAGTTTGTTTAGGGACTCTGAATGGAGACTGGGGAGAGGGAGAGCTGTGAGGCACCTCACCACTACCTGCCCTTAACATGAACTCGTCTTGTCTGTGCCTGCTGTGGATCAGCTCCCTAAAATCACCCTCCTCTGGCAGCACTAACACTATCATCCAGACCTCAGCAGATCTTATTGTCCCTGTACAGATATGCACAAACCAACCCGCAAGTTCTTGGAGCTTTTCCTTCAGTGTTCAGCACCTTATCCACTAAACTACCAGAATTACCAGGCTTGCTGCTCCTAAAGGAACAATACACACAAGCTTGTAAGATTCAATTGAGGACCAGTACTTTGCTTAACAGCACTTAAATCTACCTATAGTAAAAACAAGAATAAGTTGATTATGAAAAAACAGATAATCAAGTGACAGTGACTAAGAATATTGGAAACAAAATCATAATATGCTTTTTCGAGACTAAACTTAACTAACAAGTTATTCTCTCGTTTAAATAAGCTTATCTTACCTAAAGTTCTTGCCAGAGTTTCATGCCTGGTTGAGATCCCACTTTTGTGAAGTAAATTCACTGTTCACTTAACTCCTAGGTGAGGGATGACAGGGCATTGTCTTTGTCCCCCCATATATTGTAGAAAAAACCCTTGATACCCTCCTTTCCCCGCCCCCTCCTGCATTTTCTTCTTTTTGTTTCATTTGTCTCTAAATTTTTTCACAATCCTTCATTTGCATTCGGTTCAGACGGGTAGAAGGAGACTCCTTGTGAAACATGCAGTTCTTAAGATACATAAAAACAGCCAGCTAGATAAATATTTCTTGTTGGACAACAAACCCATTTTTCACCTTAGCTTGTGAACAGTCTTACACAACACCTGTATATACATTTCACAATGATATAGATGACCAGTGGGACACAAGCTTTCATTTGAGACCTCACATGATATTTTTTGGTGAACTAGAATGTACACGTCAGACTTGGGAGATTTCTGTAACCCCTCTGCACCCCCTTCTCAGTTGGCATTAAGAGGTTTTTTTTTTGGTTTACCCCTCCCCCGCAGGTATTTGGCCGCATAGCTGCAGCCTCACTATAGCCACGTCTTCCTTTTCTCAGCCTTGTCTTCTCCAGGGAGAACCACATCATAACACAATAGTCTCCCCACCCCACCCCATGCAGCTGCTGAATTTTATTACTGAAGCTAATATATGTGGAAATATTTAAGTATTTGCTCACCTTAATTTTTTTTTTGCCACCAGTAATATAAAGACCTAGGGTGAAATTCTGACCTCATTAAAATCAATGGCAAAACTGCTATTGAGTTCAGTGTACCAGGACTTCACCCCTAGTATTTGGATCTGAGGAGATGGGTCAGATTTTTAAAGATATTTGGGCTCCAAAAGACGCAGATATTTGCTTTTGAAAATCCCACAAGGTACATAAGCACCTAACTCTCGTTGTATCTTTACAAGTCTGAATACCTGTACAAATCTGGCCTTAGTAACATTCAACAGAAAGTTGGATACATTTCTAGAAGTATATATTGCACTGCAGGGTTTGTGGGTAATAATCTCTAATACCCTTTAACAAAAGGTAGTTTCCTGAATTAATGTAGCACATCTGGGCACTGTTCCAATGAAAATGTTGGCTAGATGCTGCCCTGGCTAAAAATATTGAAAATTAAATAGCTTCAGGCAGGCACTGCCAGCTAAAGAGAACCCCTTCCCTGCCTAAGTAGCTGTATTGTATGTTTGAATGGCAAAGAGTGTAAACAGCAACTGGTCATGGATTTTTAAAAGGAAAATGTTAAACAAAAGTAGAGAGAAACATTTTGATGCAGGTAGTCACTAATGAAACAGTAATTCTAGATCTAGTTTTGCACATACCAGTATAGTTTCTGGAGAGCAAATTCTAATATGTGGGTTGTGCTGGATATTTTGTGTGTGTGTTTTATTTTAAAAGAATTGTAATAGAGTCCTTGTGGGGGCAGGTGGTCTAATGGATAGTGCACTCAGTGTTGCTTCTCAGCGGGAAGGCCTT
The DNA here is from genome assembly GCA_033296515.1 of Macrochelys suwanniensis. NCBI lineage: Eukaryota > Metazoa > Chordata > Testudines > Chelydridae > Macrochelys > Macrochelys suwanniensis. Next base: position 42,395,268 of record CM065780.1, on the reverse strand, counting down.
TCGGTCCCGTTTCTCACCTGAAGATAGGTTTTGCTTCCCCTGGGTTGCAATGTCCTTGCTCTCTTCTTATCAGAGGTCGGGGAGGTGACATTGGAATGTGGCTTATGGCTAGCAGGGACAGTGGGTAGGGGAGCCAGAGTCATTCTACTCCACTGCGCTCCAACAGATGGCCCTATGAGATTCAACAGTGTCTGGTACCCTGGAATTCCCTCAGAGTTACCTGCCCTGGGTCACTTCCTACTGGTAGACTGTCTCTACCCTATGGCTCCAAGTCCAGTATAAGGTAACAAAAGAAAAAGAGAAGACAACTAAACCTTCAGCCGCAACTGGGCTCAGCATGCAGCTCTACTCCCTGCGGGGAGGCTTCTTTGGTACCCTTGTCCAGGGGCCCTTAGGGTGGGTCTGTCTTTTTCCACAGCCTCCCTCTGACTGAGCTGGGTTGCTCCCTTTCAAGCTTTCTCTCCAGTAGGAGCATGCTTTGCAGGTCTGGAGGGGTGGGGCTACCTGGGCCCAATATTGTCCTTTAACCCTTTGGGGGCCAGTGTGGGGTTTGTACTCCCCATCACAAGAGTATTGTGCACAAAAATAGCTTTTTACAATAGCTTGAGGTGGAAAAAGTACTTGTTGAAGAGACTAGGATGACATGACTGAACTGGTTGAATAGAAAGTCTTTATTATAGACTAAGGGCCCAAACTAATAGTTTCTATTCATATGATGAATACTTCTTGCTCATGTAAGGAGTCTCACAGATGTCAGTGAGGATCTTCCATGAATAAGGAGTGTTCAGGGGAGCAAGAGTTGCACCATTGGTTGTCAAACTCTGGTTTTTAACATTTAAAATATATCTTCCCCCTATTGAGGCTGTGTTTGGTCATTCAATAAGGAAGATAATTATGAGCTCTTTATAATGATTTTTCTCCATCTCCGGAATCCTTTCTGCACTTCCTAGTACATAGATAATGTCACAGAATGATATGTTCTGTGACAACCTGGATATCATAACTTGTGTGGGCTACAGTGGTACTTCTAGTATCTTTGTTAGGTGATTGATGTTATTACAGAACACACCAATGATCCAGGAAGTACCAGGAGGATTTCACATGCACAGTGGGAAAACCTGATGAAAGAATGTATTGCTTACACTAAACTGTATCTCTTCCCGGTACAAACATTCTTAGCTAGCTGAGTAAATTATGTCTTTACAGGAGAACTCATTTCCTCCAGGCCTTGCATATGTATGTATCTCAGATACTTATATGGCTCCCATCACTGTAGTATTTGAGAGCCTCACAATCTTTCACATATTTACCCTCAAAACACCTCTGTGAGGTAGGGAAGTGCTATTATCCCCGTTTTACAGATGGAGAACTGAGACATAAAAAGATTAAGTAACTTGCCATATTTCATACAGAAAGTCTGTGGTTTATCTGAACATGGGTCTTTCAAGTCCTAGGCTAGTGCCCTAACCACTGGAGCATCCTTCTTCTCCATTAAGCAACAACTGATGACACACGCAGAGGTTATTTTTCCAAAAACACACCTTTAGGATTACTTAATTACCTTGCAAAAACATAGGCAAGCATTTTACATTCAGCATACTTAGGACCAGGAACTATATGTTTTTAAGAAATGTAGATACTGGATATAAAATAATCAATGTCTGTATAGCAAGTAGAATTCATCTCCAGTAGGATAGACACTACTGTCATGCAAATTTATATTTTTAGAATCCATTAAGGGTACACCAGGAGGCACTTGCTAGTGTAGTGTTTTGTTCCTCTTTATGTCACTTGGCAGTGAATAGGTTAAGAATGCTCCACTCTGCAGAGGCCACCTGATTAGCAAATAAGAAAAAGAAATGGGTAGGTAATGAAAAATGCTTGGTTGGAAATGTTAAGAAATGAAGTCCTATAACGTGTAATAGCAGTAGGCGGTCGTAGGTTTATGGGGTGTATTGATTAGCTAATAGCAATAAAAGGAAAAGATTAGGATGTTGTAGATGAAGACTGTGATACTGAGCCAAAGAATCTGCGATCAATCACTAATTTTCAAGATCCTGAGGAGGATACAGGGCTGACTGATAAATCTGTAGGGAAGCAAAAAGCTCTCATCTGCTGACACTTGTTTTATCCTCTTTCCCTCACACACTGCTCCGCCCCTCCTGCCCGCCCCCCCCCGTAATGAATACCAGAAAAAAGCAAATGCCCCTGAATGAGGATGCTGCCTGGGACCATGGAAGCAGATGAGTTTGAGAAATGATTCTGTATGGCAAAGCTGAAAGATATAGTCCTCTTTCCTTTAAATTGCTGGGAATGAAGAATAGTGACTATTCTGAGATAAAAGAACAGGAGTACACATGGCACCTTAGAGAGAGCATGAAAAGAGTTAAATCTGGTTTCAAGACAACCTATTCTATCTGACAGATGACAACTATGTGTTAATGTCACAGGAAGCTCCTGATTTCCTGGACAAGTTGGCTAATTATGATTGCGAGCTTATGCTCAGAGCACATGACTTGTTCTATGAGACGTATTAGACCTAGTGTATGCCATATGCTGTGGGGCTTCTACATAGAGCACAGGCCTTCAGGGAGAAGTCCTCTTAAAACAGAATAAGAGATGAACCAAAGAACGATTGCACTGTGAGAGTGGGCACTAGCCGCAATGACACTTACCGATTGTTGTTTTTCCTTATACGTAAAAACTTTTCAGAACTATAGGGATTAATACAAATGACACAGGCACTTAGTGGAAAGAAGAAGGATATAAGGAGTTCAGAACAGTAACATGACAACTAAGGGAGATGAACTGGAATGCATCCCCATGCTGAGGTCAAGACTCCTTTATCTCATTGCCCGTGTAAAATAGGGGTTAAAAATGTCTACTGTGTACTAAATTATACAGGGGCAGGCAAGTATGATTCCCCTTAAAAAGCTTGTTTTAACTAGGATCCTCCTTTTTAATTACAGAAAAAGATTTCTGGCATTACCGCCCCCTTCCTGTAGCATATCCTTTTGAAACAGCAGCCTAAATAGAAGAAAATTTGGCCTTATTTAGGTAACCTGCACATGATGGGTGCATAATTTGCTGTGGCTCATCTTACAAATCTTCTGAAACTATTTCTTTTAGGTTTAAAAAAATCTAATTTAAATCTAGCCTATGTACAGAATCTTCAATCCCTCTTAATATGTCAGTGGCACTATCCGGAAACTAGACCACACATGTTTGTATATTCTAGGAGAAAAACCAATCCTGTCTTCATTATTCAAACCATCAGCCCATAGACAAAGGGGAAAAACAAGAAACAAATCACTACAGTGACACCCAGATCTTTCCTATTTTATCTTGACAGGGTTTCATTTATACGATGGTGCTTTTTCCTTTGCAGCTATTGCCTCCTGTTACTCTTTATGGTAATTGAAGCTGGGCCCAAAAGACCTTAGAGGCTTGTATCTTCTCTTCACATGAGTGACGCTTCAGTGATAAACTTGAACTTAAAGTTACTGAGGCGTAACTGAGGGTTCATTTGATAGCTAGTGGTTTTCAGCAGCACTGCAGGGCTTCAGGGGCTCAGCGTGAGCGAGATTGTTAATGTCCTGTGAGGGGAAAACAATAACACATTTCATTAATGCATTCATGTGTGAAGCATCCATTAGTGAACTGGAGGTATTAATGACGTTATGCTTTAAACTGACATGTGGGGCATGACAGGAATTGCAAGGTCTGATGGCAACAGATGACAAGATAAGCAAATATTTGAATGGCTTCATTTGCCTGCAGGTCAAAGGATGGGTGTATAGGAAGTGAGAAAACGAAAACCTGGGAGAGATTGGTGGTGTTCTAGCATGGATTGAACTGCGGCAAGACTAAAGGAAAACAGAGTTTACAAGGTAAATACAATCTTTACTAAGGGTGGTAACATTGTAAAAGGGAAAGGTCTAACTCTTCTAGAGATTCAAACTATGACATTAGAAGAAATGTTAAGAATGCCACAGCAAAGTTTGAGGTATAAATATGTGCACATTACCTTTGTTTGTATGAACACACCTTTATTTGACATTCCAGCTTGTTTCCCCTTTCCAGTTTGCTGGCAGCGGGGTTTAAAATCTAGGGCGATATTCATTGCTGGCTAAATCATCAAGATTGTGGCTGCTTATGCCAGCACTGAATTTGACCTTCGGATTTTAATGGAATAGTTCATCTACAGGTCAACAGAAGGTATTAAACAGTTGATAATTGGAGGATGGGATTAATTTTCCTTCTCAGAATCTCTGATTGTTATGTGTTTTGTTCACTTTGTCATGGTTTAACTATTCAGAGTTAGTTGGTAAATAGGCTGATTAAGGCCCGTTCACCTGCTTGGACCATGGTTGGATTCTTACACAAGATTGTGAGTAAAAAGGACTTGATAGCTGCAGCTCAGCCTTTAGATGACAGTAGTGCACATGTCAATGCCATCAAGCATAACTTAACATGAATAATCTGACATGCTTGGCAGCTTCTCTGAGAAAGTGGGGGGTGGGGGAGGAAGAGGCCACTGTTTTGCTAGCTATGAGTCAGCATGAAGTTCCACAACTGGAGAGTTTTTCCATTTAGCAGCAGATTAACACTCACTAGTTGGCTAATGCAGTGAGATTTACATTATGAACACGATGCTGCTTGTGACTTGCTCAAAAAAAAAAAAAGACTTAGTCCTTCAAGATTCTTGTGCAAAAAAAAAAAGCATGTCTCTCTTCAAAGATCCATAGCCCCCATCATCCAATAGCAAAATCTAGCTATGTGCTTATGTACCCCTAATTTCCTCTCACACTCCTGTGTGTAAAATTTCAATATTGAGTCTGTTACCTACCCAAGTCTTGTTCTACACACTTTTTAAATCAAACCTGTAACAGTTAATATAATCTTAGTGACACTCTCTCACCCCACACCCTTTAAACACTGGAAAGGTTGTCAAACAGTTTCTGTTTACAACCACAATCCGAAACATTCCTCAATTACACTGAAATTTTCCATGCATGGAAAATTGCACTGAAAATTTCCCTGAAGGTACATTTTTGGGGAGAAGTTTAAGCCAAATCCCTTCAGACATTTGGAGTTATGAGAGGGTGGGAAAAAATAAATTTTCCACTACATAGTTGCCAACAAGTAAAAAATGTTGCCAGGGACAATTTTTTAATAAGATGCAGGGTTGTGTGTAAATTCTGGTGAGTTTTAGATTAATTTCTTCATAAGAGGGTGAGAGAGAAAATGTTCAGCAGAATGCACGTAAAATGCTCTGCTAGTACTCAGCCTGCACCTGACTAACTTGAAAAATTATTCCTTAAAGTCCCCCCCCGCTTATTTTTGTCAGCCTCCCCATATTTTTGCCAGAACTAATCTGTATTGTGACCGCTCCATGACCTCCCCAAAGTAGGTGGAGCTAGGAGATGGCTGTCTGGTGATTGAGGTAGTGAGTGGAGGAGCAGCTACAACAATTTAGTGTCCTATATATCTTTTCCTGCAATAGAAAAATTCAAAGGGAACTCCAAGGGGATGATTTTGCAGAGTAATTTTTTTGCAATATTTGAGTTGAAGATTATCAAAATTCAGAGGTGTTTTGATCCAAGCTTTTAGTTTTGTCCTGACCTTTCTCCTGCTGTTCTCTAAAAAGTAAACCGACGGAAGATGCTGCTATGACTACTAGGGACACTGATTGGGAATGGATAAAGTAACAGCTTACTCTAATCCTTGCCAAAAAAAGAACCCTGCTCTGCATCTTCTTGGGCTTTGAAAATATTTGGTTAATTTATTTCTCCTTTTCATGGCTCTGTCTGTCTTGGCCAAATTCATCCAGAAGCAGAGATCCTTAAAATGCAATGGAAGAGTCTATTCTTACATGATTCCAAGCCTGATTTCTAACTGAAAATGACTTTGATAAACAGCTGAACTTTTGGATGCTTATTTGATTGAACCACCAAACCTTTTGAGACTTGCCCATTGCTAATGCTGATGTAGCTCCTATGACATTGACAGTGATGAAGGGTGGTATATGATGTTAAATGTTGAAGATAAGAGACCAGATAAAAGGAAGCCCTTGAGCATGAATCATCCCATGGCAATTAAGTGGAACTATAGAAGTTTTGACCTTTCTGACTAGAAGATGTCTAGAGGTAAATGGCAATAAGGCAAAGGGCAGGCATGTCATTCATGTAAAAATGACTTAGTAATCTTTCTTCACATTACCTTCCTTTAGGTAAGAAGAGGCATCCTTGTTCCAGTCCAAGATTTCCCTCTATCCCCATAGGATTGCTATTTGTCTTCCTTGTGGATTATACCTCAGGAACCTAGTTTGGAACATAGGCTGCTATGGTAGTGGCTATGTTGGTAGAGTTAAAGTGCTGAACCTTGAATTTATACCTTCATGAAAGGATGCACTCTTTGTCCCAGATCCCTGCCCAGTGCCTTCTTAACCTGACTAGAAGCAGAATCTTCAGGGAGGCTGTTGCTGTATATTCAGATTGTAATCTCTTGCTCTCTGTAACCTTTACTTCTACAGATTAGGTAGAGGGCCAGATTGAATCTGTGTTCTATCCTTTTGAATTTCTGCCGGTTGTGGGATGCAGTGGTTTCTTGGACCCGAATCTCTCAGCACAGGAGAACTGAAAGTGGAATTGCTAAAGACTAGAACGCACTCAGCTGAGCCCAAGAGTTGTACTGTAAAGGTTAGGAGGAGGACCTAGGACCACAGTATGATTAGGGGTGGTTCCATAGTAATGATAAGAAGACAGTTTCTATTACAAGAATAATGCTGATAACCTCACATTGAAAACAAACTTCACTCCTAATTTGTGGTCCCTGCCTAGAGCAGATGTTTTTTAAAGTTAAAGAGGTTAATTAGACAAGTCATTTTTGAGCTGTGTCATTTTGAAAGAGCGCTGTGTGTGTTCATTTTTAAAAAACTTTCTTGTCCACTCTCAACCCACTGTAAAAACTTCAATCTGCTTTTATTCACTAATTCTCAATGAGAACTAGTGCATTAGGATATAAATTTTAACCACACATGAGTGCAGCGATTTTGTTTTATGTCTGCATGATTTGTAACTTCCATGAGAGGCCTGGCAAATGTTATTGTAATCTCTGATATGCGCTTCTTTTAAAAAACAAAACACTTCATTGTAAAATAAAAAAGTAAACAAGCTTAACCCACTCCCCCTTGGTAGCCTTTCTTATCATAAAGAGAGTCTTCAAAATGTAAACCAGTTATTAGGCTTATAAAGTTATATGTCTGTCATGTGACTAATTAGTCAAGATTATTTAACCCCCCCCAAAACAAAACATCACCAACACCACCCCTTGTAAGTGTAACTCACAATCACCAGCCATCATCAGAGCCCTTTCTTAAATGCTTGCTCCTAATCACCCCCATTTCCCCGCATAGTCCACAGGAAATGGTGTGACAGGGCAGAGCTCCAGGCAATGTGAACTCCCTTCAGATCCTTGTTCTCACTGTTAGCAGCTCCCTCAGAAATGTCACTGTATCAGACAAGCACTTTGCTGCACTAGTCCATGAACTGTGGCTACTTCCCACCTTTCAAGCTCAACGGATGGGGTCCGTGTGAGGGGAGTCTTGTAGGGAGACAGTCTCCTGAAGGAACTCCTGAATATTGAGAAGACGGGGACACCAGGCAGATATGATCTCCATGTTGGTAGTAGAGAAATGACTACTATGCTCTTGTCTCTATGCTTCTAGATGCAAGACACACTCATAAACTGTCTCCTAATCCCAGCAGGTACCCTTTCTCAGTAGGAACCCCTCAGAAAAGTATGGGCCCCTTATGCTTGTGCTACAATGCTAAAAATAGCAGTGTAGATGTTCCTGCTTGGCCTCTGAGACCCATCCCCCTCACCAGGTTTCAGAGCCTGAGCTCCAGCCTCAGTGGGAAAGTCTATGCAGCTATATTTTGTGCCATGGGATGAGCCCGGATCTGTTTACCTGGGCGCTGAGACTTGCTGTTGCAGTTTTTTTGCAGGGTAGATGTACCCTTTGAGACATGCTGCAAGCCTAATTTTCTTAAGCTCATTCTGCAGTGGAAGGTTATGCTTTGGATTTGAAGTGCCTGATTTCCTTTTGAGAGACATAGGTTGCTTTTCAAATATAAAACTGATACGTCATGTGTTTAAAATTTGCATGGGTGTATGAAATCTAAACACAAATAAACTTGCGCTAGATTGAAGGATGTGTGTGTGCACACAAAATTAGCTTTTCTTTCATTGCTCATGTTTAATGAGTGTCAAATTTATTAGAACAGGCAAACTGTGCTTTCTTCTCTGCCCGATTAGAATATATAAAATGCTACATATATTTCTTCAAAGTACTGTACTGCTTGGAAATCTGCAAAGGTAACATCAGAGGGCTTGTCTACACAAAGCAGCAATGTGCTCTATAGGGGCGTGATTTCTAAAGCACACTAATGTGTTCCGCACTAACTGGTCTGCGGAGAGCCTGCTGGCACAAGTTAAAAGTTCCCTTGTGCACTTTAACATAGTGATGACTATGTTAAAAATGGATCAGGGAATTCTTAGTTCATGCCAGCAGGGTCCACATGAACGGTGTGCTTTACAAATCACAAACCTGTAGTGCACCTTGCAGCTCTGTAGACAAGCCTAGAAAGAATCAAACTGAGTGGAAGATAATTTGCGGTAAACTAGTTCTCTTCTGTAAGTTAAATTTCCTGGAATCCCATTTTTTAAGGCTTTGTACATATACTTTACATTAAAATCAGATTGTTTGTTTGTTTGTTTGTAATTGATCATAAAAGACAGTTACAGAACTTGAGCTAATTCACATTTCATCAGTTCACATGCAAAAATGAAAGTCTCTCTACTTCTGAAAGATTTAATAGCAGAGTGGTGTATGATATTGCTAAAACTTCATATCTGTTTATTTATCAATATACTTTGAAATATTACAATAAGTTGAAGCTAACTGACCTAAGTACTTTTTTGAATCATTACCCATGGTTTATAGTGTTTTGACTTCATATACATCATACAAAATAATTATTTGTTAAGCGCAGGAGCGGCTCTAACAATTTTGCCGCCCCAGCTTGGAAAGCTGGTGCCTGGAGCATGCCCTGGTTAAGCATGAACTCTGTTTGGGACTGTACAAGACCCAAATATACAGTCTGTCCTAAAGAGAATACAATCTGAGAGAAATCCAGAGAAGAAAGAATTCACTGAGAAACCCAGTTTGAAGTAATCTGCAGTGTTTTTTGTTTTTTTTAAATTGTCTGATTAACTTAGCTCTTTTGGGTATCATGGAATTGAATTTTTATGAGGCTTTGAATAAGAAGGGTGAAGTATCGGTAAATTGGGATTGCAAGGGACAGTGTCTATCATGGTACTTCTGTGCCTCCATTAAGTAATTTTTACACACACTTTGCACAGATGTAAATGGAGAATCTGGCCCAGGAGATGTAGGTTCGGTGCCTGGCTCTGCTACAGGCTTCTTGTCCTAGGGCTTCCTCTTGGAAAAGGCACAGAGCAGGAGTAGGAGAAGACAACAAATAGGGGTAGTGAGGCTGGTCTTGCTGATGGAATGTTTGCCTGGGGAAATATGGTAAGAAAAACGCTCTGGGATGGGATAGCATAGACCCGTAAAGACAAAGAGTTTAAACTGGACGAATTGTGTAAGGGGTAGCCAGTGAAAAGATTTTAAAGAGGAGAGTCACAGGGCCAGATGAACAGGAAAGCAAAATAATTACTTATTAATTGACAATATTCAGTAATGTGCAATAGATCTTCCAGTACTGATGCAAATTAGCCAGTTTCTACTATTTTATTCTGTTTCATGTCTTCCACACAACTGATCCTGTAATAAAATATTAGCCTCCTTGAATATTTTTCCTGGATGCTTCTTAGAAAGATGGGCAAATCTGAAATACCTCTGCAATAATACCAGTTCGGTAGTCATGTCTGCTGTGCCATGGTATATTTGTACTGACAAACATAATAATAAATCAGTAATTCATGGCATATTTCATTTAGACCCTAATTGCGGTTCTAGCTCATTATTGATATTAATGATCCAGCAATCCTGACTGTTAAGTGATGAACTGAGCAGAGATCATGGTCCATAAGTTTGCTACTTTTTTAATAGATTCAAATGAGAATTAGAATATGCATGCAAATTGGGGTCTAAAAGAAATGGGAGCCTTTCAGCACTATTGAATTAGCTCATTTTATTGGAAATCAAAGTAATATTAACAAGGAAGCGTGTCTTGACTTGCAATAGTGTTATACCCCCATCACTTGCACTAGGTGTCACTGTATGAGCTGGTATTATGTTCCGTAGTGTAACATGGGAAGCAGAAAAGAGACACCTTTCAAATCTTCTGTTTTTGTACTTCATAGCATCCCAGTATTTCTTGAGTGTCAGCAAACTGCACTGTTTTTGAATACATACAAATGTTAAATGCAAAATGAATAACATGCCTGAAGATATACTGATGCCTTTCCCAAATACTTTTTCTGATTTATTAGAATTGCTGTAAAAAGAAAATATTCCCAAATGACAATGTCTAAGTGCCAGCCAGTATGAAATAGGCCTTGGAGTAAATCTTCCAAAGTTCGTAAGTTCCACTTTCAAAAGTAACTTACCTGCTTTGTAAAATGGGACTTAGGCCCCAACGTCAATTAGATGCTATTGAAAATATTACCCCTTGTCTACATAAATAATCTTGCAGGACAAAAAATTTGATGCACCTCAGCTAACATGCACCTTGCATCCTTATGTGATGGTGCTTCAATTGATTATTAGGTGTGATAAATAATGTTATGGACAGTCCTTGATTTTTGCATGGCTACGTAACAATTAAAACTCAGTTGTTTTAGGTTCAGTCATTTGTTTTCCAGCATGGATGGTGATGTCATGCGACAAAATTTGTCTCTGGATTCAGATTTGTAATTGCCCTAAATTTGGAGGAAATTAGATCAGAGGATTTGAACCTAGCCCATCTCTGCTTTTCAATAAAAAAGGCACTTTTCATCAGGCATAGTAATGATTATGCCTGTCTTCTGACTGATGTGTATTTATGAACATTCTTCACTTTGCTGTGCTCTGTGGGTGTGGTTGTAAATCAGATACCTACTAAAATGTGAATTATTCACTGGAAAAATTTATACATGACTGAATTCTATATGATGGTTAAAAAGAGTCTACAGAGAGGCTGCCATACTCTATTATATTCTCTAGGCTGTTGTAATTTGTATGGAGTCTTCGTTTGTTTTGTTCCTGTTAAATTCAATAGGATTTTAACCATCAGGGTGAGGTCAAATATTAAAACTTGGGCCCAACAGGGGATCCTGCAAAAATCTTCATGCAGCTACTGTACTTACAATAATCTTGTTTATGTTCTTATTTCAGGTAACTGCATATGCAAAAGCCAGCATTTGCATCTGCGAGTGCTGTAGATATGATTCAAGCACCTGACTGAAAATTTGGACCTTGAAGCTACTTTAAAATTGTTAGCAAAACGGGGACTAAAAGTGAAGCTGTTGCAGTTGTTGGCAATTCCTCAAGGTCGAGGATGATCTCTTACACAGATTTTATTTTTCATGGGTCCTTTGGTGACTGAGGAGTCAGATCCTCAGGTGGTGTTTGAAGACAGGGTTGGGCCATGACTGCTGCATGACAGTTTTCTTTCCTTTCTTTTCTGGCGTCTTTCTGAGACCAGGGCAAGGTGATTTCCCTCCAAAGTGGACATTACCACTCTACAAGTCCTTGCCAGTTATCCCTATCGTGGGCTGCTGCCTCCCAGTGTGTGGTGTCAATGCCACATCTCTTGATGTTTATCTTGAGGGTGTCTTTAAAGCGTTTCTTCTGGCCTCCCTTTTTCCTTTCTCCTTTGGTGAGTTGTGCGTACAGCAGTTGTTTTGGTAAGTGCACATCAGGCATGCGCACACAGTGCCTGCTCCACTTCAGCTGGTGCTGAATAACCAGGGCCTCAACACTGAAGATGTGGGCCTCTGAGAGGCAGAGCCATAACTAGGGCGAGGCAAGTGAGGCACTCGCCTTGGAGTGCACGGCAGTCAGGGGCGCAGAAGGCGGCAGTCAGGGGTGCCTCCTCCTCCTCTGCCGCCGAAGCCGCCGCGGCTTACCTGCGGAAGGTCCTCCCCTGCCGCGGCTTACCTGCAGGAGGTCCTCCCCTGCCGCTGAAGCCGCCGCGGCTTGCCTGCAGGAAGTCCGCCGGTCCCGCAGCTTCGGCGGCAATTTGGCGGAGGGTACAGTCCGGAAGAAGACCGGAGGACCTTCCGCAGGCAAGCCACGGTGGCTTTGGCGGTAGGGGAGGAAGGACCTCCCACAGGCATGCCGCCGGTCCCTTCTGTGCCCCTGACTGCCTCGGGCGCAGAAATTCCTCGCTACGGCTCTGCTGAGAGGACACTGACATTAGTGCGATGATCCTCCCGCTTTATGTTGAGGATCTTCCGAAGAAAGTGCTGGTGCTGGCATTCCAGGTTTTTAGGCGTTTTCTGTAGGTCACACAAGTCTCACAGCCATAGAGGAGAGTTGGGTTTACCACTGCTTTATAAACTAAAAGTCTAGTATGTGTTCTGATGTTGTGATTGTTGAACACCCGGTGAGACAGTCTGCCAAAGTCAAGGCTGGCACTGTGAATTCTGTGCTGAATTTCAGCGACTGTCTGTTCTCTGTGAGAGATGGCTGCCAAGATAAGCAAAGTATTCTATATTTTCCAGTTCTTCTTTGTCAATGTAGATCTTCCTTGCTGGATCTGATGATTGACTGGGAGCTGGCTGGTGATGGGGAAGGGACTGGAGTTGTCCCTTGTGAAAGAGGAGAGTGTAGAAGAGGAAAAATTAGATAATCTGCTTAATCCAGGGCCCTTTTAAGGCTGTGGTGCGGCATTCACAAGTAGGTACATTGAAGAGACAGGAAGAGCCCTTGCTTGAGTGGTTTTGTTCTTCCCTCTCCAAATGTCAAAGCCTGTTCCCGTTGAACTCAATAGCAAAATGCCCTTCAATCTCAATGGGAACAGGATTTGGCCCCAAGAGATCAGAGAATGTGATTTTGATCAATTGCTTATCTGTCCAGAGACCGTTCTTATGCATGTTCTGCCAGGCTGATTTTGATTGTCCCTCCTGTATGTCATGCTGAGGAAAATAATAAAACAATTTGGGCTGTAGTTCTATCAAGATGCACATGGCACACATAGTTCTATGCCTCTTTTCCATCAAACCCATATGGCAAAGCATCTTTGCTTTCCTAGTGCCTGGCGAAGAGCAATACTTAAAGGCAAGCTGGCAGAAGCGTCGTTTGGACATAAGGGAGGCACTAATAGTGTTTTAAGGGAAAGTGGGGTGATTGTCCTTCTGATCCTTCTTTCATTTAAGAAGTTTTCAATTTGGGGTGCTGCTGGATCCTGAATGACACCTGGAAGTACAGGTGGCACCAGGGGCCCAAAGCATCATTTTACAAGTGCATCTGTTTAACAGATGCTGTTGTAAAATTTGAGACAGGTAATGGGGGGTGTCAGAGGGGATGGGGAGAGTGTGACAGCCCCGGGCTGGGGGTGGGGTGGGAAGGAGTCACATGGGGAGGTCACGTGCCCCCCTTTTGTCCCTCCCATGAGTGCAGTATGGGCAAGACATAATTTCTACTTGCACCACCGGGCAGGGCCGGCTCTAGGCACCAGCAAAACAAGCTGGTGCTTGGGGTGGCATATTTCTAGGGGCGGCATTCTGGCGCCGGCCATGCCGCCCCTAGAAATGTGCCCTGGCCGCCCCAGCTCACCTCCACCGCCGCCGCTCGGCTTTTGCGTGCCGCTTCTCCCCCTCCTTCCCTCTCAGGCTTGAGAGCCTGGGAGGGAGGGGGAGAACCCGAGCGGCCGTGGCACACAAAACAGCTGATTCATGCGCCGTTTTTATGGGTAGGGGTGGGAAAAATGTTCTTCCTGTGAAAGAAGCCTGTGTGTGAGTAGTTTAATGTGCGAGAGCTGTTGCGCACCAGTAGCCACGCAAATCTTGGTGGAAGAGGCACCTGTGTCCGGTGGGAAGGAGGTCCAAGATGACTGGAGTTTCAGCCATTGAGAGGTGATCCTGCTTCATCTGCCTGTTCTGCCGTTGAGGTCTTATTTAGCAAAACAGGGACTAAATGTGAAGCTGTTGCAGTATTGTAAATGGAATAAGCAGCCATGTTGATATAGATCCTTTTTAAAGCACTTCAGCATCTAAACCTGTAACTAACATTTATTGTGTGCATAGTACTGTTGACCTACTCACTTAGTTTGGAATGAAAGAAAAGAACCAGCTGATCAATGTGATTGGTCCATAAATCTTTGCTGTGAGATTGGGTTAGGGCAGAGGTTGGCAACCTTTTAGAAGTGGTGTGCTGAGTCTTCATTTATTCACTCTAATTTAAGGTTTCGCGTGCCAGTAATACATTTTAACATTTTTAGAAAGTCTCTTTTTAGAAATCTTTAATATATAACTAAACTATTGTTGTATGTAAAGTAAATAAGGTTTTAAAAATGTTTAAGAAGTTTCACTTAAAATAAATTAAAATGGAAAGCCCCCCAGACCGGTGGCCAGGACCCAGGTAGTGTGAGTGCCACTGAAAATCAGCTCGCGTGCCACCTTTGGCACCCGTGCCATAGGTTGCCTACCCCTGGGTTAGGGCATGGGTTGGTTGAAGGGGGAAGGCCGGTCCAGAGACAAAACATGTAATGTCATTACTGAGGGAAGTAATCTTAATTCTTCTTTCAACTAATTCCTCGTGATTTGTCTTTTTTGATAGTTTGAGACAAAGCAGAGCTCTGTGCTCTTTCCACAGTGACTAATGGGGCTTGCCATGCTATTAGTGCTGTGTCTTGAACATTTCACTTTTTAATTTATGGAACTAGATACTGAAAAGTTTAAGAAATGTTAAATCACTCTCATACCTACCTATTACTCCATTCTCCTTGGGATGTAAAATAAAATACAAAATACCCCCACTCCAAAGTGCTTATTTTGGTCTTTTTCATGTCGTCTTTCCCAGTCTGGTTTCATATTCTTTGATATTAAATTGGAACAGTAGGGAAAGTTCAGCTAGATTTTGGTTTGTTTGGAACAAAACCATGTTAGCTGCTTGTGAGACTGTTCAGACCAAGGTTTTATAATATGTATGGCTAAAGTTGGACTCTTAAACTATTATTTAGGATCCTAAAAAAGTGGCATGATTTTTTTAAGAAGTGTGACGTGTATTCAATGTCTTCCATTGACTTAAACTTTAAAATTCTGAGTGCTCAACACTCATTGAAAACCAGACCACTTAGGGTATGTCTACACTACAGGTGTTAGTGTGCTTCCTAGCCCTGGTAGACAGACTTGCACTAGCTCGGCTTGAGCTAACATGCTAGGAATAGCAGTGTGGATGTCGCAGCATTAGTGAAGGCTCAGGCCAAACTCCCTCCAAACTCAGATCAAAGGGGTTGAGGTGCCACCTAGGCTGCCCACATCCACCGCTATTTTTAGTGTGCTAGCTCAAGCCAAGGTAGAGTGACTCTGTCAGCCAGGCTGTCTACATTGCTCCCAGCTTGTCAAGTGCTTAAATAAGAATTTAGAAACCTAAATCTAGTAATCACCAATTTTGGAAAACCTTGGCCTCCTAATTCATATTAGTTGGACTTTTTAATAACAATTATTTTGTTTTTAATACCTTGTCCTAAATTCCCTGTCTTATTTTTGTACGTAACACAATGTGTACTGTTGTTAAAGTTAAATAATAACTTTAACCATACTATCTAATAATATATAATAAAGCATATAAAGTATAATATGGTGGTATTAATGTGCATGATTTCCAGTTCCGAATGAAGGCCTGCATACAATACGTGTCTTGCTGTTTCTGGAACAATTGCAAATGTACTGTATATCTTATACAGTGACTCGGATCAGTCAGAATATACAGAAGAAACTCCTACTCAAAATCGCTTGTTGGAGAAACTAGGCAAGAGTGGGTCATCAAGACAGATAAAAAATCAGCCAAATATTTTAAAATAAACACTATAGACTATTCCATAGCTCCTACAGCCCTAGTCCCCAAATATCCAGACATGACCTTACAGATCTTGTTGCTTCATCTGTGCTCAGAGAACAATCCTAAGAGCTCTGTTTTTCTTTGGACCCATTGTTCACACTTTGCATAGCAGGCTGTGCAAACAAAGTAATATTATTAAATAATAGAAGAAATTCATTTGATGGAATAACAGGTTAGGTTCTCAAAGCTTATTCAGATGCACAGAGCTCTTGCAACAGGTCAGTGTAAGTCATACGTTCTCCTGCTGAGGTTGCAGGTTTCTCTGATGAGGCTCTTTAAAACCTGATTAAATGTAAATATCGTTGTAACCATATTGAAGTCAGCCAGCCGGATCATGTGTGTGGTAAATGTAGACCTAGATCTAACTGTAACCTATTTCTCTCGTTTGTTTCAATTTTTCATGCAAATACTTACTCACAAAATCTATTCAGGCAAATTTCCAAAGCCAGCCTCTAAAATGTCACCTTCCGTTTTGCTCATACAATTGTTCATGAACACAAACTCCACATTTGTATGCAGGACTTGAATAGTTACCTACCAACTTGATCTTGTGTGTGTGTGTGTGTGTGTGTGTGTGTGTGTGTGTGTGTGTGTAGATATATATAAAAAGGGGTGTACTTACACAAAATGTACACACAAACTTTTGGAAGCTGGT
This sequence comes from Macrochelys suwanniensis, assembly GCA_033296515.1. Taxonomy (NCBI): domain Eukaryota; kingdom Metazoa; phylum Chordata; order Testudines; family Chelydridae; genus Macrochelys; species Macrochelys suwanniensis. The sequence continues at coordinate 42,378,538 of CM065780.1, read as the reverse complement.
TTGATATGAGACGGCTTTTTGGCCCATTAGTATAATCATTTGTAATCTGAGCCTTGGAAACTTGCTCTGAAATTCAGTGAGCATCTTGAAAAGTGCTTCAAGCTGGCTCCCACCTCTTGGAGAGAGACTATATGTGGGAGTTCATACAAATCACCACACTGTAGCCCACAGAATTGGCTCAGTTTCAAGCCATACCAAGTATTAACTCTAGAAACTTTCTACATCTGCTCTTCCAAAGCAAAAACAGCAACCTTAGATACAGGTTTCTTCACTCTATTGAGCACTTACCGGAATGGTGCAGTAGTGTGTCTCAGAGAGAACCTTGCAGTGAATTTTGGAAGTCTGTGAATTTTGCAGCCTAGGAAGATATAACTCCTTTAAACTGTTCAAGATTGGGACTTTCCCCTCCCATCTCCTTCCTGATGACTATGTACAGTGTGTCAATGAAGTCAGAGAATGAGTGGTAGCTCTCCCCTGGAAAAGTGAAGGCTGATCTAGTGGTTAAGCCCCCAGCCTAGGACTGGTATAGACCCAAGTTCAATTCCCTGTTCTATCTCAGACTTCCTGTGTGACCTTGGGCAAGTCACTTAACTTCACTATGCCTCAATTCCCCATTTCATAGTTGGGGATAATGATACTTCCTTACCAACCAGGGGTGTTGTGAGGATAAATACATCAGACTGCAAGGCACATAGAAAGTCACACTTTTATGTTAGGTTCCTAGAAGCTGAATTAAAAGATACAATGGAAAATGGAATGACTTGCATTTGGAATATGCTGGTGCCAGACCCTGTTTAACCTAGATTTAAGATGAAGGAATGCTCTTTAATCTGTGTCCCTAAGAAGAATTATTTCCACTAAACTTATCTTACAGTGTATTCAGCAAGATAACTTTCTAGGTGTCAAGATAACTACTGTGTGCTATAGTCCTTGTCTCCTACTAAAAAAACCTCAGACTGCAGTCAAACACAGTACACCATCAGCATGCACTCAGGTTCTGTTTCATTATTACTATTTATATCTGATTTTTTTAAAAAAATACTTAACTCATTCCAACTTTTTCATTGAAAAACTGAACTTTGGAAACTTTTGACTGGATTAAAAAAATGTCACAAAAGAAATGTGACAAGGTTTGTCCATATCCTGGATGTATGGCAATAAGTCAATGGAGGAGTCCAAGGAGGCCATCAGGTTATTGGCCTGGGTGATTGCGAGTATGATGGTATTTTCAGTTGTACTTAAGGTGGCATGATTTTTAAAAAAATTAAATAACTACTATTGTCTAAGTGGCCCTTAACCTAGCCATTAGTAATTGGTTAACTTCTTGTCCTCCCTGCTCCACCAATGATGCTAGCGTCATTCCACACCTGTATGTGCACTTTCTCCTGTTGCATCTTCACTGAATTAGCCATAAGGCAATTATACTCTTTCTTCATATCTAATACTTCTTCTACAGTGACACCTTCAACAAACTATCTTACTGAAAATGTTTCGGTTGAAAACTGGGTTGGGACTAATGGATATTTATTTTTGTTGGCTGAAAACCTATGAAACAAGTCCCTTTGATTCTATGTTTTAACCCTCTTCCTTTCTTCATTTGTCACTTCTTAGATTGTGAGCTCTTTGTGGTGTTTTAGATGTTTGGTAAGTGATTAGCATCTTGTGGGCAGGCACTACTATAATGTAGTTAACGATGAGCATAGTGAGTTTGGTGACCTATATGAGACAGTGAGCCAACCAAGATCAAATGTTTGAGGTACAGTGTTATATGCAAGGGTGAACTAGAGAACATAGATCCAGATAGATACAGATTTGAGAGTTCAACTGTTAAGCCCACCGAGCAGACTTGGTCACTCAAAGATAGCATATAGAGAGAGGCAAGGAAGGGAACAAAAATAGAAGATACACATAAAGATTATCTGTATGGGAAAACCTGTTGAACCAATTGAAACCAATGGGGTTCTGTAGAAATTCTCTAAAATGTATAGAATTTGATAGGGAATTATATTCTGCTATGGAATTCTGTAGGTTTGGGAGGTTATTGCTATGTATGAAATCCTATAGAACTTTTTTGTAGCATGAATTTAAATATTGTGGAGAGGAGGAAGAATTTTCAGTACTGGATAGGAGCCTTTTAGTGTGTTACAAATACAGTCTGAAAGACGAGGATGGTTTGTACAACTTAGCCAGATAAAAGCTTGAATGTCTAAATATGCCTCTTAGTGCAGTTCTGTAAGAATAAATGTTCCAGTCTCTCATAGTGTTCAGCAAACTGTCACAGAGAGAGCAAAAATTGGGACAATAAATAGGAACTTGTTTACCTTTTGGGTATTCTTAAATAGTCTCTGTCTCAAAATAGAAATACTGCGCAGGGTTAGCAGGACTTTCCCCTCAAATTCTAATTCTTCCTCATACCTATTCATCCTATTGTATTCTTAGACAGGATACAATCATATTTTAATGAGACACATGCTGAGATTTTTCCTGTTTAAAAAATGTTAAAGTCATTTAGTTCTGTGATATTGTATAACAATGAGAGCCTTGAAGACCAATCCCTTTACCTACCCACACAAGGGTGCAGTGGTGGTACCAACTTGCTATCACTTTCCTGACAGCATAATTCAAAGGTGGCCCACAGACAGTAAATTTAATTTACAATTTCTATTCAATCCAGGTATCTCTGCAGAGACACAGTGCCATTTGTGGTGGCTCTTTTGAGCTGTGGATAAAGGAATTGAACCAAGACAACTAAATCACTTCCTGTGAATCATCAAACAGCTATGAGGTGGTGATTTGGACTTAATTTGAAACAGTGACACACAATCCTATAGAGTTGCCACCTACGAGATGCAGAAAACTCAGCCACTGGCCATCCTTCCAACCAACAAAAAGGATCCTAGTGCAGACTGTAGCAATTATTACTGAAACATTTTAGACATTTTACACACACAACCCCCCCGCAGTATGTGTAGTTTTGTGTTTTATTATTTTTCTTACCTATCCTAACATGATGATGTAGTCTGGATTCTGGGGGGAGTGAATTTCAGAGCGCACTAACACATGTCCCAAATGAAAACAAAAAAACAGACAACCCGGCACATTAAACCTTTTAGCCAGCAAGGCAGTACAAACACCAGCCAGGTGGCACCTGAGCCATACAGTCTTCCTTAAGCTTTAATAAAACAAGGTCGTTATGGTCTCTTTGTTTGAATAGTCAGGGAAAAGAGGAAATATGGTAGAAAATACATAGTAGCCATTTAGATAGGATAACAATGTGAAAAACAAATTAACTGGTAAGATAAAGGGCCTAGACCTGTCCCTGTCTGCTCCTGTGGCAACAGAGACTTCAAAAGTTCTAGAGCCTCCTTGATCTCTGCAGAGCAGACAAGCTCAGTTTTAAGCCCCTATCTAAATAACCGCCCCCAAGCCAAACAGCCACCTTACCCTATAAAGAATTGAAAATTGGGTGGGGTCAGGGGTGTTGAAGCAGCCATCCATCCACCCCCTACCTGGCAATGTACACTTTTTGTTGTAGAAAATTAAATACCTACAGGTCAGGACATAGTATTGACCCTCTCTCTGTGCCCTGCAGGAGCTGCATAAGAGTTCTTACAGCTGCAGGGCTGCAGTGAACTCTGCAGTCTCAAGAGGGCAGTGTTTGGATCAGTGTATAGCTGTTTGGGAGAAAGAGGCATAGAACTCATTTATGTGAGTTCGTGTCAACTGTATCAATGTTCCAACTGTGTAGTAGTTGTGGGTCTGCCCTCTCCTACACATGTTGAGCACCTGTAGACTGTCCTGAGGGCAGCAAGTGCTCAGCAAACTATGTAGGTTTTGGGGTCTTGTGTATCCTTTAAGGCCATGTAACTCATGTTCCAGGTTTGCCCCAATGTTATGTCTAAGTAAAAGCTTTCTTAAGTTTCACTGAGATTTAATGCTCAGTGGAACAGTGTGAATGCTGCTAAGACTTCATAAATGTTTTGTAAAAAGATCCATCACACATATTCTGTAGAACACAGAATTCCTGAAATCAGGTGGCATTTATACACATTTCCTGACAAAGGTCTATTCCATTTCCTTACTATTTATAATGGACGGTCCTATGGCAGAATGCACAGTGACCAAACATCAGAAATGCCGGTCCTGTCAATAATACCTGAACAAGGTCTGCTGACGAGGATCTGTTAGTAATTTCTAAAATCTAGGACTTTTTTTCCCCCCTGCTGTGGAAACTGAGGATAGAAGGGAGAGAACTTTAAGACTTTCATTTATCTTGGTCTTCTGTTTAAGTTAGAGTTCTTGAAGAGTTCAGGTGTAATCACAGCCTTCTGTTGCAACAGGAAGCACCATCTGCCGAGGCATTCTGTAAGCAATATAACGTCTCTCTAGAGATAGTTTAGCATTCAATTCACAAAGAAGGATGGCAGGGACTTGTAAACAAAAGGAGACAACTGAAGCAGTGAAGAATGGGCTGTGCTCTAAAGATTCAATATGTTTCTTCATAGCTGGAAAATCCTGTAATGCTATAAAAGCCTGGCAGAGATTTCTGATGTATTAATTGTTTTTTTTTCTTCCAACCTTGGTATTTGAAAGCCAAAAAGTAAGCCCAAAATGTAACGCTTTGTTCTTTTCACTGAAACTTTTAAGTTCTTATGAACGTGGTATTTTTTATACAGCAACTGCAGTTGTTAAAGGAAAAAAATCAAGATTTTAATTACAGTGTGATCCTAATTATAGAGTGTGTGCTTAGTAAAGAGCTGATATGACTGGATTTGTCGATTGAATATCTAGTTGAACAGCAGTTGAAATGAACAAGTCTCACTATGTAATAAAATTACTAGTTTTATCTCCTCTCATTTAAAAACAGTCTAATAATATATTTTAAAGAAAACAGACATGGGGTGTGTGGGGGGCTGTGGTTGAGATTGGGGGTTGGGAACACTGTAACACTGTTACAACTAAGTCAAAGGATCCCAGTTGTTTAGGCTAGACCCCTAGTATATTAGTTCCTTTAGCTAACATTTGAATTATAAGCAGACCAAAAATAAAATCCTGAGAACTGGCCCTTGATATCAGCAGAGGTTGTGGGTTCTTAGGGTCAGCCCCAAGAAGTTAAGATTAATTTAAATTCTTGGGATAAAACCCTGCCCCACTAAGTTGATGGCAAAACTCCCATTGACATCAATTAATTCTTTTTTAAAAAAAAGATACTTTCACAGTATTCTACACAGTGAGTGGGCAAGTACAGTTAAAAGATGTTCTTGATCTTTTTCCCCCTTCCCTTCACACCTTCCATGACATGTCAGGTCCTCTTAGTTTTATGAGAAAAGTTTAGTTTAATGTGACATATATTGAACATCATGATAGTTGCATGTGTGCTTTATGCATATCCTTGAGATATGAGATACATTTTGCCTCATATGCTTCATGAATTAATCTTTCAGAAAATGTTAGATGGGTGGGTGGGGGGGGGGAGGAAGGGGAGAAAGTGGAAGGTGGGAGGGAAGGCTTTCTTTTATAGGAGTCTGGTATGAGCTATTATTTGAACTGTGTAAGGTGAGGTTCAATGTACTGTTTCTTTAAGGCTGGACTGTGGGGATGGTAAATGGCAGTTAAATTCCTAGACAATTACATCCCCCAGAGGGCCAGCTGTAGGACCATGTTTGTACTTTGTGAATATAGTAGCTCCTACCCCTTTTATTTATTTTGTTGAATATATGTATAAAGTTGATATGGAGCTTATTTGTATTTGGTCCTGAATGTGAATCACATCCAGATGCACGTTTGCTATATAATGTAGAAGGCTTCAAACTAGATATAAATGCCTTTGTTTAATTTTAATGGAAGATGTTTGGATAAATCCCTTGTACTGTTTAAAAATCTCAGCCTTTATTTTTCAACTGTTGCAATTTATTTGTGGTGAGGACTTAAGTGGGACTTGTGCTGGGCTTCTGCACAAGCATGTGTGCTTCCACACTTCTCTTCGGAGACTATTCCATAGTTGCAGGCCCTTCAGCCAGCTTCAGATTCCCACTCTTCTCTAAATCCATTTAAATTAATTTTTCTAGTGATGATTCCTCAGGCACTATCTCCAATGCTTTGCTAATGTCTAGATGTGTTATATGTGTCCAAGGTGACCAGAGTTCTGGTTCATTGGAACTCTGTTCTGAGGTTTTGGGTGAATATATTGAAAGGAAGGTTTTGATCTCAGTTTCAGTATAATTCAGAGTGGTTTATAATCCATGTGTTCACCTATGCTCCATAGTGCTGCTGGACTGCAGAGGAGCCTCTCTTGGCTGTCCAGGCATCTGTTCCTGCTCCTAAAAGGCTATTCGGCAAAGGTCAGAAGTAAAATTGACTTCTACCGAATAGTGCTGAGATGTACAATGTGTGAAGAATTGGTGTCTGTGGATCTCCTTTATTGGCTTTCACCTGTCAGCTTTTCACAAGAAGGTCTCTGGTGCTGCTTCTGCATAGAATGACCTCTCCTTCAAATCTCCTTTCAGTCTTTCCTCAGTTTTGGGATAAGAAGGGAATGTTGGCATTTACTTTCCCCAACGTGTGGATTATTGCAAGTAGATACACTTGGTTTTATTCCTCTTCATCCACCCTTCATATGTCACTTGTATTCATAGACTGTAAGCTTTTTTGGACAAGGACAGTGTCTTCATATGTGTTTCTACAGTACCTGATATGATGGATCTCTGATCCTGATTCATGCTTCAAGGGCATACTGTAATATAAATATTTAATAATGACAAAGATTTGTGGAAGTGGGATAGAAAATACAGTAAAGAACCTGAGAAAAAATGAGAGGTGGGAAGGATATAAGTGCAACTTTTTTTTACTAACAAAACCAAAAGGAGTACTATATAATATAGAATGAGGACATATATGAGGGAAAGGAGAAGACCCTTCCTTACCTAGAGGTGAAAACATGGCAAGAGGCCCCCTTTGTTCTCTTTAAGGTGGCCATCACTTGCAGTGCTGCTATTCCCATCTCTGGACTTGTCCTAGGCATTCCATCTGCATAGGAAGAAGCCAGGGAGGGAGCTGGGGTTTGTGTTGCAGTTGTGAATGTTGGGAGATGGAGAACTTTTTATAGTGGGGATGATTTAGGATTTAAGTATCAGAGGGGTAGCTGTGTTAGTCTAGATCTGTAGAAGCAACAAAGAGTCCTGTGGCACCTTATAGACTAACAGACGTATTGGAGCATAAGCTTTCGTGGGTGAATACCCACTTCGTCGGATGCATGCCATCCGACGAAGTGGGTATTCACCCACGAAACTTATGCTCCAATATGTCTGTTAGTCTATAAGGTGTCACAGGACTCTTTGTCTCTTCATTTAGGATTTAGTTAATTCTAACCCTTTCCTTTCCTAGAGCCACTTTTCCCCACCTCCAATAAAGTCATTATTTTTGGGTGTAGCATTTCATTTGTTGGGGTGTTGTATTACTGTATGTTGTTTGGATACTAGGTTGTACTCCTTGTTAGGAGTAGTAGTATTAGTCATTTTCCAAGGGACAGCACCCTCTGTGTCCCAGGCACAAGGAGGTGTCAACTTGTAAGAAGGCAGCAGGCACCCCAACAGAGAACCCAAAGTAACCCATACAAAGAGGGGGAAGAAGCACTTTGATTTGCAAGCATGAGGGAAGAGGCTTGAGCTGTGCCTAAGGGGGGAGAGCTACAGTAGTGCTATACAATTTTATCTTTTAGAAGAGATAGAAAAGCAAAGCAATTAAACCTGTTTTTCTCTTTCTAAATAAAGCATGTCTTGTTTAGTTGCAGTAACCATTTGTATCTGGCTATTAATGAGGTAAGTGTGGACAAAATTTCTCCTCCCACCTCTGCCCCAAAAGACACACTCTATCATCCAGGGAAGAACAGAAAACAGGTGGGTCCCATGGAGGCCAGGGGACTCCAAGTTAAAAGGAGAGCCAGGTGGGCCCAAAGAGTGCCACTGAGAGAAGAGAGGGCTCCATGAGATCAGGAAGTGGGATCTCCAACATTAGAGGAGCTATAGTATGGTGAACCTCACTGGTGTAGTATCGTCTCAAGAAAACCTTAAGAATTTCTTATAGTCTTGAGGCATGGAAATGGTGAACAGTGCTTTTGTTTAGATCCACTTTTTGGCAGATAATGTGATTTTGTAAATTGATCCGATTTGTAAGCCTGTAAAGCTATTCTTAAAGTACAGAGAAATAGGGTTTTATATTTATAAAAGGGCAGTATCCTTTAGTGGACTACATGACAACACATATAGAGTCTATCTCTTCCCTCTGAGAGTGTAATTGGCACTGCCTCTAAAACCTGCTCTGACTTCTTTCAACCCTCTAAAGCCGTGGGATATTTGTCTGGATTTGTTTGTGAAGGGGGCAGGTGATCTCTTGTCCTGAATTAATGCTGAAGTGTAATTTTCCCTGCTGGAATGCGTTATAGGACAGATTATGGGATTGTAACCATTTTAAACTCAAAGCTTTAGCCTTCCTACAGTTACTAGAGTCTGGCTGACAGTGGGGAAGAGAAAATCTTTTTGGGTGATTGCAGAAAGGCATACTTTGTAGGTCTGACTCTCTTAGCCTGTGAGGGCCGAATCTTATGAGGGACTGAGTCACCTGAACTCCAGTTTGTCACTGGGAGCTTAGGGAGTACAGAATCTTTCAGAATCAGCCTCCTCTGATGGTAAGTAAACTCTGTGAACCTCTTCCAGCATCCTATAGTCTTGGTTTTAGGTACAGCAAGTCAGTTAGGGCTGAAAGGCTTCTTGTTCCATGTTCCATTCTTTTAATCTCGTTCTTGGTTGGCTTCGGGGTGACTCACTTAGGGACTTGCTATTATCTTGTTCTTTTCTTAGAACTTGTCCTAGGAGATCTGAGTATCCCAGATGAGTGAACTTTGGTGGTTTAGGCTGACCTCTGTTAATTCCTGAAATTCATAATACCCACCAGGGCTGGATTAAAGAATTTTGGAAGCCTGTGCGCTATGCAAATGGGGGGAATCACATTTTTTGGGGGGAGGGGGTGGCAAATCTCCTGGTGGTTCAGTGGTTATGGTAGAAGTGGGGAGTTAAGCATCAAGTCGCAGAATCATTCACCCAGATTTGGCCTGGCTGCCCCTTCGTCATGATATGTGTGAGGGGGACAGCCAGGCCAAATTTGAATGGTGGTGTGACCTGGCATGCAGGGTTGCAGTGCTGCTCAGTTTTGTTTTCCTTCCAGTGGTTGAGATGGGTGCCCAGGGAAAGTGCACCAAGTGCACAGTGGTTAATCTGGGCCTGATACTCATGCTACCCTGTTATCATTAATCTAGCAGTTGAGCTGTCCTGCTATCTGGACTGACATTTTGGCACATTTGCCCATCATCTGAGTTTCACAGTGTCTTCACTTACTGATTTTTTTTTTTTTTTTTGGCTGTAGCACTGTGCAATCAAGCATTTGAAATCTTCTACTTAGAAGCATCGCACAGGGTCTTGTTCTGCCAACTTTGAGTCTGTTTCCTGTTGGGAATGACTTTGACGTGAAAGGGGAACTTTCAACTTAAAGTCAAACCAGACTTCTGTCTGAAAGTCTCTTACCCATTATTGTTTCAGGTAACACCTCATACTGCTCCAGCTTACAGCAAATAGAGACAAATATATTGCTTTTTCTCATCTTGTTCACTGTTTGCAATTTGCCTTAGCAAAACCACATCCAGCACAAAGTTATATCAGCAAATGGGGTTGTCTGTTGAATCCTTCTTTTTTACATCCTCCTTTTGGTGGAAATGGATGGGATTCATTTTTGTCAGTTACTATCAACTCAGTACAACAATTCTGGAATAGAAAATGAGGAGGCAGAGAAATGCAATGGCAACAACATACAAATGTGCTGACATAGAGGTGTTGGTTAGCAGAACTTCCTGTAAAGTGAGATTGTTGCGGAAGAGTTTTATTGAATGATTCTTTTGGAGGAAATCACTCTGTGCTGAAAGTGCAACTATTGTATTGTGTATATAAATAGTAGTAATTTTAAACAATGTTAGAATGCATCATATTAATTTGGGAATCAGTGGTAAATGTAGTCACTTTTGGCTTGCAGTATATCAGTGACCATTAAAAAGGAAGCAAAAAGTTGAATGCTGTTGATAGGCACCTCTTTGGCTCTGATAGCAAAAGTATTTTCCACTCTGAAATGATCCTCATCAAAATTCAAGAAGGAAGTGGTATTTGATTAACTGTCAAGTATTCTACACTGGCTTGTTTGAAATCTTTACCTTAAAAAAACAAAACAACAACACTCTTCGTACTGCCAAGTCCTTGCTTTGTTACATCCCATGTGCCATTTCTAATTTAGCTGACTAAGTTAATCCAGTTTCACTGGGTCATCTTCACTACTCTAGTTTTCAGAGAATACCCAAAAGTGTCACATGTCCCTTAGATCGCTTTCCAGCTGTTGAATGTCCCTCACTCTCTCTGCAACTCATGGACTATTGAATACATATGCTCAAGATAATGATTGATAGTAAATTTCATAAAACATCCTAAGGCTGTACAGGCTCATACTGGCCTACAGAGAAACTTCCCATGAAGTCTCTCCAAGCAGTGGCAGATTAAGCTCAGATCCTTTGATCTCTGGAATCAGGTGCTGGCAAGCAGGGGGCCACAGCACCCAACATAATTAATATACAGGTCCATGCGGGAGGCCTCACCACTGGAGAAGAAGGGGTCCAGGAGGTGAGGATTCCAGGAAGATAGGGGCTACTCTCTGCCTTTTGCTTTTAGCATATTACTGGGTTTATTCCTTGTAGGAAATGATGTGAGACACCCCCATAATGCTGTGCTAATGGCAGGAGGGCAGCGCATGAGGTAGGCCAAGCATTGAAGCAGCTGGGCCATCAAATAATCGCAACATGAAGTGGTAGCAGCAGTGCTTCCAGTCCCCTTATCTGAGGGGACCTTCCCTGTGCTCTTGGGCAATATTGATTGTGCAGAGTCTCTGTGAGCCACCACTTCCCAAATCTACCCTTTTGTCTCCTTCCCCTGGAGTTTCTTGCCTCCTCAGTCTGATGCTGAAATTGCATCACATCAGACCCAGGTCCACTTTATCAGGCTTATTTCTTTTAGCTCTGGTACTGCAAAATGGCAACATTCATTGTGAGTTTTAACTGTTTCACAGCCAGCAGACGAAAAGATGACATTGGTGATAGTGAGCAGGAATCCCTGGAGCACCGAAAATTGAAAGGACATGTTAGATTCTCTATTACTTGATCAATGCTGTCACTAATGCAAATCTATTCCCACAATGCACAGAGTGACATTAATTTTATGTTGTTTACGTACTCTTGCCATAAGGTTAAGCAATTCCTACTATTAAGCTAGATGAAATTGCATTACCTTAATGAAATGCACTTTACTGATAAAGAAGAATGTCACTTTCACAAGTGGAAGCACTGTTAGCAAATTTTTACGAGAGAATTCCCAAAATCATATCTTAATTGCTTGGACAGCTGTGTAGTTTACATAACGAGAAAACAATGCCAAGGTTTTTTATTTCCTGTGTCAGCTGTACTGGATGTTAGTATGCATGGTGGACCTTTTTTGGGCCTTTTATTACTTGATTGCAAATCATTCTTCATTGCTGCCCAAATTTATGGAAGGACATTGCTCCCCGAGGTGCCGTATCCTTTCAGTTCTGTAACTGAACATGACTGATGGCTCCAGTGTAACAGTTGCTTATTACGGCGCTCACTGAGCTATGATTGCTTCAATACTTTATGTTGGCAGATGTGTTTCCCTTGGAACAGCATCTCCGAGACAGAGGTCGTTGATCAAACCCCCCTCTGGCTGTTCCATTATGTGCAAATTATTGCTAAAAGCAGAGAGACTGAGAGGGTGTGTGTGTGTTCATTGCAGAACTGGGGGGGAGGAAAAAAGCTACTGTAATGAAGCAGAAAAAAATTCTGACTAAACCGGAGTACTGTTTTTATAATGTGAATCAATAAGGGGAAGAAAAGAATGACATGAAGATTATTTAGATAGAGTACAATTACAGAAAATGGTAGTGTTTTCTCTTATTGTTTTAAACCGGGCAACGTACAATATTATTGGCTGTGCTCTGTGACTAGTAGAGTATTGTTAGTGCTGGAGTTAAACCAAAAGAGGGTCAATCAATACCCAACATACTCCTAATAACAACAGCTAGACATGTGAGAGAACCTTATGTGTTGGAAACAGCCTTGCTAATATGGACAGTGATCGAGCAGTGTTCCAGTTCCCAAGAATCAGAGCAGAGATGGAAGAGGTCCTGAATAAGTAAAGAAGAGATGCAACTTGAAGTACCTACAGAATTGACTTTTACTTCCCTTCTTTCTCCAGCTGTACATTAAAGCTAGAATAGAGGCTTCCAACAACATATACCTGCTGAATCAAAGATCCTTTCAATGAGTCCTGTATTCAGGTGGTGGGTGGGAAAAGATTGTTCACAAATATAGGAGCAGGAAATGTGGAGGATAAAGCAATGCTCCATGAAATGGTTTGGAAACTTGGATGAGCTTCAGATAAGTATCTGATTTTGGGGATATTTGTTCAAATGCAACTTCTAAACATCTCAAACTCCTATCTTTAATGGTGCTAAAGAAAAAAACATGATGATCCACTGTCAGCTGTGGATGTCTTTTATTTTTTTGTAAACTTCTGCACATCTTTTGAATTTGTTGGGGAGTCTGATTATCTGTATTTGTTCAGTAGGGACTTCAGAATCAAGAGAAAAATGACTTTTTTTGGGAAATGAATGGCTGAGATTTCTGTTTTCTGGGATGTGAAAAAAATCAGTGGGAAACAATCTATCCCTAATTTAAAAACTTGGAGCAAGTGAAAATTTAAACAGAACACTGGGATGTTTACCAGCTTGAAAATAGAATTTATTCAGAGTTAGAATCTAGTTCCAATCTTCTTGTCTGGGTTTCCCAAACTTCTCAGATTTCTTGTAATGTAAAATATTTGATGGTTGACTCGAAATGGACGGATGGACATGGACACGCACACATGTGGATTCCCAGGGAAATTTAAAAAAGACAACTTTTTAGCTCTTGGCAAAAGCAGAAGTCACTGGTTTTATTTGTACCAGTCTTTTCCCAGCATTGTCTCTTCCCTGACTATTTTATGACTTAGATCAGCAGGAAGGGGCAGAAGAGATGCTGGTTAGAAGAAAAATAGTTTCACATGCCTGGCCCACAGTCTCCATGGCTGCTGACTCTATCACACTCATAATGTTCTGGCAACCGATATTCTAGTGGAAGGGGATTACTCATCAGAGGACGGTAACAGATACTTTGTTTTCTATACGGGACCATAATTTGGCTTTTGAGACCTGCCATATTTTTCATGAGAAATCCAATCTCTCTCTTTCTGGTCATTTCTCTATGATACTTTACTAAAAGGTGCTTTTTATCCAGCACCAGTCTTTCACAGTTTCAAGCAATGATGAGTTTGTCATTTCAGTAAATGATTTTTCTTTGGAGCCAAGTCATTTCCATGCATATTCATTTGAGTTCAAAAGTAAACTTTCTTTTAACAACACTTTGTCCTTCCATTGTTATCTTCCATAACAACTTGAGATTCTCTGCTATAAAAGAAAATTTTAGGTGAAATGTCTGAATAGTCACCAAAAGAAACTTCAGATTTGAAAATGTGCAGTACATGTTATGTTGGTTAGTTATATAAATATTCCATACGGGGAACAGAAACATGATGACATGAGTTACAGAACTAACACACACAGAGATTTCAAATTGCAAATTGTAACTTATGAATCATCTGCAGGGAAATAAATATTTGAAGAAATTAATAAATTTTGAATAGTGAATATTCACTTTTGAACTGTAAAAAATTAATGGTCTGTTTAAAGACCATTCAAACCAGGGAAAAAAAAGCAAAATTAATCAGTTTATTCATTGTAAATTACACATTTGCCTCTAATTTTCTTTGGGATTTCATATGTCTGGTGAATATAATACTGTCAATGAATTTTAATTTCCACATACAAGTTGCCCAAATGGATGACACTAAGTGTTTGGGGAATAAGTGAAGAGAAGATTGTGCAATGGGTGGAGCACAGGAATGGAGTCAGAATTCCTAGGTTCAGTTCTTGTTTCTGACTGGGTGCTGTAGGCAAGCAACTTAACCTCTATGCCTCAGTTTCCATACTAGTAAAATAGGAATAATAAAGTCCAGGGCTTACAAAACTGACCCAACGCCTACTAGTCCAATAAGAAAGCCAACTCTCCTCAAGGCCTAACATTGCTTTTTTCTCTTGAGAGAGAGAGAGAGATGGTTCAAATGTATATTATCCAGCTGGGAGCATATCGGTGTAGCTCCACTTGAATGGAGTTTGCATGGTTATACACCAGCTGAGGCTCTGGCCCACTCTAGCTAGACCATCTTAATAATCTTAGGTTAGTACAAATCAAGAGAGCCCATTAACGTCTTCAGATAATAAGCTGCTTTAGTTTTTACCAATGAATACAATGAGGTTCCCATAAAACTGTTCAAGAATAGAATTCTCCCTAGGGAGTACTATTTTTCTTCATAAATAGTTTGATCGTGATCATGCTGGATACCAAGCAATTACCTTGTATAGCACTGTCAATTATTTTAACCACATGCTATATATTATACCCATATTTTTTTCCTTTTTAATAGAAAGGCTTTTTCCTTTTCAGTGAAGAAAGTAATCAAAACCAGCTCTTCTGGAGAAAATAAAAGGGGCTGTGATTAATAGATAATTCCAGTTCTGTCTTCTCTCTCTCACTTTTATTTTTCATGAAGGATTCCATTTTTAATTTAAAAGAAAATTAAAATGAAGTTAGTGGCCAGGCAGGTTCTAAATTGATAATCCTAGAGTTAAAAGAAAAAAATTACTTGCTACGGTAAATGTGGCTCCTCAGGACTCTTGCCTCCGCATATTCACACATGTGAGGTATGCCCCCCCAAATGCTGCTGAGTTCTGGGAACTTTCTGGAAAGCACTACCCATCAGAACCACTTGACAATACCTTGAGGCACTAAGCATTCGAAGCTAAGGTTAGAGAAAGGCCTTGTGGGCCCAACCACTTCATTTCCATCACAGTCCCATTTCCTAAACCTGAGAGTAGATCCTTAAAAAGTAAGGGAAGGCAGGTGGGGAGCATGGATACATGGAGGCAACATTCTCAAAGTACCACAGTTACTATGTAAAGTAACCTTTTATCTTCTTCAAGGTTACCTCTGCATATTCTTGTTTGTGGTTGTCTAGTGAGCAGTAAAACATTCAGGAAAGTGGGCCGAGGAGCTCATATTAAAGAGAGTCATTTCTGCACCCGATTGTTCTAGGGGAACAAAATTCTTTAGTGCTGAAGGAGTCCCCAGAGCTTACTGAGCACCTGATCAAGCATTCTCACCATTAGGGCCTTGAAATGCCAAAATTTGCATCGGCACCAATAATTGTACTGATAAGGCCTCAGTACTCCTCGAAGACTTTGGCATTATAGCCATTGACATAGATTTATCGGGCATCAGTGTCTTTGTGCTGAGGTCATCCCTATTTTATCTGGCTGTATAGCTAGAGGTGGCATGCTCTGTATCTTCACTAGACAAGGGGCTGATCCAAAACAGATTTAGGAACCAGCATCATAAAGCCCCCTTGGTGAAAAAGACATAGTCCTTGCTGCTTATGGGAATGGGGTCAATGTATGAAGGCCATACATCAGTAGAAGTGATTTTAGGTAAATAATCGAGAGGATAGGCCATTGGACTGGGAGTCCAAAGACCTTTTCTAAGTTGCCACTAACTTGCCGTGTGAAGGGAATTCACTTCCCTTCTCTGTGCTTTGATTTCCCCTCCCAACTTTCTGTCGTGTCTGTTTGGATTGTAAGCTCTTCAGGGTAGAGGCTGTCTTTTTGTATGTGTTTCTACTGTACTTGGCACATGGAACTCTCAACTATGATTGTGGCATTATTGTGGTACAAATGATAAATAATGAAGAAATGCAAGATTTTTTTTATTAAATCCAAACACTAAAAAGAATAAGTAAATGTGTTTGAATCTTGCTGTTTACGATGTACATTGGTACCTAACATGATTGAATCTCCATTTCCATTGAAAACAAACCCAACTGTACATAAAGGAAAAGTAAAACATTTTTACTGCTAGCAGCATCCATGAGTTTGGGATTGAGGGAGATGGCTGTAATCAGGGAAACAGTGGAGGAAGTGGCAGCAAAGAGAAAGTAAGGAGGAATAAGAGAACCTAACAGAGGGAAAAGAATCACCACTGCCTGTAAGATATAACAACAAATGGAGAACCTAAGCCTGAACCACAGCTGGAAAAGGAAAAAAGCCCTAGGAAAGATCTGGCATGCCAACTAATGCGGTATGGCCCTTCCAAGTTCTACTGTAAATTCATTTATTAAATGTATAGGTTCACAAGGCTTATATTTGCAAAGATCTGGGTTTAAAATGAACCCAGTTTTCCCATGGTTCTTTAATTCCAAATTTATAGTTTGGATTCAAGTTTGGATTCATTCACTTATCATAGTTTCACCCAGGGTTTTCTGTGCTATCAGAAGTGGGACTAGTTGAACATATTTGAAAATATCATGTGATTGTCCTCAGTAATCCCAGTTCCTACTGTCAACCTTAAATGATTCCTGGACAGGGCTCACTAGACTAGGAATTGGCTTGGTCAAACCTCATTAAAGTTAGGAAAGATTTAATTTAGGGGGAAAGTTTGAGCTCCATTACTTGTAAATGCATCAGAGAAATAAAAGATTGGCCAAACCAAAAATGGCAAACTTTGACAAAATTCTGCTTTCTTTCTACTGTTTTTCATAATTAAACAATGAAGTCTTGCCCAGTGTTAATCTGCCAACATCTATCTCTATTTCATCACTGGTGTTGAGACCAAGAAGCTTAATTTCTGTTATAGCTGTTTGCTGAAAAAATATACTGAATTGATATATATTCAGTCCTGTGAGAGTCAGTAACCATAAACGCATCACTGCTGAAATACAGTATTTTGTGAAGAAAAATTAATTTAACTTAGGAACAAAACTGCTAAATTATTAACATAAGAGCCAAATTCTTGCCCTCTTTTCTTTTTTGTGCCTAAACTAGATGCAAATTAATTATTAAATTGCAATGAGGTTTTATGTTTGTATTCTAGCTGTCTGCTGATGGCTCAGGCCAACATACAAATCGTGTGAATAAGTGTCAGGACAATCAAGGCAAAAAGGAAGGCAATACCCTGATTCTCAAGCCACAGCATTTAATAGATTTAATAGATTCCTAGGCCAGAAGGGGACCACTGTGATCATCTAGTATGACCTCCTGCATAACACAGGCCGCCAAATGTCCCCAAAATAATTCACAGAGCATATTTTGTAGAAAAGCATCCAATCTTGATTTGAAAATTTAGTGATGACGCATCTACCATGCCTTTTGTAAGTTGTTTTAATGGTTAATTATTCTGACTATTAAAAATGTACACCTTATTTCCAGTGTGAATTTGTCTAGCTTCAGCTTCCAATCATTGTATCATGTTATACCTTTCTGTGCCAGACTGAAGAGCGCTATTAAATATGTTCCCCACGTAGGTACTTAAACTGTAATTAAGTCACTCTTTAACATTCTTCTCTTTGCTGAGCTAAATAGATTTTCCTCTTTCAGTCTATCACTATAAGGCATGTTTTCTAATCATTTAATCATGCTTTTGGCTCTTCTCTGAACCCTCTCCAATATATCAGCATCCTTCTTGAACTGTGAATACCAGAAGTGACTGGTGTTCCCGCAGTGGTCCCAGCAGTGGTCTCACCAGTGCCAAATACAGAGGTAAAATAACCTCTCTATGCTTACTCAAGGTTCACACATCCAAGGATCACATCAGCCCTTTTGGCCACAGCTGTCTCTTTTGGAGCTCATGTTCAACTGATTATGCACCATGACTCCCAAATCCATCTGAGTCACTACTTCCTTGAATAAGTCCCCCATCATGTATGTATGGCCTACATTTTTTTTGTCCTAGATGTATATATTTACTATATATATCTATATATATTTACTTCCACTGCATGCATCCGAAGAAGTGGGTATTCACCCACGAAAGCTTATGCTCCAATATGTCTGTTAGTCTATAAGTGCCACAGAACTCTTTGTCATATTTACAATTAGCCATATTAAAATGTGTATTCTTTGCTTAAGACTAGTTTACCGAGAATTCCAGATTGCTCTTGTGACAGGTTCACCCTGGAGTGCCACGTGGAGCTGAGATACAGGTGAGCCCTCTGTCTCACCAATCTGGGTTCTGTCTTGCACTGTGACATTGTGACAAGCTGCCAAACCCTCCAAGCTTTCACTCACAGCAACCTCCACAGGCAGGAACCACACGCAGCTGTGTTCATGAATGCTCTGGCCAGCCACTCATGAACCCACAATAGAAAGGCTACAGCCAAAATACTCCTAGCTCCCCAGCCTAAGACCCCAGAGCTGTACCGTCCTGCCCTGGTCGAAACCTGACCAGTATGAATTTATTGCCCAGGCCACCACTTCTACAAAGGAAAGTGGACATGTACCAACTCTTGTTCATGAGCTGAGATTTATACCCTTTGCATGGCAAACAACACACAGTGTTTTAGGTAAAATCTAAAATATGTTTATTAACTACTGTGACAGATCCAGACGAGTGGGGTACAGAAGTCTGGTACAAGGCAAATATACTGGCCACTGGATGATTAGTTTTCTGTTCCCTGAGTGACCAGAGCAGGGGCTGCACTAGAGCAATCAGGATCCTGATAGAACCAATTAAGACAGGCAAGCTAATTAAGACACCTGGAGCCAATTAAGAAGAAACTGCTAGAATCAATTAGGACAGGCTGGCTAATCAGGGCACCTGTGTTTAAAAAGGACCTCACTTCAGTTTGTGACATGTGTGCGAGGAGCTGGGAGCAAGAGGCACTAGGAGCTGAGAGGAGAAGGCGTACTGCTGGAAGATCCTGTGGTGAGGATAAAGAAGGTGTTGGGAGGAGTCCATGGGGAAGTAGCCCAGGGAGTTGTAGCTGTCGTGCAGCTGTTCCAGGAGGCACTCTAAACAACTTCAGTCCACAGGGCCCTGGGACCTGGATTGTGGGTTCCACCAGAGGGGAAGATCTCTGAGGCGAGCAAAAATCTACCAATAAGCGCAGGACCCACCAAGGTAGAGGAGAAACTTTGTCACACTATAGAAAGATAGCTTTAGAATAATAATATAAAGATCACTTTATTATAAGTGATAGCAAACAGATCAAAGTAGATTACCATAAGAAATAAAACAAAAACACAAACTGAACACTAGATAGGCTCTGAATCAGTAATCTCTCACCTTCACTGATGATACAAGCAGTTCACCAAGTTTCCATACACAGGCAAGAAATCCCTTTAGTCTAGGACCAGCATTTCCCCCAGTTCAGTATTCTTCCTCTGGTATTTTCAGGTGTGTTGTAGGGAGAGTGATGTCATGGTGTTATTTCCCCCTTTTATATCTCCTTCCAACTTGCTGGAAAGCAATTTTGCTGTGACCGGTGTCAAACAGTTCCTGTTGTGTAGTGCTATCTCTGAGAGGTTTCTATTGTACACAGTTCCTGGGATAATCCTTGTGTGCATTTCCTCAATAAGCCAGTAATATTGTTTGGTCTTTTAATTTTTGTACCTGAAAGGCTGCTTGTGGGTGTTTTCAACCTCACAGCATGTTTCAGTAACACATACATAACCAAACTTCATAACATCTCATTGGATTGTATATGCTAGCATCGTATGTGAAGTTAATATCTAGCAGATCAAGACTTTTAGAATGATACCTCACAAGGCATACTTTGTACAAAATATTTATGACAGCGGTGAATATGGGGGTGCCAGAGTGTCACAGCTCTATTTCAATGACCTGCCCTCTTCCTTATTTACCACTCCCCCAGGTTTCATGTAATCAGTAATGATTTTTTGCTTTTTTTCCCTAGGTCAACTGATTTAAAAAAAAATGGGCCAGGAACCCATTCCTCTGAGACCCCACTAGAAATGCACCTGTTCTATGATTATTCTCTGTTTACGGTTATATTTTGAGACCTGTCAGTTAGCCAGCATTTAATCCATTGAATGTGTGCCATGTAAATTGTATAGTTTTCTAGTGGGACAGTTCAAGGTGATTAGAATTTTCAGGGAGTTAACCTCATATGTTTCCAGGACACCAAGGGCTGATCCACACTAACCCCCGGGTCGAACTAAGATACGCAACTTCAGCTACGTGAATAACGTAGCTGAAGTCGAAGTATCTTAGTTTGAACTAAACAGCACTTACCGTGGGTCCAGACGCGGCAGGCAGGCTCCCCCGTCGACTCCACTTACTCCTCGTGCGGAGCAGGAGTACCGGTGTCGACGGCGAGCACTTCCGAGATCGATTTATCGCATCTAGATGAGACGCAATAAATCGATCCCAGAAGATCGATTGCTACCCGCCGAATCAGGCGGGTAGTATAGACGTACCCCAAGATAGTGGCAAAATAGCTGTTCTGTGGTCCCTCTCCTGCGGGAGCATACATACACATAACCGAAACCATAATTTTATTCAATGAATCTTCCTCTTTTGCAGATAACTGTAGAAGTACCCATGTTGTATGGGTGCCGTTACTGTAATTCATTACTTTCACCTTTGCACCTGATTCAGTTCTAGTTCTCTCTAGAAATGAGTCTGAAGCATAGGCGTGCGCAGCACATTTAATTAGGGTGTGCACCCAGGGAGCCCCTCCCACTTCCCGCCCCCTGACTGCCCCCCTCAAGAACCTTCAACCCTCCCTTGCTCCTTGTCCCCTGACTGCCCCCTCCTGGGAGCCTGCCCCTAACTGCCCCCCTAGGACCCTACCCCTACCTGTCCCCTGACTGCCCCGACCCCTATCCACACCCCCACCCCCTGACAGACCCCCGGGACTCTCACACCTATCCAACCACTCCCTGTCTCCTGACTGTCCCCTCCCCCCAGAACCCCTGACCCATCTAACCCCTTCTGCCCCTGACTGCCCCGACCCCTCTCCACACACACACCCTGAACTCCCAACCCATCTAACACACCCCCCCCACACTCTCTGCCCCTGACTGCCCTGGCCCCTCTCCACACCCCCTCCCACAGACAGCACCCCCAAACCCCATACCCATCTAACCTCCCCTGATCCCTACCCCTGACTGCCCCGACCCCTCTCCACACTCCTGCCCCCAGACAGGCCTCCCCAGAGCCCCCCACCCATCCAACCCATCCCTTACTCCCTGGCTCTTGACTGCCCCCTCCAGAAACCCCCTCCTGCCCCTTCTCCAACCCCCTGGGGGGCTGGGTATGTGTGGAGGTGCAGGAGTGCGGGCTGGAGTTGTGGGGGTGCTCCCAGCCCCCTGCCCTAAGTGGTTCACAGCAGGGGGCTGGAGAGGGGGGTATACCCCGATTCCACCCCCTTTCCCAAGGCCCTGCCCCTGCCTCTTCTCCACTGCCGTCTCCTCTCTCCCTGGCACACAGCTGATCGGGGGCAGGGAGAGAGTGAGAGGAGGAGGGGCGAGTACTCAGCAGGCTCTGGGAAGAGGCAGGAGCTTGGCTGCTGGCTGCCGTGGAGCAGCAGGACAGAGCTCTGGACCCAGGACCAGCAAGCTTCTTCCCCTGCAGAGGAGAGCGGGGGCGGAGAAGAGAGGCTGGGCAGGCCCCCTCCCCCCCCGCGCCCCCCCCCGCGCCCCTCCCGCCATCTCCGGCAGTCTGGCCGCCATTTTTTTAAAAACTTTTTTGCGCTTGGGGCGGCCCTGATTAGGGTGTGCCCAGGCACACCTGGCACAAACCATGCGCACGTCTATGGTCTGAAGCCAAATATTGACTCCAAACACTTATGACCTCTTTGGAAATTCACAACCAGAACTGGACTCAGTGACTGCCCCCTATTTCTTTAGCTGGTCAAACTAAAACCTGGATCCTAATACCCTTGAGAACTGGGGAAGTTTGGGTCTGAAATTTGCAGCTTGGGCCCATCTCTCAATCAGTTTAAATTCACCAAGCTAATGAAAATGCAAAAATGGAATTTTGGATATAAAACCAGTCATGGGTCTTGTTCCTGAAATCCAGTCCACTACTGTGGAGCCTTTGCCCCTGCTAATGCTGAGCTGGGGTCTGTATGGTTGAAGGGATCTGCATAGCAGATTGCATTGTGAGATTAGGGCCTTGAACAGTACTGTAATATTAAATCAGGAAAAACTTTGTGGCAATTTTTTTCCTGGTTTGGAATTACAGTATTGCTCAAGGCCCTGATCTCACAATGCAATTTCCTAGCCCAGACCCCTTCACCCATACGGATGCCAGCTCAGCATTAGTACTGACAAAAGGTCCATAGTGGGATTGTGTTGCTGGAACAGGACCCCGGACTCTTTCTAGGAGAGTACTTTTCTAATTCTCCTTATGTCCCATTGGAAAGCAAAGCCTTGTGGGTAATATCTCAATTGCTCAGTAAAACAGAATAAATGTTAGCAAATCAAAGCTGCTAAAAGACTTTTACAATCATTCTACCAAGGCTGAAGTAGCAATCTTTCCAGGTCAGTGAGTATCTAGTCTAAATCCCACTGAGTTTTCCTAGATTAGCAAGAGTATATCCATACTCTTTCCAGGTCAATAAAAGTATTTTAAGTCTCCAAGAGTCTCCCCAGGATGTTGGAGAGACAGTTTAAGCCAAATTCAGTCAAGGTCTGTTTCTTCTAGTTGAACTATTCCAGTATGCGTAGGCTTTTATGAAGTCCTTACAGGTGTAAATTGGAACTACTAAGAGCTAAAATGACATCTCTTTTGGGAAGAAAAATACACTCTATCCCCTGGAAGAGTATAAATAGGAAAATAGGTTCGCAAAGTCTAACAAGCAAAGTCATAGCTTTGTAAAGACCAATTATTCTGAATAAAAGATGAACAAGATATGAGGTTATGAGAAACTTTGTTTGAATCAAATATTCATTTCTCTTTTGATGCACAGTACCCCGGAACTAATATGCTACCTATGCGTTAACATGGTCAGTATTTAACAGCTAGTATTTTATGAGGGCTCTTTAATTTGTGAAAATGAGGGAACATTTTCAAAGTAATGTTCCTGAAGTTTGCAATCAACTACAATAGTGTATGGGTGTAATGCATGGTCATCTTGAACAGTTCTTCCCCTCCACCCGACCCCATAGCACAACTTCTCTAATTAGAGGTTCATTATTAAAATTGCATTTTGCATGTTCTGATGCATTTAAAATAACTGGTCTTTCATTCATTCAGTAGTATAAGTGGCATTTCACCATATCAGAATTCACTGCAAAGAAGTCTTCACCTTGTGCATGTAATATGTATAAAATATGCAACCGTATAAACACAGCTTTCTATATGTGTGAGACTACATGGAGTTGTTAATTGTCTTGAACACCATTACAAATTTACCATCTTGCTGTTCACACAAAGACTAGGTTGCTCTGATAGTGCTTCTGATATTGTGGAAACAATTTTGATACAGAGCGGTGGTATCGAGAAATATGGTATCACTGAAAAATAAGACTAAAATAAACACAGCCAACACCTCTATAGGAAGAAGATCTTATAGATATGCAACCTTGTTCAGGTTGTGGATTATATTAAGAAATCTGGATACCAAAGATCTAGAGGGCACAGGACTAGGACATTGGGGCTCAGCCACAGACTTCCTATATGACCTTGAGCAGCTCACTTAATCTCCCTGAGCCTCAGTTCCTGATCTGTGTAAAATGGGGATAATACTTTATCCTGATAGTACTCGTATGATTGTGAGGTACTCAGTTACCTCAGGTGGTGAGGGCCATGTGAGTACCTAGGCAGGTAGATAGCTATGGAAGTACTATGAGGTACATGAAAGGAAATTGGAAAACTCAAGATTGTAGTTCTAGAAAGGGAAAGGGTTATAATGAAATATTGTACATGGCTACTAGCATATTAGCCAAACAGATACTATCATTCCTGTATGAACACAACATATGACCCTATGACTAATATAGTAATGTATACTTCAAAGTGACTGAAGATTATAAATGGCAGGAATTGACACAGAAGTGGGTATCATGCTATTAGAAGTTGGTAGATGCAGGGTTGCAGTGAAGGGAGAGATGGAAACTGACACAAACACAAGATCTCTAAAAATATGAGCATTTAAGTTTTTTTTGCCTACATAAGCATCGCTAATTTTGCTCTTAGATCTAGGTATGTTCTAGCCCATTGATCTTTGACTTTGAGTGCTTAATTTGAGTGCTTGACTTAGCCAACTTTAATAACAGTGGAATCACCTGTTGGGGTGGCAATACCCTCCTTCCTTGCTTCAGTGACAAGTGGGGAGACAATGAGGATGCCAACTGTTTCCCAAACCATGCCTTGGGGTAGAATTAGCTTCCTTGGTCCTGGTAAGGCGGAGAAAGAGGGATCAGAATCTGCAGTGGCCCAGGTGGGATAGAGAATAAACTTTCCAGCTCGTTCTGGGCTTTGTTAGATCCCTACCATGGCGTTGCTTAGCAGTGACTCTGAAATTTCTGTCACCCCAACTTAATTGTCCTCCGCTCATGCCAGGGCAGTAAGGCAATGTTGTCCTCGTGAATCTTCTGTTTGAGTGATTCACTTCTGGAATTTCCTGACTTAAGGCTTGTTTGAAAGCCTACTGAAACCAAGGGGATATATACATTGACTTCTCTGGACTTTGAGTCAGTCTTTTTGAGTGCTTGATTTTTTGTTATCTTAATGCTACCTTTTTGCATAGATCTGACTGCTATTTGAAATCACGCTCATCTAAGCATCTGCATACAAATGAAAATTGATAGAAATGGGAATCTTCCATTTGCCCCATAGCATAACACTTTACCACAATAGTGTACTTTATGACACATACTACTATAACTCTTGAATTCCATTCTAGGTGAGTGAAGATTTGGATCCTGAATCTCAAAATTTATGAGTGGAAGAAACTCAGGAATATCTTGCTGTGAACCGACTCTGACTAGGCATACTACTATATTGCTCAGAAAAACAACAAGGTAATATCCTTTTAGTGCATTCAAGCAGAACTGTCAGTACACACCAAGCAGAATAAAATGCACAAAAGATAACATTCAGAAAGAACATCTATAATGTTAGAGAAAAATGTGCCATGTGCCAGAATGTACACATCTGATGGTGGGCACACAAGTGAAAGCCACAGTAATGCTTGGTAATCCCATTTTCTCTTACAATGATTATTCAGATGCATTTTGTTTCCAAGTCACATGAAACTATTCCCAAGGAATTATATCAGTACAGGAATGGCTGAGTGAGTTTCACTAAAACACAAATCTGCTGGTTTATGGCCAAGACTACTGAATAGCAAGAACACAAGTGGTGATTGTTACTCCATGAGATGTCCACTGGAATATATAAAATAATTGGGCCACCCAGCAACTGCCATGAATCTGGCCTCCTACCACGAACAAATCTGTGGGTGGTGTGACGCTGTGGTAGTGGCTTCTATGGCAGCCTCTTTATTGGCCCATGGTGCAGATTGTGTGGCTAGAGAGAGGGTCATGGCTGAGGTATCCCTTCGTGCTTGTAATACTTTCCTGTTTTATCAGTCCCAAGGGTAGCCTAAATTAGAGCAGACTGCAAGATACTCTGTCTTGCACCAGGGATTTCTGTATTTCTGGACATGCATTTTCTGAACAATTGTAAAGGTACAAGCTGTGTACACCTCTATCACTTCAGTGAGATGTCACCAAGTGTCCTTATGCATTCACTCTCTTTCATTTCCCTTTTTAAAATACTATGAATTGCTAAAAATATTAGTTATAATTTGGAGTTTCTGTCCTTTGTAAATAATGGAAAACACACAGATCCATAATCATCCCTGTCCTAACAGATAAAGCACAAGATGGGGTATTAATTGCAGTCTACTACAGACCACTAAATCACACTAGTGAATAGGATTACTGGTTCCTTAAGCAACTGTCCATAATGTGTAAAGAAAAAAAAGCTGCATTATCGTGGGGGACTTTAAGCTGAGTGACCTGTGCTGGAGGTCTCATGTGGCCAGTACTGCTATTGGAACACTGCGTCCAGTTCTGGTGCTGAAAAACTGGAGAGAGCTCAGAGAAGAGCCCAGAGAGTGATTAAAGGATTGGAAATCATGCTTTATAGTGATAGACGCAAGGAGCTCAATCTATTTAGCTTATCAAAAAGAAGATTAAAGAGTGAGTCATTATGTGCCTTTAAGGGGAACAGAAATTTGATCAGAGGGTTTTTCAATCTAGCAGGCAAAGGTATAACAAGATCCAATGGATGGAAGCTGAAGCTAGGGAAATTCAGACTCCAGGTGCAGATTTGTAACAGAGAGGTTAATTAACCATTGGAATAACTTACCAAGAATTGTGATGGATTCTCCATCACAGGCAATTTTAAAATCAAGGCTGGATGTTATTCTAAAAGATATGCTGTAGATTAAACAGGAATTAATTCATGGAAGTCCTCTGGCTTGTGTTATGTGGGAGGTCAGACTAGATTACAATGGTCCCTTCTGGCCTTATATCTGTGATGGGGTGTCAGTCCCTCACAGGATTGGAAGGGGCTAAGGTGGCAAGGTAGGCCTATTAACCCCACAGGCTTCACCTGGAGGGTAGCTAGAACCAGGGAGCTGATTGCAAGCAGGTGCAGCTGTGTAGAAACTGATGGGGACCTATAAACTCAGGAAAACGGCTGTCATATCCTGGAAAGAGAGAGTAGTGCTTGGAGGCTACAGAGATTGGTAGGCTTTAGGAAGTTCCTGGAAGGAGGTTTTAGAGCTGGTACACCCAGAGCAAGGAGGGGAGCCAGGAAGCAGTCCAGGGAATTAGTAGTGAGGGCTGGGAGAGTAAAGCCCAGAACTGCTAGCTTGAGGGTCCCTGGACTGGAACCCAGAATAGAGGGTTTGCTGGTGTGCTTGACTCCCCTATCAGTCACTGAAGGAGTGGCACCTGAGGCAGTGAATGGGAAGACTGCATAGGGCTGCTGAAGGAAAGACTTTGGTGTACTCCAGAAGGGGAGAATGCTGAGTGACAAAGAGGATGCTGCAGTTCCTGATTGAGAAAGGGGCTGCAAACCAGAAAGCATGAAAGAGTGACAGTGTGCAACTGTGGGAATGGGTGTTGTCCTGATTAGCTAATCCCCAGAGTGGCCTGAAGGAGGCACCAGACTAGAGGTGAGTGGTGCACCCTGTCACATACACTATAAATCATTTTCTTAAAATAAAAGCTACTAGACGTGTTTAGGTACCTGCCTGATCCTTTAAAAACTCCTGGGCACCCTACAAGGCCTACTGATCTCTGTGTCTTCACATAGAAACTTCCCATTTTCAATTTTATCAGGTGCTCTTTTCAGCCTCAGAGGCTTGTTGATCTGTAGCTATGACACAATGGACAGTACTGCTTACTGTAAGTACATAAAAGTAAATTGAAGAAAGCATAGGCATATTTGGAGAGCCCTACCTCTGACCTCCAACTTCCACTTTAGAAAATGTTTTACCATCTGTGGTGACTGCAACCACAGCAGAGGGATGGCATTTCACATATTTGCCTCTGTCTTCCTTTAAAAGTGAAGTTCAAAATGGGAAAACTACATTGCTAAATTTTAATAGCAGTGCAATGTTGGTACTGCGTGCTCAAATGTTACTATTGAATAATACAGGGCTGTATGTTCCCCTTTACTTTGGTATTGTGGGGAGTAACATAAGTCAGGATGAGGTAGAAAAGCCCACACAAGATAAGGGGGAGTAACCACTCCACGAAGTTCATAGAAGCTCTTTACCTTAATATACCCCATGCAGATGGGGCTCTTTGGTGAGTGAAGTTCAAGGCTAGAGACTAGTCAGTCTTGGTAGCATCTCCTCTGGAGAAGCATGTGCTTGTGTCTGTTTTTGTTTTTAAATTTTCTGTGCATCCTACTTTTAGGATCAGCATTCGTTTTTATTCTGCTCTGCATGTTTCCTGCAGAAAGGATTGAGAGCAAACAAAATTTCATCAGGAATTGCTCTTGTTGTTTGGATTGCAGTAGTGCCATGGGCTTCAAGGATGACAGCCCCCAGTGTGCTAGAGGTTGCATGACAAGTAATAAATGTAGTTCTAGGTTCATGGCAAGGTGTTAGAGAGGTGTCATAATAACCTTAAAATGAGCACATAATGTGCAGTGTTGTTGTAGCTGTGTTGGTTCCAGGATATTGTAGAGGCAAGGTGGGTGAAGTAATAGCTTTTGGTCCCATAAAAATATTACCTCCCCCAGCTTGTCTCATTCAATAAGCAGTAGTCTCAGGCCATCATGCCACATGAGAAGATAAGTCTAGACAGCAGCATAGAGGGTCAAGCCATCAGTCCATGGCTGGTCTGGGACCTGTGGGTTCTGAGCTTCCTTTGCTTTTTATATGCTGTGCAGTTTTTAGAGTCCTTAGAGTCTTGCCACTGCTATGATGCCACATATTCCTTTCCCTTGATGAGAAAACTTACTGGAAATGTTGCAAGGTGAGCCTTGTGGAGCTTCCTGAACCCTCTGCATATAGAGTACCTCCCATACAATGTCTTTTAAAAATGGTCTACCAATTGGAAATTGACTTTTTTGTACAGAGTTTGCATAAGAAATATGAAATATACATGTCCTGATTCAAACATGCTGCTTGTAGAATTCTTAAAAACACATAATTTAAACCTGTTTGGCTTTTAATACATTCATAGTCATGAAGGGCTTGAAAATCCTGAAGACTCATTGGTAAACAAGCTCATTTAAATAGAAATGTCTACACTGTTGCTGGTGCCAAAATGTACTGTACAGCTTCTGTCTCAGGTGGCAAATAGCACCATCTGCTTTACAGAGACCTAACACATATACAAAAATCTGAACCTTTGCTCTTGAAAGCCAACTGAAGTCTTTATTGATATATGTGCATTTCCAAGGGTATGATTTGGACACGAAGTCTGTGACTTTAAAAGACGTCCATAACTACTTTGGCTGAGAGCTCAGAGAAGAGCCCAGAGATTGAATAAAGGATTGGAAATCATGCTTTACAGTGATAGACTCAAGGAGCTCAATCTATTTAGCTTATCAGAAAGACTATTAAAATGTGAGTCATTATGTGCCTTTAAGGGGAACAGAAATAATCAGAGGGCTTTTCAATCTAGCAGACAAAGGTATAACAAGATCCTATGGGTGGAAGCTGAAGCTAGGCAAATTCAGACTCCAGGTGGAGATTTGTAACAGAGAGGGTACCTAACCACTGGAACAATTTACCGAGAATTGCAAGCGGGGCGGCTGGGCTCGGGCTTTGGCTTCAGCTCTAGGCGGCTGGGATGGGGGAGCACCACCTCCACTGCCTTGCTCACCTCAGTGGGCCGCCCAGCCTGTAAGTCAAGTGTCAATGCGTCTGCACCCCGGAGATGAAAACTATTGCATTAACTTTTTGTTTTGTAATACTTAATTATTAAATTGTTACACATTTTTAGTTGCTGTGACCATACCCTGATTGTGTACATTTTTACCATGACTGTTCTGTGAATCTTCCCTAACGTTACTGTGACAAAATTGTCATTACACATGCAATGGGTATGTATATGATCTCCGAACTCAAGGTTAATTGGACGGCTTTATGAATCTGTAAATTGAGAGCTCACTGGAAAATTTGACCATTAAAAAAAAAAAATGACCAAAAAAACCCAACCAACCAACTCTGCTGATCTGTTACCAAAATGAAAGTGTTTATGCATGCAACTCTAAATTCTATGATTAAATTGTCCAAAAGAAGAACAAATGGGCTGATTGGCTAGTTTGCCTGCTACTGCTACTAATTTAAGTGAATTGTAATTAGTATTAAAGGATATTTGACAATACTTATAGCAAATGAACTTTAGCTTTTTCCTTTGATACTGCTAGTGTTGATGATTTCCATACATTTATAGGAGAGTATTGCACTTAGAATGTGAAAAATTAATCTACAACTCTCCGTAGCAGGCTATTCATTTATTATTCATGTAACATGTTAAAACATACTGTAAAATTCAAGTCATAGGCACTTCAATAGTTTTAAAAAACAAAGTGCCTATGATGACTGTTGAATAATAAAGTTGTTGTTGTAGACTCAGAATTTGCTTCCAATTTTGGTCGTTTGGAGCCATATTGTTGGGTGGGGAGTAAGGCCAATCTAGTCACTTAGGTTGAAATTACTTTCAGTTGCATAAAACAGGAGTAGTGTGCTTTATGTACAGGAAGTGTGGCAGGGTTGGGGAGGTGGAATCTGACCTCCAACTTGGTGTTAGGGCACAGGGCAACAGTACAGCTACCCTGTACTCCACATATACAAAGGTTCAGGGCCATGGGGCGTGTACCCTGTGGTCCTTCCCCCTGCCGTGTCCTATGAGTCAACATACATATGATTGACTTGAAGGTAGCCCACTTCTAGGTTTAAGTGGGTATTGTGTGGGACAATCCACATCAGAAAGACTGGTGTGTGTGTGGGGGGGGGGGGGGAGACGACAACCGTGGGCTTAAGTTATTTTGGAACTTGTGTCCATTTTAGTTCAGATACTGAGAATTGTGTTTAGTTTTTTGTCCAGTTACTTGGAGCTTATTAAATAAGCCACCCTTGCTGATCTTAAAGTAAAAATGGACTGGCCCTCTTTATTGTTCACTTGTAGCAAAATTACATAGTCTAGTGGGGTAGTGCAAGGTGTCCCTTCTGAACAGCTTCACTGTGTGCAGGAGCAGAGAGAGAGAGAAACAATCTGAAAGTACTTGGTGCTATTCAAATACCATTTTTCATTGTTTCTGGAAAAAAGAACAAATGGTTCTTACCATACATTGCTCCAATGCACCTCCAATGGCAGAAAGAGACAAAGCAGCTTTAGATCATACTGTAAAGAATAGAGAGGCTCTACAAAGAGGATTCTGATCAGTGGATTTGTAGGCACAAGGATTTTTTTTTAAGTGAATAGGTTTTTTTTCCTCTGAAAACAAAGCATGTGGCATAAATAAGAACAAAATGAGCAAAAATGAGTGGGGATTATTTAAATTTCCTTTAAGATTTCTAGACTATAAAGAGAAAATAGGATATATAGCTAAAATAATAGTATGCAACAAGTATGGCTTGATTTGGAGAGCTGCAGTTGCTCAGTACCTTTTTGAAATTAAGGCCAATACATGTTAAAATATCTGTTTTTTTTTTTAATATGGAAGCACCAGAATTACAGATAATATTGTTTGAAATTAAATTTTGTGTACTCACATGCTGAACCAAACAGGTGATGTTATATAAAGTAGGAAAAAACTGCTGACTTCAAGATCAAGAAGTTGGTGCTGCTATAGAGAGAGAGAGAGAATCCTAATGCATACCTTAGAGATAAACATACACAAGAGGGGATTTAATTGAAGCATAAAAATATTAAAGCTGTAGATAAAATCAATAAATGTACTTTCAACAAAACCTAGATGGGGAGGACCAAGAGGCAAAAAAATTGAAGTTAAGCAGGGAAGAAAAATTAATCACATCTGTTCTAAGAAAGCGCTTATTCACTCAGAGAATGATGAATGTTTGGGATGGCCTACAGGTCAAAGTTGCTGATGCAAGGACACAAGGGTCATTTTAGAAGCAATTAGATGTGGCTCTCCTGGGAGACCGTGAGGAAACTAACTAAATGGTCTCTCTCTCATTCCAAGTACTTACTGAATCAGGCAGGCTTGCAGCACTGAGTGTTCTGAAGTGCTGCTGTACGGAGAGTTATATAACTCTGCTGCATATCCTCTATAGGATGCCAAAGTATCCCCTGTCCAAGAAATAATGTAGAGACCCTAAGTTACATGGGTTAAGAATTACAAAGTTGCAGTGGGTAGAGGCTCCTGGACCTAGAGAGAGATGCATTTCCTGCCACTAAAATTCAAACATATCGATAGGCACAGCAGTAAAGGCAATATGAGTGACTGAAAGCTTAATCAGACTTCCATGATCAATGGTATAAAATTCCACTCAGAATCTCAGTATAATAGGCACCCTGAGCAGAGCTATTGGTTAGTAGATGTTCCAAAACAAACAAACAAAAAAACCTGGAGTGTTGAGAGTGGGGGGGAATAATATTCAGTCACTATGAAACCTAAACTTTTTGGAATTTTCAGCAAATTGAGAAGTTGGGAGAACTCCAACTTCATTTGATCCAAAATGAAACACTTTAAAAAAAATTCAGACATTTTAAAACTTTTTTTTTAAAAAAGTAAAGGAAATTTGGAAACTAAGGGTTTGATTCTTAAGGCAATTTCGGCATTATTGATAAAAATGTGGTGGTGCTGCTGTCCCCTTACGTTCAATAGCCCGGTGGTTAGTACACTCATCTGGGATGTGGGACGCCCAGTTTGGAATCCCTGCTCTGGAGTAGGACTTGAGCCCAGGTCTTCCACAGAGCAATGTGATTGCTCTAAGGCAGGGACTCTCAACCTTTCCAGACTACTGTACCCCTTTCAAAAGACTGATTTGTCTTGTGTATGCCCAAATTTCACCTCACTTAAAAACTTACAAAATCAGACATAACAATACAAAAGTGTCACACCATACTATCACTGAAAAATTGTTTACTTTCTCATTTTTACTATACAATATCAATGGAATATAAATATTGTACTTGTATTTCAGTGTATAGTATACAGAGTGGTATAAATAAATAGTCTGAAATTTTAGTTTGTACTGACTTGGCTAATGCTTTTTGTGTAGCCTGTTGTAAAATTAGGTGAATATCTAGATGAGTTGATGTACCCCCTAGAAGACCTCTGAGTACCCCCTAGGGGTACACGTACCCCAGGTTGAGAACCACTGCTGTAACCACTGGACTACTGAGAATGGGGGCACAGTAGTTCCTCCTTCTGTTTTGTGAATGATTCTTAAGTCCCCTTGTGAATCTAGCTTGAAACATTGAAATGGTTAATTTTGAAAATGGATAAAATGGTTTATTTAGACATTTCCATTGTTTTTTTTCCTCTCCTCCCCCCCCCCCCCCCCCAGTGAAATAATCAGGCAAAATCAACAAATTCATGAAACATTTTGTTCAATATAAATCTGCATTTTATTTTTTTTTGGTGGCAGTGGTGAGTTTGAGCTGAAAATATTTTCCCAGCTGTAATCCTGAATCTATGCCTAACAAAAGATAAGCAATGGTTCTTCATGAAGCAATGTCTAGGCTATTATGGTTTGGTCTTATACAGGGAATTCTTGAAAGCAGTGTCATATAATAAGCATGTAAAGAACATGCAATGACACTTTATAACTGCTTCCTGTCTTCAACTATATTTATATATGATGGACAAATATTCACCATCCTGCTGAGGCCTAAGAAGGGCCCCTGGAAAGACAATTGTGTTAACTTTGGGGCCATCTAACAAATTTTACCAGTGACCCATCAACTAATCAAATTGAAACAGCTACAGCTAAGCTGTCTTGAATTAGGAGGGTATTTGATACATCGAGATGAAGATCAAGCAGTTCAGGTTTAGTCTGGCTAATTAAGAATCCAAAAATTTGAATAATTATGTACATTTCTCTGAATGATCTGAAGTTTGCAGTCTAGCATCACAAGTATGGTACCCTTCCCCAGAACTGGCTTTTGTTCCTCCCACCCAAACAATCTTCACTTTCTTATGCCCCTCTAAAGATAGACCTTCCCTCACATTACTTTGCCTTGCCTTCTGGAGTATGGAGAAGTCTGATGACCTTCTGCTTCCCCACTGCATCTTCATGATGCGGCTAGTTGACCATCTCTCTCCTCCTTATAAGGGGTGATTGGTAGATTCTTTGTTCCTCACCTTAGGATGCCCTCAACTTCAGGGGGAATACTGATCTGCTGGCTTGCCTTCTAGCACATGAAAACCTGGAAAGGTTATTGCAATCCTTTCTGTTGCTGCAGATGCTAGCCCTTCAGCATTATCTGGGGTCAATTCAAAATTGTCTTGGTTCCAGAAAGAGCAGGAAGGGATGGAGCCCATTCTGGCCCAGACTGCTACAGGATTGGGGGCAGGTAACAAGCCTCCCTCCAGAAGGTGAGGATATAGGGTTTTGGGGAAAGCATCTCCTATCAAGTCCTGTAAGAGAACAAGTGGAGAAGGTCAGGGTCCTCTATTCCACTGAGGATGAGGCCAGACATCCCCTTGGAGATGTTGGGTACACACAACCCCACTAGAAGACTATTTAAAGAAAGGTGGAAAGGGAGGCTAAGGATATAGGAGAAAGTTTGAAAAATGTTTGGGCAACTCCATTTTGGTAGCTTGATATCTCAAAGGGCTCTTATTTCTCACCCTCTTTTCATGTGTTAATATAAGGAAACTTCCACAGTCAAAATTCTGTTTACTTTTAATAAGAAATACATCAATAAAAGTTCCTTGGATGGGGGCAGGGAGCCTTCTTTTTCAAAATGGATAATAGTTCATCCATCTCTAATTTGTACAA
Organism: Macrochelys suwanniensis; assembly: GCA_033296515.1. NCBI lineage: Eukaryota > Metazoa > Chordata > Testudines > Chelydridae > Macrochelys > Macrochelys suwanniensis. The sequence goes on along the minus strand of CM065780.1, from coordinate 42,344,036 downwards.
TAAAATATAAAGGTTTGCTATTTCCTACCCCTTGGTGCCAGTCAGTCTGGATCTTCCACTCTTGTCACGAATATTCCTGTATGTGTTACAGTAACTTATCAGGAAGTGCTGTATAAAAAGGTTCATTAGAGCTGTAGTGGATAATGGATACTTACTGACCTGTGAGCAGCCTAAGTGCTGTTTCTTAACTGTTCTTTGCTTAGAAATATTTCTTTAAAACATACCCATTGCATTGCACCAAGTTCCTGCAGGTCACGTTTCATTGATAACCATGTGTGTGCAGGCAAAAACTGTGTACTCTAAAGAACTGATAGTCATTGTCTCTTTCACATAAAGAGACCAGGCAAGAAAGTAATTAATTGCTAATAACAAATTTTCTTGCTACCTAGAAAATGTTGGTATTCTTTACTCATGTCTTTTAAACATATTCTAGTCTATTAAAAAAAAGACAGTCTGATCAATGTCTATATCACACATACTGCTGAATTGAAACAAAACAGTAATCATTTTAGCCTTTGAGTGAGGCTATAAAAAGCTGTTGAACATTTCTACAGACTGAATGAAGGGTTCATTTTTCTTTGATTATAGGAAAAAATGATGATTAGCAGCTCAGGATAACTTTTTATTTAGCTTTGATTTGGTTTTTGGTATATCTTGAAAATCCCTGAAAGAGGGTCTGGAATTTTCTGGGACTAAAATGTTTGTTTGAGCTGACTGTTAAGGGAAGACTTCTTGACTGCCAACAGATTTAGCACTGTAGTATTGCAACATAGTTACTTTCCATATTGATAAAGATTTTTTTAAAAGTGGTCTCCTATTTTGCACTTGCAAATAACTGAGGGTGCAAATTTTGTAAGCACAATTGATTGTGAACTAAAATTCCACTCACAAGTCAGACATCACATGACACAATTAGCACCTGCAATCAATTGTGTGGAAATACTGCACACAATTATTTGTAGGTGCAAAATGGCAGCAAAGGAGAGGTTTCTTTAATAATAATAAAACAACTTAAAACAACTCTTTGATATTTACAAATCTTCAGAGTAGGGAGATTTTTAAAACTTGGCTTGGTAACTTTGAACACATAGCACTCCTTCTGGAGTAAGGTTAAACATTAAATAAGAGATTTGTCCACTTTAAAATGCTACAGCTTCTCTCATTGGTCTTGGAACCTGCTGAATTATCTCATGTCCAGACATGGGTCCTGTCCCTGCAGGTTGATGTATTTATATGGTCCCTATCCCTGTAGTATCCGCTTGCTACGCTGTGCAATCTGGTAGAAAACTTGCTGATTCCCAAGTTTAATGGGACTGACCACCTACACAAGATATGCTTGGAGGTCATTTGACCATTGCAACATTATTGATCTGATAAAGCTTTCTTAATTAATCAGACCTCCAAATCTGTTTAACAGACCTTTTGTTTCCAATATAATGTGAAGTTAATAAACTAAGGCTATGTCTACATGATGAGCTAGGGGTGTGATTCCCCTGCTTGTGTATGCATACATACACTAGTTCTCATTCAGTACATATCCACCACCTGAACCAGTGAGTATATACTCACCATGGGTTAACTGTGCCTCTGCTTCTGCTACATGTGCTATGGTGGCTACACTCCTATTTATATTTACATTAGCTTGATGAGAGCTAGCACATGTGTATGAACATGAGCGGGGGAATCACACTTCTAACTTGTAGTGTAAATGTCAAGCTAAACCTGAGTAAGATTAAAGTGATAGTCAGTAGGGGGAACACCTTGAATTAGCTCTAACACTGATCTCCCTTCCCATCAAAAGCATCTGCCCTTCTTATACCAACCACACACCAAAGTGGTGTGAAGCCACAGGGTTCTGCTGGACTCATCAATATATATAACCAGTAGGGACAATGGCATGAATGCCTTCTGAACATTTTCAGCAAGCTGGGAGACTTCATCTCTCTTTCTCAGATGAACAGGCCATAGTGATCCAGTCTAGACTGAATTACTGTAACTCAGCATTGGGAGATTAAGATGGTAGTAGGACTGGTCAATAATTTTTCTATTTAACTTTTATGTTGGCATTTTTGTCCCCAGAAATTATTTGCTTTCCTTGAAAGGTTCTGGTTTTTTTTTTTTTTTTTTTTTGTTTTTTATCCAAACCAAAAGCCTGAACCCTATACATTTTTTTTTGTTTGTTTTTTATATTAGAATCCGTTTGGGAAGTCTGACCTTTTTTGATGAAAAGTCACAATTTTCCACTGCACATTTCAATGGGTGGGGTTTTTTGGGGGTGGGTTTTTTTTGGGTATTTTTGTTGAAATTTTGCACAAACAACTTTGTTTTCCTACCAACTCGGTTCTGAAGCAGTGCTGAGACAGAAGCTTGTTCTGAAGCATCTGGAACTGTCCACTGTCAGACAGGATACTGAGTCAGATGGACCATTGCCTCTGGGTCAGTGTGGCCATTCGTATATCTGCCTTCTCTTCGGGATGGGCAATTGCTGTGAGGATATCACTCCATGCTCAGCACCTTCCTATGGCTCTCAATCCACTTTTGTTGCAACTTCAGGTCCTTATTCTTGTTTCTTAAAGCCATCAATGCCAGGACTTAGGTACATCAGTGACCACATCCTTATCCAAGACCCTCCAGGACCACTCTGTTCCTCTGGGACAAGAGTGCTAACTAAACCTAGGATGAAGCATGTGAGAGTTGAGACAAACTGTGGAGAGTCTCCAAGGACCATTCTGACACTTCCAACTCACTAGTGAATAACTTCCCAAATGCACTTCCTTCTCTCGAAATTAGTTCTGGGCACTAGATCTTGCCAATATCTTTTAATATACCTGTGACGGGGTGCCTGGAATGGACCTGTTGAGACTAAACTATCTTGTGGTTACAAGAACAAACAAATTTGAGATACAAATACATAGCTGATATTCATAGCTGATATTCGTAACTTCAGGTACAGTAATATTTATGGATTTAACCAGGATAATCATACTTGACAAATTGTAACTTTTCCATTGACACCTTACATGCTATATTTTGTATAAGATTTGTTGCAATTGTATTAAAGGTAACAACAATAAAAATGGTCACCTTCAATCATACAGCATCACAGAACCTTCATTCGGAATGTCTAAGACCTCCCATTTTGTAGGGAGGACACTGAGAAAAAGCATTAGAGAAAACTCACCTATTGTCTAAGTTTCATATCTTCATGGCTTTTTAAGATTTTTAGAGGTACGGTCCGAATCAGGCATATAAGGACTTAATCATATGTATGAAGTAGCTACTTTCTATATTAAAAAAAAAAAAACAAAACCACAATGGAGAAGAACCAGCTTTCAGTTTACTGGGCTATGAACTAAAATGACAGCTAAATAAGTGCAGCCAGAAAGAAAATCAAGAACTCATCTGAAATAGGCAATTATTGGTTCTGTTGAGCAATGGGTCAAGCACAATGTTTCATCCCCACAGTAGGACTGCAGCATAGGGGCAACAAATTCTGCAGCAAACACCACTAAACTCTGCAGAAATATTAATGTATTGTATCTCTACAATGTACCCTTCATTCCCATCCCTAAACATACACATGACTTTGGCTCATAGTTGAAAATACTCTCTGCTATACAATTAATCCATTCCTATTTTCAGTAATGATTATTTTTGATTTCTCCCCTGCTGCCCACAGCACTTGCATTCTCCAGATAGCACAACTCTATGGGCCCCAGCAGGTACAATGGTGTATGAATAGGTGTTAGGGTTGCCAAACCTCCAGAATTGTCCTGGAGTCTCTAGGAATTAAAGATTCATCACATTAATTAAAAAAGATTAAACCTCCAGGAATATGTCCAATCAAAATTGGCAACCCTAGTTAGAATAGACTTCCCCTGTCACATTCATGCCAAGAAAGGAGGAAACTTGTGGTCAGCTCAGAGGTTCATCATCTCCGTTCCACAGGCCAAGCCTGCTATTCTGTTCTCTAGGCACCCTAGCTGCATAGCATGCACTTTTCCCTCCCTCCACTCTGTGGCTGTGAACAGGACTCTGGCTCCCTAACTCCCCTCCTGCCTAGTTCTCTAGAACAGTGAAAGGATCATGCTCTACATTTTTGTCTACAAGGGGAATTAAATGGCAAGAGGCAGGTCCCAGTGGGGCAGGGAGATGAAAAGCAAAATGCCAGACGCCTGGCTGCAGAAAAATAAGGAATTCTGTAGCAAAAATGCTACACTCTAAAAATCTTGGAACTATATCAGATTCCGCTGAAACATAATGGTGTAGTCCTGAGTGAGGTGACGGAGGCAGTTTGCAGCTAGCCCGCTCTTACAGACTCAGATGTACACTGGTTTACACTCAGTTCATATTTGCTTGTGCTAGAAACTTATTTCTATTTTTAATAAAAGCTGAGATCCTGGAATAAAATTCTGCTTCAAACTCCATGATTGTGGAATATGTGGGTGACACAGTCACCTTGTCTTGAGAGTGTGCCTTTGAGCTTTTTATTTTTATTTTTTGTTTGAACAAGGGGTGGGCCCTTGGCCATCTGTCTCTTTCCACAAGCCTTTCCAAGCCTTTCACTGGTATTCTATGTGAAGATGGCAATAGGGGAGGGTCAAATTTAGTAAGAGGCATGGATGAAGAGCCTAAATCAGACACAGCTCAGATCCACTGCGGCAAATTAAAAATCCACTCTAATGTAGGAGAGCAGAGAAGAGTTTGAGCTCTGTCGGCATCCAGCCAAGGAAGTAAATATTAATGCTTTTTAATGCGCTAAAATGTTTAGTGTCTAGAGGGGTAATCCCATAGACACCAAGCTAATCTGGATATTTGAGTCTGTGGATAGATTGCATAGACTCAACAATGGTGTATGAATGTATTTTAAGATTAGGAACTGCATCCTTGCTTACTGGGAATATCTAGTAGACCCAAAAGCTTTGCAGATCTCAGAGCAATTAACTGAGCAGCAGTATGATTGTTTAATTCAAACAAAAACAGTTTGAGCTATTAGTAAAAGATTATAGGTTATGAATAGAAAGACTTGGAAGCAAAAAAAAAATCAACTAAAAGGAGTCCAAATGGAAAAAATGAAAGGTTACAGTAGGAATTTTTGGAATGTTCCACTTCATGTGGAAATAAAATATGACCTTTTTACTATTGCTGTTGTAAGGGAAACAATATCCATTGGCTGTTTCAACCTGAATGTGGTGACTTTCTCCATGTTTGTTAGATCAGGGATTTCCTGTGTAACGTGAAGACTGTTGTTTTCAGCTTGCTTATAATTTACCGAGTGTGTTCATCCTATTTGTATGTATCATTCTTGTATCTAAAACTAGAAATATGAAGTTAACTCTGAGGTCCTATTGTAATTATGCAATGTGTGGGCCATTAATAACGGCTTGGAATCTTGATGGCTCCCATTAACCAGAACAATTGGTTGTAAATGGCTCTGTTTACTCGCAAACCTTCCTAGATACATGCAGGCCAATCTTGAAAGAATGGAGAATGAGGTCTTACAGTGACATGTGATCATGTTTCCTGGCACTGGAATCCATCTTAAACCTGGTGCTTTTCCATTTAGAAGGAAGGGTGGGAACCCAGAGAGAGACAAAGGATTCCCGCCTTGTCCCAAAGCTATAAAAGGGGGTGGAACAGAACAAAGGAGGCTGCAGTCATAAGAAATCCCCTAGTTACCACCTGAGCTGGAACAAGGACTGCAGCAGGGGAAAGGATTGGGCCCAGATTAAGAAGGGGTCTAGTTTTCCAAAGAATCTTATTGGAATATCTCTGAGGGTGAGATTTACCTGTATTCAGTTTCTTAAATGTATTAGGCTTAGACTTGAGTTTTATTTTTTTTTTATTTTTTATTTTGTATGGTGACTTGCTTTGTTCTGTCTGTTATTACTTGAAAACACTTAAATCCTACTTTTTATTAATAAAATCACCTTTGTTTATTATTGAACACAGAGTAAGTGATTAATATCTGAGGGAGATATGCACAGCTGTTTGCTCCCCATCAGTGTTATAGAGGGTGGAAAATTTATGCGTTTACCCTGTATATGCTTTATACAGAGTAAAACAGATTTGTTTGGGGGGTTGGATCCCATTGGGAGCTGGGTGTCTGGGTGCTGGAGATAGGTAGCCTGCTGAATGGTTTTCAGTTAAAGCCTGCAGCTTTGGGGACATGGTTCAGACCCTGGGTCTGTGTTGCAGCAGGCTTGAGTGTCTGGCTCAACAAGGCAGGGTTCTGGAGTCCTAAGATGACAGGGAAAACGGGCTCAGAGGTAGTTTCAGGACTTCAGATGACAGTCCCAAGGGGGGGTCTCTGTGACCGAACCCGTCACACACAACACATCTGTTTTGGTGGTATTCAAACCAAAACTGATTCATTTTTTGTTCTATTGGATGCTGAACTCTGTGTAAGCTATGGAGTAAATTTTCAGCACAGGGAATTAGGCATGTAGCTACTCGCTTCTATTAATAATAGAAGGGGTTGCATGCCTAATTCTCCGTGCACCATACTGAAATGTATTCTTCTGTCTCTAATTCCTTAGGAAATTGAGAAGTCATTGCAGTGCTGGGTTACTATGCATTCTAGGGGTGAAATACACTAACTCGTTGATCTTTCTTCATCTCTCCCCAAGTGGCAAGAATATTTGTCAGCATTTAATTTTAAATGAGGAAGCTTGTGTTCTTAATTAATGAAGAAATGTAGATTAGAGAATAGCCACCACATATCTAAATCAATTGCTCTGATATTCTTCGTCCCTGACTGAGTCAATCCTAGTTTATTGAAGACTGTTATAATAATCTTTATTGAGCATGGATTAATATTCTGGGAGTGTCAGAACTATTTGCATTGGAATCAACATTTAGTTCAGGGCTTCTAGTCTAACATCATCTTGCATTTGATCAAGCTTGATTTAATTATTTATACACCATCCCTGGCTATTTCCATTGGTGACAATTTCACAGACTCTCTTAGGAGCTGGTTCCAGTACCTTATTATTCACATGAAGTTGTAGTGTTGCACTTTTTATACACTACTTATCCTGGTGTTCTGTCGTCATTGACTAATCAGAATAATTGATCCCTCTCCTTTTTATGCAGTTGTGGATATCACATCTTTCATAAATTTTCTTCTGTAGATGTAAGGTGCTCATTCCTCATAGATCTTATTTTCTAAATCTCTTATTGTGTTTGTTGCTTTCCTCTGAAATCTCCAATTTTTCCCTCTGCATTTTTGTTTAAAAAGATGAACTGCCCAACATTGAATGCAGTGCTCCATCTGAGATCTAACCAGCACTGAGTTCAATAATTTGCTCATTTGTTTTACACATGATCTTCCTAGAGCTTTATCCCACTGTAGTATTTACCATTTTTGCAAAAAAAACCAACCCATTGCAATGTTCGCACTCATTTAATTTTTAATCCATGATAACACCCCATCCTTGTCTGAGAGGCTATTGCCGAGCCTGCATTTCCATTCTCTGTCTGTGCATTCGATTAGTCCTACCTACATGGATCATTTTACATTTGTCTGTAGCAAATCTTATTTTATTGATCTTACTACATTTCTCCATTGTATTACACTTTAATTTAATGCTCGCCTCGAAAGTATTTGCTGCCCCTCCCATCTTCAGACTAAATCATCCACAGATGTGATTAGTAGCTGCTCACACAACCTACCCCATTATTAATGAAAATATTGAGTTGTGGATCTTGTGTGACTCCCCTCAACACTACCGTCTAATGTAACCCTATTTGGCTTTTGTAGTTTAATTATTTATATGGCATCCAAAAGTGAACAGAACTTTAGACATATGAAAAGGCAAGTCCCTGCCCCAAAAGTGCTTACAATCTAGTTGGCTCTATTAATATAATGTTGTTGTTTCCTTATGAGAATGTCCTGGTGGAGTCACATCAAATACCAATGTCTGGGTCTAGAGTGGGAACAGGCTGAACACAATGCAGAAACAGTGCGGTAGTAGGCAGGGTGGACAGGGCTCCAGAAATACAGATTACTTTTACAGCTGCCCACATACTTCACTGGTTTCTTCTCTAGTTTGCTGTGTTTGGCGGTGGTGGTCTGGTGCTAATCATGGATTCTACTTTCTCTGTCATGAAGGACCTGATTGTCTCCTTTCACATTAAAATCCGTGGGAAGAAATCTCTCAGGATTGTTTTTGTGGTCCCCGCCCAGTCATTTTGCTAGGGGAAGAGGCTCACCCCAATGCCTGGCGGAACCAGAGGGATGTAAGGAAGGTAAATTCACACACCGGTCCTGGGTGAAGTCCTGGCCCTATTGATTTCAGTGGGCTCTGTGTCTCTGCAGGGAGAGATTTTCAAAAGCACCAAGGAGAGTCAGGTGCCTAAATCCCATTCCCAAGGTAATGGGAACTGGGTGTCTAAGTCACCTTTGTGCTGTTGAAAACCTCCTGCCTAGCCCCCTCAGTGCACTCTGCTTCCCTCCTCATTTTGGCTCACTGGCAGTATAGTTTCTTTGGAGCCCATGCTAACAGGGATTCCACTGGCTATGGTGGTCACCAGGATCCCAGCTGGGGAGAGGATGGGTGGAAAGTGAGGTACTTGAAAAAGCTGTATTATGTTTTCCAGGTGAAATGTGTAGAGCTATAGAGGGCACAATATGTTTTCTCTTTCCCTACTCCCACACTTACATGCCTCTCCTAGCCAGCACCTACCTTTGAATTGCAAGGAGTGTCCAGGCTGAGGGTGCATGGAGACATGGAGGTGACTGAACTCCCCTTCCTCAGGGATGGTAGGGGGGTGGGTGACAGAAGGGTCCTGCCATTGGCAGATCTGGGAGGAAACAATCTAGCATCATATTATTTTGAGATGTCTGAAGTTTGGGGGGCAAAATCATGCCCATGTGGAGAGGAAAACCTGTGAACTTAAAGTTGTGGGATATTCAGAGTTCCTGGGCCCCTTCGATGCTATTTTTGGGGTCCACGTTCAAAATAGCAACACTGCTCAGGAGTCATGTTGTTTTTGCCTCTGTCCCTGGCACCATTCTTACCTGTCAAGCGTAGTGGAGGTCCATGGAGCAGAGCTCTGTAGGAGTTAAATTATGATAGGGGCCGCATTAACTCTCACAGGAATTGTGCTGTGGGATGTTGTCCTGCAGAGTTGCTTTCCCACAGTGCAGCCATATAAACATGCAAACAGAGGTTTTTGCACAAGTTTACGCTAGTCACAATGGAAGACTGTGTGCCACCTATTTTACAAAGATTTTTTTTTTAGTCATTTAATTGTCAAGCAGAAACAATAACATGACTTATGTGATCGATCACGCAAATAATGAATAGTAAATAAGAAAAATACAGTAATTGAAGTGAATAGTTTGCAATCAGCCCCTAGGCTGAAATACATTCACATAAAGTACTTGTGATGAAACAATGAATAAACTCGTACAGTAGCCTGTTCACAGATAACTTAACAGAAAAGGACTAAATTCTGCAAGTAAACTGTTTACTACAAATGTTTTGCCCAGCTCCAGTAAAAAGTAAGAGTATAAAACTCTCTAGCATTTTTTGGTAGGAGCATCCTGATTATATTGTGTATGAATTTGGTTGGTTGATTTATTCATATTATTTTTTCCTTCATTTACATTTAGAGCCAAACCCTTAAAGAAATAGAAACCACACATTTACTTTTACATATTAATATAATCAGATTTACCTAGACAAAATAAAATCTTGAATGTAGTCTGTGTGATCTCTACATCTCTCCTTCCTTTTATCTGAAGGTATCAGCCAGAGTTCACTTGATTAGTAAATTTTGAGCAGGGACTCTCTTTTTGTTCTGGGTTTGCACAGCACCTGGCACAATGGGGTTGTGCCATACAAATAATAGTATGCTCCCCAAATCCAGACACCATGCAGAAACAGTGGTTTTTATTCTGAATGGTTTCAACAGGTCTGTTTGTAGAATTTGACATGACTTGATTTGGTTACATTTGTGCGGCTTACACACTTTCCAGTCAGTTCTTTTGTGGGTTTTAGGTAAGAGCAATCCACAAGGGGAAGAGGCAGTACATTTAAAAACTTTTAAAAAACAAAATGTTTTTTCTACCACAAAAATATAAAGTCACACATTTAAGTCAAAAATACAAGTTCATTATGTCATTAGCAATAGCATTCATTGAGATTTATTTGACAAGTGACATTTAGTTTTACTATCTTGGCATAACAATGTTTTTGTCTCTCTTAATTTAATAAAACAAAAAGTTTAATGAATCCCTTAGAATATAATCCTTACTGCAAAAAAAGACCATATTTATAATAGCTAATGGCTCAGGTAAACCATATTGGGTTTACCACTCTTTCACCATTGGAAGTAGTTTCTCCATCTTCTCTGTTAAAGTTCAACTCTTGTTTAAGACCTTTTTAACCAATATCTAGTAAAGAAATCATAGAAAGCAGATAAACTTTTTCCTTAACCTTGCATATTTTACTGTTTATGCAACCTGAAAATCATTATGCTTTCTTAAAGTTATTTTGTGTGTGTGTCTGTGTGTTTGTATGTACACAATTATTATTTTTAGTGGGGGGTTTTTTGTGTGTGCGTGCGTGCGCACTGGAGGCTTAGTCCTCCTCCAACTGACTTGGAGACAAACCTCCCATTTATTTCAATATGACCCAGATTTTGTTAATTGATTTCACAATACAAACCATACAACCTATTTGGTAGGTGCTAAAATATTGTTTTCCCACATGAGGGCATCAGAGTTGTTCTAACAAGCTGTTAGAGTCACCAGGTTGAGCTATTTAACTTCATATCTTACAGAAACAATGGGAGGTATAAACATATGGATAGACCCCCTTACATTTTGAATTTTACATTTGGAGAGAAGATTATTTTCCGTTTTAATATAAAGATTTGTATAAAGGTTGGTTGTTGTTTTGGGGTGTGTTTTTTTTTTTTTTTTTTTTTAATTGAAATGGTCTTGAATGTGAAGGGCAGCACCACCACACACACACACACAAAAGCACAATAGGACAAGTCCAGCTAATCTTGCTCACATGAATGGATTCTGTGAGTAAGGTAATGAGGATCTGAGCTAGAGTTTTGAATTAAAAAAAAAAACAGCAACTTGGACATTTTACCAAAGTTCTCACCTGGTTACAAACTTCTATGTTCCTATAACTTACTGATTAATTTTCCCTAGTAATGGGCTGAACCTAAATTCCAGATACAAAAACCTTTATTCCCTTGCTCCTGCCCCCCATGAACCTATGATAAGTTTATATAGGTGCTTTGCAACTTGGAGGCATCTCTATTTTAAATAATTTAGAGATGCTGTTGCTCACAAGGAAAACTTACATCTATTTTTAGCCATGAGAATTACTAAATCTTGCAACACTTAATGAATTATTCAAAGTTGTGATACAAATAAAATTAAGCTAAATCTCCAGAAGCAGCTCACTTTGTTAAAAAGCATGGCATTTACTAGCAGATTTATTTTTTAGAGTTGTGCAGAGGACAGAAATTTGGGGTCATGAAAATTTTTGAGATCTGGAAATCTCGTATTGGTTCAAATAGGATGTTTTGAAATTATTAATAAAAGATTTTTTAAAAATACAGTGAAGTGTTTCAGTCTGAAAATGTCAAAATGGGACATTTCAGTACTGTGAGAACCTTCTCCCTAGATTTTTCTCTTAAATGAAATATCAAAATCAACATAATTCTATGAAACACTTTTGATGGAACCGCGTATTTCAGTGGAAAATGGTTCCAGCTAGTTTTTTCTCACCAGCTCTATTCATTTTGAATTTTGTTTGGGAGAGGGATAGGAGGATGACAGAGAAGGCATTTTATTAAATTTCTCCTTCTATATAGTTTCAAATGAGTTACATACCTCAGTCTTTATATGTAAGTAAAGTCCATTGATTCATGTCTGAATTCTGGTGACATCACTTCTAAAAATTCTGCTTTGTTCTTGATTCATTGCTAGTTTCAAGCACTCAGCAGCTGACCTCCCAATATCTATCGATCTCCTCACTGAACATTCCCTACTATGATGACCTGCCACATGCCTTCCATGAAAATTTTCTTGAGGTTATTCCCATCTCTCCGCCTGATGTGAACAAAGCACTAAGTTTGTCTGTTAATTTCCAACAAGAGTCTGATTCTCTCCAATAATATTACTAACATAAGTGTTCATTGTCTTTTCCATACAGGATATATGCAAGAATCTTTGCCAGCAGCACATCTCAAAGGCTTCAGTATCTGGGAGATGGTCTGATAGTTATCCATCCTGTTATATTCCCTTTCTTTGGTAAGGGCAGTAAGAGTCCTTTCATCCAATCATTCAGTCAGTTGCTAGTTGTCCATACATCACTGCCAATTTTCCACAAGATTAATTCTGTGGTCACCAATTGCTTTTAGCAATTCTACTGGTCTATTATCTACCTCCGCTTTCCCAGCCTTCATAATAGTATGCACCACTTCCTCTTGTAGGATTGAGTGCTCTGGCTCCATACTCCCCTTTCTGTCTTCCTGAGTTGTAAGTGGCGCTGATGAGGCATTCAGACTGGCACTGTAGTCTCTCTACCTGTGTTTGATATCCTCATCTTCAGTGAAGACTTTACTATCATGATCTTTTATTACACTAGGTCCATGGGAAAACTTTTTAGTAAGAAGTCTGACCACTGTGAACATGCCTTTTGTATTATTCTCTTTAATTCTCAAGTTCCTCACATTTTGTCTTGATGTATTTGCTCTTGTCATGTCTCATCTGCCTTTGAATCTGCCTGCTCAGTTCCTTTTATTCTTTCCTATGTTCTTCAACCTCCAAGTGACTTTCACTCTGTGTTGATTTTTTGCCAACTGAAACCCCTTGGATTGATTGGGTTATACTGAAGCACACACTTTGTCTCCTTGGATCAGATAAATGCAACCCAATTTTCTGTCACTTTTCCAGACCCTGGGTAGTATGCCTCATACCCATGCATCATCATGAAATGTCCCCTACCATTCCATCACATCTTTCCAATTCTTTGGTCACAATGGCTAGCTTCCCTTAGTAATATTCCTGACTTTACACATTGCTAAGAACATAAGAATGGCCATACTGGGTCAGACCAAAGGCCCATCCAGCCCAGTATCCTGTCTACCGACGGTGGCCAATGCCAGGTGACCCAGAGGGAGTGAACCTAACAGGTAAGGATCAAGTGATCTCTCTCCTGCCACCCATCGCCACCCATCACCACCCTCTGACAAACAGAGGCTAAGGATACTATTCCTTACCCATCCTGGCTAATAGCCATTAATGGACTTAACCTCCATGAATTTATTTAGTTCTCTTCTAAACCCTGTTATAGTTCTAGCATTCACAACCTTCTCAGGCAAGCAGTTCCACAGGTTGACTGCGCTGTGTGAAGAAGAACTTCCTTTCATTTGTTTTAAACCTGCTGCCCATTAATTTCATTTGGTGGCCCCTAGTTATTTTATTATGGGAACAAGTAAATAACTTTTCCTTATTCACTTTACCCACACCACTCATGATTTTATATACCTCTATCATATCCCCCTTAGTCCTCTTTTTCAAGCTGAAAAGTCCTAGCCTCTTTAATCTCTCTTCATATAGGACCCGTTCCATTGCTACTCTGACGACTCATTTATGAAGTTTCAGGTCACTTTTTTTTTCTTGGTGTAAACATCAGGCACTATGCTTACTAGAGTGACTAGACAGCAAATGTGAAAAATCAGGACAGGGGGTGGGGAGTAATAGGAGCCTATATAAGAAAAAGACCCAAAAATCGGGACTGTCCCTATAAAATCGGGACATCTGTTCACCCTAATGCTTACTGAAGTATTTGGTACACTACCATCATAACCTTAATGATGCACAGTACTCTTAATGGCTGGAACTCTCTCCCCAGTACAATGTATTGTGCCTTCTTGACTGAGGATCTAATCATGTGGTGCCACATGTGGATCACGTTGCCTTTGTTCTGTCATCCTAGTTCTCATGGGAAAAAATAGAGAGGGTGGTTTGCTGCTGCTTTCCCTCTGGTTTGGGTCAGCTATTGGTTAAATCATGGTTTAACTTTTCTGCCTTTCAATGGCATTTCTTCCTTCAAGAGTCCAACTACTCTCCTTGGACGTGCATCCACGGAAACCTGTTGGCACACCCTGAGGGTTCAGCCAGTCACAGCTGGTACCATCTACTGCCATTACAGTGGCAGGCTACAATACAGCCTCTCTAGCTGAAGGCTTATTGTTAACCTTTTTTTTTTTTTTTAAGGTTACCAAAAAGTTGAATTACAAGAATAAAATCAAATGATGGGGATATGGAGCTTAAGCAATAGCAGGGGCATCTTTATGTAGAAGCTGGGCGTAGATGTGGGTTGCGGGTAGTCTTATTACTATTACATGTCTCTATACCTTGGTGAGATTTTAGTGTGGTAATGGATAGCTCCAGTGCACATACATCCAGTGGTAGCATATTTTGAGGGCTTTGTTCTCTATCACTAGTTTAAAAGGAAGAAAATAGGTTGGTGGTATCAACACAACTTCTCCCTCACAGATCCTATAGTGTCTGGGAAGCACATTTGTAGTGAATTAGGGTTTTGGATAGTTTTGAGACAGAACACAAGGACAACAGCTAAAATAAAATTGCCACCCAGAGAGCATGTTTAAAAACTGTCCGTTTGCCAATATAGTCATGTACATAAGAACGGCCATACTGGGTCAGACCAAAGGTCTATCTAGCCCAGTATCTTGTCTTCTGACAATGGCCAATGCCAGGTGCCCCAGATGGAATGAACAGAACAGGTCATCATCAAGTGATCCATCCCCTGTTGCTCATTCCCAGCTTCTGGCAAACAGGCTAGGGACACCATTTCTGCCCATCCTGGCTAATAGCCATTGATGGACCTATCCTCAATGAATTTATTTATTTACTTTTTATGTAAAAGTCATTTATGATAGTCAACTTCCCCTCTCCCTCAATTGAGCTGTGGGAAATTATAGTAAGAAGACAATTTCCGCACAATTATTCCCGAATGCAAAATAATCCTGTCACCTCTACTGGTTTCATGTCCCTTCCACAAGTCAATTTGTCATGGCCTTCCTGGTTTTTAATATTTTCCATAGACCTATTTCATTCAGTCTCCCTGACTTCCCTTATAGTCCATCTAGCCTTTTCCCTGCTCATTTTGTTCCTTCATTCTAGGCTTCCATTCTCTGTTGATGACACTTTCTACAGTCCCATTGATATAATAAGTAATTGGATAAAAAGGTCCTTCGAGCAGGCACCTCCATGTTCAATAAGAGCAAAGTTATAAATGTGCATTTTTTGGGAACACTCTCTAACTCCAAGGTATCTTGTCAACTACCCTGAAAAATATCCTGCTTCTGACAGCTTTTCATTTTTAATGAAGAATAAAAATAAAACTAGTGTTGTGCCAATATTTTTAAAGAGAAAATGGGATGACCTGGGTAATTATAGGCCTGTCAGCCAGATATCGATCCCAAGCAAAATAATGGAGCAGCTAATATAGGATTCAATTGATAAAGAAAGAATTAAAGGAGGGTAATATAATTAATGTAAATTAACATGGGGTTCCAGAAAATACACTAACTTGATATCTTTTTTTGATGTGATTACAAATTTGGTTGATAAAGGTGAAAGTGCCGAGGTAATATATTTAGACTTTTAAAAGGCATTTGACTTGGTACCACATGATATTTTGATCACAAAACTAAACTGATATAAACTCAGCATGGGACACATTTAAAAGGAATCAAAACTGGCTGACAAGTCTCAAAATATACCTGTAAATGGAGAATCATCATCAAACAGGTGTGTTTGTAGTGGTGTCCCACAGGGATTGGTTCTTGGCTTTATGCTATTTAATATTTTTATCATTGACCTGGAAAAAAATATGGAATCATTACTCATCAAATCTGTGGATGATATAAAGCTTGGAGTGGTAGGTAGTGAAGAGGATAGGTCACTGAGACCAAGCAATCCAGTAAAGTGGGCTCAGGCAGGTAATATGTGTTTCCATATGGCCAAATGCAGTGTTTTAGATTTAAGAACCAAGAATTCTGCCCACGCTTACAGACTGGGGAACTCTCTCTCATGGAAAATAATGACTCTGAAAAAGCCTTTGAGGGTCACGGAGGATAATCAGCTGAACATGATGACCTTGTGCATCACTGTGGCAAACAGGGCTAACATGATCCTTAGATGTATAAACAGGAATCTTGAGTAGGAGTAGAGGTGGTGGTATCTTTTGTATTTGGCATCAGTGGAACTGCTATTGGAATACTGAATCCAGTTCTGATGTAAACAATTAAAGATTTGAGCACTCCCCTGCCCCCACACCTTACTTTCATGTTGGTTTCAGTTTTGCAGCATGAACAATAAAGCTACCACCACAGCAAAGAGCTGTGTTTCTATTAGCTCCCTCTGCGTGCGTCTGTCTCCTCTGCAGGGTCCCAATATAGCAGGAATCCTCTTATGAAAATAGACAAGCTGCCAAATGTTACTGTCCCACAGCTTGTCTTGCTTTGCCCCTTAAAATGTTATGATTCACTTGGTTTCTCTGTGGATGTCTTCAGTCCAAGTACTTTTACAAGCTCACGCTCCAAAGTGGAATGATTATAAAATTCATTCTTAGCTAAAATGAATTGAAAAGTGCCCTGTGCTACACTTAAGAACATACCACTTGGCTACATAGTCATAAAAAAACAACAACCTTTCACGCTGCAGCTGAACAAGAACCCAGATGACTATTCTAGGTTACATTTCTACTGCATTAATTATAGGTAGTCCCAAGTCACAATGTTTGGAAAGTAAGTAACAGGAATAGCAAGAAGGCCCAGACAGAATTCAGAACTGGATTCATGCACTTCTGAGGTTCAGAGGCTTTTAGATCTTACAGATGGGGCCAAACCCAAATCCAGTATAAACTGGTATGAAATTTCTAAAATTGCGTTTAAAAGTAGGTAAATAGTGTTAGCCTGTCATTCATTAATAGTATTTTCCTATAGAAGCAAATAACTGAGCTTTTATTTGAAACAAAACAATGTTGGTTCTTTAGTACAGTAAATCAACGAAACTGAAATAAATGATTTTGTTTATTTCCTCTGCTGGCTCCAGGCTACTGGTTTATAGGAAAGTATTGTTTCATTGAGAAAATGTATACCTACAGAAAGGCGGTATTTTCATTTTGAGGATCTCTATGTACAGCAAATGATACCCTGCATGTCAGGTACTAATATTTCCCTACCCCAAACTATAAGAGAGAGCAAGAAAATTAAGGAAATATGCAATCAAGAGCGAATCCTAGTATATATCCTCTAACACTTAATGGAGTAGTTATAGGGCACCACCTTAGTCATGTGCATAAAGTGTTAAAGAAACTATAGAGTTCATTGTACCCTTGCCTATCATTTTTTGTATACCAGATTCCAAACTTTCAATAATATTTAGCATGTATGTATCACTTGAATAATATTTAGCACTTTCAGACTGCTGTACAAACATTAACTAATATACATGGGATTATTTTGTAATGTCTCTGAATTCCAGTCCACTTACTGAGTAGAAATGGTTGCTTTTTATTTCTAATGTCCCCCCACCTTTTGCTGAAGGTAGATGTAGACTCTGTCCTATTCCATTTTGTAATAATTCTTTCTACAGAATCAACAGATAGAGTGCCAAATTCTTCCTTACTTAATTTGAATGTGATCACTCCTTAGATACTACTCCAGGCAACTCCAGCTAACACACTTACAACTCCCCTCAAATCCCCACTGAGGCAGGCACCTATTGATTTCTCTGTTTTCTAACTTCAGAAGTCATAGATTTCCCTGTCTGTCTCTAAGGAAAGAATATAGTTAAACTAATTATATACTTAATTTGAAAAAGGAAAAGGGCAACAGGTAGTAAAAAATGTTTGCAGTGTGTTACCTTAATACAAATTTGCTTCCGTAGTTTCATTTTTTTTGTTCAAGGTATCAAATATTATGACAAGGGGTGAATGAATTCTCTCCCCTAACTTCTTGGCCAAGTTAAATTATAAGACTGAGCACACAACATTTGCACTCTTATTTTGCAAGGTGCAATTGGATATCAGTGTTTCTAGTCTTCATTTAATTTTCAGGAGGAAGCCAGGGATTCGGTGCTAATGAAAAGCTTAGAACAGAGGATGAGGAGAGCTGCTAGAATCCATAGGTTTGATAAAATTGCCTGCTCTCTGAGATTTCCAGGCACCAGGAAAAAAATCAATCTGCAAATGTGAATTAGAGCTAACCCTGGGCTGCTATCCATTTTAACTCTGAAAAGATATCTTTCAAAACTCTAATGGTAAGAAGGGTTTTTTTTTTTTTTTTTTTTAAAGTGGCTGGTTCTAATACACCTGTAAAAATAAGAGGGATTGGTGAGAACAGATGGGGAAAAAAGCAGAAGATAGGAGGAAGAGAAATGGTGGATGAAAAGACAGAATATTGCAGTGAAGTGAGATGTATTTACAGTGAGTGAATCTTTTTTCTGGGTTCATGAACTCTCACTCCAGAAATTGGGAGATGGGGTAAATAAATAGTTACATTTCATGAGGTTTTAATATAACACATTGGTACCTTTAAAATACATAATTTTGTAACAAACCTTGTTACAGGCTTTTGCTCTTGTTATAATTTTTGTCTATTGAGAACTATATTTATACATGTAATAGTAAAACAAAGGAAAGCCAATAATAACACGGAGCAGAGAGTCTTTCATGCAGTCTGATAAGAAGAGCAGCATCAATATTTCCTAAGCCTAGGAATGCAGCTTTGCAGGTGAGGGAGTAGAGTAAGTGTCATGAGTGGATGGGACATGGCAGATTTCCATCTTTGGCCTCTGTTACATTCAGTATTTAGCTACTCTTCTGAGGATGCCAAAAAAGGAGCCACCTGAGAGTCTCTTTTGGGTTGTAAACACTCATTCATTTTCACTGACACCATCTGCTCGTTTCATATTATGTCACTGAAAAGCCATCAGTTCAACTTTTGGCCATTACTGGTCTGTGTCACCCTCGAATTGCTGACCTACCTATGAGACAGACTAAACTAGTGACTCTTTCTGGGAATATCATGTTTGGGTATATATATGTGTTAGATGTGATGTACATCTATAATGCCTACCGTAGGCCCTCTGTAGGACCCTAATACAATATGGTGACCATTAGTGTGAATGTGGTACATGTGTAGATTGACTTATAATTTTTGATCTATTTACAGTTCTGCCTCACTCTTCCACACATGAACAATACAGTCTGCACAAACTCATATTCTGTGATTTTAAAATAAGTCATCCAGATCTGTGATCCCTAAATTTTATAAGTATATTTCCTTATTAAGTCAATGGAAGCTTTGGATTCAGATCAATGGTTGGATACAATCGATCTATGCATGTGCATTACACATATGTAAAAATGGCCAGGTTTCCTTAAATTACTCTAGAAGCATTCTAGTTGTCTTCTGAGCAAAGACATAAAATTCATTTTTCATTTATAATCTCCATATAAGCGTCACTGAGATCACCAGCATTATTTCTCTGAAGAGCATTATAGTTGTTTAATCAGCTCAAAGCTGGCTTCAAAGAGAAGTGGCCAGAACATGAAAGGCTGGGGTGGGTGATCAGCTGCTCAGTCAATCAAATTTCTTGTTTTCTGAGAAGAACCATTCTCCTCATGTAAACAGTGGTTTTGTTGTTTAATGGCCCAGACATCACATGTGATTGATTGGACACACTCAAATGCTGGAAGGCATGACTTTGTATGTCACATTAAGAAATCAGATTACCTATTTCAATTATTTATAATTCAATACTCCTATGTGAATTCTGATTACCTGAAAATAATTAGATTGGTCTGTTCACCACAGTTGACTGTGGTTGCTCATTACTTAAATAAAACCAAGCCCTGCTTACAGCCTCATCTCCTTACAATATTCAGTTCTTCATTTGGAAGTCCATTCCCTAATCTGATACTTCACCTTCGGTAAACTAAACTGACACACAGAAACTTCTGTGTTGCAGTGAGGTCAGATTAATTGAGAAATAATAAACTTTATCTTTTTTTCCTTTTATTGAGGTATTGGTCATCCAAGTTTGGGCTTTCCCTCACTTGTCCTCCTGCCTAAAGGCTAGTGCCAACAGTATTCATTCTATGGGTTTGGTTGGGTTGTAGTAATAGATTATACCTTAATGTGTTACTGTCTCACAGATGGCCGTCTGCCATTATTATAGATGTACAAACCATGAATGCATGAGATATACCCAGGATACTTTTATATCAAGGAGATTTTATTTTGATTGTTTTGCTTCATTTCCCTAAAGCAATAATGACCATATTAAAAGTTTAAGTTGCTGTTTGCTTTTGTTTAGCATATAGAGCTTTATGGCCTAAGGGGACTGTTGATCTCGAAAACTGACTTAGTGTTTCTAGTCACTGAAAATTTGAACTTGTTGCTTTCTATGGAACTGATGTTTGAGGGATTGCATCCCCAAACTCAAAGCAAGGTTTTAGGGATGTGAATCAAAACACAAAGGAATTGTTGCTTAGAAGACCTGCTCTGGGACCATAAACTGTCAAGTTTGGTATAACTGTAATTGCAATTACTATGGGTTGATGGCCAAAGAGATTGGAGGATTCTGCTTGTTAAATGCTCAAACCTTGCCAATATATTGGTGACCATATTTTCCAAAATTGGCTTACTTTTGTGGTGGCACTTCTTGTAGTCACAAATGTCTCATAAAAAAGACAAAAATACACCCTTTAAACAAGAATCTGTTGCAGCTGCCTCTGTCAGCTTCTGACTCCACCGTGTCTCTCACATGCATTTTCTGAATGAGTTTGTCCCAGTGACTCCATGTTCTGAATGAGTTTATCATGAACACAGAACAGGTGTTAAACATTTAATCTGGCCACAACAGCAGCTCACTCATTTGTCTGTTCTCTTTGCTTCAAATGCTGTTCATCACATTGAACACTTGTTCCACTGAACTGTGTGCTTCTGGTAAAGCACAGAGCAAATTTTCCTCAATGTAGCGATATTGGACACACAGTTTGTAGTTTTAAAAAGAAAAAGATGAAAAATGGAAACATTTCAGGTGTGCTAAAATAAGTGCCTGGGACACGAAGACTTCATATGAAAAACCATACTGTCCCAATAAAACAGGGTACATGATCACTTTACCATATAGAATAGTATCTTAATGATGGCAATAGTAGTAGTAGTAATTGCTTGTAACCGTTTAACTTTAGGGACAAGTTATGTACCCTGTGCCAAGTACACAGTATTAATGAAGGACTTCTCTTCAGAGGATAGGTGTAGGAGGAGGAATCCTCCATCCAGGGTTGGGAGCCATGTTATCTGTATGTGGTGAGATGCCTCTTTATGTAGCTCCAATGACATCACTTCATATCTAAGCTCCTTTTGCATGCTGGGGTGTAGGGATCCCACAGGGAGGTGTTATATTGCAAGCAGGGATGTAGAAATCATACACTCTGTCTCTGAGGATCATGCTTCTTCCTCACCCTACATAGTAAGAAGTAGAAACAACCTAGTACTATCACCTCCTAGAGATCTCTGCTCCCGCAGGGGCATGGGATTTGTAATAGGTGGCCCCATAGCAGTGTCTAGTGTTTATTTTAAATCATAACTTTAATTTTTAAAATACTCACCCAGTTTCACTTCTGTTGTTCACATTCCTTCCTGCCTAGTTTTTTTTGCCTGAGGATATGGGCCCATGAAGATGAGATGTGAATTACAATTTATTGGGGGGGCAGGGGCACACAAACCAAACCCTTAAAAATAAACATGAAAACTTGCTTGTTCAGTTATCTGCTTGTGCAGTCATTTTTTTGAAGGAAATTGAATGTGCAAATCCAGTGATTAGACAAACATTTCTCATTAAAAGTCCTAATTTGGAAGCCTTTAACATCTATACTCTTATCATGAGCTACAAAACATTAGAGGGCTTATGTGCCCAAAATGCATCTGTCAGCTCATTTTTCTTTTAGCATACATGCTTTGCCAGTCATTAGAAAGCGATGAAACCTTACAGTGACTGGGTAAATCTGCCTTCCTTTACCTCAAGTGGTAATAATGTTTTCTCTATTTTATTACCGTCTCTTGAGATTCTGACTGATTTGCATATTCTCTAACACTTAATTAACGATGTCACCTTCCTAGTGCCTTGAAAACAGTTTTCATTTTTTCCTCGGCAGGCCTCCAACAATTACCTCCTACATTTTCTACTGCAGTCCTTTTTATTACTTTAATGACAAATAATTGGACAGATTCTGAGTAATGAGGGTGAGAGCCAAAGGACTGTTGCATAGGAGACGGCTGCTTGTTACAAGACACTTTTAGTGGTCTCTAAATCAGATAGACAAGTAGAGTAATGATCATCTTGCTGTAATGAGACACAATTAAGAATCGCTGCACCAAATGACAGAGCAGTTCATTGAACAATAACCTCCCTCTTTTTTTTCCAAAAGGAGATCGAAGCTTAATTATAGCATCGCCATTTGCAACGCTATAGTTAAAGTTGTGTCAGCATTTCCATTATAAATCCAGTACTTTCAAGGGTTTGTAACTTAGATGTAAAAATGTGCTCTGAGCTGAAAATTTGTATAGAAAGTCTTAACCCAAGAGAATATTTTTGTGTGTGCGTTGGGCAGGGTGGGGTGTTGAGAACTGCTGTAGCTCCGTTTAACATCACTAGAGTTATGCTGATTTGCTATAGCTGAAGATCTGGTCCAATCAGTTTACAATCACACACATGCAAATATCCTACAAGACGCTGAGCACTTCCTGTGAGATACCAACTACCCTCAGCTCCTACTATAGTTGGTGGGAGAGGAGAGTGCCTAGCACCTTGCATATAGATTTTTTTTTTTCTTTCAAGAGAGCTCAGCTCCTAAATAAGCGGCCAGATTTTCCAAAGAACCCAGCTGGTTTGATGCTGAACCCTTTTGCAAATATGGCCCATACTGCTGATTGTACATGGTTTGAGTGCTCACGTAACTCAAAGTAGTTGTTAACTATGGAAGTGATTCTGATGTCACAATTTGTCATTCAGTACATATGTCACTGGATTATTGTCATCATTGAATGAATGAGGCAGAAGGGAGAGACCATTAGAAATCAGGCACTTTCACACACAAACATCCTCCATAATCGGCAAGGATTACTTTTATCTCTATTATTGTAAGTGGCAGCACAATGAGCTTCAGGCAAAATATTCTGTGCTAGAATGTTTCTCTGAGTAGGATGTGGCTCTCTAAGGTTGTTGGGGTGATAGCAACTAACACCATCCGGTTAATCTCAAACTATGGCTGACTCTCCATCCTTGCCTTGAACCCTTGCACCTTTTTGTCAGTGGCATGAGTTAGAAATAGGCATTTCTGCCTCACTTGTTCATTCCCTGGCTGCTTGTTTTGTCTGCCGTAATCCTAGACCTATGTAGAGAAGTCTTTTTTTTGTATTGTAGTATGTCGGTGCAACAAAAATAATTTGTGTAATTTTCTAACAACTCTAAAAGGAGCTCTGCTTATTTCATTTATGTGATCAAAATGTGTGCTTTGGGCATATTATTAGCCATTAAACTAATTTTATTAAATCTGTGTAATTACAGATGCAACTCTGATTAGCCACTGTACACTCCACAAACGCTGCAAATTCTGTAAACTATGGGTGAGATTTTAGCCCCCGATAGGTTGCTTTGTACTGTTCCCACAACATAAAGCAGCATCAAAGCTAGCTTCCAAGCAATACATAGGGATACCCTGGCACAGGAAAATCCTCTACTGGCCAAGAGGTGGTGTAGCTGGCCTTACGTCAACTTTTTTCCCTACATATGGGGGTTTGCTGTGGGGGAATAAGAAGCTGAGACACCAGGGCTTCTGATCTCCCTCAGTCCTCAGTTTTGGAATGGTCCCTTGGGAGCCATTGCTGCTTAGTGTAACTTAGAGCTGGACTGGTGTGGTAACGGGATCCATTCAATAGAGTTCAGGGGGAAGAAACTCAAAGGGGTAAAGTCCAGAGATGTGTCAGAATGAGAAACAGGTGTGCATGCAGGGGAATATGAAGGTCAGGAAGGAGGGGAAGCTAGGGTTCCAGCTGCTTTGCGTTGCTCTGATGATGCCCAATATGCCTGGGGATTGTTGTGTATTGCTCTAGAGTGCAGTAAAGCAGCCAGAGCATATGACTGAATCTGGCCCTAAAAATTAAATTAAATGGTTTTGGTTGCTTTTTTGAAAGCATTAGAAATGTCACATGCCAACATTCTTTGGGTTTCTTGTTTACCAATCACATGACATTTTTAATAATTAAAAACAATTGCACGTACACAAAGATGGAGTTAGACTATAAACTCTTTGGGAGAGGGACTGTGTTTTTATTCTGTTTGCACAATGCCCTGCACAGTGGGGTCCTAGTCCTATGACTGGTGATCTTAGGCACTGCCACAATACAAATAAATAAATCCATAACAAAAACAATAACAGAGTTAAGCTTGAGAATAAATTCCAAAACTTTGGAGTAAAATTTATTACAGGGATTTTGCAATTATCCACAAGCTAAGTGTTTATAAATCTATGAAATTCAGAGCTAAGGTTAAACTTAAACAAGTTGAGGTCTGAAAATACAGGTGATGACCCAAACAACCCTAATTCTGCCCTCTACTGACTAATACTAAAATTATTTCCTATTATAAATATAGGGAAATACTATGTTTTCAATACCACTGTTGTAATTTTTGACATATGGCAATTTTTTAAAGGAGACCACTGTTATGCATCTTACATTTAAAGATTACATGATTATTTCTATTAATTCACTTTTAAATATGCAATATATTTCCTTCGTTTTCTTTTTTGCTTTTAAATGCAGCATTTAAAAAATGTTTTCCTCCTTCATGTTCAAACAATTTCTCTTGCAACTCTTGACAGGAAATTCTAATCAGCTACTACAATGCCAACACCTTTACTGAGCTCCTCTTTGCTTTTATCTCAATAAATGTCAGCTTTCAAGAATAACAGGAACTTTAAAAGCCAGATCTACAAGAGTGCTCCCAATCGGTGACATCAGCCTTTGAACTTGTCAACTTGGTGTCCTTCTTGGGAACAATGCTTTTAGGAGACCAAGAGCCGTATTCATCTGAGTTTTTTCTCAATGAATCTTGAGTTTGATAGTCTTCTTTTCTAATATGTGTAGCAAAATTCCATGTCAAGGATATTTTTCTCCCTGTAGAGAAATTAGAATATAGGTCTGATAGGAAAATTTTTGCTTTAATTCACTATTTCAAACAATAACCAAAAAATATCCTTCAGCTCTTACACATTGTTTTAATCACTGATTATTGGGTCATTCTTCTATTTGTTTAATATCTGTACATTTGCATCATTAGAGTAAAAAGGTAAAGCTAATAGTGCCTGATTCTCACTTATATTAGGGATTCTGTATACTGTTCTGGCAGTTTAAAGGGGAATTAAAGTGTGCATAAATTACATTTACACTCGCTTTTAAGGCCCATTTACACTTCCAGAGTGGTGTAATTGGACCTTTGATGTAATTGAAAATTGGTCTCTATTGTGCTCTCCTACAGAGAGCCTGAAATTTGTAAAATAAGGTTAAAAGTACGTTATGCACATTATACTTAAAAATTGGAGCTGAAATCAAAAACTTCTAATACGACAAGAATCTTCTAACAAATGGAAAATGAAATGTCTCCAGAGAGTAGTAAAAGCATATAATGCTTTTGACTCACAAATTATTGGTTCAAATCTAGCCATGTTGGCAGTGATCAAAAGTTATCTTGACAGATGTCCACTGTCCTATTTGAAACCATTTGATGGCCTTGTTCCAGTATTTAGTGAGCAGGACTTCACATCTCTCAAACTACATAGGCATCCTTGTTTATGCTCTCAGTGAGGCACAGAGGTTCAGTGGTTAGGGTGCCAGGATGCAATATCCATCTTCAGTTCCCTGCTTGGCCACAGTCTTCCTATGTGACCATGGGCAAGGAACTTGTGTCTATACCTGAGTTCCCTGTCTGTAAAATGGAGATAATGGTCCTTCCCTAATTCATGGGAATGTTGTGAAGATGACTACATTAAAGGCACTCCGATAGCATGGTTATAGGGGTCTAACAAAGACAGAATAGGAAGTGAACTACTCTTTCACTTGCTAATTCCTCCATGTGAGGACTGAAGCCCTTGGGTACTACACCATGATCACCTATTTCTTTTATCATCCTTGTGAGTAAAAGATGGCTGGAAAAAAATTTGCTGTATGTCCAGCTCTGCTTAAAACCTAAAATGTTTGATGAACACTGGGTCTTGAGGAGCAAGGCCAGTAAAGATACTCCTCCAAACTATGCTCTGACATTTGTGTAACTGGCCTGACTCTCAGAAGTATCAGAAGCCCACAAATACCTCTGAAGTCAATAAAAGCTTTCATGGCTCAACGTGCTTGAAAATCAGGCCACTTTCATTCAAGTGCCTTCGATTTTTAGGAGTGAAACTTCAGGTGCTGAGGATTGAAAAATCTGGCCTCTTTATATTCAAAAACAAAACACAACCATACAACACAACTGTATTCAGCACAACTGTATTTCTTGAGTGCCATTCCAATAAGGGCAAACCCACTATTTATATGAACACACAAACTAGAATCTGAGTAATCGGAATGCCCCAGCCCTGGACATCTACAGAAGCGTGTCTAGATGCATTTCAGGAATTAAATGAGTAATAAACTTGTCTCCCTTCTGTCTTCCCCACTTCCTTTCAGAATTGACATTGATCTTAATACCACAGTAAAATAGCCATCATGTACTTTATCAAAGTCCTCAGCAGATCTTAAGAGTACTTTTTATTGACTTTGGTCTAAACTAGATAAATATTCACTATTACCGCAGTTTCTTATTTCCAGAAATCCTTTGAAAATTACTACTTCGGTGTCATGTTTGTGTGTACACACACACACACACACACACAGTTTAAATACTAGCAATCATCCATATAGTCCTAATTTTTTGGGTGTGTGTGTGTGTGTGTGTGTGTATTAATCTGTATTATAAGACAATGTATTTTATTCAGGAGATTTGTTTTAATCTAATTATGTAGGTGAATAAAAATTACTGCATGCTGGTGCATCTAATGTAAGTTATCTATTATTCACACCACATTTACTTTTAATATTCATGCAGATTTCCTTTGACATAACCTACTGTGTCACAGTTAATCCAATAAAGATAAAATATAGCTGAGCAAAACACCAGTCGATTCTAGCTTTCTGGTAATTATTAAAGACTATTTCACACTGGTTCCCTCAATCAATGCATTTCCCCTTGGATGTGATAGTGTTCCTCTTTGAAGCTTTCAATCCTCCCAATGGATTCAGAGGAACATTCAGGCGCTTTTTTAGTCTCTAGGCCTCAGAGGCAGTTCAAAGAGCACAACAAGCCATCACAGGTTTATCCTCAAAGGCTGACACTGTCTGTTTGATGTATGGTGACTTAAAAAGTCATCTCTAGCAAAGCATGTGTTTACTACCAGTCTATTGAATCAGCCATTATCGGCTTATCTGTATGCACCCAGCACACCTGCTAACAGCTCAAAGGATAGAACATACTGTCTGCTCCTGGACCTACTATTGATTTAATTCCCCCTCTCTAATTTCACGTTGTTTTGGTATCCAGTTGTTGAAGCAGCCCTGCTACCTTTATAAAGTGAGCACCGATGCTGCATGCTAGTGGCTTTAGTTTGTGTGCAAGTGCAGGGAACAAGGTTTTGTAAAGGTACAGTTCCAGCAGGACTAGCAGCATGGTTTTTGCTTGATCCACAACACACTTCAGTCCCTGCTTGTCAGGATTCATGATACATACATACTGCAGAGATTTCATTTTATAAATCTCAACCATAGAACTGCCTGGGGTGATGCAGTAATATCTCAATATTGCTGGGTTTATAATGCAGATTAACAGCATTGTTTTATATTTGTATCAATCAATGGTTGATGATAACTGGCTATTGTCATTTGGCACAAATGGATAGTGAGAAATAAATGTGTAGATTTAATAAAAAAAACAAGGTGTTTTCCCTGTACCATGATTTGGAAGAAATGAACTTGTGCAATTTTTATACTGTGGTGTTTACTTTTCTCAGTGAATCTTCATATCTAGTTGTCCAAATATTCTATGCCATTATTTGGGTTTACATCATAACTTGATTTGGTCAC
The DNA here is from genome assembly GCA_033296515.1 of Macrochelys suwanniensis. NCBI lineage: Eukaryota > Metazoa > Chordata > Testudines > Chelydridae > Macrochelys > Macrochelys suwanniensis. The sequence continues at coordinate 42,315,785 of CM065780.1, read as the reverse complement.
TAATTTGCCATCATGCTGTTATAAACCGATTAATGCAATACAATAATTAAATATACTATTGTGTATATAATAAACTATAACCGAAATATTGTATGGGGTGGTGGCTTGGGTTCGGAAACACATTATCTACAGCCAAAATGCAAGCTAAAGCTGATTTTTTTGAGGTTTTGCAACTGTTTTTACTTCCCCAACCCCCTGTGTATTCCAACCCTCTTATTGTGTTAGATGTCTCACCTTTTGGCTGCTTTCTTGGCCATATCCATATGTCTTGCTGCGTTGCTACTTTATGGCAGATTTAAACATGACGCTGAGAACCCTCTTGGTGTCCAGTCTCTCTGGAGGGTGGGTACAGTGTATGCATGACAGGTTGTTTTAAGCAGCTGCTGTCAAGAGCAATCTCTGTGTGGAGACCTCTACTTTGGATAGCAAATCATTTAGGGAAGTAGGTGATTTTCTTTCAATATCTATGCTTTGGCCACAGAATGAGGAGCATCCTCGCTCTAAACTATCTGACATAAGATCGAGTTACTGATTTTTTTAAAAAATCAGTAACTCATTTTGTTGCTAACAATTGCGAACAATATGTTGTAGGTTACCTGTTCTTGGTTCCCAGTTCCATTGAAGTCATCTGTTCTAAACCTCCACTTTGTACTCCACCGTGAGATATCCAACAGATCCCCTCCACATCTCTATTATGAAAATAATGCTTTTTATTATATATATTTTGTTGACATATTTATGCCATATTGATTAACAGATGTCTACTGTTAAAAACATCTTGGTTTAATTGATAAAGTTGTACAAAGGGAGTAGTGAAAATGTATTCTAATCCTTAGGGTTTTTTTATATGAAATTTAACGATACTAAACATTGCTGTACACTTGATACCTTGGTATCAAACTAATGATGGAAATAGCTGATTTTACCCTTTCCCAAATGCAAATATATGATGATGTGTTCCTAACAGAAGAAAACAACATGTTTTTTTCATTACATTTGGAATGCAAATGGAAAACGGCAATGAGAGCTGTCACAAGTTAACTGCTTAGTGCTGAAAAGTATTACACCCTCCCAGAACAAACATGGGAGATTATCTATTGAACCTTTCGGTGCTAATCCCAGTCATCACTGATCTTAGAAAGTTGTGATTGTGAAGAGAGGTGTTCACTTCTGCCCACCAGCACTGCTGCAAATACATTAAGGCAGCAGTGATCCACAGAGGGGTTGATTCTACAACACTTGCTCATATGAGTAACACTACTGAAATCAGCGGGCCATATGCTAGGCACTTTGTGTCTCCAAGCCCCTTCCAGCATAGCTGGCATTGTGCAGCGGGGGAGAAAAGGGCCAAAGGGTATGAGCCAGAGTGCAATGTGCTCCTCTGATACACAGAGTACTTTAGAGTCCATTTTAGCTGGTCTAGTAAATTAGAGTAGTCCTCAGATTACTCTAAACTTGTGCTGGAAGCCAGTGTGCCTCTCCAGTTAGCCTACGATCAGGGGAAGTGTAAAAGTGGCATAGTGCCACCTTTGCTGCTGTAGCTGTGATTTGTGCCAACAATGACTACAGTGGGGTAACTCCTGGGAGTAAGGGCTGAATGTTCAAGCCTGGGGTATGATTTGGCCTTTTATTTTAAACGCACATTAAAACTCAGTATCTATTGCAAATTAGTGTATTGGTCTGATTTTGTTATTGAACAGGCCTCTTAATAATAAATATCTAGATAAGGGAAATGAGATGCAGGATTTCACTATAAAATACAAAACATGCAAAGAGCAGCCTTTTTCCCTCCTGTGACCTTTCATAGAATATAGCTATCTCTTGTCAAGTGTTTTCTTTAAGCTCCCAGAAGAAATAAGCACTATGCTTATTTGATCTATGTCCAAAGGTAGCACTCTTGCTAACTCTATAGCTAATAATAAGCATTTATCTGAAGATCTAATAGCTTTCCCTAGATAAGTGTCTGGAAGTACTACTGTGATATTGTCATAAATATAAAGGGAAGGGGGAGAGGGTCTGATGCAGATAAAATCCTCTTACCAGTAAAGGGTTAAGAAATGCAGGTAACCAGACCGACACCTGACCTGGCCGGCATCTGACCAATAAGGGGACAAGATACTTTCAAATCTTGGGAGGGGGAAAGCTTTGTGTGTGGGTCTTTGTCAGACTCAGAGTGATCTTGGAGTCCGAAGGAACCAGTCGTCTTCTCACCAAACCTCACTTTTCTAAAGTAAGTTTAGATAGCATAGCAAGTAGATTTCTGTTTATTTTTGCTTGGTACATTCCCATTCCTTTTTTTTTCTGTAACTTTAAGGGTTTGTCCAGAGGGGGAATCCCTCTGAGTTTGGAAATTGAGTACCCTGTAAGATAGTTACCATCCTGATTTTACAGAGCTGATTTTACCTTCTTTGTTTTAATAAAATCCTTCTTTTAAGAAGCTGACTGTTTCCTATGGTGTTAAAAACCCCGGGGGTGGGTTTTTTTTAGATCACTGTGTAACCAATTGGTAGGAGATTATTCTCAAGCTTCCCAGGAAAGGTGGGTACAGGCTTGAGAGGGTATTTTTTGGGGAAAGAGAAACTTCAAGTGGTTTCCTTTCCTGGATTCCTGTTTACAACACTTGATGGTGGCAGTGAGAGAAGCATTTCTCAGGGTGCAGGGAATTTTGTACCTTGGGGGTTTTAACCTAAGCTGGTAAAAATAAGCTTAGGAGCTCTTCATGCGGGTCCCCACGTCTTTACCCTAGAGTTTAGAGTGGGGAGGGAACCCTGACAGATGTAGGTTGTACCTTGTGTACCAGGGGAAAAAGTCCAGTTGGAGCAGCAAAAAGCCTTTGAACTGCTCCAGTAAAAGAGAATGATGGAGATGATGAAGCACACACTTAGGGTGACCAGATGTCCCGATTTTATAGGGACAGTCCCGATTTTTGGGCCTTTTTCTTATATAGGCCCCTATTACCCCACATCCCCTGTCCCGATTTTTCACACTTGCTGTCTGGTCACCCTACACACACTTGAAAAGCACAGTTAACAGCAAGGAGAGAGAATGTGCATGTAAACCTAAGGGATCTGACACAAATATTTTAGAAAAAAGTTCTAATTTTAAAAAGCTTTTGCATGCCTTACTGTGTCTTTCTCCCACTCCGCTATTTAAGGGCCGCATCAACTTGGCTTTTCAACTAGCTCCTGTCATCCATTTCACTGCATTCCAGCCTCCTTTATGAAGCATCAAACAAATGAGTAGTGCTACTTACTTATAGGCAGGAGAGTCTGGATTCTGAAATCAATAGTTCTACCCCAGTGTGAGAGACTGAAGGAGTTCTACAAAGCTGATGTGCTTAGCTCCCTAGGGAGCACGAATCCCATTGCTGCTCAAAAGAATACTCAACCAACCCCTGCTGGATGAACAAGGGAAATGTTAGCAAATCTCCAGTGAGAGTTTGGTCCTTTCTTATCCATAAATAAAAGTTCCCTGACTTGATCCTTCAAAACTGCCACTCACTCAGCCCCAGCTATCCATCTTCAGTACAGTCCAAAGAATTGCTGCCCAACACTTCTCCTGTGCCTTACTCCCCATGCAGGACTGTGAACTGGGCAATTGTCCTGGCAGAATCCCTGACAAAACACTTCTCCACCTCACCTGAAGACAGATGCCTTAAGTCAGATGCCTTTAGCCTGGGTAGTGAGTGCTCTAGTTTACTGCCTATTTCTGGAGTTCAGGCATCCTCTACTCTGTAGTACTTCCAGTATGAAAGACATGCCTCATAAAACTATGTTCACACAGGGGAGGGAAAGCACTTGTGCAGTGAAGCATGGCAGCACTGAAACTTAAGTAAGCAGCAGAGCCTGGGGATATGCTGATTTAAATGGTAGAGCATCTGGATTGATTGTGATGCCTTGACAGTTCTTTGGATGGATAGACAGAGCTGTGTGAGGACAGAGAGAAACAAACAGTAAGCAAAAAAACAAAAAACAAAAAAACCCCACCAAAAAACCCAAACTTCTTTTTATGGTTAAGGAAGCTAATATGACTCTTGAAAGATACTTTTTTTTCTCAGTGGACAATCAAAATGGATGAAATGTAAATTTCTTGAAGCTTTAGGAACCTAAATGGATGGGCCTAACTGAGGTTCCAAAATTTCAAAGGGGGGGGAGGGAGGGAAAACATCTATCATATCTTTCTGAGTGAGGAAAAGTCCAGTCAGCAAGTGAATGGTAGGAAGGTGGGGTAGATAACACCAGGTTCTGGGAAACTGCCTCCAGAAATTGCAAGTATTTTCAGTCAAAATGAAATGCTGCAAAATGAATACTTGAAATATTTTATTTTGATGTGGTTTAAATGAACTGTTCCAACTTTTTGGGGGGGGGAATTAATTTTTTGGCTGAAATTCTTCACTGAATTTGACCTGAATTCACAAATAGTTTCAATGCCTTGAAAAATGTATTGTGGGGCAAATTTAGTATTGCTGAAAAAATTGCTTAACTCTATTTTAGCGCATAGAGTAGATCACCTGTGAAGGGAACCAGACCAAATACAATTTGAATTCAGAATCAGCTTGCCCAGTCTTAGATTAGAAAAATGAGTAGTAATGTCCTCCTACAAGTACAGTAAAAAAAATTGACAGTATTTTCAATTTTGGTGATATTTCCTCCTAGTTAATGAACCCTGTAACAGGCATCAATGGAAGACCATTTCAGCCACCTCTAGGAAGAACAATTTTCGTGTCTTGGAAGCTTAACTTGTAAGGTGTGGGATAGTCCTGTCAAAATTGAGGCTGGCCCAACAAGTAGCAAGGCAACCAAATGCTGGGTTGGTGAATAGTAGAAAACATTTTTACGACCGAAGTAAAGCTTTGATTTTTGGTCTCCGTAGGAAAGATTTCTATATACGAATGAGCTGTATGGACAGTGAAAATAAATATCTGTTTTTGAGCTCGATCCAGCATAAGCTTTCCCCTCCCCTATATATTGGCTCTGAGCATACATTTGGCTGTCAGTTTTGTCTGCCTGCTTTCATTATGTCACCAGACTCCATTTCATAGACAATTCTCTGAAATGGATCTTTCTCCCTTTCAATATCATTTAAACCTACCTTGTTGATTTTTACACTTATTTTATGACACACATCAGACTTCTGAACTGTGCACTATTTAGGTGTTTATACACTAAGATCTGCTGCTGAAGGAGACATAGAACTGAGGAATGGAATAGCTCTGTAGATGTATGGAGTAAATCTTTATTATTTGGTCAAATAGGTTTTCCACTACATTTTATTGCATTATAAATCTGTGATCGTCAAAACCATATTAACACAGGGCTCAATTAGTTTGACACCCATTAGCAAATACTCTTACCTTTTTGGCCCCAAGTTTACATGACTTGTACAACTAAACCTTACTAGAGTCACAGATAAAAGTATGTATGCTAACTTTTCAGAGTTTTTTAGCAGCTCCTGGAGTTTCTACAAAAGCTTGTTGCTGACCAGGAAACTAGGTCATGCAATTGTTCGACAATAAGGATGATCTTTTGATGTGTCTCAGCAGCAACTTTCCTTTAACAGGAGTCCTGTGGTTCCAGCTCTTCACAAATTGATTCATGCCGCAGATATTTCCCTTGCTTTAATGAAATGCTTCTGTCTTAAGGTTTTTCTGATTGATATAGTCTGTTCATGCCATAGACATTATTCTGGGGTTGTTTCTTAATTATTGAAATATATTTTCAAATGGTCTCTCCTGAAGCTTAGAAGTATGTTTACCGACTGCTGCCAAGCTAACACCTGAGATATACTACTGTATGGCTGGAGGACACCAAACATTAACATGACCAGGCAATAAATGGTGACATACAGCCACACAGTTCAGTTCAAATTGATCTTTCATGGCCACTGGGGCCATTTTCAGAACCTCATTTTTCAAGCAGCAGTGTTTTCTGAACTCCCCAATGCTGAGAAGAAATGAATTACAGTTTTATTTTGGTGGCTATGTAAACTGACAGTGTTAGCAAACACAGAGTGAAATATGTATAGCTCATTTGATCAGATACCCCTTTAGCAGAGACATGAATTATGAATCTGTGAAAAGGGCTGTTGCTAGCTATGCTTCCTTGATATTAATAGGATAAGAAGGCAATGTGGCAAATATCTGGGATATATTTTCAGATAGAACCCCTTTTCCTTTTAAGAATATGCATGTGTGTGCGTGTACGTACGTGTACACACACGTGTACACACACCACACACACACACGATATCTTTTGAGTTAAATGGAAATCACCTAATCAGCAGTTGAGGATTCCCATCTAATTCAAGTCCTGCTCAAATCATTCAACTTGGGCAAAAATACTTCAATGCTTAGCTAACCCCATCTGCCTATGACATCTTTGAATATATAAGCTATTATAAAAAAAATTATCCATGCAGTTAAAGGAAAAATAACTTTTCCTGTCTACTGTTCTGAGTACAGAACTATAAATATTGAATCATAACTTGCTGTACTTTTAGTTATTCTAAGCAAAAGGAAACACCATCAGACAGAGAGACAAAAATATTTTAGTCAGGTGCATTTGTGAGCCCTGGTATAACTATTTGTAGTCAACTATAAAAATATCAAAAATCACTTCCTGTCATCAGTTTAAAAAGGGCTTAAATTCTGACTCTACTGCTGGTTGTATTTAAACTTTGTCTAATCGCTTGGCCTACTCCTGCAAAACTGAGTAAAGCCCAAATAAAGGGTCTTTTTGTTCCGGCATACATGTGCTGAAACATTGTGTGACTGAAGGAAGGAATCCCAAGTCCCAGCAGGAGGTGCAGGGTCATGTCATCTGTGTGGCTGGACTAAGGCCAGCTGTTGCTGGGTATTGAGTGGGAATAGTAGTAAACAAGATCTGCTGTTCCCTTCTATCCATACATTGGTTAGGAATCCTTGTGTATTCATGCTGTGCTGGAACTCAATGGCTACCCCTCCAGCCTTCCACTTCTCCTCCCCACTCCACAGCATTGTAGCATGGAGAGAGCTTCTGTGCAAGGATCTGCTGTAATGCATACGGGAGGGTCAGGCATATGATGAGAGAAACTTCTGGGGAGCTTTTGGCCATGCAGTGAAGTGGTAATGCAGTTTCTAATGCATTTTGTTCTAATAATGTATGTACATAACTGGGCTCAGAATAAGGCCCAATGCAAATAGTGACTGTGAGAACAGTCCTCTTCAAGCCATACAACCCATAGCAGTCCTTTGAGCCAGGAATTCTAATGATATCTGATCTATGGAGGCCAACAGAATCTCCACTTCTATATCTATTTGTGTTTATTTTAAAAGGTTATTTTTAAGTATACCGGAACAATGTACTGTGATAGTCCAAGTCATGACAGTTTCAAACACGATCTTGTAGTTTCAGCACTGCAGTTTTTTAAGGTATTCTTGTACAAATTTTATTTTTATAAGGGGGTTAGTAACAACAAATATCTTTTGTATGTCATCTGTCAACAGTTAACAAATAAATGTATCTGAAACAGCAGTGTCCCAAATACCATGGCTTCTTTCACCTTGGCAATTCTGCTGCTGGTACTACCTGGAGCCAGGAAGTAAGAGACATTTTAAAAATAAAAAATGAGGTAATGGGTAGTTTTAAAGACTGTTTCCTTCCATTTTTGGTAAAGGTTCTGGTTTGTTTTTATTTTACCTGAACCAGTTCTCCCCTTTGTAGTGGCGGTGATCCAACACTGTAATCCTCTCTGTAATAAATAGTGAACTAGGCCTTTGGAATGCTGAGAACAGAAGACATACAAACTGAATGCTGAAAATGATTGGAGCTGTTTTATGTAGTGTAGCTGTGTTGGTCCCAGGATATTAGAGAGACAAGGTGGATGAAATAATATCTTTTATTGGATCAACTTCTGTTGGTGAGAGAGCTTTACAAGCCTTCTAGTCACACAGAGCTGCTCTTCAGGTCTGGGAAAGGTTCTCCAAGCATCACAGCAAAATGCAAGGCAGAACAGATTGTTTAGCGTAATATAAATTAGCGTAATATAGTTAGCACATATTCTAAGCAACCATTCAAGGACACCACAATCAGATTCAACAATGGAACCTTGCAGACAATCACATACAAGAAACCCACAGATCACCACACCTACCTTCATAGATCCAATAACCACCCCAAATACACTAAGAAATCGGTTATCTACAGCCAGACTGTACCACAGGATATGCTTCAAGGAGAAAGTCCGGGATATACGCCTTAGCACACTTAAAACGACCCTCGCCAAAAAAGGAAACTTCACCAGAGAAGTAGATTTGCAGCATGAGACAGGCCACCCAAATACCCCAAGGGAACATGCTTCAATACAGAAATAAAACCCCCTCCAATTGCACACCTAGTTATCACCTATCACCCCACACTGGAACCCACATGGAGTATCATCAAACTACAGCCCATACTTGACGGAGACCCCATTCTGAAAAATCTGTCCTGAATCTGTTCTGGCCTTCAAACAACCCCCTAACCTCTCCAAGTTCATCAGAAGCAAGATCCCCACAGACCAGGACACACCAACTTAAAGCAGCACCAGACCCTGACAAAACAACAGATGCAAAACCTGCAGACGTATCTGGACTGCTATAATGATCAACATCCCCAATAACACACCTTTCAAGATTCATGGATCCTACACATGCCTATCACATGTGGTGTACCTCATCCAGTGCACTAAATGCCGGTGAAACCAGACAATCACTATGCTCTCGAATGAACTTGCACAGGAAAATAAGACACATACACCCTATCACCTGTGAGTGAACACTTTTTCACAGAGCAATCACTCTGCTTCTGACCTATCAGTCCTCTACTTCAAAGGAAACCTGCACAACACTTTAAAAAGACAAGTCTGCTAGACACTAAAAATCATGAATTGAACAGACATTGGATTTATGGCTTATTACAACAATCTGTAACCCACTAACCTCCTCCTTTTTGTCCTATGACTTCAGAGGTGTTGCTGGGCCACTCTACCTTGCTTACAATATGTGCTAACTACTTACATTAAACAATCTGTTCCACCTTGCATTTTGCTGTGATGCTAGGAGTAACTTTTTCCAAACCTGAAGAAGAGCTCTGCGTGGCTCGAAAGCTTGTCTCTCACCAACAGGAGTTGGTCCAATAAAAGATACTACTTCACCCACAGTGGAACTGTTTTAGGAAGTTATTGATGAGGGCATTCCCCTATACTATGTTTCTGGCATACAAATGCACTCCTGCCTTCTTAAACTCTGCTGCCTGAATGCTCATTCTGGTGACGCTTCGCTGTTTATGGTGTGTGGCAAATTGCCGGCACTACTATGATGGGTCCCGCACTTTCTCTTCTTGTGGGTGGGGGATCAGGATGCCATTTCTTGCCCCTGAACTGGGGTAACAGCTATCCTACTAGTATCCCAGGGAAGGGGAGTGGAGAGGGAGGGACCCAGACCTGCCCTCTACTCCGGGTCCCAGCCCAGGGGCCCTATGATAGCAGGTGAACCACTTGTACCAGTGATTCTTTCCCCTGGGCTACTTCCCTCTCCTGACCTTCAGCTTGTGGGGCTTCCTGCCTTCCCTCTGCACAAGACAGGTGTCCCTTTACCTAGGATCTTGGTCTTCTTAGCCTGCTGCAGCACTTCTCAAAACTCTCCTCCGCTTTCCTTCGAACTGCTCTTTGTTCCACCACCAATCCACTCTGCTTCACTCCTCCAAACTGCTCTCTGCTCCACCACCAAACCACTCTGATTCAGCTCCTCCAAACTGCTCTCTGCTCCACCACCAAACCACTCTGCTCCAGCTCCTTCTCTGGCTGATTGAAGCAGGGGGATTTTATCAGGTGACTGGTTTCAGGTGCTCTAATTGGTTTCAGGTGCTTTTAATTAATCTACAGGGAATAAGGCTTCTCCTCATCCTAGATCACTCTCCTGCTGCCTTCTGGCCATGCTGTATCACAGGTGATTAAGAAGGCCTACTCTCCACAGGATCATTCTGATGATAGTTTTGATTTACACTGGGAAATGATCACCTATAGTAAGTTACTGCATTTAAAGTTGTCTTAAGCAGATAAAACCTGAGACTTAGTACTCGAAGACTACAATTTACTTTTATTGAACATTTTTATTTAGAAATTTCTTTAGCATATAGAATTAAAATTAGGTAAATGTACGTGTTATATGTAAGCTACCCAAATAGGCCTTGCAAAGGAGCCTCTGTGCTTCCTACTGTTTTTCCAAACACTGGGAATTGTGGAGACTCATGAGTAGGTTGGGAATTAAAAATACTCATCCTTTCTATGAACGGCCAGGTCCAATGCTGAATTATATCACTTTAAGAATTATCAGCCCCTCGAAAGCAGTACTTTTGGGAGCAACGTCTGAGCACAATAATAAACCAAGGCTGGTTTGCTGATATCAGTGCCAGAATTATCACCCTCTTGAGGCAATATATACGGTACCTGCATCCATCCATCTTTCCTTTGGTGGGGGAGGAGAAGTTAGTCAAGTAATGAATGAAAGAGTCAGACCCCAATTTTCAAACATGGGCACCTATAGATCACGCCCAATCCCTGAAATCTAGTGTTTCAGATAGGTATATAAATGCCAGTTTTACAATAGGTGCATCCACACGTGGGCTGTACTGTATATTGGAGGCAGGATGCTCTCTTGAAGGCACAAAACTGAGTGTCAGGAGATCAGGGTTCTGTCCTCGGCTGGGGTCCAGAGCTCCTGTGACCTTGAGAAAATACTTCCCTTCCCCTCACCCACAACTCCCTCCTCAGGAGTTAAGAATGTGCTACTGGCCTATATTAGTGCCAAGACTCCACCCACTCCACCGTAAAGGGAATAGTGCCCACCCTCAAGAATGCATTGGGAAAGTGACAATCTTGCCCTTTAAAAACACATAAATAATACTCACTAATCATGTGCATATTAAATCCAAAGCATACGTAGTTTCATTGCTTGATTCCTTCAACAGCTGATAAAAGGATAAGGAATTTAATACACATTGAGAGACTTCCACTTCTCAATAGTAAAAACAGGTGAATAGTGGATACATAATCTAAGATATTCATAGTAGAGAGGTTCTATTAAAAGTCATGCTGCTTAGTGAGCCACAACTTCTGACTGCTCTAAGTGCTGGAGCAACTACCATGAGTTGAAACTACAATGTAATGTTCCGAATGCAATCAATGCATCATAATCTTGTTCTGAATAAGATTTGTGTGGACATCACTCATTTTTATTGGACACAATAACTAAGGGTCAAAGAGATTTGAAAAGAACTGAGTGAGCATAGAAAGAACACTTAAGTGATTTTCCCCCACTTGGGCATCAGAGGAGAGAGGAGAAATGTGGACTGAGCATGAATAAAACACTTAAGTGCTTTATTTCTTGAGTATCAGAGTGAGTAAGAACAGAAGAAAGGCTAGTGATGAAATATAAACTGCGGCTCCCTCCCCAAAGCCCCTTTTCATTGTAATTTCCCCTTTTGTGTTTTATAGTTTGTTTTTGTATGTACGACTAGTCAGAAAAAAGAGATGTCTGGTCTTGCTTTATTATTTAACTGGTTGGTCTGTTGCAACAAAAGATTAACACAATCATTTCTAACTTGGACCACAGGGGCAATTCAATGGAGTGGGACAAGGGTAATGTTGTCTACCTCTTCTAGTCCATCCATCTAGTAAAGAACAGTTATGTACAGTGTTGCTAACTCATGATTTTATCATGGATATAAAGATATTTGTTGTTCCTTAGAGCTCTGTCCTGCATGATAATCTCAGGATGGTGGTGGTGGGTGGTTTTTTGTTTTGTTTTTGTTAAAGTAAATTTCTAGCCCTCATGGTTGTGGAGAAAAGCTTGAAAATGTTAACCGAGAGTAATGTAAAGGCTGAGACACTAAAAAGCAAATAAAACTACCCTATAATTATTGGCTTAAATCATGGTTTTTCTATGTTTGTAGTAACTTCATGACTTTGAGTCCTGACCTGTGGTGATTTTTGAACACTTGGGGGTTACATGTGACCGATATATCAGTTGTCTGCAACATTCTTGAAATACCTTTTTGATTGACTTGGTTTAAGATGGACAATCTAGAATCAATACGAGGCCCCTCATCTTGTCTCTCTAATAGTTGCTGCTCCTTTGTGATCCAGTGAAGGGAAGCCATAGGCACCACATGGCTGCTGCCTACAGAATAGGTATTGCAGTGAACTCTGAATGCATTACATCAAGTGAGCCGTAGGTATGCATGACAAGGCTGTCAAATGAGTATCATGTGAGATGCATGATGCTAGGCAGCCTTGCTGCTTCCCTTCACACAAAGCCCCCTCGTTCTCACTGTACCTGATCCTCTGACACCAGATACAATTTCCTTGTCCTGTTCATTAGACACCCTGGAGCCTTCTACAGGCTAGATGTTGAACTGGATCTCTGCTCTTCCCAGAATGTCCTGGGATCTGATCTTCTTTTTATTCTCCCTCCATTTCATTTGGGGGTGGCGGGGAGAGAGGAGATGTACCCAGTAAGTCAGCAGGTTCATTAAAATTTGTAGTATGGTACCATAGATCAGAATACCAGTACCTACCGTGATAACTTAGGGTCTTTGTGGGAAGTCTGGTTTTTGGTGGCAATACAGCTCTAATGTTAAGGTATAATAGAGAGTTAGATAAAAATAAATTCTAATTCACAAGAACTCTGAAGTTCCATGAATCTAAGAATGGTAATTCAGTAAATTCCTGTAGACAAATGGAGCAAAAATCACGTGCTGATCAATACTGCACAAAGAACAGGAACCTATTTATTGAGCGGGATAGTGCTCGGCAGGATGTTGGTATGATCCTCAATTCTTTTTTAAAAATGTGATTGGATGTTTAACTTCCACCAGGACAGACATCAGAGGCCAGAGGGTAAAAAGGGACCTCAATTTAATGTCTTGTGTGAACTGCAAGCACTGTGTAGCATAAACTCAAACAGCTGCATCTGAACAGGCTTATCTGAACCTCTTGGATCTGTGAAACTGGAGTACCAGTCCTATGAGCCTTGTATTTCCTGTACTTCCTACTCTGCTCCTTAGTTCAGAAGTGCTGTGACAAGGGCTGCAGCCTTAAAGATTATTTATTGGCACTGTTGGTTTCCTGTCCCAGCTAGACCTAGGAAGCAAAGTGAAAATAATGTTTGGGGAGTGTGTGGGGGAGAGGAGGAGAGGACTGAGGGGGACTTATTCAAACTTTTTCAATGCTTTTTGAAAGGCTTGGATTTAGTTTTGACAAAATTCTTACTTTACCTGAACCAATCAGGGGCGGCCCTAGACTAGCTGCCAGCAACTGGTGCCCTAGGCGAACCGTGCAATCGGCACCCCCACCCCCATACCGCAAGGGCAAATCTAGGCTGAGGTTTTTAGTACACTGGGAAACATATTGCCCCTTTTTTCCTTTTAATGTTTTTTAAGCATTTTTTTTAAATCAGAGGCTTAATTATTTGGTTTGTCCATCTGTCCGTCTGTCCAACTAATGTTTCTGAGATCAGATAAAATAGAGACACACAATTTTCAGAATAGATTTGTACACGACAGCTAGATGATATTTTAGTCCGATTTCAAATAAAAATGCATTACAAACGTTAATTATTTTTATTATTACAAATCCAAAATCATCCATTACGCTTTCCTGCTTTAACTGCCATTACCACCACATCCAATATAGAAAGAAATAAGAAAACTCTTCAATGAACTTTAACCTGTATTTACAAAACACTCCAAATAAAAAACACTGTGCTCGTAAAACATGACTTTTCTTGCTTTAAGTTTTGAAAATTTAGTCACTAGTTCTTTTAGATCCAGTTTTCTAGCTGTTTCATGCTCTATTGACATTGTGGCAAGTCCAACAAGTCTCTCTTACACCATTGTTGAACGCAGATATGTTTTTATCAATATTAACTTTGAGAAGTTACTTTCCCCACTAGCTACGGAAACTGGCAAAGTTAAAAGAATGCATAGAGCTATAAAAATGTTTGGAAAACTGTCTGAGTTTATTTTCACAAACAAACTTCAGTAATTCTTCAGGAGTGAAATGTTTCTTAAGTCATCTTGAGAAAGCCTGAAGCTCACTACACAAATCTGTAGCATCAATGTCTTTTGAATTTTCATGAGTCAATGCCAACTCCAGTTTTGTACAAAATTCTCTTATCTGTTTTGCTATTTTCTTTTGCAAGCTGTGGATATCATATAGAAAGCCAAATACTGACTCTAGGTGCTGCATCTGTTGAAATCTTTCATCAGCCGAGTGAATAGCAGTATCAAGGACTGCGAAGTAGAAATTCACTTTGAACCCTTGTTTTGGGTTCTGAATGGGTGTGTCTCGTCCTTCATACGAAAACTGCTGTTTCTTTTGCTGAATGTGAGCTGGCTCTGGTTCAAATTCTGTTGGAAAGTCTATTTCTTCAGCAAGCTCGAGCAAATCTACCAGTGTTCTTTCAAACCCTTCATCACTTCTGAATTCCTCCAGAATATTTTTAGTTTGCTGCAGTTTTTGAATAGCAGAATGTATGTTCAAGATCTTTTCCTGAAGCTGCTTACTAGTGAGGTTAATCTCGAAAAGGACATTATACCACAAAATGAGCAGGGCCGGCTTTCCCTGTGTGTGGTTTTTTATTTATTTATTTATTTTTAAATTTTTTTTTGCTCCGACAAAGTCGGCGGGGCTCCGCCATCGTTCTTTGCATAGGGCCCCGCACCCGCTAAAGCCGGCCCTGAAAATGAGTGAAGTTGCAAATTTGAACTTGGAAAGGCCATTTGCAAAAGCTTCTGCATCTGAACATGCCGTATTGCCAGATGATCCAGTAAAGGTAATATCATCAGAAATTTAAATTAGGGCATCATAAATGTTTCCAAGTTCATAGCGAAGAGGCTTCAAAGCATCAATGCGACTCCCCCATCTTGCCTGACTAAGTGGTTTCACAGTTAGAGAATTCACATGGTGAGTCAGAATCTCCCAACAGCGTGTTGAGCCTGAGAAAAATATATAAACACGTTGGATCAGGTCAAAGAAACTGCTTGCCTCCAAACAGCATCTAGCAGCATCATTGACAACCAAATTCAGAGAATGCGCACTGCAAGGAATGAAAAAGGCCCTGGGATTGATTTCCATCATTCTCCTTTGCACACCATTGTCTTTACCCTTCATATTACTCCCATTATCATAGCCTTGGCCGCGTAAGTTTTCAACAGATAATGACATCGTTTCAAGGTCTTGTACAATAGTTTCAGTCATAAATGCTCCAGTCATCTCCTTCAGTGGTACAAAACCCCAAAAATGTTCCTTTATGAGCACTTCAACATTATCTTCATCTGCAGACTTTTCCATATCCACAAAATGAATGATCATCGTCATTTGTTCAACATGACTCACATCTGGTGTACAGTCCAGTATTATTGAAAAGTATTTTGCAGAATGGGCAGCTTCTACAATTTTCTTTTTAATGGCATTTGCTAGGATTTGAATTAGTTCATTCTGCATATTTTTTCCTAAGTAATGAATCTGTGTTTCATGACCAGGTATTTTATTTAGATGCTCCTTCATGACTGGATCAAACAAAGCTAGGTATTCAAAAAATTTTGAAAAGTTTTCATCACCTGGAGCGTATAATTTTTCATTTCTACTGAGGCCGCAGAATGCTACATTTTGCCCACTGAGAACTCTCACTAAAGCAATCAGGCGCTCTAATATTTGTTGCCAATAGTCTTCTTTTTCCTTGATCACACGTAAAATTTTTTACTAGTTTTTCCTTTTTCAATTGTTATTCAAGTTCTTGCCAATTTTGAAAACATTCCAAATGTTAAGTACTTCTTTCATGTGAAGAGAGAATTGAAAATGTTTTTCCAATCCTTTGAACCATTTTCAGTAAGTGATGTACCAATTGCTTGACTTCTAAACAACTTGCAGCAAAAGCAAAACAGTCTTTCGACTCTGAATATTGTAACCACTTTTGATGAATTTCTTCCCCATTAATGAATTTCCTCTTGTAATGTTAAGCAGAGAATTCTTTTATTTCCATCCTCAGGGAAGGGAAATTCATGAACTTGTTCGGGTCCATGTTCCATAAGAATTTTCCGCACACTGTTATCACATCTGGGCCATGAAGCTGGGTCCCCATACTGTAATTTGTTTGTAACTTCCTCATCCTTTCTTCCTTCTACTTCATTTACTTAAATTTCTGCATGTCTCTCTGAAGGTGAATACATTTTCTCCACTTCCATATCAATCTGATGCTGTGAGCTGCCTTCATCTAGAACAGGGATTGGCAACCTTTGGCACGCGGCCCAACTGTATAAGCTTTATACAGGGTAAAATGGATTTATTTGGGGTTTGGACCCTATTGTAAGCTGGGCATCTGAGTGTTAGAGACAGGAACACTTCTTAAGCTGTTTTCAGTTAAGCCTGCAGCTTTTAGGGGACGTGGTTCAGACCTGAGTCTGGGTTTGCTGCAGGCTAATGTGTCTGGCTCAAACCAGGCAGGGCACTGAAGTTCCAAGCTGCCAGGGGAAACAGGCTTAGGGGTAGTCTCGGCACATCAGGTGGCAGTTCCCAAGAGGGTTTCTGTGATCCAACCCTTCACAGTCATAAAGCTATAATGACAGCAATATTACATGCTAAAAACTAAGCAAACACTAGTAATTTGGGATAACCTGTGTTTTACCTAAAGGTAAGTGATACCTGAGGTAATTTGGAATAATTTCCAAATATTGCAAAGTAACAAGATTTTGGCATATGATTTCCAATGTGCTGCTTTGAAAATATGCCATTGTCTTTTGTTACATCAGTATGATATAGGGAAAAATGCATAACTAGCTGACTCTGCATCTTAATGTCAAAGTCACTAAAACCTTTCCATTCACTTAAACTGATGGTGGGCATATAAGCATGTGCCAATAATAGAGGAGAACTAACTCACACTGCATACTGTAACTCCTTAGTAAGGTTAACAAACTACATTAACCATTCACTCATCTGTAGACCATAATTAATCACTCCTTGAAAATTACATTGTATAATAAATGAGGACAGACATGATTCATTAAAACTTCTAATTAATTCTATTTAATACTATTTCATAGTTCATTGATAATTGCTGAGAGAAGGATTACATTGTAGGATATTTGATGCATTAATGCCAAAGAAGCAAATAGGGCAAACATGATCTAGAATGAAATATGAATACTTGCAAATTAAAATGTCACTTGTTTATCTCAGCAGTGCCTGGTAGCATCACTATTCTGTACTTAAGGGTTTGTTAGCATTTCCACTGTCAATCTCTCTCTTCACTGGTTTCTAATCTGACTGTTAAAAAATGAATCCTCAGCTCAGATGTAACACTGTTCTGCAGCCTGGAAGTAAGTATTTAAAAAACATAAAT
Organism: Macrochelys suwanniensis; assembly: GCA_033296515.1. NCBI lineage: Eukaryota > Metazoa > Chordata > Testudines > Chelydridae > Macrochelys > Macrochelys suwanniensis. Next base: position 42,298,366 of record CM065780.1, on the reverse strand, counting down.
TAAAACAAAGCAGTGGAAGTTTTGAGTGGGGCCAATTGCAGGATCAAGAATTCATCAGCAAAATCTGACTTTGCAAGAGATCAATAGTAGTGTGAAATTTTAAATTTCAGGGCTTTTAGAAATAAGAATGATCAAGATAATTGACTAAAAAGAGAGTGGCTGCGTTAAAATTATCATTATTATTTTATAATGGTTATGCCTAGAGGCCGGGGCCCATTGTACAAAAGTGTTGCTAAGAGATTAAAACTATTCTAAAGAGCTTACTATCTAAGGGCTTGTCTACACAAATGCTTAGTTCATGGCAAACTCGGGTATAAATCTACCTTTCATTGGTCTGCCAAGTATGGCCTGTACACTAACAGTTCCCTAGAGGGCACTTTGATCTACTCATGTTTCAAAGCTGAAAAATCTGATTGGTTGTTTCAGGACTTGTTGGTTCATATATTAAGGAAATGTTTTATTTTAAAACTTTTTGAAGTACTTAATTGGATTTTACAGAGTATCAATATGAAGAAAATGAGAAAAAAGCTAAAGCAACATGTAAAATACCCTAACAATATACAGTTACAAAATAGAAGTTACAACACACTATCGGTTATGTATGTAGTCCAAAATGTTACTAACACCCTATATATTCATGGAAAGGATTATAATCACATCCTTTCAAATGGGTTTTATTATTGATCCACCTGATGTTCCTTGGCCTATGTAAATGGAGTTTAGTAAATTCAGTTCAGTTTGGTGGACAGGCCTCCACCAAATCAGCCAGTACTACCACAATTGACATTAATTGACACTTTGACAGTCTTCTTTGGGAAACCAATAGCTGAATAGGCATGGAAAACTAAACTGCCCTCTTACCCTGGTTAAGTATAGGCATGTTTCTGACACAGAATTAGGAAATATATTTTGCTGTGGCCTATTTGAACCTGTTCAATCTCTGGAGTGTCAGGCTGACACGGATCAAGAGTATTAAACTAGGTTTTAAACTCTAATTTGAAAAAATGTAGTTCTTGTAGAAGGTGTAAGATACTAATGGAGACTGAAGATCTCTAATCATTGGCACAACAGTTACAGCACAGGTAGCAGAAGTGCTGTAGACCACACCGATGTGTCCCATGGGAATGGTGACTAGGGACAGATCACTTCAATACCTGTTCATTCCTTCTGAAGCATCTGGCATTGGCCACTGTCGGAAGATAGGATACTGGGCTAGATGGACCTTTGGTCTGACCCAGTATGACCGTTCCTATCTGTTTTCTTGCCTGAGAACATTTCTACTGATGAAGACAACTATCTCTATGATCATTCAGACCTCGTCCCTTCTGTGGACATGTACAATGAGAGTGCCAGTTATGATGAGGATAACTGTCTTCTAGGAACTGGACTGAGACCACCAACTCATTTCACATGGGCTGCCAAACAGCTACTCTGTTTATTATTGGTGTGGGCCAGATGTGAACCAGGAACCTAGAGATGAAAGGTTCTATGAAACTTTCTCCTTACTACTCTATTTTATTATCTGTGAAAATACTAGAGTACATAAGATATACAAGATCACCCACAAATTGTAGATGTTTTGCAAAACCTGGGTAAAAGAACAAAGTAAAGGACAAAGTCTCTGCTTTTTTCACTGTTGAAGTCAGACGGTTCACGTTTACATACTATATAGTTCCATTTAAAGTAAAAACAAAGGGCTAAATCCTCTGCTGGTGTAAATTGGTGCAACTCGATTAACTTCAAAGAAGCTGTGCCATTTTACATTGGCAGAGAATTTGGCTCAATGTCGCCTATTCAGAGAAATGATGATGATAAATTCAATCTGATCAGATTAGACTGTTTATGATGATAAAATTAATGATGACTTGATGATTATACTGTAATGCGCTTTGCATTTAGAGTAACATACATCCAAGGAGTTCAAACCAATTTATAAATATTGGGATTGATTCACTGTAGAGTTTTTTGCCAACTTCTGACCTCTTGGTGGAAAATTCCTAGGGCTGGGAAGTCCACTCAGAAGGTGATTGAAGTGGAACTAGATGCCTGCAACCTGTCTTTTGTCTGGGCCTGGAACCACCACCTTGGAAGTAGGAGAGGGACATGGCCAAACCAGATAGGGATGAGCTGATTCATTGCATCTCACAGGGAGTCTTCACCAGTACTCAACTATTTCAGGTGGGTTTATACTCCGCACTGCTAAGCTGTACTGCCACTGTCCATGCTAACATGGCCACTCACATTCGAGCTGGGAATCACACCCCCAGCTCGTAATGTAGACATAGCCTTGGTGTCACTCTTTGGATGAATTAAAATTACATTGGTCCATGAAAAGAAAAATAAATTGAGAAAATGTAGAAGTTTAATTTTAGATTACTTGTTTCATAACATACTCTGTGTAATTTACATACTTTGAGCTTGCACATAACCGAATACAAATGAGTTTTCTGGATATAAACCACCAAAAAAGTACGGAGTTAACAAAAAAGCACCTGTTCTGTAATAAATTTTATACTGTGTGCTTCTCTCACTATAGCTCTAATGTCTTGCAGGAGGCATTTTTTTAAATGTAACACTTTAAATAAAAAAGAGGGCATGATATTCCCCCTTGAAATATTATATGCTTACTTCTAGACATGCTTCTTCTCTTCTTTCCAGTAAAAGCCAATTTAAACTGATTAATGCAAAATAAGACTTTTGCCTTTTGGCATTGAAATCACTGGATTGGTCCTTAGTTCTTAAGAAATAACCTGGGAATGAACTATGCATTAATAGAGCATAAGTTGGTGCTGTTTAAGTTATGAAGCAGTGCTTTTTGCATTGCGCTTTAATGATGCCAGGTGTGGTGGGGTGTTCACCCTACATCAGCCCTGAAAGAATGAAGGAAGCTGAGAAGGGAGCCAATTAGTGAGACAGGCCACACATGAAGGATTTAGGTTGGAGAAGCAGCTGGTGTTTGGAATATGGAGCTCAGCTGAGTAGGAAACTGGCAACAGAAATCACTGCAGTGAGGCAGTCTGCAGCCATCCTCTGTGCATTAGAGAGGGAAAGAGGGAACCCAGGGAAAGAGTGGGAGCCTGGCTGTTAGGGAAGAGCATACTCAAAAGAGAGAAGAGTGGAGGAGAAGTAAGAAGCAGCTCAGGGGGAAAGTAGCAAGGTTGAAGACTGACCAGATCTTGTCTGCGCGTTGTAGGGTTCCTGGCTGGAACCCAGAGTAGTGGGCGGGCCTTGGTTCCCCTATCAGCCACTGACAGTGGCATTGCTTGGACAGTGGGTCCAGTGAGACTCTATACCCCGGAAGGGTAAACCCCATAGGGACCTGGTCGGAGGGCTGAGTCATAACGAGGAAGCTGCAGCTCCCAGAGCAAAAGAGGGGCTGCAAAGTGAGAGAGCAAGGACAACAGGGAGGAGACAACAAGGGAAGGTGTTGGACCTTGAAGAAAGCTATTCCCCTGAGCAGCCAAGAGTCAGATGCCACCTGCGTACCCCATGACACCAAATTACAAACTCTTAACATGGGGCTTTCTCGTTCATTAGTAAAATGTAAAGCAAAGAACAGCAGCGTTTGTATGGTGTATGTTGGTTCTTTCCAAATTGTAGGGACCTTATTCCATTCAAACTCAGAAAATCCATAAGTTCTTTTCCAGCGATAGATTGTCTGCTGTGTGTGAAGAGTGGTTTGGCTGTACAGTATACTAATAATAATGTATTTTGGGGATTTGTAGTACTTTACATGTTCAAAATGATGTAGAAACATTCATTAATTTCTACAACCCCCGGTGTGAAGTGAGGAAAATATCTCCACTTAGTTGAGAGGGAAACTAAGACTCAGGGCCAAATTCAGCCATTGAAGTAAGCATGTGCAACTCCTTCTGCCTTCAATGAGAGTTCTGCCCACTTACTCTCAGGCTGTATTTAGTCCAGAGAAATTGACTAAATTCAGGAGTTGCTAATCTGTAGTCCCAGTTCAGTCAATTAGACTGCATAGTTTCTTATTAATTTTTAAAAAGGAACATTCAAACATAAAAATACATTCCCATGAGCTAATATCAGGGTGGTCTTTCCAGGCCCTATATATATATCTATATAAAGTATGCACACTGAGGAACTTCTTACTTTTTCCATTGAGGGACAGTTATTGAAGGGACACCAGGGAAACAGAACTGTGAAGTTACACTGGAAGCAACCAGACACATGGACAAAGCAATCCCCAGAGTTTAATAAAATTCCACTTGTTCAACTTGACCTGCATTCAGCTTCACTCTTTGCAAATGAAACAATGATAGCAGTAAGTCTCAGTCCCCAAGAAATGCAACTGGTACAATCGTGATCACTAAATACTACCAGATCTGTAGCACTTTGCATGGAGTAATGTCCTAATGACATCTCCTCTAGGTCCCTGACTAAACAGCTAAAGGTACTGTTCCCAGACAGTCCCTCACAGGCAATACTCTAAAACCTTTCCATGTTGGGACTGTACTTTGTGGCTACTCATGCAATGCAGACAAGCTCAGAGTTATGTACCTCAATATGAGTCTTTAGTGACTGGATTTAAATTCCTTTCAATAACCTGACACACACAATGTCTGAGGTTCAGTGTACTGGAAATATCAGCATAATCCAGTAGTAAATCTAGGTAAACACCAACCCCCAGAATACTTTTGAAATGGCAGCCTGTTTCGCAGGCATAGAATCAGCTTATGTCACTTCTCCAACAACCCACCGGGCAGGAGATGTACTTGTCTTAAGAAAGGGCATGGATATTTCCAGTTGCCATAATGGAGTTTGTGTCAGCTGGAGACTAAGTTAGGACATCCCTCAGGCTGCTCTAACCTACACTGGGGGCTGATCTGATCCACCAGCAGCCCTGGTATTGGGGAGGAGCACAACCTCTCCTTTTCGTTCCTTTGCTGGTCTCAGCACCAGCACAGACATAAATAGTGCCCTAGGTATGTCTTAAACCATCTTTCCCCCCACCCCCCAAATGAGCTCATTCCTACTGGACATCCCAAAGGGATGTACTAGAGTAGGGATCGGCAACCTTTGGCACGTGGCCAACCTGGGTAAGCCCCCTGGTGGGCCGGGCTGGTTTGTTTTCCTGCCGCGTCCGCAGGTTCATCCAATCACAGCTCCCACTGGCCGCGGTTCACTGCTCCAGGCCAATGGGGGCTGTGGGAAGCAGCGCGGGCTGAGTGATGTACTGACCTCCGCTTTCCGCAGCCCCCATTGGCCTGGAGCGGTGAACCGCGGCCAGTGGGAGTGGCGATCTGCTGAACCTGCGGACGCTGCAGGTAAACAGCCTGGCCCGCCTGGGGGCTTATCCTGGTGGGCTGCATGCCAAAGGTTGCCGATCCATGTACTAGAGTGAGAAACTCAACAAGCCTCCCAATGAAACAAAAATGTTGATGGATATAGGTCTACCCTGGGATAATATCATAAGCCCTCAGTGAATATAGGATTACTGGATCAATTGGAATGATACATCCGATTTACAGAATTAATTGCATTTTTGTTTAAGAAGAGGGGTATCAAGTATTTGCCCAAGGCTGATGTTGAAGAAAACATTCCTTACTCCCTATATTTTAGTGATATTGTTCATTGCTGTGGATAGAATGAGAACAGTCAAAGGATATTGTGAGACCTTGGGCTATCTGCTGCCTTTTATAGATGCCTTTTTTGACAAGTTGCAGGAACATCAGGGAGGGTTTACTCAGTATCCCCGACACTTAAAAAAAATACATTTGCTTCTCTTTCTTTGGTTTATCCTGCTTATTTATACTGGATCCAACCTTTCCTCTTTTGTATTGATTCCATGTTAATTAAATAAGAGAGCTGCATTCTGCCACTTATCCATTTACATTAGGAGAAACAAACCTGTCACTGGTGAGATGTCCCTAGAGAAAATCTCAGAACAGGGCCCTGGGAGACTAATTCAAATACCGAATACAGTCCCATGTGGCCAACAGATCTTTTTAAAGGGGCCATTATAACCTAGCTAGTTTGAAATTTTGGAATCTTTAAATCAAAATCCATTCAGAAAGCTCCTTGTTTTTAAAAGCAGTCTACGGTGTGAGCGAGGGGTGTGATTCTCAGCTCGTGTACACATACTCATGTTAGCTCAAGGAGAGCTAGTGTGAGTATAACTAGTAGTGTAGCAGTGTTAGCACAGGCATCAGCAGCAGAAGCACAGCTTAGCCATGTCGAGTACAAACCCACCTGAACCCTGTGGGTATACACTTGGCTGGCTAAGTCATGCCTTTGCTGCTTCTGTCTGTGCTACTGCGGCTATGCTAAAATTTATACTTATGCTAGCTCAAATGAGTGCTAGCACGAATTTGTGTCTTTGAGCTGGGGGCTCGCACCCTAGCTCCTAGTGCAGACATACCCCTTTGAAGACTTGATCCATCGGAGATGAACTTAAAACAAAGATACTGTATGAATATAATATTACACACACGGATGGGCCTTGTTACTTTCAGTTCAAGGCAAAAAAGAAATATGCAGCTACCCTCACTTGATAAAGAGTCTCTAACCTATTTTAGACGGTATCTGGTATCTTAAACTAAACCAACTACATGTTGGGTGATGTTTAGTAATGCTCAGTAAGACAGAGACAAAATAGCACTGCCTGTCCACACAAGGTCTTTTTGATGCTATTGCTGATGGTTTTAATGCTATTCAAGAGGATGGTCTTGCCAGTTAGCCACCTAATTAAGCAAAATGACTTGTCTGATAAATTTAATCCTGTTAATGACTACCAGATGCCCACAAAAGTCATTTGGGATTATAGTGAGTAATGATTACTTAAAAATGCTATTAACCGTTTCACACTAGGATTTTCTGTAACTGTGAGGGATTCCAGAATCTCTTTTCTGAACTAGAGGGGGAAAATCAGCACCGTCAATTTGCAGCGTCTATATTTTTTTCTTTACTTAGCCATTTTAGACAATAATCCAGTTATAAGGTAACCTTCTTTTATAATGCATACATCCGATAGATATTGAACAGAGTTAGTTGTCAACATTGAAGTAATACTTGTAATAGAGGTGTGTGGAGGACAGAAGTTCTGTTTCACAAAGGATTTTGAAATTTGGCCTCATTAGGAGTGCGAACAAAAACAATTAAAAAAGAAAAGCTCAGGTTGGGTCACATGGAATGTTTTCTTGTTTTGACAAAATCAAAACATTCAGAATCAGTATCCACTTTTGAAAAAAATTGATTATATTATAATACAAAATGAAAGACACTTGAAATGTCACTTTGAAATGAACAATCAAAACAATTAATTCAAATAATGTCGTAATGGGATGTTTTGGTATTGTCTCAACTCTTTTCCCTGTTTTCTTCTGAAACAAAACTTTGGTGAAATCCGATTTATTTAATGAAGTGTTTCATTTTTGATGAACCTCTATATTTCAGAGGAACATGGTCTGTTGAACTGTCGCTGACCAGATCTAATTTGTAGCTTTTGGTGATGGCTTATTAGCTGTGATCTGAGAACTACCAACTTCATTTAATATTGAGACCAGTCATAGCAGTGACATAAGGAGAGCAGATAAAATAGGTAGCTATTGCCTACTAAGCTGCAATATCCCTTTCCTTAGATCTTATCAGCTGAATAATTTAAATGCCATATCAGCACTATATATGGATTCCACACTCAGAGCTGTGAAAGACTACTGCTGCTATTAATTTTAGCCCAGCTTAATTTTAGCCCAATGTATCTTCAAATGCATTCTGGTGAATTTAGGAATTTATTGTATTGGATATATAACAGTGTTTGCAAACCTCAAAAAAGTTTGAAACTTCTGTTCAACCCTGAAAAGTCTGGATGCTTATCTGAAGTATCTGACTCATCAGATTTACAAAATGGGGCTGTAAGTTTCATGTAAACAGGTTTTCTCATTATATGTTGTCACTTCTGTTTCCATTTCTAATCAGAACAAGAGAAGGTAGAGGCTTGGACCACATCAAAAAATAATGTGTGGGGGCAGGGGAGGGGGCACAAATGTTATCAGGAGAGGTTCAGTTCAGGTTTGGCTGAAGGGATGGATTAACAGTTTTGTTATCCAATCTGGTTCATCCAACCTGCTATCAATCAGCCATGATAGTCCAAATGGTTTCCTGACCCTCAAGGATTCAAGTTTGGTTTTATCTTCACTGGGGAAAAAAGTGTGTTCTTAACTTGTATTCGCTAACACATGAGGTAAAACCCTAGTGAAGATAAGTCAGTTTGTAGTTGCCTCACAAGTTAGCAGGTCAAGGTAAGGGTCAAGGGGGAGGCTAGAGTTTACTTTGATTTAATAATTTGTGTGAAGCTACAAACCACCTTGTTTTCATTATGATTTTACCACGTTAGCTAACCCAAGTGAAGAACACACCTCTTTTCCTACTGACGATGCACCTATTGGAATTACTTCCATTGTTGTGAAAATATTAACTAAAGAGTAACATGTTTATTAGAAAGTTATATGCAACAAATTAAACACAAATAGAAAAGCTAAATATGCGCTGAAATAACATACATATTTTAAAAGATGTACTGACATTTCATTGGCTTTGGAAAATGTGATAGAGGAAATGAACTCTTACACAGAGGCCTGGCAAGTCCCTCATAAATGCTGGGAGATTTTCAGTGTTCAGATCTTAAATTATTTTAACTGATTCCAAAGAGAAGGTGTTTGTTTGAATAGGTCACTGTGGGTACGTATGCTCTCCATGCAAGCAGTATCCATTGGTCCCACCAGTGTGCCTACTTTTCTTGTGTCCCACACCATGGGTATGCAGAGCAGGCCAGAGTGGACCAACTGAAGCAGTGATGAGGTTGATGCAAAGGTTTCTAGGTGCATCCTGCCAAGAAGAAACCAGTCCTCTAAATATGAGAAGATGGTGAAGCCACCTGTCTGAACTGTGCTTCTACTACTAGAAACACTTTGGTGAAGACCCCAGATATGGTTGCTAGACTGAATGGCAGCACCCTGTATTGATAGTGGTTGGAGTCCCCATAAACCTGAGGAATCTTTTGCAGGTTGGGTAAATGTCCACATGAAAGTATACATCTTTCTTATAGACAGCTGTGAACCAGGTGTTCTTTTCAGAGATAGTATTATTAATGCCAGTGTAATCATTCGGAATTTTAATTTGTGACTAAAAATGTTGAGTCAGCACAGGTCAAGCATGGGTCTCCACCCTCCCTTCCTTTTGGGAACTAGAAAAATATTTCAAATAGAACTAGTTTCCTTGATGTTGAAGAAGTTCCCACTCTATCACTCCCCACTGGGGGAGAGATTCTACCTTCTGGTGGAGGGCCTTCTCCTGAGGATGGTCCCTAACGATGGATAGGAAAAGAAACTTGATGGTATAGTCGGAATGGTTGATATCCAGCACCCACTTGTCCATTGTTGTTGCACTCCAGTTGTGGGAAAAGAGTGCCACCAAAAGAAAGTTACTTACCTTGTTGTAATTGGAGTTCTTTGAGATGTAGGGTCCCTAGCTGTATTCTACTACCCACCCTTCTTCCCCTCTGCTTCGGATCATGACTAGATTCATGGCAGAGAAAGACCTGGAGAGGTGGCTGGTCCTCTCTACTCTTTATATCCTTGGTGCAAAGTGCGGGGAGAGCATGGCCTTAGGTAAGGACTAGTAGAAACTGCTTGCAAGAATTCTCTGGTCTCAAAAGCATAGGGTGCATGCATGCCCACAGTGATATAGACCACACATCTTGAACTTCACTTGCAACAAGTAAGTAACTTCCCTATCTGAGTCCTTCTTGCTCACCCCAAGCATGTACCTCCATTCCTCCTTTTAACAGCATTACAAGGAATTTCACAAACTCTCTCTTAAATCATACAAATACATGGCATCAACTTTATCCTTGCTCAAGTAGATGGTGCAAATTTTACCCTCTGTATTCTGTGAAATACCTTTTTTGTGTGCTAGGGGACTGATCCCCACTGGGGGACAGGCACTATTTCTCTGAGATTGCCCCCCATTTGGGTAGCTTTAAATTTTGTTGTGGGCTTCACAGAAACCACATATATGGAGGATGCTGCAGGGATGGGTGAATCAATGGATCTCATTTGCCCAGGCCATGCCTTTCACCAGCTCTTAGCCAGATGCTAAAAATATAGATGTTATTGGCAGTGCAGTGGGGAAGCTTATAGCTACTGCTTCTGCTCTTTAGTGAACTCAGCCCCCCTCTGCCCTCCCCCACCCCCTCGTGTCTTCCACTGGTGTAACTGTGAGCTGAGGCAGGGAAGAAGCACAGTAATGTACAAAACTTCCACGTCTAAACGTGAAATGTGAATAACAGTGACTCTGGCACTATACAAGTGTTGGGCTAGCATAGGGGCATGTCAACCACGAAAAGTTTTGACTCCCCCACCCAATGCTCGTGTGAAGGACCTGTGGCCTGCAACCTCTTTCTTTATGACTTTGAGGAGCACGCAGTTGCCTGTTCCCCTTCTGGAATCTTCAAAGGGCAGTCACCTGACCTGCTATGCCTATCTGCTACCCTTGGGGCAGAGGCATTGTTGGGTGACAAAGGTCCATGCAGAAGCCTCCATCAGGCCTTGTCGGTGCCTACACGCAGCCGCTGACTGCATTTCTGGGACCTGAGATGCCCAGAATGGACTAAACCACAGATTTTTTTTCCTAGTTGCCTTGTGATCAACTAGATTGAAGGGGAGCAGTAGGAGGAGCTCCCACCTCATTGCCCAATGAGGGGGGGGGAGATGTGGGGTAGTGCTGCACTCCTAAGCCACTGAGAGGAGGGGGGCTGTACTTATTCACTTTACTTACTGCTTACTTTAGCCCCTATGTGAAATGTACTTTTGAGGTGTTTCAGGCTGCAGCGCAGTGTACAGGAAGCAATAAGACTCGGGAGGCTTTGTGGGGGAAACAGATCTACCTCTGTTGGCCCCTTTGAAGACAAAAGATTCAAGTCACAGTCAGTCAGCCAGCTTCCCCTGAAGGCACCCAGCTGTCTCATGAAGATGTCAGGAGGAGCATAGTTTATCAACTATCAAGTCCCCAAGAGATGACATAAACAAAGCTGGGTAAAGTTGAGGGATGATGATGATGAGGGGATCAGTATGAAACAGATAAAACTTGCCCATACGCACTGGTTTCAGTTTAAGTTTTGCTCTGATTTCTAGACTCCCCACAAATGTGAATCTTGATGAAAAATGACTGAAATCCTGGTGAACTGAAGTTGGTGGGTTTTGACCTGATTTAGAGAAGAATGTATGACTGATCAAGGCTCAGCCTTTATAACAAATATCAGGCATAATGAGAAAACAGTATTTCTCAGGAATGGAACCAAACACAGTCAATATGTGAGTTGGCTAGTTTCTTTTAAAACTCAGAACATAACCATCCTCATTATTTTCCCTATCATTTTCCCTCACTTCCTGTGCATCCAGTGCTTCAGTATATTATTATGCTGAAAATGGATGAAAAGACTCTATCAACATGATATACATTTGGAGCAATGTTAATTTGTACTGTGTGGTATTACAATAAATCCACAGTGTCAGTAAAGAGACTTGCGAGTCAGTTGTGAAATAAATCAGCGATTCTAAAGATACAGAGGTCTGTTCTCATGTGGCTGGATGTAGGAGATATGTGTCGCTCTCATTCAGACTAATGGGAGTTACATGTGTAAATTTCTAATGTCTTGAGATAAGAATAGACTTCAGAGTTTTTAAAGATCTTTGGCTGTTGGACAAATAGTCTGTCTTCTAAAGGATATATTTCTTTTTCTTGTGTGGAGATGAGAATAAGGCAAACAAGCATCAGCACCTAGCTGAAAAATAAAACTGATCCTCTTGAAGCAACATTAAGCAATTCTGCATTATCTTCATACTGTATGCCATCTTCCATTAGGATGTGTTCTGTGTAGAATCTCAACCTCACCTGGACTGGATATTGGGTTAGAATGTCACAAACCAGCTAAGGGTTGTTGGTCCTGGGTATTCATCTAATTGCTATGGAACATCCCACTCGGAGCACTTTGCTATTGGTCTGGCTTGCTAAACTGGTGGATCCTATCTACTCGGGGCAGCCGTTTCCTCAATAAAACCAGGTCTTACGTTGCCTTAGCAAATTCATTAATTTAAAGATAAAAATGTAATAATATGTAAGCAAAATGAACATGTGCCCAAGATCACAGTGATTCTATATTTACTTCAGTGACTGTGGGGCAAAATTTACAGAATCATACTGCAGCAGCCCAAAGGCAAGAGTGAGCAAAATAACTGCATAAACAGAAGAGAGGCAATCTACTGATTTTGTTGGGTATTACAATACCCATTGTCAGCTGGAATCAGAACTCTACTCCATGCCCTAAATGTCATACTGCTAACATTTACAAATAGATACTTAGTAAGTAGGGGCCTGTGCTTTGGGAGCAGGCATATCTGGGTTCTATCCCCTCTGCTGCTTTACAGTTCCAAGTGACCAAGGTGTGCCGCATAGTGATAGTGATGAAGATCTATAGTAGGAAGCCTTGGTTTGTTTTATTTTGTGTATATGTACGCCACTGGTCAGTGTATGTTGTGTGTACCTCTCTCTGCCTGAGCCACAGAGGATGTAAAGCTGTTTAATCCCTGGTATGTCAGCTAAGAAAACTGCTGTCAAATATACAAGTGGTGTTTTTGTGTATTGCAATGACTAGTCTTCAAACCACTCAAAAACCTAACCTATAGTAGTGATAGGAGTTGGTAGGTTACCAAAGGGACCTGAAACTGTGATTGATTGACCTAGTGGAAAATCACAACCTCTAATGAAGATTCCATTTCACAGGGAGGGACCCCTTACATGACAAACAGGAAAAGAGTTGTGTAGTTACATTATTTTGCTTTTTCTGTTCTTGTCTTTCTACCTCTGTACTGAGGTTGAGAGCAAAAAGAGTTCATGGCTAAACTGGAACCGAGAGAGAGAGACGTGTGGGAACTTGAGTTGCTGTGACTCTGAAAGAAGCAAATAACAATGGAGGATCTCTTAAGATTCATCTCACATCAGCAGCTGAAAGAGTAGATTCTGACCTAGCTGAAATATTTGAGGTTTTTTCATTGGTGAGTCTCTTTCAGTCCCAGATTGCTAACTATACGGGTACTTGCCTTCTCTCTCACGGGAACAAAATATTTCTGAATGGGTTAAGTAGCCCACCTCTTCCACTTTGGGCAGCAGAACTGTTTAGGGAAGGCTCCGTGTCTCTTCCCTGTAAGAAACTTGAGGCACCTCTAAAAGGGATTAATTTTTCCACAGGGTGGCTACTAAGCACTAAAATATGACCCCTTTAAGTTGTGTCAAGTTGGGCACCCAAAAAATGGAGCCACCTCAAATCACTTTTGAAAGCCTTACCCCCAACCTAGAGCAGATGTTTAGCATCTTTGGCCCTATCCGTACCGACTAGCTAAAACCATATTTAAACAGTGTATGAATACCATGATTATACATAGTGGTTTGATTGTGTAGGCTGTGACTTTGGGAATTCCTTCAACAGTGGTTTCCTTATGAGAGTCATTGGGATTTTAATCCATGTATGTTTCAAGATGGAGGCATATGATATGTATAAGGTATATAGAGGAGCCCACCCAAAAACTAGGCTGACATAAATGAGTGTCCTATATAACCTATAAAAACTGTCTTTTTTTTCTCTCTCTCACTTTTGTCCTCTTTCCTACATTCCCCTTAAGCATAATACAAACCCAGTAACATTGGCATTGGACTTTTGAACTTGCAATATATGAGTGGGTTCAAATTTGAAAATGGAGATTACCCCTCCCTTATGTCTATTTCGAGGCCAGCATAAGTGGGTGTACTACTGGAAAAAATCTTTTTCAATTCACTCTACCTGTTACTGATGTTTCCAGGGAGAGTCAGATGAACAAATCAGGTCATAGAAGATAGTCCTCATACTATCTCTCCAGGAGCAAATATGTATAACAGTGAAAATGCTCTTGATTGTTCTCCATTTATTTTTGCAGATACCAGTTTCCCCTATTGCTTGCTGTAAAGTTTAAAACAACATCAATTTTTAAGGACTTGGAAGTGCTTTTCTATTTAAAATCAAACAAGACAAGCATCATCTTCATTTCAGGACTGTGCTTTTGCTTCTTGAAGTGTGCTGAATATACAGACACCCACCAAAAATAATAAAATAAAGGGAAAGGGGAAAAAAACCTAAGTGATGGAAATGAGTAACTGCTTGGCAGCAAGTCTGCAGGGAGAGAGCTGACACTGTACAGCACATATTTCATGAATAATGAGAGGAGTCTCAGCGCTGTGCAATCACTGCCTATTGGGTCAGAAATTTCACATTAGTGGATTCATCAGAGCAGATCGGTGTCATAAAGACACTCTTTCCTGAGGTAAACATACCTTTTCCTTCACTGAACTGTCATGTCTTAGTTGTATAGTGGGTATAGAGAGTAAAAGCTTCCAAGCTCTATTATCTGGAATGGGAGCACCTCAAGTATAATTTCTAGTTTACATAATTTTCTTCTTGTGTAAATAATGTATAGATATAGGTATGTGCCATATACAAGTAGATACACCTACAATGGACTAAAGGCTGTGCATATGTGGTTAATGATGGTTTAAGTGCAGCATTTTGTCAAAATGTAGAAACATCTCGCTTTTGCAACTCCCTCTTTTTTTGTGCTTCTTGGAGCACCCTGATATGTTCTTTGTTATTTGTGTTTACCACTTCATTCAAAGCACAGCAAGATAATACATCTTAGTCTGTTTATTCCCTAAGTATGAGATGGTAAATGTGCAATGTAACGGTGTAATGGTTATTAGTTCTTGCATGTATAAGAAGAGGAAAACATCACTTGCCTCTTCTGTCCTTCCACCCCATCTGGTCATTGTGGGTTTGAGAGCCCTCTTCTCTACAGCTCCTACCATTTGGAAGAGCCTCCCTGAATCTCTCTGCCTCGCTGACTTTCTCATTTTTGTGCCACGGAAAATCTGACCCTTCTTGCCTACACTTCTTTTTTCACTCTCTTTGCTGTTGTTTGACTCTGCAATTTGTTTTATGGTTTCTGTAAATATCTGGAGGGAGAGATTCTGTGAAAGACACTATACAAGGTAAAGATGTATCATTTTGCTATTCAGCTAAAACACTGGATCTACCCTCATCTCAGGGAGGGTTTACAGTTCTATGCTTACTCACAAATAACCCACTAAGGCAAGGGCAGGAAGTGACACGTGCTTTACTTAGCCAGTAGCTAGAGAACCCTTAGGTACTTTCTACCAATTGGAGCATGTTTCCAAGGGAACCTCAGTGGTGGGTTTTTACCAGCCAAAAGTTCATGGGTTATCATCTGCTGTAGAGTAGAAGCCAATTGGAGCAGAAGCAAGTGTTTCCCAGTTCCTGCTGCTTAGGGTAGGGGGAACACTTCTTGCTCCCTCCATGACCCTAATAGCCATCATCCACCACCTCCTATAAACCCTATCTCACAGGATGGCTGGCCCCTTTAAGAGGGAGTGGGGGCCAGTGCATCTGTGACCGGTTACCTGCTGCCCGATTGGACTTAAAGGGAGGCACCTGGGCCTTATAAAGGGAGAGAGAGCAGCAAGGAAAAGGGGTGTATTATTTACTGAGCAATTTTAATCCAGGGAAGTAAGGCTGCTGTTAGAGGAAGCTGTGGGAGACACTGCAGAGAGCAAGACACTCCTACAGGAGACCCTGAGGAACCGGGGGGAGGGGGCAGGAGAACAGCAGATGGGATTTGCCTGCTGACCTCTCTGAGCCAGAGGGAGTTGAAGAAGGCTGAGCTGCAGCTTGGAAGGGCTGGGAGTGGCTGCTTGGTGAAGAGCAGACTGGGCCAAAAGAAGAGCTCCAGCACTGGCTGAAAACTTGTGGTGATGGGCTTCATTCTGAGACTGGGAGGATTGCTTTGAATTGTTTCTGTTGTTAAATCAGCCCCTAGCTGTGGTGTTGGCCATGAGAAGGCCTGTGTGGAGCCCTGAAAGAAAGCAAAACTGAAACAAGCTTCTGCAGAGCCATGCTTGGCCAACAAAGGAGGGCTATAGGGAAGGCACACTGTTTTACAGGCCACCTGGCATCAGGGTGCTGGAACTAGGAGTGCTTGGGGTGCAGCAGCGCCCCCTATCTTGAAGTAGTAACAACAACCAAATACATGGTTTCTGCTTTCAGCACACCCACTATAAAATTTGTTCCAGCACCCCGGCCTGGGATACCCTTACATCCCCTGTTGGGGGCACCTGGCCCCAGAAGAGTGGAAAAGTGGGATGAATTCAGGTCACCAGTCCATTTCTAGAAGCCAACAATGGAGGTTCAAATTCTACAAGTAGGGTTCAGCCTGTGAATGGATCTTGTGGGGCTCTCCTCATGGATATGAACTGAGACATGTAACTTATGTTTAGATTAACCTATAATACACCCCGGGCAAGATTTAAAGAAATGCAGACATTAAAATACGAGAGAAGGAGTCTTTTAAACACTATGATTAGCGGCAATGTTTTATCACAGGCGTCTCTCTACGGGAATTATGTGGGAAGAAAGCATTCCTGAAGGAACCCTCATAACTGGAACAATCTTCTTCCATTTTCTTGTTGTTCTCAGAAGATGAAATAACCAGTTCTTGAGCTGATAGAAATTCTTAATGAAAGGAGCAGTTTGGAAGCCCTGCAAACAATTGTGATTGTTCCGTACCGCCCTTCACAGGTTATTGAACTTATGCCTGATCACCAAGAGAGGAATTGAGGCTTTCAATTTTTAAAAAAATATTTTAACACCCTTTCCTCTAATTCTGCTTACCAGGAACTATATGGGTCAGATCTGTTACTCACAGTGGTAAGTGCTATGCACCTACAAAGTAGATTTTCAGGTAATAAGTTCAGTAAAGGCCTGGGTGGGATTTTCAGAAGTGCAAGTTCCATTAAAAATCAATGAAACGTGATCCTAAATCACTTAGGTACTCTGAAAATATCCTGTGCCTTGTCTGATAGGATTTCATAAAAGGCTTTCTTCCTATTCATGTTAAATTCTTCATTGTTGTCATTCGTTTTATACTGTAAATAAGATGCTTACATGAAGCAATTTCTGTAATGTGAACATACCTCTGTTTTCAGGTGGGCCGAGAAAGCTTTATTAACCTTCTAAGGATCAATCTCTTTGCACAATCAAGGGCAATTGCACACCAGATTTTAAAGATTTTGTAGTTCCATGAACTGATGGAAAATTGTCTCGTAAGTAAAACTCTGAATCATTTAGTAACCTGTGATTTATAACATGTATTATAATGCTGGATTTTTAAAAAAAATCTAGTATTAGGACACTGTCAAATGAGTAGCCTGATTTCCTACCACCAGTGCTGAATTTGTAATGAAAGAGATGCCGGGGCACAAGCAATTAGGTACCCGGGCTCAAGCAATTGTTTTACATTCATAACTAAGGCAGCAAGCCCAGAGATGCTGGGGCTCAGCCCAGGCACAAACTAAGCACTGCCTACCACCAGCACAAATCATTTTTCAATGGACCATATTTGAACAAGTATCCAGGAGTCCTGGAAATGATTTGTATGATTTGCAGTTATGGATTAGGTTTGGAGTCCAGCTCTGCAATGTATTTGACATTGGGTGGGAAGATGCAGTGCTGCCATCTCCTTTTCATAACGGAAAAGAAAAAAAGCTAAAGCAAGTGAAGGGCTGCCCTTTCCATGTCTTCTCTTCAGCACAAGAAAGGGGTGTGGAATATGTATCAGGTGGTGAAAACTCTCCAGTTCTCCTGGGGCTGTGGAAGACCAACACTTTTCTCTTTCAGCTGGAATAGCATGCAGAAGAGGGCGACCTTTTGTCTCATGTTGGAAGGGAGTGGATGTAGGAAAACTGTTCCATACAGAGATGGTGTACTGGATGGGGAGAGGCAGGTGTCTTGGTGGGCTGGACATTGGTGGAGGTTGCTATTACCTTAGGGTGACCAGACAGCAAGTGTGAAAAATCGGGACGGGTGGGGGGTAATAGGAGCCTATATAAGAAAAAGACCCCAAAAATCGGGACTGTCCCTATAAAATTGGGACATCTGGTCACCCTATATCCCCTCCACTTCTGAGACTCTCAAGGGAGTAGGAGATGAACATATACAGAGGCAGGTGTTTTGTGGGGACATTGGGAGACTCTACTGTGGGCCCATGGGGGGAGTGAATAATGAGCAGTTCATGGGGAGGAAATGAAAATAAGAGATGGCCAAGAGCAGCATCCTTACCACAGGCCTGCAGAGTAGGGGAGGGAGGTGAGCCCACCATCATTAACCTTTCTCTAGTGTGCCTCAGAGTGGTGCCTGTTCATGCACGCCACCTCACATGCATCTTGTTTTCTGTAGCCATCCATGTGGTCTAATACGTGAGCTTAGCTAGCCCCTGTTTAATTCTAGCAATCAGCTCCCTCTTGCTTGCTTTCTATCTATAAGTGTGTATAGCACAGCGCAGACTTAAATTCGTACCTCTGATGGAGAGGCCTGAATTATTCATCAGCCTGCTAATGGCAAGTGATGAGATCTTTTCACGCTACGGCCCTGTCAGTAGGTGTTTATTACTCTGTTTCACCAGCAGCCCTGCTATTACTGCAGGGCCAGAACCACCCCACACGCAGGCGTGACATGTATCAGTAGAGCTAGCACTTTAAAGACTCCCTTTGCCTGAGAGGTCATCTGAAGGTTATTATGAACGAATTATTTCTTCATTTCCGCTGACTGAGTAGATAGCCTTAATGATCTGTCACCTAGCAATAGGCTGCCTGTTCAAACATAAAGAATGGCATGCTGATGGGCTTATAACTAGAATCAGTTCATTTTAGCTATTCTCTTGTCAAGCATGTTTCCAAGATACATATAGTATTTACATATTCATGAGCCTCTGCAGACATTGGTGTCATGAGGGGGCCTGTCTGATAATGTGATACAAGTTTGTACTGTGTCTTGAGGCTCTTAAAGATTCTTAAGTGAATAAAGTCTATTCAGTTCTGTTCTTCCTATCCTCAAGGCAGAGAGCACCACATAGGGGCTGCAATTCAAATTTGTTATACATCCCCCTCACTCCTCTGCTGCCCACCTCCCTATTTTCCTCATTGAATGCTGAGCCACACTGCCTTTCTCAACGATGAAGCCTCACTTTCCCAGGACTGCTGCTGTCCTGAGATGCATTTGTGACATGACATTAGGCTCACTGCAGGAAACCTGGAGTGCCCCATCTAAGCAGAGGTGCACTTATGTCAACTCTACTGTGATTTTGATCTTGATAATGTTTCTGATGGTCAATGGTTGGGTAAAAGTTAAGAGGGCCTGGAGAGAGAAGTGCATGTCCTTACTGAAACAGAGCAGAACAACATTAATTTCTCTTCCTGACTTGTGGTTGTTCCCTGGCTGCAGGGCTCCCCCAGTGACTAGTAAAGTGAGGACTCACCAGTCAGGGGGAATAGAAGTGTGAACTATGGGAGAAGTTGGTGCCTGGCTTGGGGAGTTTCCTGTGCTTTCCTTACCGGTAGGAGGAGAAAGCAGGTGACACCTCTCTGCCTTTCTTTACATGTAGGTCTATGTACTCTACCTCCTGTTTTGCTTCAAGAGGAAAGGGGAAGAACAGGGCCCTGCACTGCTGGGATAAGGAGAATAGAAAAGGAGACACTCTTCCTCCATCTCCCTTTTCTTCCAGGGAGAAAATATCCCAGAGGAACAAAATAGCCTTGTAAACTCCTTCTCCTCTATACTGGGGTGAGGGGGGCTGAATTTTGGAGAGGATTCAGGGCTAGATGGAAGCTGACAAGATCACATCTCAAGTTTGTTTTGGTAACTTTAACTTAAACATGAACACTGTAAACAACAAAACAAAACAAAAAAACCACCTGAGTGGCATAGAGGAAAGTGTTCCAAAACCCCCCAAACTCCCACCTAAGATGGTTTTCAAATGTACAGTTACACACAAACCCACATTTGCTTGTGGAAAAAGGATTTTTCTATCATTTTTGTAAACTTGGCCCTAAGTGTTAAAGGGAAAGTAAGACCTGCCATATACTACAGCCAATTAAAAATGCCAATTATTTTTCACAGAAAATGAAATTCTTTTTTGAAATTTCCTGCAGGGTTTTTTTTTTAATTAAAAACAAATAAACAAAATCCTGAACTCTCACTGAATTTTTCAGTTTTCAAAACCTGTTTTCAGTAAAAACAAAACAAAACACCCTCTTTTTTCAGCAAAAAAAAAATACATTTTTCAGAAACATAAAACAGAAAAATAAAAAATTGTTAGCTAAATCCCAAACACTTTTTCTGGAAGAACAAAAAATTTTTGGTTTATTGTTTTTCATTGAAAAACTGTACAGTTTTTCAATCAAAACTAAATTATTACGTGCAATGTTTGTTTGAAATGTCATTTTGTTTGGGAAAAAAGTGTTTAGAAGAAAATATTTTGATGAGCTCTGTCAGACTTCTCAGATATTTCTCAAATACACTAACACCGGACCTAAAGCAGGAACTTTTATAGATATTAGTTTTTCTTGAAAGAAAAGTAACTTGTGTGATTTAATAGCAAATTGTTCTGAAAGTAAAATTTGGACATTAGTAACAAAGTGTATTTGTAAAGTCTGTGTGTCAAACTGAAAGGTGAATCTAAGGTGATAACATTTTCCCATTCCTCACTCTGTAAATGTCCTAAGTTTAAACTACCTTAGACTCTGGGAGCCAAATGTAGAGGTGAAGCATGAGCAGGTGTAAGTGACACATTGGTAAGTCAATGTAACTATAAGGGAAGATAACTTAGTGTAGTTTAGACACTGAAGGAGCTGGAGGAAAGTGTAAATCACAGCAGCTTAAACTCTATTAGAACCTAAATTCTAAATTAGAGTTTAAACTCTATTCACATCTGAATTTGGCTCAATAATATTAGCTCCATGATATTGACTGCATCATATTTAGCATCCCAACAAAGTATTGTAGTTTTATAGTTATATCACAATGAAAATAATTGAAGCATGCTATTCAGAATAACAATTAGTGATAATTTTGATATTGAATATACACTTTCTTTTATTGTGTCAAAGTCAGAAATATAATTGGGAGCAGAATTTGGCTGAGTGTATTTATGTTGTGCCACCCCGATCCCTTTTTCCTGAGTCAAAACACTTTTTAGCTTTGCTGCACCATTAAAATATTTTATTCAAAAATCACTGTTTTGAAAAGCATCAAAGATAAACTAAAGTTGTGTGTTTTCAAGAACCCTTGTTTTGCTTCTGGTTAAAATCTTGTCACCTGTTGTGATGCAATTTGAATAAATTTTCCTACAAAGCACAGCTGCGTAATAAAAGGGGTCAGAGGCAAAGGTGCTCTCAATTTTGTGAGTAGCAGGGGGTTGCATATAGATGCTTGAAGCTTCACAAAGAAAGTGCTGTTGAATGCTGAGTGGAGAGATTTGTTTTTTCCCAAGTACAATATGGACTTAAATTCATTAAGGGTCCAGTCTCACAAGCTGGTGAGCAACTGCAGAAAATGCAGAGCACTCTTACTGAAGTTATGAGTGGCTGAACATCTTCTAAGATTAAGTCCTAAAATGCATTTTTATTTCATTTTACACCATGACATTTAAGACCAGATCCTTCAAAGACTTACACACATGCTTAAAGTTAAGCGTATGTATAAGTATCTGCAGCATCAGGGCCTTACTCCTCTTCTCTGTAGTGAGAGGATAATCTTGAAGAACAGCTTACTTAGTAGCTCGTATAAACAATCAGTTGTTGTAGGAGATTACATATTTATTTTTTACTGGATATCTATTCATGGAAGTCAGATATAATTGGGCTGTCTTGAGTGATTGATTGAAAAGGCAGATTGGTTTAGTATCATAATGCATGGCTGGTAAAATTCATCCACTTAAATGTCTGGAAAATGTTGCTTTCCTGACAGTGTTTAAATGCTGTAATATTTTTCTAAACTATTATGTAGCTTTTGTATTATCAGAGTAAATATCTATTTTAAATGTAGTCACAGTGAAGATACTGGACCCAGGCCCTGAGCACTGTGAATCTGCTTTCAAAGGTGAGGATCCAACCTACTGTTTTGGGGTTCAACTCTTGTAATCCTTACTGTGGCAAAGCGGCATGGGTGCAGTGCAGAAACAGAAGGGAGCCTGGAGCCCTTAATTGTTTCTTTTAGGGTTTATTAAAGAAGTGGCAACTCAATAGAAACTACAGATTTTAGAACTGTTAGATTTGAAAGGAACTCTGGCAGATCTGCTTAAAGTTCATAGGGGGAAAAGTGTTCTCGGAATCACCAGTAATGAAGCCTGAAGTGGAGATACAAAAAAAAGCTGAGTGGGAATGTGTTAGTTCTACCTGCTTTAATCCATTTGTTACCAAGAGAGAGCATAGACTGTATGTAGATTAATGAAGCATTTAAGTCAGATGTGTATTGATGAACTTGCGTCTGCTTCTCTACTCTTTGTTGCAACTGAACCAGAGAGATGTGAAATTGCCAAAGAATCTACTCCCTAGTCAAAACTGTCTGGTAGTCAATTAGAAAATAAAATGGAATATTTAGGAAATGAGGTGCTAGGTTTCCAACCACATATAACACGTGAAAAAGTCTGCGTTTTCTCGCTTGTGCTTTGCTAATGGGTATAGTATTAGTACATTAGTCATATGACAAACCATATGGGGGTGACATTCACCCTCCCACATGCAGCTTGACTAATCAGACATTGCGCAGGCAAATCTGTAGGTGAAAAAGGTACTTGCAAACCTGTTAACAGGTCGTAACTCTGCCCCACTGAGGCAGTTATTCTAGCCTATATAAACAAGAATGGCATCCACAGCCATTTCATGCTAACTTATAGCTGGCATTTGGGAGACAGGGTCCAGCTAAGTACAGATCTAGTAGCAATACCCTCTGTACTCACCTGCATGGTGTCCTATCCGTGAGCAACATTCAGCCCCCATCTGCAGCATGCAAGGGATGCAGAAGAACCCTAGCCATGCCCTTCCACGGCAGAGGGGCAGTGTGGAGCTATGTGTAGCACAGGGACACATACAAATCTTTCACACCTGGCTGCATTTCACCCAGGATTTGCAGAGCATCACTGGACCAGAATAATTTTTGAAGATAAGAAATTTTCTAAACATGGCCAAAATTATGCATCTAATGAAAAGGAGTATGGAATAGTGTCTATTAGTGTTGGGAATACAGTTCTAGCTTCCAAAGCCTATTATTCAGATTTAATGCATTCAATTGCCTATGTTTTAAGAGTAGATTATATTAGAAACCAAATTTATAGTTTTAGGGCTTTTTCATAGGAGATGCTGAGCACTCTTTTCTCCCATTGACTATGATGGGAGTTGAAGGGATGCTGAGTGGTTAGAAGGACCAGACCCTTCCTTCTGTGGGAGTCTAAGGTATATGCTCTGCTTTTAACTTCTAAGTACACTATAATTTTAGCTGCAGCTGCCTCATTAAAGGGAAATTCATATTGCTTTTTGCAGAAATGGAAAATGGTGTTCTGTCTTCTTTATAACCAATAATACTTCAAAAATTTTATTTTATCAACAAAATCATTATCATGGGTTTTTATATCAGTATTTTTATTTTTTACAGTTTAATTTACTTAATTCTGTTGTGGCATCTCTCCAATGCTTCCTGGCAGCTGTGCTGCAATTGGAGACACTAAACTCATGATATTTGAAACAGATGAGGTACTGCAAGGGCTCTCGTGATGCATCTGACTAAAAACCAGGTGAGGCAGCTTGCAGACTGGGTTGGAACTTCCTATGGGAGATTAGAAAACAGCTTTCAGGTTCAGGTGGGACTTTTAGGAAGCGGAAGGAAAATTTACAATGAAATGAAGCCATATGCTACAAACAGCTAAAATTATTAGGTAAATCTCTTGTGTGCCTGTTCAGACACACAACCTTTGTGGTAATAAGAGCTAGACCTCTCATCCTTCATCTTGAAAATCACAGACCTCTACCATTGAAGTAAAGGATAACATGTTTTTCTGATAGCAGTAATGAATCCTGTATCCTTTCTGTCGGACAGCTACAAGTGGTCGACTTCGCATAACTGGATGGGGAGAATTGCTTTGGTAACTCCAATTACTCTTCGCTCCTTGCGTCTCAGTATTAATACCATGAAATCTGCTTAAACCTGTGCAAAGAGGATGGTGTGCTCAGACAAGCTAGATAGCTAGATAGCACAGCTCTTCTATCCCATGCTGTGCAGTTATGTATGTTTTTAATATTGCTCTTTCTGAGGGGATGGAGCTGGGCTTTGGATCCAGCGCCTCTCATTCCAACCCCCATCTTTTGTTTGTCGTCATTCTACCCACACCCTGAGCCTCCCTCTATTGACATTTACCAATGTGAGATTTCTGGGCCCCATCAGCTGGTTGGTTAAATGCTACAAAACAAAGTGTTTGTCCATAATTTTTTTTTTCACTCAAACCAAGCATGCCTTTTACATGGACATGTAATGCCCTAAATGCTGCCCAACAGCTATATTTTTGATCGGAAGGCAGCATGGAGTTCACAGAGGGGAATTGCACCTTTTGTATGCTTGGATGGAGAGTTCTGTGTGGGCATGAAGAGGCAGTTTGCAAACAGCAAAGATCAGATGGGACAAATATGACATAGGAGCATGGGGCCTGGGTTGCTAATCTTCCCCAGGCCCTTACACAGTCCAAGGTAAAGCTGTATCAGATACTTGTGCTGACTGGGCCACTTAATTCATCTGCCAACTCCATAACCTGTTCATATGGCACAATGCCCTCTACGTAATATTGGCTCCATTGCCTAGAATTTTACTCTAATTCTTCAACGCAGCAGAAAACCTGAAACTGTTTTGAGAGCCCAATCCTGCACTATTGAAGTCAGTGGGAGTAGAATTGAGGTGTTAAGACTGAATGGAGCTTGCTGACCTTTATTAAGAAAATACGAATGGCCATACTGGGTAAGACCGACAGACCATCTAGCCTAGTATCCTGTCTTCCAACAGTGGCTGGAACCAGAGGCTTTAGAGAGAATGAACAGAACAGGGCAATTTAGTGAGTGATCCATTGCCCAGCTTCTGGCAGTCAGAGGTTTCGGGACACACACAGTACGAAGTTGCATCCCTGGCCCTCTTGGCTAATAGCCACTGATGGGCATATCCTCCTCTAACTTATCTAATTCTGTTGTGAAGGCCAAGAGTATACTGGAGTTCAAAACATCACCAGGCAACAAGTTCCACAGGTTGACTGTTATGAGAAGAAGTACCTCCTTGTTTTTGTGTTAAACCTGCTGCCTTTTAATTTCATTGGGTGACCTCTGGTTCATGTATTATGTGAAGGGGTAAATAACACTTTTTCTCCACACCAGTCATTATTTTATAGATCTCTGTTATGTTCCGCCTTTAGTCTCTTTTTTTACACAGAACAGTCCAAGTCCTTTTAATCTCTTCTCATATGGAAGCTGTTGCATACCCCTAATAATTTTTGTTGCCCTTCTCTATAGCTTTTCCAGTTCCAATATATCTTTTTTGAGATGTGTGACCAGAACTGCACACAATATTCAAGGTGTGGGTGCCCCATGGATTTATGTATTGGCATTGATACTTTCTGTCTATCCCATTCCTAATGGTTCCTAATGTTCTGTTAGGATGGTTGGTTTGTTTGTTTGTTTTTGACTGCTGCTGCACACTGAGCAGATTTTTTTCAAAGAACTAGCCACAATGACTCCAAGATTTTTCTTGGGTGGTAACAGCTAATTTAGACCCCATCGTATTGTCTGAGTAGTTGGGATTATGTTTTCCAGTATGCATTTGTGATTAGTTGGGGTAGCAATATTCTGACTTGGAGAAGCCCCAGGAGAATAAAATGAGTGAAAAGTAAACTTTTGGGTGGTAACTGAAAACCAAGGAGATGAAAATGTAAGATTTTTTCCCCTCCGCAATTTAATTTTCATTGTAAGCTTTTGCAAAATTACTTTTTGTGGAAGTGTAAACTTTCAGACTTAGTGAAATGTTTGTCTGCATGTGTGCAGCTTGCACACACAAACTGTTCATAATATAATTCCATTTCCAGGCAATGCTTTTCCAAATGTTCTCATGAACATATCCCTTCATTGAGGACTATTCAAGTCAAGACATCAGTGTTCCAGTTTCTAGGTTCAGGTACACTGGAATCTTGTGAAAAGATGTGCATTTATATTTTGCAATAGGAAAAGCTTTCTTTGTTCATCACACTGATGTGTCTAAAATAGTCAAATGCATTTTGCTCAAGCTTTCTATAAAAGTTATCCCTGGCAGTCGATCAAGCAGGCCTGTCATCTGAAAAGATTTTTCTTGTTGAGAGTGGGGATAGAGTGAAAATGATGGAAGTGGGAATATAGGGTGTTTAGTGCCTGTTTGGTAGCAAACATTGCACGTGAAGATTAAATGTGGATTTGGTGCCTGGGTTAACAGAAGCAGTTTGTTACTTATGGTCGGCAACATAACAAAAGCAGTAGTGGTTTTTACATAAATGTTTTTTTCAGACCACCATTGGAGATGCTATAATTATTGACTAGCATACAACTTTTGAATCTATTGATCTTTTTTTTTTCCTCCCAGGAAAACTGATCAATATGATATAGTGTGCGCACACGCATACACAAACATCATATTATTTAGGAGTTATTTAGCCTTGCTAATTTTATTAGTCCCGTGTGCTCAAGATTGCATGCATGCCCTTCCTGTTTATAATGTATCAGTTCTAATGAGACAAGAATTGGGGACAGAAAGCTTTTTTATTCCTTTAATATACAGGTGTCGTTTGCACCAGTTTAGTTAGTGATGATGACTTAGATCATCTGGTCTTGTGGAATTAGTTTGAAAATGGTGATAGGAATTAATCACAAATTATTATCCATTGTTCTAATATTCTTCTACAAAAAAGGTACATGATGGATATTCCTTGAATTGGCTAATGACTCCTACAGCTCATCCCCCAGATTCTTTCAGAAATAAATTATAATAATAAAGCTTAAAGCTCACCAGACTGATAATTGAAAGAACATTTGGCATCTTAAAAACTAGATTTAGATGCCTAAATAAATCTGGTGAACATGCTTTCTTGAAACATTTTTATGCTGCCCTTCTAAAGTACATGAGATTTTCATGACTTGATGCATATTACACAACATGCTGTAGTGATAAAACATGGTTTGTCTTTAGTGGAAGAGGCAAAGAATTAATGAGTCAGATCAAATAATTGAAGTAAATGCAGTTGATGTACTCTTGCAAAATGAACTAAAAGTAGTTGACAAGAAGCTGGAAATATTATAACTACATTAATAGAGTGATGAGTAAGTGATGAATAAGTAAGTAGAAATTTTTTTAAAATCCCCATTTACGGATCCAAACCTGCAAACAGATCTGTAAGGGCCTAAGGCAAAGCCCAGTGAAGTTACTGGGAATATTTTACTTGATTTTAAAGGACTCTGGATACGATGCTAGGTGCAGTCACCTACTCCGGCACAGGATACCATTAAAATAACCATCACTTGTACTTCAATTTGGGGTAGGGATCTGTGTGCCCAGCAGTTTGTAGGATTGAGATTTTTCGGTCCAGTCCTGCTCTTACTGAAGTTAGTGGCTGTTTGTCGTGGACTGTAATGGGAGTGGGATTAGGTCCTAAAGTAGTTATCTCAAACTGAAGGAATCTAGTACCTGAACACACACTAGGCATGGATTCTTTTTTTTTTTTTTTTCATTACTTTAGGCAAGGCAGGAGCTTCTTCTCTGCAGCTTGTCTGAAGTCATAAATGTAAATGTAAAATGTCATAAATGTGAGAAGCTGGCGGTAGGGAGGGCTGTTTAGCAGCACCACTATTCAAGTGATTTTTTCTAATGAAACGTCTTCAGAAGACTCACTTATGAAAATGGCAATAGAAAGTTGTGGCTCTGCATGTATATCTCCCGAGAGTTTCTTTGCTGCACCCTGTCCCACATAACTTTCTATCTATAGATATGTGGCCAGTGTGAGGTTTTTTTGTACCATTATCCCATGATAACTTGATGCTACTGTTTTGCAGTGTGGTTTGTAGCCATGTTGGTACCAGCATATGAAACACAAGGCGGGTGATGTGATATCTTTTATTGCAGGGGTTCTCAACCTTTTTCTTTCTGAGGCCCCCCTCAGCATGCTATAAAATGTCCACAGCCCACCTGTGTCACAACAACTGATTTTCTGCATATAAAAGCCAGGGCTGGCATTAGGGGGTAGCAAACAGGGAAATTGCTTGGGGCCCCATGCCACAGGGAGCCCCATGAATCTAAGCTGCTTAGGCTTCGGCTTCAGCCCCATGCAGTGGGGCTTCGGCTTTCTTCCCTGGGCCCCAGTGAGTCTGATGCTGGCCCTGCTTGATGGACCCCCTGAAACCTGCCTGTGGGCCCCTAGGGGGCCCCGGACGCCTGGCTGAAAACCATTGTTTTACTGGACCAACTTCTGTTGGTGGAAGGGACAGGCTTTCAAGCTTCACAGAGCTCTTCCTCAGGTCTGGGGAAGGTAACCAGAGCATTTGAGCTAAATACAAGGTGGGACACACAACTATGACATATTTCACATAGTAAAATGTAACTCTGGCCGTGGATCTGTCCGCTGAATAGATTCACTAGGCCAAAACCCTGCATGAAGAGCAGCAAGCAGCGGAGCGTGTGTCTGTCCTGTCTGCATTAATACAATGTGGCTGTTCAGGCAGCATAGTCATTTCAAGCAGACGATTCTGTTGTTAATACCCCAATATTTACCTGATGGAATAGTCCCTGACACATCTTTGCTTTGTTTTCACAATGTGGCTCATCGGACACAGCTGTTCACCACAGGAATAAAACTTGTGACATGCGATTGTATGAAGTAGTGTTTCAAACCTCTCTCTCTCTCACCCACACCCACACCCACACCCACATACCCTACCTTAAAGGGCTCAGCAGCACTTTTCTTTACCTGTAGGTGGCTCCGCTATCATCTGTAACCACATGCCAAACAAAATCTCTGACTTTATCCCTGATCTATATAGTCATGGATGATGGGGTGGATTGCAAGTTTTCTAAAAACCGAGGATTTCTATTTTCAATATGGATTTAAGGATGGGAAAGATTTTTGCTTTCTAAATATCTGAAATCTTTCCAAAGTAGTATTAGACATTTAATAGAAAATGCAAAATGAAACTGGGACACTTTCAGTGACCTACATGCATGCTGATTACCTGTTCTGTTATTGTCTGCCCTTAACCAAATAAAATAAAATAAATGTTAGCAGTAAGGAAAAACGAAAGTAGGTCAGTCTACAAATCCATTAGATCAAAAACAGTTAGAGCAGAACACACCTTTCCCAAGTGAAAAGTGAGAAATGAACATGTAAATGAAAGGCACTTGAATAGTTACGGTAGCTGCCCTATTAGCCAGTGTGATTAGCAGAAGGTTATTCAGTTCTTCTGGTTCTTTGACACCGTATAGCTTAGACTTCAGGAAAATAGAGGTGCTGGAAATAAATTTCTCATATATTCTCCATGAATGTTGTTGTGATTGTCACCTGGGAACCAGGCATTAGATCTGACTTAACCTGTTATTGGAGTCCCTCTTCTGATTGGTAGATGTGTTAGGTGTGTGGCTATATGCAGCCAGGACTTGGACCAGAACACTTGGGAGCAAAGATAGCAGATCTTTTAAGGGACCAAAATTTCTTCTCAAGTCTTCCTACTTTCCCTCACTGAGCCAGTAGGATAATACCAAATTTGTCTCAGGTGGTAGCTGTGCTTTGTATGTCATATACGTATGACATTCCAGAGGGGTGTTCCAACTCTTCAGGGTTCAAAATATGCTTTCCATAAATATTCCAGAATACGTGCTTAAAATTTGCCTGTAATCATTCCTGCCAGTAAATCTAGTCACTAGAATTTTTGTGCAAAGCAGATACAGAGGAGGTGCAAACTTAGCAGAAACAAATTGTATTTCATCAAATATTTGTGGGAATTCACCCACTTAGGAAAGGGGAACTTTGTATTCAGAAGTGAGAATGTCTAGAATGTGCCTTTCTGGTAGAGGTCCCTACTCTACTTCATATACTGGTAAGTTAATGGAATCACCTTGATCATAATCTTTAAACTATTCATATACTTCACCTGGGTTTCATAGGGATGAAATCAGACTTCACAGGAATAAGACTACTTCATCCCCTCAAGTATCACTGTTACCTGTAGCACCACCATGCCAACATTATAATTTCTGATGACAGTATTTCCCCAGATAATAGTTATTGTTAAGCATCAATGTGTGTGTTGATTTACAAATCTCTCTCTCTCTCATATTCCTGGTTTGATGCAAACCTGAAACAGTTTGTAGTTCATATGAAAATGTGGAGTTGGCCCAAGATCCTAATAAGCCACACATATGTACACAATAACTGAGCAAATGAGACCCCTTTTTTGAGGTTGGGGCAGGCTTTATTTTTTCATGTAAAAATGGACCTCTTCCATTAGTTTTAGTAGGCGATTTTGTCATCCTGGTTTTGGTGGAGGTGGGAGACAGGAGTGTTCTGCAAGGCTTTGCTGAAGTCTGAGGTGTACAGAATGGGTGTTGGAGTGGGAATTTCAGATTCAGGGCCAAATGCAGTAAGTGCACAGGGAGATGCAGAGTAGTGTCCTTTGATCATAGTCCCCCAATCCATCCATGACCACAGACTTGGAGCTATGGCTAGAGCAGCCCTGGGAAGTGCTCTCGCCATCATTCCCTGGCCGTAGAGGTGTGGGAGGAGCTAGAAGTGCCAGGGCCAGAGTCCCGCTATTCAGGGAGCAAGGTGAAAGAAGCAGGGAGCAGTCAGAGCTTGACACCTAGCTAGGGGCCAGTAGCCCAGTCAGAGTATTCCCCAGATGAGAAGCAACCAAATCCCCCTCCTAGCCTAGGGCAACCACAGCCCTCCACCTAACCCAGGAGGATTGCACAAGGAACAATAATTAGAGCCTCAAGAAGCACCAGAGTTACCTGGACGCCAACCCAGGAAGATGCCAGAGACTGACAGGAGCATAGCAATTACTTTATTCCTAACGCTTGTTCTGTGCTACAGCCCTGTTAGTTTTAAGTTGTGGTAATCAGGACATATATTGTCATGTATATAAAAAAGGTAATCTATAATCACATGTATGTAAACTAGGGCACTAAGAATTTTGCATATAATCTTCAGATTTCTGAACCTTCAGCCTTAAGAGGAGTCGGTCAGGGTTCCAGCTGGGATGAGCAGTGTCAGTTTATAGCAGAGCCATGTCGGAACCATACCAGAAGGCCCTTCTTCAATGAGCATCTGCAGATATGCCCACTTTTGGCATTGTACTAAGCTATGTCACCCTGTCCGATAATGAAGTTGTGGTCAGTTTGTGTCCCTATACGCCAGATCCCTGACTGAGTTCCCATATCTCAGGGAATTGTGTGGCCATTTATGCTGGCATAAATTCCTGGTTAATTTTTACTGCTACCATCAGAGCTCAACCTTTAAACAGACACTACCTGTACCATATGACTAAATGGGAGATACAGAAGTCTTTCAGAAAAAAACTACCACCTTTACTAACTGTGCTTTGCCAGTGAAAAATGTCGAAAAAAGGAAAGGTGTATATAACAAAATTTAGAAAAAAATAGATCCTTTAAATCTTAAATTGACTTTGTCAGCAAAGCAAACAATTGAGTACAGTTCTAAGTAACATAAAATACAAAAATTAATAGCATTACATTAACTGAGTTTTTTCCTTGGTAGTAAATGCCATAAGTAATTTTTATGTTACATTGTGGCAGGTTTGTGCTAGCATAAATAGTTACTGAATTGGAGCACAGATTCATATATTATAATTGCTGGTATACACAAAACACTCATTAATGTTTAATAGACTCTGGAGGTCCTGAGCTCTATTGACTGTTTTATAAAGACATACAGAAAATAATTGGCATCCAAACTGCCGCTCAAATTTTATATCATGGGATACTCATGTAGGGTCTTCATTATACTGAGGTGGGTACTGTTTAGAAAAAAAATTATATTTTCTACTACAATAAATGTGAGTTAATGATTGTATGCAGTGTTGATGTAGCCATGTAGGTCCCAGTATATTAGAGAGACAAGGTGGGTGAGGTCATATCTTCTATTGGACCAACTTCTGTTGGGGAGAGAGACAAGCTTTCAAGACATACAGAGCTCTTCTTTATCCAATAGAAGATATTGGATATTGGACCTCACCCACAGTTAATTGTTTGTTAAACTTATTATGTGGAGTGTTTCCTTGGTTGACAAAAGATTAAAGAGGTCATGCAAGAATTGCCTAAACAGTCACTGTTTTCTTCAGTGTTTTTTCCCCCCATTGAGATGGATCTGCTTTTCAAGTGTCAGGCCCATGAAGCTCATGCTGCTCTTACCCATTCCCTTCTGCTTGCTATCTAAAGAAAGAAGAACACTCTTTCCCCTTCCAGCTCAAAACTTTGGTTGTTATGGGCAAGGGGCCTTGCTGTTTGTCCATATGACTAGATGTGCCGCTCAGCCCCATTTTCCATTGCGTCTTCATCAGTCTCCCTGAAAAAAATACAAAGGTTACTCCGTCTTCTGCTGCCCAATAAAATCTCAGTTACAACATTGTAAAAGAAAAGATTCAACGTCAAATGGGATTAAATTAGGGATGCGCTAAATGAGAATGAGCTAAATTCCAGAATTTGAGACCAGTGAAGAGTGAACTTTCTTTGAGGATAGAAATGTTCTAGATAAACTCCCAATGCCAATTATCGTGTTATTGGTGCATTTCCTGGTTTTCTTGGGACCAGAAGCAAAGTGGTCCCTTCAGCATTTCCAATTAAACTATTGTGTTAAAAAGAAAATATAAAAATATTTATCTTTTTAAATGTTGCAGTCTTTTGAGGGGATGGGGAAAGTTGTTTAGATAATAAGTTACAGCATTAGGGGCTTGATCCTCCTCCTCTTGAAGTAAATTGCAAAACACCAGTTGGCTTCATGGAGTCAGGATCAAGCCCTAGGTTTCTATATTTATAGAGTAAAGAAGTGTGGTGTGTTTGGGCTGTACTGTTTTTTTTTTTTCTGGGTCTCCATACAGAAAGACCTGACAATATTTTCCCGTCAAATATTTCAGCCTGTGCTATGTGATCTAACATCCAGATCCAAATCAATTCCATTACATGAGCTGGGTGAAAACAGTTTTCTTTGGGGCGGGGGAGGGGTGGGGGGGCGGGGAGTGGCAAGGGTGCTTTCTACTTGCCTAAACAACTAATGAAGGGCTGGGCTTGATAGACTTTGTTGTACTGATAACTTGCTTAGTGCTTTCTTGTCTGATATATCAAACATTGGTATGCTCCCCAATTACTTGTGCAAGCAGTACACTCTTTAAAAATAACGAAAATAAGAAAGAAAAACTTGTAGCACCTTAGAGACTAACAAATTTATTTCAGCATAAGCTTTCGTGGGTTAGAAGCCACTTCATCGGATGCATAGCCATGCATCCGATGAAGTGGCTTCTAACCCACGAAAGCTTATGCTGAAATAAATTTGTTAGTCTCTAAGGTGCTACAAGTTTTTCTTATTTTCGTTTTGCTGACACAGACTAACACGGCTACTACACTGAAACCTTTAAAAATAATGTAATTATTTAAGAACATTTAAGAATGTATACAAAGACGCCCACCCTATTTTTAAATTAAGCTCTGTAATAAAATATTTATCAGATTTATATGTTGAACAATGAGAAGAGCAAGTAGTAGTTTCTCACTCACGGTCACTAGCAGAGAGTGATGGTTTAAGTTTGGTAGCTTGGCCAACCACAGCAATTATGTTGCATTAGGCACTCTGATGTCTAACCTTTAACATTGTGGGCTCTTAAAATATATAATTGTTTTAAAGCAGGGCACGCTGTTGGCCAAACTCAGAGGTGATGCATGAGGTGGTTTAAGTTAAACTTCTTTACTATCAGTTAGACTCCATTATACCTACTTAAACCCAATTACATGATATGTTGATGTTTAAATCCTGCAATGAGCACCCGTGTGCAGACCCATTGAGTCTTTGTCTCTGTCCAAGTCTGGGGGTCCACCTGCATGGTGCTTACTGTAGGACTGGGGCCTGAGTTAATATCAAAGGGACCATGTGTAGGTGTGTTATATGTAGGGATAATAAAACTCGCTAATTGCTGGAAAATTATCCAGATGGGAGGAGAAATCCTGGCTTGATTGAAGTCAGTGCCAAAACTCCCATTGGCTTCAACAGGGCCATGATTTCACCTACAGATGCTTGGATGTCTCTTGTCTTGAACTCAGCTCTCATCTTGTCATTTTTGCAAATGAAGTCACTTTTTAAAGATTTTAGCAAGATGGTTCCCCCCCAAGCAGGAGGCTCAGGCATGACAATTATAAACACAAGCTGTAGGTCTGTTCCTGAGAAGGGCTGAGGGGCTGCAACTTGCTCTGATTTGATAGACTTTATTGGGTATTGTGGATGCTCAGACACTATCAGGACCAGACCCAAATTTTCAGATGTGTTTGACAGTCTCTTCATAGAAATACTTTCTGCCTTATACAAGTTCTAACCCGATGAGTCTGAGAAAGATGTCTGAACTGGGTTTTCTTTTAAAGCTTGAAAACTATTTGGATAGTGGGTAGTTATTAAAATCTTGCTTGGACTGGATTGTCTGCAGTTCTGTAAGTACAGCTATTGCTTCTCTTCCCCCTCTTGCTCCTCATGACTTTCCTATGAGGTGTTAAAATCACTTTAAACTGATTAACCTATGAGGTTCTACTGATTAACCTATGAGCTCCTATCTTTATCAATCATAGCTTACAAAAATTGCTTCACAAGAGACCTTTGACTATAAGGAATGCCTTATACATACATAAGTATTTCTTTTTAAAGAGCCAGTCTTGTTGCTGTTGACAGCAGAATTGTTTGTGATGGCCAGATTCCCTTCTTTTAGGAAGCCCAGAATGGTATGGCTACTAATATCCCAAACAGCAGTTTCTTTTACTGGTAGTGTGTGTACTTGGGCTAGATTGTATTAGGAGAATCTATCCTACATGTGGGACAGTGCATAGCAGCAGTATCCTAGGATCACACCAGGGAAGGATTTATGTCTGAGCATCACAATTTAATCCCTGATTTCCCCTCTTGTTCTAGGAGTGGGAGTAGTAATCTGATCTATCCAGTAGAAGATTACTTCCACCTCCATGCCACTTCAGCTCTGCTGAGCAGCATATTGAGGGGGAGGAGACAAAGCTCCACCTAATCCCTGGTCCTGGCCCACCTGTGTGGGAGAAGGAGTAACAGCCTCATGGAGGCTACTCTTTCCCTGTCATCCTCATCCCTCATGCTGTGAGCTGTGAAGAGGAGGTGGGCATGTAGGACAAGAGACCATCTTGGCCTTAGAGCATGTTTGAAAAGCTCTCTGAAGACCTCTGATTAAATACACCACGTGAATTCAGATTCTTCTTAACTGTAATGGGTACTGATGAGTTTCGGAGCACTGGAAATTTGAGAATCTCTCGTATTATTTTGGGGGGTAGCAAACCTTTCTTCCCCTCCAATTCAGTTGCACTTTGTTTTTAAGAGGGTTTTAATTAAAATAAATGCATAGTTTTTGTAGCTAAATAAAAGCCTGTGCCTACAAAATTATTGCAGGCATAAATGGATACTTTATATTGTATTTATTTTTTCATTAGATTGTTTCTCTCTCCCTCTCCTCTTCTTTGTCTCTCTATCTGTTTTTCACTTTCCCTGCTCTCTCTCTCTCCCTCCCATTCTTTGCTCTATTTTTCCATTAGATTCTTTCTTCCCATTTTCTTTCCCTTTCTTTGCAGTTTCTCATAGCTGAATGCAAACCCAATATTGATGGGGTAAACTGAAACTGTCAAATCCTAATTTTGGACTGGCTTCAAATTAGGTAAAATTAATTGCCGAATCCAATCAAACTCTCCATTGATTGGAAATCTTCTCTGATTTAAACATCAACACAAATACTATACACCTTTGGGAGACTAGGACCCTCACCATTCTCTGTTAGTTGGGTTAGTTGGTGAAGGCAAGATACCATGAGTACTTAATAGTTCCTGTCCTCTGAAAAAAGTTTAAACTGTCAGGCTTTTCAGTGCAGGGTAAATTAGGTAGCAATATCAAGAATAAATAGCTACTTAGAGTACTTAACAGACCAAGTGTACATCACTTCATCAGAAAATCTGGTGTATTCATTACCTGGGTCAAGGAAGAGTGTAAATTTAGTAGCTATGCACTGAAATTTTCCCTTGGTTTGAATCTTTAACAGTGTGACTCTGATTTTAAGTTCTGTCCTTGAAAATCTGTTTGTCCTTTCCTACTCCATCAGAACATCAAAGCTCTCCTGACCAAATAGGCGTTAGGAAAATATCTATGGCTTGATTGATTTCTACTCTTTCTGGAAAGCTTACTCGAAGTTGTTGTGGTGAGGAAATCATGAGGAAACTTTTACTTACTGTTTGATAAACTGCCCCATAGTTTAGTTCTCAGTCAGCATAAATACAGCCAAAACATTCCTAATTTACTAAATCTG
This sequence comes from Macrochelys suwanniensis, assembly GCA_033296515.1. Classification (NCBI taxonomy): domain Eukaryota; kingdom Metazoa; phylum Chordata; order Testudines; family Chelydridae; genus Macrochelys; species Macrochelys suwanniensis. Next base: position 42,261,787 of record CM065780.1, on the reverse strand, counting down.
GGAGAGCATTTCTGAAGTTGGGTGTGTTTTAGGATGATTAGTCAAAGTGCATCCCTTCCTGATCTAATGTAGATGAGATGGTGTGAACTCTGAATTATGAACACCACTACATATTCAAATATAAACCTCCACCTCACCACTTAGCAAACTTTATTCATCTTCTTCTGGCAACTCTTACACCTCAAGAGGCTCTAATAGGAAAAGGTTGTTTGCTTTTGCCAATTTTATCCAAATTTATCTGAGCTTCTTGCATCTATAAAGTTCAGCTGATAAGCTTGACTAGCTATTCTTGTGAAAGTTTTAGCAGGAACCAAGAAATCCAGAGACATGCAAAAATCTAAAATGGGAAAATTATCTTTAATTTTTTTGAAAGTTTATGGGCCATGTCTGAGTAGAACAATGGTATGAGACCATTCTGAATGTATCCATTTACCCCTCTCTGCCTCAGAACTACCCTAATTATTCCATTGCAGGGAGTTTCCCATTTAGAATCAGACTCATGAATGAGTCTGTATTGATATTCATTGGTCTGGTTTATCAATCTAGACAGCTGTCTGCTGGTGACAGAGGTTGAAGGATGAGAAGCATTTTTTGGGGGGGTAAGGAAGCCTTGCAGATCTAATGTTCTTTCATGATTGAAGCTGTTATTTGTTAAAAAGGAGGGAGATTGATACAGCAGAAGTGGACAACATTTGAGCTATTAAAGCAAGGCACTAGATGCCTTTTCAGATGTGTCAAACTAACCTATTGGCTACAATGGTACCCCTGATCTGGACTATCATGGTAATTAGTGGTGCAGGCAGGAAATTACCTGAGCTACCCACAGGTCAGAGAATGACTAACTTTAATATCTTTTGAATTCTCCTTCCTCATATTTGTGTTATGATAATTATGACTACTTAGCTCTCAAATGTACTGAGGTGGGGGAAACCAAACTGAAAACAACAATACAGTAGCCAGCAGCCATTCCTCACAACTGTCTCCCAAACCCACTTAAAAATAGAGATGAATGCAGGTGAATCTTTTATATCACAGCCTGGGCCCTGGCTGTATAAGATTACTTTTCCACAATATAAGGTGCATAAGTGCCTTTTCATCGTATGAAGAAAGCATGCCCACTGGCAAATGAATCATATTATAAAAATTGATTGTATCCCAAAAGGGAAAAATGTTATTGAAGATCCAATGGCCTGGGATGATAAACCATTGATCACTGTAAGAAATACTTCCAGAAACTGGTTTTAATCTTTCCGCCAGAGCATTAGCAATTATTCTTTAGCCCATGGTGAGTAATGACTTGAGCTTCCCAGTTTCTCAATCGATAAAACATTTACCCTACCGCTACAAATGTGCTCTTCGCTTAGACAAGCAGAATTTTTCTTCCAATTACTCTTTTTTTTAGTGTGACCTCATAAAATATTTTTGAACATCTTTCAAGGCTTTTTAAAGAAAAGGAACAATACTTTCCCTCCCTTTCTTCATTCTGTTTTGAGAAATAAGTCATTAAGCTTTCATAGGGCTGAGGCTCTTGTTATACTGCATATTGGATGCCTTCCACTATGTCCTCCAAAAATCACTGCTCATATTTCTGATGTCGTACATGAAAAGTGATCAGAAAAGATACTAACTTCTTCCCCAAAGAGGTTTTATATTTTGTAAACAAGTACAAAAGCTGTCCCCCAAACTAAAAGATGCTGAACTGTTTCTGCATCTCTGCTGTAGCGCTCACAAAACTATAGCTGTGACAATCACAAAGCACAGCGTTAGTAGGTTAATAAATATCTGTGCAGTCAATCAAATATGCTGGGATATAAAGATGGACGCTCATAAATGCCCTTTGATGATTGGAAAGTTAGTGTGCAATCTAGTTTTCCTTCCCAAGAGATTACATCATATCTCTCTCTGCATGAAAAACATACACACATCTAATGTAAAACTTCACAACCATTATTTCACATTCTATCTGCCCTCTGCCTGGAACAAAGTGCATTTTAGTACATTTATTAGATGCTGTAACCCTCTGATTTGCACAGAGGAATTTGAGATTCTAAAAGTGAGCCTGTTTCTTGCAGGCTTCTGAAGATTTTATTGAAGGAAGAAATTTCACAGCAGAGACTTTCATGGGGGGCAGGGGAGTTAAATAGAAAACAGTATCTTCGGTACAGAATCCTAATGGTACCTAAATATGGAGGGGAGATGGAAGCAGGAATTAAAACAGAAGGAAATGGAGTGTGACTCAAATGTCCTGTATCCAGAAATAATGGGCCAAACCCTCAGCTAGTGTAAGGCAGAGTAGCTCCATTGACTTAACTGACTTGAAACAGCTGAAGATCTGGCCCAACAAGCAATAGTAATGATAATACATCATCTACCTTCCCTGTTACAGTAATAGTGCATACTCTGTTTCCATGCTCAGGGTGGCAAAGGTGCAGTAAGTGCTTGTGGGAAATTGTCAGGAAAGACTATCAAGGCGAAAATAACTTCTGAAAATGAAAGTGCAAGTAATGACCCTGCCATCCTTCCCCCACTAATCTACCTCTGTTTTTTATTTTATCTTTTGGGTATATGATTTTTGGATGGAATGAAGGACGAGGAAGCAGAAGCCACACTTGGCTGCTAGAAACCAGCCAACCAACCACTGCAAAAATGTGAATTACCTAAATCATCAGTATCAGGTTAATGATGCAAAACTCTTACATGAAGGAGCCAGAACTACTCATATTTAATAAAACGAGGACACTTTATTTATGTCCTTGGTTGTTCTAACAGCTCATTTTCATAAATAATAAATAAACAAGGAGTATGTGCTTTAGGTTAGTCTGCTATATGGCTGATATAATTTGTTATATAAAAACATTAACATTTACTGTCCTACACAGACATGGGTGGTGAGATGTCCTAAATACCATCACCTATAAGCTAGTCAAGCATGGCATATTTCTGTTTCTATGGTGACTTTTTGATTTCTAAAGACAAGTTTCACTGGATATAGTATTGTATAAATAGAACTGAAGTCTGAGTAGTGTATATAACACCAAGATGGAAGGGACAAAGACTGAGTATAAAAGTTAAGTAATTGATCATTCACATTTTCACTTGCGCGATGCTATATACAATTCAAAGATGTTTTCCATGGGTGTCTCTTTATTTCCCTGTCTGGCGGCTGTGTCAGTTATTCCTCTTGGGGAAGTTCTGAGTCTAGGCCGGTTGGATTTGGTGTGGCATTGAACTGAAAGTGCTCTCAGCTTAGCACCTGAAGTCTATTTTTAAACTGTAGCCTCTATTTTGTAACTGTAACTGTGACTCAAGTGTTCTCAGAATATTGTTCCCCTTTGTGACACCGTTCCATTCCAGCAAAGGGATTTGGATTGTCAGTACTTATTGCAGTGTTTTATTTTGCACAACTACAGTAGTTCAGTTGTGTCATAAGCGTGGCCCTTGTGCCAAATAGGACCCACAGAATTCAACAAGGTGATTCTTTTCTGCCCTCATATTTTCTATAGAGATGTGACCCATTGAGACAACAGTGATTTATTTGTTTTGACTCAAGTGGCGTGAAACATGAGCTCTTGGCAAGCTGCTTTGGCCCTGCTGATGAGTTCCCACCTCTGAACTTCAAAGTTTTGGGTTCATGTGAGTTCATATGCCAAAGAAACCTAAATCTAAAACTAACCATCCCCTGCTACCCGCTCATCCATATCAGTGGAACAAGTCAGCTGCTGGATCCTATTCAGCAGCCACAGCAGGATAAGGAAACACTCCTCTGCTTTCACTGCTGCTCCTTAATAGCCCTCTGTCTTGCTCCATGGTTGATGTGCTACAGAATGTGTACTATGAATAATTTGTAAGCATCGATAAGGAAACCTATTCTTATCTGGTTAACCTGAAGGCTGAAGATCATACAAAGGGTGAGGTTGGTTTAGGGTTAGAGCATCGGGGGAGAGTGGAGTTATGAGAGCCCCCTGCTTTTTTCTCACACAGAAGATACCCCTAGATAAGAGTGTGGGATCCTAGGGTCTCTTTGAGAAAGAGGTGGTGTGACTATACCAGAACAGGATGTCCCATCCCACCCTTTCCTTGTCTACATGGAGACTCATTGCGCTGCAACCTGGGGTGTAAATCTACAGCTCACTAGTATGCTGTACACTAAATTGCCATGTGGACCCTGCTGCCAGACACTGAAAGTTCCACAGTGTGCTTGGATGTACTGCTTTTTCCATCTTCTCCGGTGTTCAGTGGTATAAGATTTGATGTAAAAGTCTCATATAGCTCTAGGTATAGCCACAGCTGGAGTTCATGAGAACCACGATTTCAACAAAAATCACCATCCTCTTAATAATAGTTTATTAAAAAAGTTCATATTTGCTAAGAGATGGGTAAGGGAACCTCTGTTTTTATGGAATAACAAATGAAAATCTTCCATATGCAATGTATAAAATCCTAGTGTTTTATTATGATAGGTAAACTGAATTGTAATCTTCATGTTGTTTTTGCTATCTTAGGGACAGTCCTGAGTTCGATAATGTATTACACTTCCACTGGAGTTCCAGTTACATATCTGATCATGATGGGCTATTTTAAAATGCCTGCTTCAGGTTTAGCAAAATATACCTATTAGGTTGGTCAGCTGAAGTTCAGTGAATTCATTTTGTCAAATATCTTTATCTCAATACCCTAATTAAAGCTGTCACTAACAAGGTGTCTTCAGAGCCTGAATGTGTATGAGTTCTCTGTCCAAATCCTTCAAGTGTTTCTCTGCATCTGCTTGCAATATTTTAACTTGCTGGCTTAACGGGTTTTAAGTACTGATTCCATGAGAAGCTTCGGTAGAAAGTATGAGAACTTAGACTTAGAAGAGCATAAATTCTGGCCTTTAGATGGCAGTGTATACCTGTTGAAAATTACTTTTTACCATCAGAGGGTGAATCTGCAAAGCAGAAACAATTTCTACAGTAAAACTCAACTGAGGTGGTCTTATAAAGCTAAAATAAAATGATCTGTGATCTTATCAGGGTTCACTGTTGATATTCGGTTGTGGAAAACAATGAAGTTGCTATGCAGAACATTTTTAAAAGTGTTAAAAATAATAATAATGTTTAGGCATGGACTCATCAAAGCAAAGGAGATCTTTTTAGCTTTGCTCTACTCCATTGTGCAAAGGTACTGCAACGATCTCACAAAAGTTCATCTCACCTTTGTGTGCTGTAATAACTAGATGCCATGGCCAAATTTCATCCTGAGATGCACATACGGTCTCATTGCTTTCAGTGGGAGATATGTGCATGTATTGGTGTGCACAGATTAGACACATGGGGTTATTCAATGGTAGAAAGGTGGCTCTGTGCCTGAACTTTCTTATGATTGTCAGAATTTTGGGGGCTAATTTTTAAGTCCATGTTCCTGTTACTGATTGATGTGTAGTGTATCTGTATATTGTCTGTTTGTAAAAAGGCATGTGGCATATTTTAAACAATGAAATGTTGCATATTCATACCTCTGTGGGTTAATCAGTAGTTCCCAGATTAGGTACAAAAATTAGCAAAACAATAAAAATGGCTCAGTAATCAAGTAAGCTTGATATTTACATATTGTATGAGTCAGATTATGCTCTTAGTGCCTGTACACCACAGTGTTTGGCCCAATAAAGATATAGATACACCTGGAGAAACCCTATTAAAACCCCTGTGGAATAGCACAGGTGCACTTGAGAGCAGAATTTGTTTCAACATCTCCAAGAAAAAAAAGCGCATTGATTTGTTCTGCTTAGAACAGCACGTCTTTCCAATAAGACTTAGCCTAAAGAAGGGTAAGGATGATATTTTATCACAAACAAGTGTTTGATTCCCATGAGATTATTTTACGTTATGCTTCCTCTTAGCCCTGGTCTACACTACGAGTTTTGGTCGAATTTATTAGCATTATATCGATTGATCCGTGCACCCGTCCACACGACGAAGCCCTTAACATCGACTTCTAGGGCTCTTAAAATCGATCTCGCCACTCCACCCCCAACGAGGGGATTAGCGCTTAAAGCGATATTGCAGAATCGAACTAGGCTTAGTGTGGACGCAATTCGACGGTATTGGCCTCCTGGATCTATCCCACAGTGCAACATTTGACCGCTCTGGACAGCAGTCTGAGCTCGAATGCTCTGCCCAAGTACACAGGAAAAGCCCCGCGAACTTTTGAATTTCATTTCCTGTTTGGCCAGTGTGGTGAGCTCCAGGTGAGTGCAGATCTCATCAGCAGAGGTGACCATGATGGTGTCCCAGAACCGAAGACGAGCTCCAGCATAGACCGAGCGTGAGGTACGCGATCTGATCGCTGTATGGGGAGATGAAACCGTGCTAGCAGAACTACGGTCCAAAAGATGAAATGCCAATACATATGCCAAAGTCTCCAAGGGCATGCAGGACAGAGGCTACAACAGGGAGGCGCAACAGTGCCGCGTTAAAATTAAGGAGCTCAGGCAAGCCTACCAAAAAACCAGAGATGCAAACAGCCGCTCTGGGTCAGAGCCCCAGACATGCCGCTTCTATGATGAGCTGCATGCCATTCTAGGGGGTGCAGCCAGCACTGACCCACCCATGTGGTATGACTCCGTATGTGGATCATCAGAAACCACCGAGGAGCGTTTTCGGGAAGAGGAAGATGATGATAATCATGCTCAAAATAGCTCACAGACACAGCAAGGAAGCGGAGAAGCCCTTTTCCCCGACAGCCAGGAACTTTTTGTCACCCTGGAGCCAGTACCCTACAAACCCACCCAAGGCGTGCTTGATGCAGGAGAAGGGACCTCTGGTGAGTGGACCTCTGTGAAAGTAATACATGTTTTATAAACAAGCATGTTTAATGATTAATTCACGGCCAGTACAGCTACTGGAAAAGTCTGTTAACATGTTCGGTGATGGAGCGGAAAACCTCCGGGGACATCTCCAGAAAGCTCTCCTGGATGTACTCCCAAAGCCTGTGCAAAAGGTTTCTTGGGAGGGCAGCCTTATCCTGTGCTCCGTGGTAACACACTCTACCACGCCAGGCCAGTAGCACGTAGTCTGGAATCATGGCATTGCAAAGCATGGCGGCGTATTGTCCTGGTGTTTGCTGGCATTCAAGCAACATCCATTCTTTATCTGTCTGTGTTATCCTCAGAAGAGTGATATCATTCATGGTCACCTGTTTGAAATAGGGGGATTTTATTAAGGGGGTATTCAGAGGGGTCCGTCCCTGCTGGGCTGTTTGCCTGTGGCTGAACGGAAATCTTCCCCGCTGTGACCCACGTGGTGGGGGGAGGGGGAACAGCGAACATCTTGGGTGTGTGTGTGTGTGGGGGGGAGGGTGTCGATTAGGTTCGCGCTGCACGTTAACCCGAAAACCGCCACCCCTCCCTTTTCAATTGCCAACCCTTTTTAAATTGCCAGCCCAAACGCTGTTTGTTATGGGAAATGAGGGGGTTGCTGTTTGAAACCATTCCCACAGCCTATAGACTGTGGCTTACCATGGCTGCCTGCAGGGCCGGCTCCAGGCACCAGCAAAACAAGCTGGTGCTTCGGGCGGCACATTTCTAGGGGCGGCATTCTGGCACCGGCCATGCTGCCCCTAGAAATGTGCCCCAGCCGGCCGCCCCAACTCACCTCCGCGCTGCGCTGCTGGCTTTTGTGCGCCGCCGCCAGCTCGGCCTCTTCCCCTCCCTCCAGGCTTAAGAGCCTGGGAGGGAGGGGGAGAAGAGATCCTGAGTGGCCGTGGTGCGCGTCTCCTCCTCCCTCCCTTCCTCCCAGGCATGCCGCCCTCCCTGATGGCGCTCCGGCCAGGGAGAGCGAGGCAGCCTCACTCCCCGCCGGCCGGGGAGAGCGGGGCCACGGGCATGCCCCACTCGCTCCCCGCCGGCCGGGGAGAGCGGGGCCGCGGTCAGAGAGGCGGGCGGGGGTGTGTGTGTTTCGGCGGGTGTTGGGGTTGTTTTTTTTGTTTGGGGGGGGCGGCGTTTGGGGTTTGTTTTTTGTTGGTTTTTTTTTTTGCCTGGGGCGGCAAAAATGTTAGAGCCACCCCTGGCTGCCTGCAAGCCGAATTCTGTTGCCTGCCGGACCTGCTTGTGTGATCTCTCACACCAAACTGGCAGACCCTCAATATAACAGGCAAAGTGCAACCTTGGACCAAATGCACATGTGCTATGTAATGTTTGGAGCATTGTTCTCTAATATGTGTCTTTTAAACTACTCCTCTCCCGTTTGCTTCCTCCCGCAGCTGCAAATGTTTCAACTCCACCCCTTTCAACACCGTCCCAGAGGCTAGCGAAGATTAGAAGTAAAAAAAAAAAAAAAGAATCGAGACGATATGTTCTCAGAGCTCATGCAATCCTCCCACACTGAAACTGCCCTGCAGAATGCGTGGAGGCAGACACTGTCAGAGTCCAGGAAGGCAGAATTTGATCGCGCGGACAGGTGGCGTGCTGAAGACAATGACTGGCGGGATGAAGAGAGACAGCGGCGGGATGAAGCGAGTAGGTGGCGTCAGCGTGCAGAGAGAAGGCAGGATGCAATTCTGAGGCTACTGGAGGATCAAACGGAAATCCTCCGGCTTATGGCTGAGGAAAGGCGTATGGTTCAGGAAAGGCCGCCTGAGCCCAGACTACCGCTACAGCCCCTGTGTAACGAACAGCCCTCCTTCCCGAGTCCCATCACCTCATCCCCGAGACGCCCAAGAACGCGTTTGGGCGGCCTCCTTGCACCCAACCACTCAAGCCAAGAGAACAGTCCAAGCAACAAAAGGCTGGCATTCAATAAGTTTTAAAGTGCTGTGTGTCCTTGTCCTTCCCTCATCCCCTCCTCCACCACCCATCCTGGTGCTTCCCTTCCTCCACCACCCATCCCGGGCGACCATGGCAGTTACCCCCATAGTTCCCCCTCTTTGTTTTATGAATTAATAAAGAATGCATGATTTTTAAGCAACAATGACTTTATTGCCTCTGCAAGTGGTGACCGGGGGGGGAGGGCAGGGCGGTTTGGTTAAAGGGAAATAGAGTGAATGAAGGGGCGGGGCTTTTCATTACAGGGGAAAAACAGAACTTTCACACAGCATCCTGGCCATTCATGAAACTGGTTTTCAAAGCTTCCCTGATGCGCAACGCACCCTGCTGTACTCTTGTAATAGCCCTGGTGTCTGGCTGCGCATAACCAGTGGCCAGGCGATTTGCCTCAACCTCCCACCCCGCCATAAACGTCTCCCCCTTACTCTCACAGATATTGTGGAGTGCACAGCAAGCAGTAATAATAATGGGAATATTGGTTTCGCTGAGATCTAACCTAGTCAATAAACTGCGCCAGTGAGCTTTTAAAAGCCCAAATGCACATTCCACCACCATTCTGCACTTGCTCAGCCTATAGTTGAAAAGGTCCTGACTACTGTCCAGGCTACCTGTGTATGGCTTCATGAGCCATGGCATTAAGGGGTAGGCTGGGTCCCCAAGGATAACTATAGGCATCTCAACATCCCCAACGGTTATTTTCTGGTCTGGGAAGAAAGTCCTTTGCTGCAGCAGCCGAAACAGACCAGAGTTCCTGAAGATGCGAGCGTCATGTACCTTTCCCGGCCATCCCACGTTGATGTTGGTGAAACATCCCTTATGATCCACCAGTGCTTGCAGCACTATTGAAAAGTAACCCTTTCGGTTTATGTACTTGCTGGCTTGGTGGTCCGGTGCCAAGATAGGGATATGGGTTCCGTCTATCGCCCCACCACAGTTCGGGAACCCCATTGCTGCAAAGCCATCCAGTATGAGCTGCACATTTCCCAGACTCTCAACCCTTGGTACCAGCAGCTCGGTGATCGCCTTGGCTACTTGCATCACAACAGCTCCCACTGTAGATTTCCCCACTCCGAATTGATTCACTACTGACCAGTAGCTGTCTGGTGTTGCAAGCTTCCACAGGGCTATTGCCAGTCGCTTCTCTACTGTGAGGGCTGCTCTCATCTTGGTGTTCTGGTGCTTCAGGGTAGGGGAAAGCAACTCACAAAGTTCCATGAAAGTGCCCTTACGCATGCAAAAGTTTCGCAGCCACTGGGATTAATCCCAGACCTGCAGCACTGTGGTCCCACCAGTCTGTGCTTGTTTCCCGGGCCCAGAATTGGCGTTCCACTGTATCAACAAGCCCCATTACCACCATGATGTCCTCCTTGCGGGGGGGGGCCTTTTTTGAGAGAGGTCTGTGTCCATGTCCTCATCACTGTCCTCAGGGCGCTGCTGTCGCCTCCTCGCCTGCTGTAGCTGTAGCAGCTCCTGGTTCTCATTCTCCATATACTCCTGGACAATGCGCATGGTGTTCATAACGGCGATAACAGCCGCGGTGATCTGATCGGGCTCCATGCTTTCCCTGGTATGGTGTCTGCAGGACAGCAGAGTGGGAGCAGAAGCGGCGGGTGGATAACAATGGTGTCAGCAATATGGCGCCCGCATGAAAAAAGGCGCAAAAGGATTTTGGGCTCCCCCCTCCGCTGCTTTCCCAGAGGGAGGGGGGAGCGCAAGGGTTAGGCTGCTTTCCCAGAGGGAGGGGGGAGCGCAAGGGTTAGGCTCCTTTCCTTCTAACAGCAGATGGTACAATATGCCGGGAAGCAAGGGTTAGGCGCCTTCCCTTCTAGCTGCAGATGGTTCAATAGGCTTGATATCCATCATCATCTCCTGGCCCCTTCAAGGATTGAACTTGCAACCCCAGGTTTAGTGGGCCAATGCTCAGACTGCTGAGCTATCCCTCTGCCTGTATTATAGCGTGACTGAATCCCCAATAGACCTAATGTCCAGGCGTACGCTGGCTCCATGCTTGCCGTAGCAAACATGGAAACCACTGACTGCTGAGCTATCCCTCTGCCCATGTTCCAGGCAGTACTGAATCTCCCTTAAACAAAACGTAAAAAAGAGAATGACCAGAGTCACTCTGGTCACTCCCATTTACGTCCAAGCACCCCCGGCCAGCCACACCATAGGCCAGCCAGGAGCACACAGGGGATGATGAATTTCAAGCCTATTGCACAATCTGCAGCTAGAAGGCAAGGAGCTGCTGCTGTGTAGTCCCATGACTATTTATGGCATATTGCACCATCTGCTGCTAGAAGGAAAGGAGCTTATTCTGTGTAGTCCCACGACTACCAGCCTCAGGCGGAATGGCCCCCTCAAAGATTGAACTCGCAACCCCGGGTTTAGCAGGCCAACACTCAGAACGCTGAGCTATCCCTCTGCCTGTATTACAGCGCAACTGAATCCCCACTAGACCTAATGTCCAGGCGTACGCTGGAGATGTACGGTACTTTTGAGCTGAGCAGGCTTCCGTAGCAAACCCGGAAACCCCGGAAAAAAGGCGCGAAAAAGATTGCTTTCATGGAGGGAGGGAGGGACGTTTGATGGCTTGACGACATGTACCCAGAACCACCAGCGACAATGTTTTCTGCCCCATCAGGCTTTGGGATTGCAACCCAGAATTCCAATGGGCGGTGGAGACTGCGGGAACTGTGGGATAGCTACCCGCAATGCAACGCTCCGAAAGTCGACGCTAGCCCCAATGCTGTGGACACGGTCCGTCGACCTCATGGTCTTAATGCTCTTTAGTGGGGACACACACAATCGATTCCATAAAATCGGGTTTTAAAATATCGACTTCTATAATTTTGACCTAATTCTGTAGTGTAGCCATAGCCTTAGTGGTACAGAAGGGAATTACTGTTTCTGTGTATCACTTTGCCAACCATTACATATTACTTTCAGTCTACATATAATCCCAAAGAAATAGCATAGCTCCTAAACACACAAGTGTTTTAATGTACTCACACACATCAGTAATTATTTAGTTGACTTATCAATTCATGTAAATTGGCCCAGGAATAATGGAAGCTAAATACACAATTCTTGAATGAAAATTGACTCAGCTAATCTGGAAGAGCCATTAAATGCCACCTTTTGTGCAAATATTTTATCCTGCACACAACTGGGTGTTTATATATGCACACACTTTTGTATACCTGTCTATGTACTTGAGCAAATTTGTTTATTCATTTAGACCCTGCTCCTTTGCGCATTGACGTGAATGGCAAAGCTCCCATTTGACTTCACTGATAAAGGGTTAGAGCTTTAAGCCTTCAACTTGTTTCTGTTGAAGTCAATGGCAAGATTCTCATTGACTGTGATGGAAGCTGTGCTAAGAAGTGCTAAGCACTTGTGTAAATCAGGCCATTTATTTAGGCACCTGTGATTGAACATAGGACCCCAGCTTTAGGTATCTCTATTTGAAAATTGCAGGCAGGTAGTGTGGGCTAGGGAACGGAGGGAGAGTTGAATTTAGATGCTACTTCCAGCTCTACCACTGGCCTGCTGGATGACCTTGGGGAAGTCACTCTCTGTGCCTCTCTTTCTCCTCCCACCTTTTGTCTGTCTTGTCTATTTGTAGTGTAAGCTCTGTGGTGAAGGGAACTCTCCCCCCATCTATTTTTACAGCACCTATTGCAGTTGGGTCCTTTATGTGATAGAATCATAGAAATGTAGGGCTTTAAAGGACCATGAGAGATCATCTAGTCTGTCCCCCTGTGCTGGGGCAGGACCATATATACCTAAACCATCCCTGAGAGGTGTTTGTCTAACCTGTTCTTCAAAACCTCCAACAATGGTAACCTATTCCAGTGCTTAACTATTCTCATAGTTAGAAAGTTTCTTCCTAATAGCTAACCTGAATCTCCCCTGCTGCAGATTAAGCTGATTACTGAAGGTAGGACAAGAAGTAGACATGTAGAACAATTGATCACCAACTTCTTTGTAACAGCATTTAACATATTTGAAGACTATCAGGTCATTCCCTCAGTCTTCTCTTGTCAAGACTAAACATGCCCTGTTTTAACCTTTCCTCATAGGCCAGGTTTTTAAACCTTTTATCATTTTTGTTGCTCTCCTCTTTGGACTCTCTCCAATTTGTCCACACCTTTCGTAGAGTGGCACCCAGAATTGGACCCAGTACTCCAGCGGAGTAGAGCAGAGCAGGATCTCCCATGTCCTACATACAACACTCCTTTTAATACACCCCAGAATGATATTACACTATTGGCTCATGTTCAGTATTGTTTTTTTCAATCAGTTGTGCACCCACCTTACAGTAATTTTATCTATGCTTCAACACAAATGATGATATTTCAAAAGTGCTGAGAGCACACAAGCTCCCATTAACTTCAGTCGGAGCTACTGGGGGCTCAGTACTTATGAAAACCAGGTCCCTTATTAAGGCTTCTAACTTTAGGCGCCCACTTTAGATAATCTTGGCTTTAATCACTTGTCATCCTGCTCCTTGGCAGTAAATGATTGTTTCATATAGCTATGACTGTACACTTTGGACACTTGGGACCTAATTCTGGATTGGTTACCCACATTGTTTTGCTTGAGTCAGGACTGTAGAGTCAGGCCATTATGGGTTCCTAATATGTTTGCATTAAGATTTACAGGTACATTGTGACACCAAAAAGCCCCAGAGGAATCCAGGTTCAAACAGAATCCAAATTTTAAGTGTCCAGGCAGTTGAGTTTTTATAAATGTTATCTTTTGTCAGCACTTTTCTCTGCAAATCTAAACTTTTACTAATTAGGAAATACCAATAATATTTTTATTTTACCAGTTAATAAATATTTTTTGTGGATATGCTCTGACCCAGATTGGAGACATAAAAGGAATCATGAATATTAAGTGACTCCTCCTGGGTCACTGAAATCTGAACTTGCAAGTGAGTTCACTTCTCATGTGACCTACAAAGATATAAACTTTATTTTAATATGGAGAAATGTTTTAAACTTGATTTTACAGTATAGGGCTTTAAAATATTACAGTATAAATGCAGCTGTAAAAGAACAGCATTTAATATATCACAGATTTTTTTTCTTTCATTTTGGCACCGTAGCACTGCATTCACATTATTGCCTCCTATTCAGCTATACCCGAATGGATATTATAGACTAGCATACATCTGCTTAACATCATCTGAAAACAAACAGCGCTGCTATTTGCAATTTTAAGCCTGAGAAGAATTGCTAAATTGAGAAAAGGCAACTCAGAGTGATAGGACACTTTATTATGGGGAGAAATGCAGGATGCAGTCTGACTCACCTACTACAATGTGGACCAAACTATAGTGTACTTATGGGATCTTATACACCTACTTCCCCAACATTGTATGTGCCACAATATGTTCGTTCTGAAAGCACACACTTCCCATGGTCACACAAACAAGTTTCACCTGTGTTTTGGAATATTGTGCCTGTCCCTGGAAGGGGGCAGTCCCTGTAAAGAAAAAAGATACGCATATTTTGTTTGTGTAATAGCCTGCCTTGTACTCACTAAGATCTTATTTTTCACAGGATATCTATTCTTTAGACAGAGAGAGCAAATGGAGCAAGCAGCTATGTACCTGCAATATCCATGAACTGGCAGGCAGTGCACTTTTCACTGATAGCCCGTGGGGCCAGCAGGGTGGTGCTTTGATTATGTACATGTATGTTTTGACTAAGTACACATTGGCTTTCTGGGAATCATTTTGTGTACTTTTAAGGATAAACGTGCCTGGACTGGAAATGTGCAAGCACATCCATGTACTTACATCGCTTTTGCTTTAAATGTGAAAATTATTCAGAACATCTGAATGTGCTTTGTTACACAAACATATACAAGGAAATATAACACTACTGCAGAAAGAGTCCTTAACGATGCTCCATAATGAAACATTTGAATTTTGTTTAAGTTCAGTTTTATGTTGATCATTCCCTAAGGGAAGCAAGAAGAAAGGCAGGTAGATTTGTTACTTCTGTGCATCTCTTACCAAGCCAGCTATTTGCTGACGTACGTGCTATCAATTTTGACTCTTACCACCGTGATCAAAGCCAAATGAAAAACCAGTGCAATGTGAGGAAGAGGAGTTTCTTATTCTGCAACAGTTTCATAGGAGTTTGAGAGACTTTCAGAAAAGTGCAAGGTAGGTGCATTCAGTGAGGCCTCAGTTTAGCAAAAGCACTGTAGCACATGAGTAATCCCAATGAAATGGATAGAACTATTCATTTGCTTACCTTTAAGCACATGTTTGAGTGATTTGCCCTTGTTACTATACACAGGGCTTACCTCTTCCCCTCCCACCCCCCCCCCCCCAAATTTAGCGAGGTGTTTCATTTGCAAAAAGTGAAGCTGAATGCAGATTAAGTTGAGCATGTGGAACTTTATTAAATTCTGTGCACTGCTCTGTTGATATGGCTGAATTGCTTTTAGCCTAACTCCCTATGTTCCCTGTTTTCCTGGTGTCCTTTCAATAATAGTCCCTCCAGGGACCGTGGGCCCTCTGATTCCAGTTCCATTGATCATGTTACACTTAAGAAAGGAACTTAGGGTGAGGATTGCATAAGCATTGTGCTTTTGATTACAAAAGAAAGTTTCTTTGGTGAATAGTACTTTTCACCTTTTAGTTTCTTTGTTGCAAATACAGATATCTGATTTACCTACAAGTCTCATTCATTTGTACCTTGTACACGATCTTGTAGTATTTGAAAAACTTTCACTGAAAATAGAGAAATTATTCTCATTCATTGCAATGGTATGGCTAGAAAAATGATGGATGTAAACTGAGACCAGAAATCTTGAGCTTAAATCATTTTCCCACTCAGATTTAAGAGAATCTCATCTCCTGAGAGAAGTAACATCAAAATCACTTGAAATCCTTCTGGTTGCGACCTGAGAAACATCTATGGTACTGGAGAAAGACTAGAAGTAGGACGTGATCCTGCAACTGGAAGATGTGAGTTCTGAGTATAAGAGTGCTTGCAGGATCAAGTCTTATACTGAGTTCTGTCAAAAAGAAACTGATAAATAAAAACCAAAACCCAACCAAACAGAAAGTTTAAGAACAAATAGTCTGTGGCCAAGACCAAAAAAGGGGCTAGTGATTTTGGGTGTCTCCATTTTTTGGACTCCTATCTTGTCCTGATTTTTGGCAGGTGGTTAACTTCACAACTCCTGCTGAACAGCTCTGAATTGTGGGTGTTCACTGCCTCTGAAAATTAGGCCCAAGGTCTCAGTTTGGGCACTCAAAAAAGGAGGCACTCAGCTAGTAGATACCTTTGAAAATATAGGCTGAATTATGTTCATCCTTTCAAGGTCAGCTCTAATGTTAATTTCAGTCTTGCAAGGTGCTGAGTGCCCTGATCTTTCTTTCACTTCTAGGTGAAGTATATCACTTTCTATCTCCCCCCTCTCTTCTGTGGAATTATAATTAGATGTGTAAAAACTGCTCATCTGTGTGGTATTTGAGTACTATAAAGCCAAAATAGACATCCAAATCTTCATTGGCTCAGAGAGGGTGCTCTCCATCTTACCAGATAGAGCCTAGTTCATTGATTGTGTCTCTGGATGATATGGAAGGTATTTGGTGAAAGAAGTGTATGTTCGTAACAGATCCTTTTTTTGTTTGTTTTGGGGTTTTTTGGTTTTTATCTTTAAATCTCACATCAGTACAGAGTACATGTGCTAACCTTGTTGTGTGCTTGATTATCTCAGCTGCCAGGTCAATGAGAGCATAAAGCTCTTTCTCATTCCATAATCCTTCATTTCAGTAGCGTTCTGCTGATAGTCATTTTGAGAAGTCTCCCAAAAAACAGTTGCAAATCATTTGAAAAAAGGTGAGGCAAGTTAAAACGTGTGTATGTATGTGTTTTAAAGAGATTATCCCTATGAAAATGTGCTCTTTCTGCCAACATTGTACTGTATTTACACAGAAACTATTCAGGCACATGTGTTTTCAAAGAAGTTGCAATTTCCTGTCAGATTTTTTGCAGATCCTTTCTAACAGCTGTAGACAGAAATCCAGCTACTCCTGCAATGAATGACCTTCAGTCTTTGGAACCTGGAGAGTAAACAAACATTTATGCTACTGAGAAACCTTGCCATGGACAGAACATTAACATTACTATGCATTACCCACCTGTGACAATTTATTAGAAACTAATCCTATTTCTGCACAACAGTTATGAGTGCTTGAAAACTGAAACATTTTTTTTATTATCAAGTCAATCCTTGTAGGCACTTTAAGAGTTTGAAATGATAATGAGCTATGTCAACAATACAGATTACTTCAGGTAGAAATTGACAAAATATGATTTTCATTTTTGTGTGAACGTTTTGTTTTGACAATGTTTGTTTTACCTTTCAGGTCACTAGTTTCCATAAATTCCTTATGTCTTAGTAACATAGAGGATATTTTTAAACATAGCTCTTACATTGGAGTGTACATTAAATATTTGCTCAGCTGATTAAAACAGTTCTACATTTATTTAATGTTTGAAGAGTAAACAGTTTATTGAGAACTGAAATGTCTTTTTACAAACACACACACACACACACACACACACACACACGCGCGCGTTTCATTAGAAGGGCCTCTGTTATGAGGTTGCTATAACAAGGCTACCAAGTATTAAAGATCCACAGATAAGTACTTTTTATAAGTACTTTAATCCTAGTACTATAGTTAGTAGATGGCACTAATGGTGGGACAGTAGAAGTGGTGGTAGGGCCTTTGGGAAGGAAAATATTCTACTATATTTCAAATTAGCTAAAACATTATCTTACACACAGGGAAAAACAGTCTGGTGGCAATAACAACTCCGATTTAGTCTCAACAGTAGCAGTTGGTGCCCTTTGCATTGTACCTTTAAGATTGGGTATTTTGACTAGAGAGAAACAGAAAAAAACCCTCTAGATTGTTTTGAAGAATAGCAAGTGCAGAGTTACTAATGATGTGAAGCTTAAATACTTATTTTGTTGTATATAGAAACTGACAGTTTTGAGGGAAACTTCCCCTCCCAGATGTTACTTTTTAATGAAGAAAGGGGACAGGGATGAAGGAAGGTGGGTGAGTGGGGAAGGATCGGTTTTTGTCATGGTTTTAGACTAGTGGGAGACATATTTGACTTAAAGTGCCCTCCCTACACACAGGCACATCATACATCATTTGAAAGCTTATTATGTCTACTTTAAGATGAGGTATGATGTCAAGCTGTCAAGTGGTGCCATTAGCACAGAAACGGGGATAAACAATGACACCGTGAACACATTAAAATGACCATTTTGAAATATCTGCATTCATTTCTGTTGGTTTAATGCTCTATGTATTATTTCAAGACATAAAATTGGATTTCTTTATGACCTCAAAGCATCACAGCAACAATCTAAAGGATAAAAAATATCTAATAGTAAATTTGTACAGCTATCACTGAAATGTAATAGCACTGGTTGACATTTCTAGTCAGCATCGTTGTCTTGTTCATCATTATGATCTCTGGGTTACTGCAGTCTTCGTTGCCTTGGCAAATGCACAGTTCTGTGCAGGGAAGATTGTTCTCGCTACTGACACAGTTGATTGTGAAGTGACCCCTACTAATACTGACACAGATAAGGTCTTGTCAAAGCTCAGATACCATTGGGCCTTTGGCAAAAACAGGAAGTAGTTCATCCTAATCCCTAACATTTTTCCATCTGTATTTCAGTGGTGATCCAAAGTCTGATTTATATATGTGTGAAGAAATCCAAATCTTTGTTTGCCAACATGCTCTTGACATGCTCTTCAAAACTGTCCTTGTGTGGTGGGAGTTTGGCCAGTTGTTTGTCCTTTTTTGATGGCTAGATTGAGATGCAAGCAATTCAGGTCCCTGTGGGTCTCCTTTTCTTTCTCACTGTGGTCATACAGTTCTGCCACCAACTTCCTTGCTGCAGAAATTATGGTTTGTTGGTCACCCTCTCCCAATTTATTAAGATCTCTGAAGTGGTAAGCTCCTTTTGTTTTGACAACATTAAGCACAGAATTTTTTTCCACTACCCAATAGGGATGACACAGAGTCACATCCTGTGAATGTGTTCATCAGGAAGTATGTTGCAGAAGTCAGGAGTGAGTGCATCACAAATTGCATGCACAGGCATGAAGTGACAATTGTCAGTTGTGCTGGTGATGGTGCCTGTTTCAATCCACATGTTATCTGTGTGTTCCATTTTTGGAAAATAGTGAACAGCAAGGACCAAAACATCTGTTCCAGGTGACTTAATTACTATGGTTCCTTTGACAGCAAGAGACCCAAAAGTCACATTGGCACATACAGCATGCAGAAACATCCTTGTGTTTTGTTTCCTCTTGAGCTCTTAGTTCCTCTATAGAGGTCTTGGGCTTCTTCAGCACCTCTGTTAGTGATGGACTTTGCTAATACACCACTGAAAAGACCTCCATGGATGTGCTCCTACACTCTCAGATGCATTTTGGACCATAGATATAAGAGGAATTTTACAAGTGACTGCTTGTTGGAGGCAATGTTTAGAAATGTTTACTATGGCAGCACAGGGCATCCACCAATCACCCGGTATTTCTTGCATCCAACCTTAAATACTGTCTGGCACTCTCTCTTTCTGCAGTTTTCACAGAGTAACTGTTGCCACACTTTTCAAAGACTTTGATTACAGAGTTAGTATTGTCAAATCCTTTTAGGATCCGTGTCAGGTGCTCAGCAGCCTATTGGTCGAATGTGTGGGGTTTGTCTTCTTCCATAATTTGTATGACAGGATGGCATTTCTGATGTACACTGTGGTTTCTTTTGTTGCTGCTCTTAGCTCATGGATTCTTTCACCTTGAGCTTCAAGCTGATGTACTAATTCAGCTGTGTCTGTTCTCGTTGTTCCATCAACATGGAAGAAGGACATAGGCACAGGTATGTATTTGGTTAATAAGAACAGTTCAATTTAAACATCATCTCTGCATCTTGTTAAGGACAGGTCTCTGTGGAAAACAATTTCTGGACTGATAGGTGCTGTGATTGTTCCTCCATTGTCAGACTTAAATTTGGTCATCTTGGCCATGTCAGCAAATATTTTGATGCCAGATTTATTGACTGGGATGGAGAAGCTGTGTTCCATCAGAATCAAGGAGACCTCTCTCAGATCTCTCCATTTATTCATCCCCAACATGTGCTGTATTAAGTAGACTCTTGTACATCTGATGTTACCTGTATTTACTTTATTGGTAGGGAACAAACAGCCATTGTCTAAAGCAGCCCCCCCACAAAATTGATAAAGGGATATTTACCGAGCAGCTCTTTTTATACAGAGGTTGCCAGCAACTGTAACACACAATGTTCTCAGGCATAACAGACAACGTTCGTTTGGCATTATCCAACACATTTTTTATAAAATAACTCTTCCTGCAGTTGTTAGAACCTGCGAGAATTACAGAAAAGAGGACTTTCCACCTTGTATCCATTTTCAAAAGCCATAGGGCAGTATTTTAAACCCTTCTCTGGAGGCCCTCTTGCTGTAAACGACTTTCTGCGTTTTCTTAAGGGTCTTTGTCTCTATTTGCCACTGATTTTTGTTCCTTACGATAGAGGTCTGCTGCACCTCTATCTTTTTTTGGGTGTTCTCTCCCAGGGCCATGCTATAGTCCAGGACTAGATCTTTCAAACAGTCAAAGTTGATCTTTTCACAGTTTGCTATGTTCAGGGTAATCCCTTTGACTTTCATACAGGCCTTTCCACCCAACAGCTTTTACCCGTATGTTTTCAGGCCAGCTGACACAAACTCGGTGATGTGTTGATCTGGTGGGATCTCGCTTGTGATCCCAGAGGAGGGATCCAGTCATGCTCCCTTTTCACAAATATCACCGAGTCAGTGTCATGGTACAGGCACTGCTCTTGCAGCCGGTCTAGCAGGTTGTATAGTTCTAAGAGGGCATAAGTGGTGGTGAAACAGGCTATGAAGACGTTGGTATTGCCAGAGACCGAGTAACGGTCTTTTGCATGCTTCCAAGACACGCACACTGTTTCATCATCGATAAAATCGCAGGATGAAACCTCATAATTGGGGGGGAAAACAGGTACTGAAAGAGTTTGTCAGGGTCTCTCACAGTGCTGGTATTGGGTAGGTTTGTTCTTTGGCTGAATTTACCCCACAGAGAATTTAAAAACAGTTTAGTGATTTGGCACTTAGCGGGGTTCCATGTGATCTTGTGTTGGCGTAAATGCACGCCTTCTTTCTGGTAGAAATCGTTAATATACTTATTTGGTTTTTCTTCATCTGTGCACCAGCTGGGATACCCTAAAGCCTCTTGTTTCTGGCGGAGGTGTAATTTTATGTACTCTGAAAAGAGGTTCAGATTTTTCTTCAAAATGCCAGATTTCATAGATTTTAGCCACCGCATACCCCTTCGATATGTCCACGTTCAGTTCCACTGTGCACCAAATCCCCAGGATGGCCCTCTCCTTTTCAGTATGGGTGCATGTCTCCGGCTGCTTGATTGGTTTCTGCACAGGTTCAGCATAGCAGGAACATAAGTTTGCCACCCACTCTGACAAGTAACAATGGGGAAAAAGAGGCCTCGCGGGGGGTACCCTTTAACTTTCGCACTTCCAAAATAATTTGTGAGGTGTCCAAATTTGTCATGAACTATATTGGGGTGTCTGATAGTATTCTTTGGTTTTGT
This sequence comes from Macrochelys suwanniensis, assembly GCA_033296515.1. Lineage (NCBI taxonomy): Eukaryota > Metazoa > Chordata > Testudines > Chelydridae > Macrochelys > Macrochelys suwanniensis. The sequence goes on along the minus strand of CM065780.1, from coordinate 42,240,278 downwards.
TTACAAAAGGGTACAGGCTGGTAAAATCATAATAGTGGATTTCTTCACCGGGGTTAAGTTTGTAATATAGGTGGAGAGCGTTAGTCCTCCCCTCAAAAAGAGCATCTCTAGGCACGAGAGGCTGAGGCAGCTGGGCTTTGTTTAAGAAATCTGCAAGCTCCCTGTCTGTTTCGATCATCACCTCCCACTCGTGCTCTCAGAGGGTCCTCACTACATAACCAAGTCTTTTCAGCTAGTCGGTCTTGAGCGGTGTCTTGTAATAAAGAAACCCAAAAGTTGTCCCCGTCATAGGGTTCTGTGCTTTTTCACAATAACAGGTGACACAGCCATGGAAAAACACCCATTAAACTCAAAGGCCATGTGTACCCCATCAACACTGGTGTAACCATCTAAAAAGTAGGGGCCTACCTGTAGTTTCCCACCCTGTAAAGCATACCATATCTATATATTTTCTTTGTGAGTGGTATACAACAGCCGCTGAATAGAGGGGGTCAAATATCTCTTTTTCTGCCTGTGGTAATTGTCTGGAGGGAGAAGAGCTACTATGTTAGGCTGCAAAAACATAAACCTTTACATAGCCATGCAGACAGATGCCATCGTTATGTACCGGAAAGGATCCATACACAATTTTACCTTTGTGAATTTACCAGGGCCTCTCTCTACAATATCTCCTGTCTCTGTCATTTTCACGATCTCTTTTCTGTACAGGATACAGGCCTGTCTCAAAACTTTGACATCCTGCTGACAATAGTAGGTGAGCTCTTTCTGCAAGTCAAACGTCTCATATCTGTTGTCCCAATACCAATCAAGAAATTATATTTTCTCCCTGGGCATCATGCTGTCTACGCCATAGTGCTCCACCCCAGGCACAGGCCCCAAGTAATTTTGGTTTTCTAAAGTGTTTTTTAAAAAAATGTGGGAAATACCCTTTGCAACCTTCAAACCCCATCGCCTGCGGCAGCTTGCTAAGTTTCATGAGCAAGAAGTTTAAATAGTCTATAAAACAAATGCCCAGGGCCTTGACTTCCACACACATTAGTTTACTACCCTGAGTTATCAGTTCTGTGCACATCTTTTCCTTCAGTAACTGTCTAACGACGAAGTATGCGTTGTAACCTTTGGAATTGTGCGCTAGGAATGTGTAGTCCCAGAACTTTTTTCCAATAAAGGTCTTAACAAAGGTAGAAAGACACTCGCCACCCATAAATTCCCAGGATTTTTCAGACTTTAAGGACATAGAAAAAATGTAATTGGGCACATGCAACCTCGTCTCCTGCGTGCATTCAAAATCATAAAAAATATACTTTTCCGATGATTCGGGCTTTCTAATGCTATCCATAAAACACAGGTGGCTGTCTACAGCACCGGTGATCAAACCTTGACACTGCTTACAATACCTCCCTTTACACCTGTGCCCCTTTTCCACATAAAACTGACACATCACATAAAGTTTTAGACAGGCATTCAGCTTGTTTTTTCAATGCACAGTTGACATGGCTGTCTAAACACTCTTTGGAGCAACAATACAGTCTTCAGCTAGGACACCTCATCTGCACGCCCACACTGTCTGAGTACGTTGCGCTCAAGCAGAGGTGACAACGATAGCTGAAAGAGTGGTTGTGACTGTACACCATGTGGCAAAACTCACAATAATTTTTTGCACCGAACAACTTTTTCACATCCAGAGCTCCATATTAATGCTCATCGTGCAACAGGATGAAAAAAGTCTTGGGGTACACTGGGCCTCCCGTTTAAAAAAAAAAACAACCCACCCACCTTTCACTGCATAAAGCACCACCTGTATGTTGACTCCTAAATGCTATTCAAACGCCACTATGTCGCTGAGCATAATCTTTTTTTGATCTGACCACCCCAGTTTCTCAAGCAACTTTCTTGCCTCATCTAACAATTCCATGTCTGTGGGTTTACAGTCGGACATGATGGCCAAGAGCCCACCCACAAAACACAGATGGGTACCGGTGTAAGTCAGGTCTACTAAACACTGTCTCTTTTTATGGATGATTTCACTACTGAGAATAGAATTTAAAACTCTACCCATATTTTGTACAACCATCACAACGAGGCACAACGTCCCATTGACATGCATTTCTCTATTAGTCTAGAACAGCTTTGAGGTCTGATTTTAAGAAATCTTCAGTGGACAGCTCATCCCTAGTTCTTCTTACCAAAAACAAAGGGTTGGTTAAATTACAACTCTCTCTAAACGTAACTGAACGCAATTGTCAGGGGCTACCGTACAGTTAATGTCATTGAGAACGAACTATATCCCCATGTGCAGCTTCAACAACCTGTGGAGCTGAATTTATTTGCTCAAGATTAACAAAATGAAATTCCTCACAATACACCGAACCCCCAAATCTAGGTAATTCCGATTGCCAACTTCTCATTCGCTCCATACACACTGGTGGGGCGGGGCGGGGGTGTCTTCATCTACATTTTCAGGGTTATTTGGGGGTTCCTATATGGGACCATCAGCTGTGACTTCTACGTCAGAAGCTATTTGAGAGTCAGACTCGTGAGGATCATCAGGAATAGACAGGGATCGGTCTAGAGAGCCTTCTGGGGAATTTTCTAAATCAGACTCTAGTCACCACCACTCTGCAGATTAGATTCTGCCTCCCCATTCTCAGCAACACCAGTTTGAGAGCCTCCAATAGGGGGCATCTCTTTCTGTTTTTTTTCCCTCCTCATCACCTCTTTAGCCTTTTAAAAAAAAATTACAGCAACCCTGGCCCGTAACTTTTGGGCAGCCATCCGTTTATCCCTGAAATGCTGTCCCTCCCTGTTGTTTATGCCTTAGCTCATGTGTACCCTTGAGGCTGCCCCTTTTACCTGGGCCCCTTACCACGACTAGTAATGCCTGGTCAGAGCCACCCTCTGGAAAAATTGAAGTATTTTTCAAAAAGTCACCCAAAAAATAAAAAAAGCTTTTGTATTTTTTATGTAGTTTCCAGTCCTCCTTTCTTTTAGAACCTCTGTGGATACAGCGTCCATCAGCTTTCTGAATGAAACGTCATTTTTCCCAAGTCTTTTTAGAATACCGAAGAGCTGTGCCAAGCTTATTGTGTTGGAAGAATAGTTTGTAATAATTTTCAGATACTTCATAAGGAGATACCCCAGCATCGCAATCATTAGAAAAGATTTCCTTGTACCTATGACTTGCTGTTGCTGAGCAAAAAGCCACAGACACAATAAAAATCTGCCTGAATGCTTTTCTTGCACATGCTCGTAAGTAGTTTTGAAGATCAAATTGTGTCTGTAAATGTTGATTTCACTGTACAAACACACACAATATTTCCATTTTAATTTCCAAATAGAAATTTACACATGGCAAAGTGACAGAAATGCTGCTTGAGAACTTGAGTTTGATTTAAGGATATTGTGTCTATTTTGAAATGTGATGTTCAGAATTTGGGTTTTGATGGGTATAAAGCTTTAACTCTTTGAATCTCAATGTTGACCAACCCCACCCCATAACTTTTAGCAACCTCAAAAATTTAATTGAATAAAAATATGCTGAACACCCATAATTTTGTGCAAATGTGAAAAATTAAATTTGATAAAAATAGAAAAATGCTTAAAAATAAACCAATATTATCCATCAAAAATTATACAAAAATAAAAATAGAATTCTGCCAAGTCTACTTGTATGTTACAGTCTGTGGCAGGCCATTGTCGGTAGGCTATCAATATCCAGTCATTTTTGATTCACCAATAAACACACAGTTATGTTTTTCCCATAGTTCATTTATATTATCATCTTCAAGTGCTCTTCCAGATAGAGAGAGGGCCTGTGGAACATATCTAGAGTATTCTGATTGTTTGGCACTTGGCTTTATTTATTTATTTATTTATTTTAGTTTGGATACATTTAAAGTGAGGGCAAATAGATAATGCAAAAGAATAGTTTATCACTGATAGCTTCTACTTACAAATTGGTTCTGAATGAAATATATTCATTACTGTGATCTAATGCAGTGAGCATAATGTATTTCACAATAGTGATGATCTGTACCACTGGTAATTTTCCTTGGCCTCACTTGCCATCGGTGTTAGGGTGTGCTAATTCATACTTGACTGAATGTAAAAATTATATTTCCATATTTATAAATTGTTAGATGGTGGGTGGATTTACTAGCACCTGCAAATGTTTGAAAAGCAATAGCATGACAGTCCCTCCCCACACCCTGTTTTTTAACTTAGCACTGGAACTTTGGAATCAATTGCCTGTGACCGAGGAAGTCCACACAGATGGCTAACAAAACCAACATCTGGGTCTTGATCCAGAAGCATCAGTCTGTTCTTTCAAGGGGGTTGCATCACAGCATTTTATATGTGGTCAGGTAAGGTAGCCCAAGGGGGTTGTATTAGTGTAACTGACTACATGGCATAAATGACTTCAGGGCCATGTGTAAACATCAGTGCGCGTTAGGGTATCCTGCCCACAAAGTATGCAAAAGCACACACAGATTTTAGATATATGTATGTGTGTGTGTCTGTCTAAATATGAGTTGTGAATACAGCAAATCTATAGCAGGCTATTCGCATGCCTTGGGGTGTTCTTCTCTGTCGCCCCTGTGGCACGTGCACAGATTGCGCAGTGTATATTGGATAGGAGGCAAACTGCAGCAATTATGAGTGGGGTTTGAGGTGCTGGGTTCACCCAAGCCACAGACTGCACTGACAGCACAAAGCTCTAACTGGCCTGTGTAGACCCTGCTAGCCTACTCTAAAAGGTACCTCTAGGGAGGGGACCAGCAGGGGCTACGCAGGGCAGTCAGAGCTCTGTAAAGTCAGCGTGGCCCTGTTGCTTGGATGGTAAATTCAGTGCTCCAAACCCAGCTGCAACTGGTGCTGATGACCTTGACCAGCAGCAGCTTGAGCTGCGACTCCAGAAGTCTGGAAGAGGAGGGATCTAAGGAATTGTTTTGTTTGGGGTTTTTTTCACTGCCCAAACCACCTACTTTAGGAAGCCTGTGGGAGACCCCAGCACCAACCCATAAGAAAGTGCAATGTGCCCAGGATAGGGCAGCTCTATCCTGCCCTGGGTACTCTCTTCCTCAGTGCCCCTGCAGCCAGGGCCGGCTCTAACTTTTTTGCCGCCCCAAGCAAAAAACAAAACAAAAACCCAAGCGCCACCCCACCAAAACAAAAGAAACACCCCCCCGACGCCCGCCAAAACAACCCCTCCAAGTGCCGCCGCCCCGCCGAAACAATCCCCCACCCGAAACAACTGCCCCCCCTAACGACCGCCTCTCCCACCCAAAGCGCCATGCCTGTGGCCCCGCTCCCCCGGAGCAGAAGAGCGTTTTGGTTTTTTTTAAAACAAACCCAAAAAACCCCCCTGAGTGCCACCCCGCCCGAAGGTGCTGCCCCAAGCACGTGCTTGGTGGGCTGGTGCCTGGAGCTGGCCCTGCCTGCAGCACACAGTACCAGGCTGGCTCTGCTGCTGGCTGAGTCTGACCAGTCACTTTGACTGTGCCCTGACATGACCAGCTTCCAGGGACACAATAAGGGAAGAGCAGGTAGCCCATTGTCCCACCTTGGCCACAGACAGGGATGGGGGGAGAGGTGGTGGCTTCCTCTGGTGGAGAGGGAAAGGAAGGAGACCTCATATGCACATCCCACTTGCCCCAAAGTTCACACCACCACTGTGTAAACTATGTGTGCCTGATTTAGCAATAAGTTATTTTACCTGTCCCAGTGCAAGTGGAAACTAGGGTCCAGATTGTCGTCTCTTCTGGAGAGTACTATGAAAAGGGAAAATTACTTCCTCAAGATGGTGAGTTTGTCCTTCTGATTTGAAGCATTTTTGATCTTGTAATGTAATAAAGAAAAAGATTGCATAGAAGTATTGAGTTGATTTTTTTTACATTAATTTACACAAATCCAATTCTCTATAGGACAGGGGCTATGCCTATGTATTTGTAGGGGGCCTAGTGCAACGGGGCCCCAATCTTGACTGGCCTCTATGCATTTCTGCCATATAAACATTTAAGAACAATTTGATACAAAATAGAATTCTTCAGCCAATACGGCAGGCATGATTCACACTTAGACTTCAAAGGCTGTTAGGAATATTGACCAAGAGCAGCGAGAGGTTGTCACTGAGTCATAAGTCTGCAATTCCAACAGAAAGAGAGAAGGAAAGAACTTGATACAATGACCCAAATACCTGAGGGCTAGAATGTGTGTTATGCCAGCTGGAATCTGTGATTGCAGGAAATGTGCCTTGTTTGGCTAAACTGTTATCTAGTTACAAGAGAGTTACATGAGGTGTTATTCTGAGCTCCTTGCTTTTGATTTAATTACTTTCCCTAAAATAATGATTTTTAATAGATTGTTTAAAAATATTATTTTCAGTCTGTTATGGGGGGTTAATCCACTCAGAAGTAAATGTCTTGTGTTTGAGAAGTTGAAAGGCATCTGAGCCGCAACTAAGCTTGGGTTCTTTAATTGAAGAGATGGACCCATTTGGTCTCATCACAAAAGATACTATTGGCAGTCTAACTGTATAATTCCTAATCAGGGGGAAAGGGCAATGACTATCGATGAACGGAAAAGTTGATGGCCAACGGCAAAAATTGTCATAGAGTAGTTACATTTTTAATAGGGGTGCAGGTATTTTAAGAAGTAGTGAAAAATTTTGCCTGTGCAGAAGTTCATTTTTAAATAACGATAATGCATAATTTCTTTACTCATTCAGGACTTTCATTTACTTCAAAGTTTGTCTATATGTGAGCTGACTGAGAACTAAGGGATTTGACCAAATGTGTCCATATAAAAATACCCAAGTAATATTTGTGCATTATGAACTAATGAACTGTAAATTTGTTTTAAAAAGCTATATTTGTATTGAAAGAGCACCCAAAAATTACCTGTAATTGAAAAATCTATTTCAGTTTTGCCTACAATTTAAAGGTGAACAAATTTGACTTATATTAAATTATGGGGGGAAAGATTGCTCCAGGGAAGAAACCTTGAAATTCTGGTGATTTTTTTTTTTTTTTTTGCCCATCTAGATAAAACACCCAGACAATAAGAGTATATAATGGAAACACTCAGACTCTTTACTGTAACATTGCTAGCAGGCATTGCTACAATAGATGGACAATTTTGCAATAATGAATGAGTAGGAAGAAAATTAAGCAGTTTGCTGATACCAAAAAATGAAGCCAGAACGTATTTGGCCTCATGTGAGACTTTAAATGCATAGTCAGTTCATTAATGTAACACAGCCCTTGCATAAGCCTTGAGTAATAAATTCTATTAATACAATTGAAATGCCAGCTGTAAGAATAACTTACCGACTGTTGAATAAAATTGAAGAAGATGGGGTAGAATATTATATTCCACTTGCTCTTTCAGCTCTGCAAAATTAGTAGATGACAGGTTTCAGACCTTGCCAGTCTCATGGCAAGCATCCTCATTCCACTTCGTTCAGTCTAGGCCTTAGGGCAAGCCAGTGTTTGCTGCAATTTTGTACAATAATAGCAAGACAATTTAGCGGTAATGGATAAGTAGGAAGAAAATTAAGCAGTTTGCTGAGATACAGAAATGGAGCCAGAAAATATTTGGCCTCATGTTAGGCTTCAAATTCATAGTCAATTCATTAGTGTAATTTAGTCCTCATATAAGCCTTTGAGTGATAAATTCTACTAATACATTTGAAATGCCAGCTGTAAGAATAACTCACTGAGTGGTGAGTAAAATTAAGAGATGGGGTAGAATAAATCCTTCATTTTCATCTGACACATGAAGATTTATTAAGGCCTTTGCAAAAAAGAGTCCGCTTATTGTAAATGGATAATATTTAGGGAAAACATTGCAATATCAACATTACATTCGTGAAGTGAGTCTTTTTATTCAGTCAGAATGTTTACTGGGCCTTTATTGTGAAAATACTTTTCACTGACTTAATGGAGGATATTTTATGAACAGCTCGGTGCTATCAAATACAGAGTCTGCCTACAGAGTCTGCCTGCAAAGTTGGTGGAGTGTCAATAGGCCTTATTGGTTTAAATATAACAGTTTGAGTTAAATCTAATATATTTGGTGTCTGAACCAAATTCATTATTTCCGTCTAAACAAAAATATTGTACATGTTTTTAAAAATAGAAACTTTAGTAAATATCAGTTGAGCAATACAAAGATGGGGGCTGGGATTTTCAAAGCCATTCAAAGGAAGCAGAGTTAGACTTCTGCAAATCCTGCCCCCAACAGCTACAAAAACAGCCATGTTAGAAAACATTTTGTCACATAAATGGTCAATTTAAACAAGATGTATTCAGGTTTAAGACCTTCATCCTTCAAAGAGTGCCACATAGTTGAAGGAAGAAGCTTCATAGCAACATCAGGTAACTTAGTTCCCCTACCAAACTCAAAGTGTATATTTGTGAGCTCTAGAAGTATGATCAAATTGACCTTTGGAAGGCATTTTGATTCAAGATGGACTATTTTGGCTCAAAACTCTGAAGGGCCTGGTTTCTTTGGTGAGGAGGGCTATATAGGTACTTGGATGGATGGATAAATGAATCTGTGGAATGTCACAAAAGTTGACAGAGGGTCTTTAATGGCTATGCATAGCTGTGATTTTGACGGTCTTATTTGAAAGACCCTTGCACAAACTGCACAGAGCCTAATCTGTCGCGGAAAGACAAAAGGCTGTGCCAACCTTACTGGGATTTGAACCTCTGGTTTAAGTGAGTCAAAATTTGAAGCTTCAATCACTCAGTCATCCTCTCTGGCAGCACCAAAAAAAAAAAAAAAAAGTGGGTAGGAGGTTTTGAGTAGGGTAGGTAAGGCAAGCACTGAGGATATGACATGGATATGCTTGTTTGTGACAATGGTGTGTGTGAGGCAGAGATAAAGCTGTCTCTACATAATGCTGCCAAATAAGCGGAGCCAAATCCACCAAGTAGGCCCTAAAATGTTGCATGCCTCCCATCTATCATTCTTCACCCTTTAGTCTTGATGTACCACTAAAGTGGAGCCTCAGAAACAGCTATCCTTGGCTGACTCTGCAGTTCCTCCTCCTGCTTGCCTATCCTCCTGCCCGAGAGGCCCAACTCTTCCCTCCTCTTTCCCTTGCCAGCTGGCATATGTCTCCTCCAGCATGCAAATCTGGCACTCTGTTACAGCTCCTCCCCTAAGCTGGCTGGCACAGCTTCTAAATGCATGACAGCTGGTAAGCCACTATTCTGGGTTTTCCTGCCCACCTGCCTCCACTTGCTGCTGATGTTTCACATTCACCTGCCTTCCCTTCCAAAACTGTTCCCCAGAATTGATGCAAATGTCATTCAGGCCTTTTGGGCTTATTGGTTAATAGGCAGGCAGGCAAGCAGCATGGAGAAAAAAAGAGTAGCAAGGTGAGTCTCAAAATGTTTAAAGGATGAAATGCAAATATAGAAGTTCAGATTATTAGCTGTACCTTATCCAAACCTCATGAGTCTACAAAATGTGGCTGGAAATTTCACAACATCTTCCTTTTTTTCATCATATGTTGGCATTTCTGTTTCTGGTGCCTGATGAAAGCTGGAGGTGCAGAGAGATGCAAAAATGAAAACCAATGGGGAAGAAAAGATACCTAGCCTTTTTTATGTCTCTAAAAGGTTTGTTTTGAGCCGCATTTGCTATTATTACTTTTGATCTTATTGGTTGGTTGACTTATTTGTTTCAAATAATATTTGTATGAATTAAAACAGACTTTCTGCTTGTGATTGATGCTAATTTTCTTAGTGCATATTTTGTAATATGTAAGTATTTGCTGAATAATTTGGTCCAATAATTATCAGACTATTGGTTGTTTATAGAATAAAGTCTAGATCAGTGATATATATATACTTGGTGCTTTAAAAGGACCAGTTTCACAAAGCTGAAAACAGTTATGAGCAAGATCATCTGGAGGAAGAATTTTAATCAGATGAACTTGAATAATAATTGGGAATTGTTTAAGAGTGCTTTACTAAATACCCCAAAAGCCACAATCCCCAATTGAGGAAGAAGACCATACTAGTTGAAAAACAGTCTGGTTTTTAAGGGAAGTTAAGGCAAAATAATATATAACAAATGGAAGCAAGGGTAAGTTGATAGTAATGAATATAAATCAGAAGCTAGGAATTGTATAAAATTGATAAGGGAAGTAAAAGGACACAAGGAGAAATTTATGGCCAGCAGAGACAAGGACAATAAGAAGGCATTTTTAAAGTATAGTGGGAACAAAAGGCATCCTAACAATGGTATTCATTCATTGCCAGATGGAAGTGGGAGAATTATCGATAATAATGCAGAAAAGACTGAAGTGTTTCATACATATTTCTGTCCTATATCTGGGGAAAAAAACAGATGTGCAGATGTAGTCATATATAACACTCTCTTTCCATTCCACTAGTACCTCAGGAAGATATTAAATAGCAGCTACTGAAGTCAGACATATTAAAATCAGCAGGTCCAGACAACTTGCATCCAAGAGTTTTAAAAGTACGGGTTTATGTAATCACTGGAACTTTAATTTGATTTTTAATAAGTCTTGGAACACTGACTGGGGAAGTTCCAGAAAACTGAAAGAAAGTTAATGCTGTGCCAATATTTAAAAAGAGTAAAAAGGATGGCATAGATAATTATAGGCCTGTCAGTCTGATATTGATCCCTGTCAAGGTAAAGGATCAGCTGATATGGGACTCAATTAATAAAGATTTAGAGGAGGGTAATATAATTAATGCCAATCAACAAGGGTTTATAGAAAATAGATCCTGTCAAACTATCATGATATCTTTTTTGATGAGATTACAAGTTTAATTGATAAATGTAATAGTGTTGATTGTAATAGACTTAGACTTTTGTAACTTGACTTACATTTGACTTGGTACCACATGACATTTTGATTTAAAAACTTGAAAAATATAAAATTAACCTGGCACACATTGAATGGATTGAAAGCTGGTTTACTGATAGATCTTAAAACGTAATTTTAAATGGGGAATCCTCATTGAACAAGTGTATTTCCAGTTGTGTCCCTCAAGGACTGGCTATTTAACATTTTTATTAATGACCTGGAAGAAAACAAAAAAAATCACTGATAAAGCTTACATATGACACAGATTAGAGAAGTTATAAATAATGAACAGGACAGGTCACTGATACAGAGGAATCTGCATCGCTTTGTAAGATGGGCTCAAGCAACAACATGTGCTAAATTTAAATGTGTACATCTAGGAACAAAGAATATAGGCCATATTTACAGGATGTAGGACTCTATCCTGAGAAGCAATGACTCTGAAAAAGATGTAGGGGTCATGGTAGATAATTATCTGAACATGAGCTCCCAGGGTACACTCTGGCCAAAAGGTTTAATGCAATCCTGGGATGCATAAACAGGAGACTCTCAAATAGGAGTAGAGAGGTTATTTTATTTCTGTATTTGGCACTAGTGCGACTGCTGCTGGCATATTGCGTCCACTTCTGATGTCCACAATTCAAAAAGGACGTTGATAACTTGGATACGATTCAAAGAAGAGCCACTAGAATGATCATAAGATTAGAAAACATGCCGTATAGTGATAGACTGTAATAAAAGAATCCATTAAACATTTTGTTAAGATTAATAGATTTGGCTCCTTGAGTCTATCTACATGTGGAACCAATATTTAATAATGGGCTCTTCAATCCAGCAGAGAAATATATAACATGATCGAATGGCTGGAAGTTGAAGCTAGACAAATTCAGACTGGAAATAAGGCATAATTTTTTAACAGAGAGTAACCATTGGAACAAGTGATCAACTGTCATGGTGGGGTCTCCATGATAGCCAATTTTTAAATCAAAATTGCATGTTTTTCTGAAACATGATCTAGGAATTATTTTAGGGAAATTCTACGGCCAGTGTTATATGGAAGGTCAGATTAGATGATCACAGTGGTCCCTGGAATCTATGAATTATGAACTGTCCACTTTGCCTATTTGATATTTGTTCCTGTTGTGTGGCTGGTCACCTAGGTCACATGGGACTGTTTCTGCTGTCTGAATGGGTAACAGTATCTATAAATGGGAAAATAACAAATGGCATAAAACAAAATTTTGGTCATGCTTTTTATTATAGGTACATTTATAAAAAGCTTACAATGGATTTATTATTAACAGATCTTATGATCATGTTACAGACCTAAGTAGACTGTGATACCTGCACATCAGTAGAAAGTGTTATAGATGGTTATAAGCCATAGTTATAAACAACCAATTGACATGTCAGAATCTAACAATATGTAACAATTGATTAACCATTTGTTAAAACATTATCATTTAATGAAATTTTATGATCTATTTATAAATCTACTTAAAATTGGGTCACATTTTATATTTATTACTATTCATCATTTATGCTAAAATTTGTGAAAACTTCAGAATTGACCGGTATTGTTAACCTGTCAGTTATCTGAATTCTCATGAACTATGAAAAATAATAAATGTCAAAAATAGCAAAGTAACCTTGGGACTTGGACAGTTAAATAAATGTGCAAAATAGTTTCTTTACTATTCAACCAGCTCTAGTTACTTTATTTGAACTGCTTCAGCCATCCTCATATATACTTTAGGTCAATTGTCCAAGAGATAATTTTCCATACTTTCCCTTAGAAAGGTATGGCAAAATGTAAAAAAACATGCCCTGTTTAAAACTGGAAAGGAAGTGCTTGTTGAAATAATCTTTACTGTGTCATTTGCAAAGAGGTGGTTTTATTTGTGTAGGTTTATACATGGATTCAAATGCTGAACATTTCCACATTCCAATTTTAAATAGGAATCTGTCTGTGTAGCCTAATGCAAAAAGTACTTGTTTGCCAGATCATGATTCTATAGAATTCTATTTATCCACAGGCTTGAAATCCTTCACAGCACTGAAACCAAAAATTTAATATTTTATATAAACAATACAGTATGCTTGATCTCTATTATGCCCTTTGTCTTCATGAGTGCAGAGAAAAGGGATAACTCACGAACTGCAGTGGCTGTTGCACCCCTGCTGAGTTATCCCATCTCTCTTTGCTTATAAGAAATGTTATAACAGAGATCAGCCATTATATAAATTTATTTATTTTATTTATATTTTCCTTTCCCCATGCTGCTTTGCAGGACTTGAAATGGCTTGAGATGACAAGCATGGAAAATTAAAACATTTGGAAAGTGGGGGAATAAAGGGTTCTGAATAGAGTGAAACTTTTGATGACTTGACGTTATCAGTAAAATAATAAATGCATTTTAAACAAGAGAAAATATCACATGGAAATATCTCTTCACAGACATTCGGCCAAAATAATTCACTTCAGTGGAGTCACAGCAGGGAAGAATTTGGTGCAGGGTATGACAAATCCTGGTTGTATGTCAAGATATTTGTGTGAAATTGTTTAAACTAGGATTGGGCCAGCGGCAGCAGAGAGAGAATTGTTAAATACAATCATGCACTGGCTGTAGTTGCTTGAGCAAGGTAATGAAGTTGTACATTTTGACAAGGTAGTCACCCCATGCCTCTTCTAGAACAGGTGCATTATACATATGTTTGTTCTAATTCAGCCTTTGAAGGAGAGCAGTCTTCTGGCAGAGCAGCCATCTTGTGTGGAGGCCACTAGTATCCCTTCAGATCAGACACATAGGTACCTCCAATTTTGGTATTGCACATGGCCCAAATCCTGAAGAACTTACATTTTTTGCTCAGTCCACTGTTCGCTCAGGCAAAACTTCCACAGACATTAATGGGAGTTTTGACTGAGTACAATAAGATTCAGCCCAGTGGGTGGGGTCTGCTATGGCTCCACCCCAGCAGCCCTTGCCCTGTACCATTGGCCCACTCTCCATCTAGAGTGGTGCTAAATGAAGGAAACTCTCCCATCCCAGAGAGGAAGGAAAGGCCACATGGACATCACTTTTGTCCAGTGGCAGCAGTAAGGCCTTTCTTCCTCTTGGGAGTAGCAGAGGTGGCAGCAGGTGTTTCCTCTCCTCTCTCCTGCCCAGAGAGGCAGAGTGGTAATATGGAGGCTCTTCAGTGCTTGCTTCAGCCTTTGGGGTAAATCTCCTCAGGTGTGTGGAAGGGCTGGGCCTGTTGCTTTTTTCTCCTTCTGTCACACACACAGTTCTCTGCTGGGGTGGTGAATCTCCCAAAACAATTGTTCTTGGTATTGACAGCCCATTGAGATTTACCCATCTGAGACTTGTTTCATGCCGTCTGCAGAGCTAAAAGGGCATCACTGCGTCAGTATCATTTGGTTCATGTTTCAAGTTTTTCTTCAGAACCAAGGGGCTAAAACGTCTTGCACACGCAAACTTTTTTTTTTAAATTAAAGCTAAGATTTTCCAACAATCACATGACTTCAGGATCTGGGACCCTGGTCCTGGGGCTTTTAGTGCCTGAGCCTTAATCCATCCTGTCAATTTGTTGCCTGATCTATTGGTTTGGTATTATCTAGAGTTTCCAGTTTAGCATGACGTGTTTTGGTAGGGTTCAGTTGCCTTTAGATTGGTCACAGTATAACAGTTAATGTGAAAGTGAGGACACCAGTGTGCATGTGGGGGAGACATGTGGACTTAGGAAAGATCTTCTGAATTTGTAATAGTTTTATTAGTACAATAAGCAATATCATAAACACTATAATATAGCAATAATATAGGGCATCCAGCTCTTGCATACTCGTATCACCCTTTGCAGGAAGCCCCATAGTAGGTGAGATGACTCACTAGTAGTTTATGGTCTGGAAGATTCCAGAACATCTCCCTGGGGTACGCTGGCCGAGTACCAACTTTGTTAATGCTTTACACTAAAGCCCCCTATACCGTATACATAAGCAATAGGGATTTCATCCCCTTTTCCTTTTCTTTCCCTAATAATGTTGGGGTGCTCTTATCTCATAGACTATCAAGCCATTTACCTGAAGCTTATTAACACATAATTAGTTACCATGGCATTATTGTGGTTGAACATCTGCTGATGCTCGTAACATAAAATATCCAAAGCTGGTACAAACTAGTGTTCAGTGCTTACGTGTCAGCTGTTGAGCAACAATTACTTCACATAGCACTCTATCTTGGGACATCTTGTGATGTAGGGTCACTTACTGGTTAGTTGCTTATATCAAGTCATTAGGCCTTAAGCTTCAGTTAGTTTGACTAAGCTGTTGTCTTACAGGGTTGAGGCCTGTAGGTTTTTGTGTTATTGCCTTACTCCATACCTGTACCTTATCTAGCATATGCCTATATATTTATAGCAAAAAAGCAGGCTATAACCTGTGACTATGAGAGAGAACTTAAAGACAAATTCTTTTCCTGGGGATTGTCCTGGAGATAGGAAGGGAAAAGATCCCTCCCCACATTCTCAGGCAATAAGGGTCATTCCAGGTGTAGCTTCAGGCTGGAATAATCTTAGTTGCTTTAGTGAACCTGCACTGCTGTGTGCAATCACTAATGGACCTGCATTGAAGACGATCCATTACATGCAGTTGAATGAGGCTGCATGCATACCAGGGTTTTCCCCAAATCCTACAGCTCCCACTCCTGGCACAGTGGAACTGGGATCTCATGCCCTGCAGAGAAGAGGGATATGCTCCTTCTCTAAGTGGATATGTATTTCAAATGTATTAGCACCAGATCATTTGATACAAAAAATTCAGGCAATTTTTGTATCAAATATTTGTCTCTGTTTTAATGTGAAAGGAAACATAATAAAATAAAAATAAAATTGTCCATTGAACTGTTTTCTTCTGTGCTGCCAATTGGTGCAGTTGTGAGAAGGGAGCACTAACCAACTACTCTACTACAGGCAGTACAGCTGCTTTATTAAAATAGAAATTCCAGGTTAATATCAACTATTGACCCTTTGGGCAGCACTTTTATAGGCAAAAAGAGACATTTCCCAATGCTCTTATTGATTTCCAGGTATAATTTCCCTTCTCTGAAACCTATCCAAAGTCTCACCCTGTGTAAAAGTAATCATTTTCTTTATGAATCAATCAGACAATCCATGTGATAGACTACTCTTTGGGGGTGGGGAGAAGGGGAGATCATAGTCAAAAGGAAACCTGACCTCATAAGAAGGTTTTATATTTGCAGGGCCTTAGGGCATTGCATTCCCTGAAATCCAAAACCAAAAGGCAACTCCACAAAAACAATAGCAATGGTCACACCACAAGTTTACTATAGCATCATCCTGATTTTGTTGCAGAGTGAACATGTTATATTTGTGTGTGGAAACTTGACATCAGTCAATTTCTATTAAGCTTTTCCCTGATAAATTCCATTCTCCGAATGGCTAGCCCTCTCTGGTTGTTTTGCAGGCTGGACTGCAGTTGTTATGCTGTGTACATGAAGATGTATTTGTTTAAGAGGTCCAGTCATCGTGCTAAATAGAATCGCTCACTTTGGTTGGCAAATATTTACTCAAGCTGTTACGCTTTTATGTATTTCAGCGACTCACAATGTTTGAGAGCTCAGCAAGCAAACAAGAGCAGGTACAGGAAGTTATTGTGATGTTTTGGACTGATGTTTGTTTTTCTGCTGCTGATGTATGTTCTCCAGTGTATGTGACTTGTTACTAATGACCTTGCTATATAGTGTGCTGCAGTTGATAAGGCCAACGGCTTTAATATAATACAAATACATTTTACATTTCCACTTGAAGAGTTTATTTTAATTGTGTTTTGAAATATATTGTACCCTAAAGGCTCTCTTCCCTGTAATGTACTTCCGTGAAATAAAACCCTGCAAAGAATGGAATGTGTAATGGGATGGGATGTAATGGACAGTTTTTGTATTCAATATGAGAAGTAGCTCTTAGTATCCATTCAACATATATCTAAACAATCCTGAGATATGGAAGAAAATTAAACAGTGGCCGGAAATAATTGCTTCTCTGAAATGTCTGGCTTACTCATATCTCCTGGGGTGAGGTCGGGGGATGATAAATATTTATTTCATGGCCTGCTGAAGTTTTTTACTGTCACTCTTTCCATCTCCTCTCTACTGTTTCAGTACAACTTCAGAATCATAAAGATAAAATATCTATATTGTATATCTATACTGAATACTCCCTTTCTTGTGGATTGCTGACTAGGAATATTGAGAGAGTGTATTGCAGACAAGGTCCTTAGTGCTTCGTGACCACGCTCCAAGTTTAGATCAGGCCTCAAAACCAATGGGAAGAGCCACCCATTGTTCAGTACTCTAACAGAAGGAATATAACTAAAATGGTGGGGTTTGGAAAAATAATAAGGGAAAGGCAAAATTCGAAATGGAGTTTAGAATTTAGAAGTTTAGGATGTTTAATTTAAGTCATGTCAGTATTTGAATTCTCCATTCAGTCTTTGTAAATTAACAAGTAGTCTGATAAGCAGCTGTTTGTGTGTACTTCCTTTAAAAAAATCATCTTTCTGTAGGGCCAACCATAAACCTCTCTAGGATGTACACTCCCACAATGGTTATAGCATGGTTGACCGTAAGGACCCTGCCCCAATGGCCTGGTGTGTAACTGTCAAAACAAGTACTTTTGTGTTGTCAGGATCATCTCTCTCTCTGTGAGTGTTTTTTTTAAATATGGTCAATTGTATTTATTTGCAAAGAAATTATTCTCTTATGCCAGTGCTCTTCTAGTTGTATGTTAGTGTCCTCAAGACAAGTTATTGTATCAGGTGTGATTTTTCTGTAACTAACCTTCGGGCTAAAATAAATTAAAGATATATATTAGAGGTTACATTATTGTTTTTAACATTTTTATTTTTCCTATCATTGCATAGTGTCACAAATTTGGTCCTTTAAGGGTGTCTAGTCTTGGCTATGCCGTCCATATGATGCAGAGTAGGACTGTAGTGAGGAAGCACAAGTATGACATTCCTGGGTTCTTGAGAAGGAGTTTCTCACATACATACAAAAAAGCAACCTGCAGAGAAAATACCACTACACAGTCTATAAAGAGTAAGAAGAGATACTTTAGATGTCCTAAAATCTTGCCTCTAGCAATATCTCTCCATAATGATGCTGTGTTCATGGAGAAGATGGATCATGAAGAAATCCTCCTCTTTTCTTGTAAAGGCCCTCCTACCTCTTATAATAGAGATCAGTCTAGAATATACGCTAAACCAAAGGAAAACTGAACAAATTGGGAGCTGGTTTACTGAGAACCTTAGTCTAGGAAACTTGTTCTTGCTCTTTATACATCCAAGTAAAGGATGCATGTAGAAGCATTTAGTGTTGTACTAAGTGCCTAATAGGAACATGGAGTCTAGGGAGTGGTATTTATGTCTATTGGGGTTTTTTTTGTTTTGTTTTTTACTTAGTGCTTAATGATGGCAAGAGTCTCTTGATTTCCTAACCTGCTAACAGGTGTTGGGACACTGCAGGGAGATGGTTAATTACTGCTGAATCATTGGGGCAGATGTGGCTGGTTAAACCCTCCCCCGAATACAAAGAAGATAGTCTGGAACAACTACATACTAGGGTAAAGAATCCAGGAGCAACTAAACCTGAGGATAATACTTTGGTTGTAGTTCCTATAAAGTTAGTTTGTAACTACATTTTATTCATGCATTTCTAAAAGGGAAAATTTAGCTGAACCAGAAGTTATGGGTTTAATGCAAGGACTGATTGATGAAATTCTATGGTCTGTATAAACAGGAGGTCAGACTAAATGATTATTGTGATTCCTTGTGCCCTTCAAATCTATTACAAGTAATCTAATGAAGCCAGACCAAGGAGGGTAACTCTGTAGTGAGTGGCTAGCTTTTGTTTGGAATTTCCCTAGCTTCCAATTTTTCAATTAAGAACAATTTAAGAACACCCTTTTCCTGCCAGGATAGTGTCAGAGAGTTAAAGATGACATACATCTTTCCTATAAAGTAAATGCTTTTGGTTTTCTTATATGGCTGTGAATGTTTTGTAATTATCCTCCCTAATTCTGATAGAAATCAAGTAGCCATACAGCAAAATTTTAACATTCACATCTATATTGATTTCAACTGTGAAACTGTAGGAGCACAGTTAGAGGCTATTTACTGGCTTCTATGTAACTCTTCAGGAGCATACGAGTGTTTGTCCTGTGACTACAGGGGCTTATCAAGTTAAATCTCTGTTTACCAGAATGATCAGTAGAGTACAAAATTGCCTGAAGTTCAGTAACAGGGGTCAGGTCACCCGATTGGAGCTTCCTCCAGTGGAACACACTGGCCGTTAAAAACAGCCCTTGATGTTTTCCAGAGCAATTATCTCTTTTGGGGCTCCCTGCCCACTTCTTTCAGAAAGTGAGATGACTTGGCCCCTTTTATGGGCTGTAGTGAAGAGTTTCTCATGTGCACATGGCAGAAAATCTGAAGGTTTCTAGAGTAGGACAGCTGAAAATAAAATAACTGTGTACTTATTAAAGAGAAATATGTACCAAAAAAGAGCTATACAAAGAGAAGAAATTGCTTTGTTTATATCTAAAACAGCCATAAATGTGCTATGTAGATATAGATAAGACACAGCCTATCACACACGAGAGAAGACTACATAGGATGTTTTATTTGCTGTTTACTTCTTTAAATTAAGCTCGGCCTCTCTTAAATTCAGGCAGTTACATTACAATTTGTGTGTGTGTGTTCAGAGATCAGCAGCAGGCAAAGCAATGCTTTCCAACACCACACTAGATTTTTGTTTATGAGAAGGTTAAAGTTTGCATTGTGTCTTGAAATATGTCAGTTATGAGCTCTTTCTACTGATTACACAAAAGGAATGGAAAAGCATGACTCAGAAGAGATAAGTGGCAATTATGAACTGCAGCTTTAATTTAGTAAAATGTAGCAAGCTTTGAAACTGCACTGAGATTCCAAGGATGGCGTAATGTGATTTTTCTAGAAAAATATATTCTAATCTACTAATTCAATATTGGATAGAAAGGTTTATTGGCCTATCTGGAAGCTATTCTCAATGCACAAGTCCAGTGCCACTCCTGTAATATAGAAACTTTTTATTGAGTTAGACAATTCCTTACCTACTTCAGTTCTCTATTTTCATGCAAACATTGCTGGTTATTTGGCTGAAATCCTAAATGTCTGTTTTAATCCATGTTTCTAGACCTGCTTATAATTACCCTAGGACTAATATTTTAAATGTGTTTATCCCTCCTTTCCCTGTTTCAAAGAACAATTTAAATAAAATACTATTAATTTTATTTATTTAATGTAGATTAAATAAAATCACACGCAGAAGAGGCAATGGTCCAAATGTTGCCAATTCTCATGATACTTAGTTTTATTTCATAGAACTCCAACTCCAGAAATCATGTAATTAATTACACAAGACTCTCAGCTTTCTTTTTTTAAAGTAAGTTTCTAGTTCTTATGGTTACAAAGAAAAGTTTGAAACTTGACCTCTAACATCTCAAAAACCAAAAGACAACTGAAACGAATTCAATTAGTTTCGTTTTTTAAAATCTCATGAATGGGAAGGTGGGGAGGGAGGCTAATTCATTATTTGGGAAAATCACTTCTACCCCCGTCCTCCTCCCCCCCCCCCGGGCACCTTCATGGGCTTGAAGACTATTGCTAGTTGGGAGTACATGTTGCACCTCATAAAAAAACATGGTCAATTCTGTTGCTGAGTGAGTTTCCCCATGTGATTCTGCCACAAGGCATTCTGCCTACCTCTGCCCTATGCAGGCAGAACGCCTCAGGCCACTTCAGCTTCACCGCTTCAGCTCTGCAATGCCTTAGTGCAACCTTTGTACTTAAAGGCACAATTTAGCCCTTAGCCTGTATTCATTCTGATTCTTTAAAAGTGCCTTTTCTATACCATTTTACCTTTGGTATTTTGGGGGGGGGGTGGTCTGTGTGTGTGAGAATTATTGCATTTCACAACAAATTAGGCTTTTTTAGCAGCATAGCCTATTAGATCTCCACAGGCTTCTTCAATCTGGCACCTGACCCAGGGTTTAATCCAGGAGACAAAAATGTTAGGAAGAAGTGAAACATTGATTAATGGCATGGAACCCTCATTTAGCTCAAGAAGCACCCCTCCCTTCTTTTCACTGCATGAAATCAGGTAAAATTTCATTAAGAAAAGGGTAATTGGACTTTTCCTTGTAGGGTGCAGAGCCAAGATGGCTAGTAATTTGTGGCTGTGAAGAAAATTACTGGATTAGATTAACTGGACCAAAAAACAACAATTGCAGGTATGAAAAACTCCATTTTGTTTTTTTCTGTATCAGGGTGAGAAGGGTACAAGAAAACTAGTTAATATGACCTGTGTAACATCTTACAGCTTGCACATCAGTTTGTGCAGTGATCCTGTCCGCCTTCACAACCAAAACAGGACTTAATTATGTTAGTATTTTTTGCAGGGTGAAGGACCTCCAGTGCACAGCTAACTTACAGGAAGTGATGTTAGTGATTAGTAGATGTCACTCTTCTTCTGGAATCAGGAAATAATGCACCAGGCATAGCAGTCTTGTCCTGCTAGAGAGTCATCCATCAGATAAAAAAGATCCCCGAATCTGATTTTGGTTTATTGTGGGGCTTTCAGCAGGATAGGGTAGTACTCTGGCCATGTTCTGTTTCAGTAATTAATTTTTGTGTACTTGTATTTCTAATTCCCTTTATTTTTAACTAATAGTCTTATTTTCCTCAAGTCTTAAACTGCTTGGTTTTACTAGGCATGGTTAACGGCTACTATGTTCCATTCCAGAGGTGGCTGTAATTTTGGGGTGGAGGAAATTATCCCTAGATACCCATTACCTAGCTACCAGGATTGTTGTGAGGTGTGGCCAGCTAATGTTTGTAATGCACTTTGAAATCTTCAGTTGAAAGGTGCTATAATATTTTATTTATTAATTAGTAAAATTACAGTGGCATTCAGAGGTTCCACTCACATTGGTGCCTAATTGTGCTAGGTGCTCAACAAACATATAGTAAGAGACATTCCCTGAGGAGAAGAGTTTGCATGCTAAACTTTGTATAATTACAGATACTTCAATCTGGTGGATAGGAATTCTATTTGTTATAAAACTCTAGTGTATTTAATACTTGGTCTAAAGACCTGACTACATTAGAAAACTGGTGTCGTTTTCAAAAATGTTCTGTCATTAATGAGCAACCCTGAACTAGAGCTGAAAACTGTTAATCTTCTGGTGTAGCTGGGACAATCTGTTTTTGACACCTTTACGGAAAGATTGTCGCAATTACATTAATTTAGTTTAAATTCAGTGCTAATTTAGACTTGATTGCTGATGCTGGGACTGAGTGAATACCCTGGGAGACAAGAAAATCTCCCATCTCAAGGAACAAAGAGAAATCAGGTGGGATCAACAGGGATGCAGGGATATAAAATGAATTACTGGTGGGCCTGTCATCTCTGTCCATAGATATGCTACAAATGGCAGTTGGGGCCCCTCAAATTGTGGATCCTCAGACTATAGGGGTGCTAGCAATTCATAGTGGCCCAGTGTCATCATGTCTCTCTGCACCTAAGGGAATTGCATAAGCCAGACAGAGTTGTGTAGAACAATGTGCATTGGTGTGTTTGTGAAGAAATAGTGTTCAGTTTTATTTTGTGAGTTAGCAAGCCTTTATGACTCCTATAATAAGACTAAGGTATCATCAGGAGAATATGCTCTCTTTTGAGAGCATAGTGTAAGAATCCTAGATTCTATATCTGTAAAACTAGTGGGCAGAAATACATGGTGCCTGATGGGATTATGAGACACAAAGAAGTGCATGTCATCAGTTGTGGGTTCAAAAGACATGACTAATTTAGCTGTGCACTGATCCATGGAGTATGCCAGCTTTAAAGACTATACAACACTTTGTTTGTTCTCTTGTATTTTACGAATTCTGGACTTTACATTGTAGGGTTTTTTTGGGCCGGGTTTGTTCTCTCTTGTGTTTATTATTCTTTGTTTTGTAGAGCATGCCGTACAGTTGTGGCACAACATACATAAGCCTTGAAACAGTTTTGCAATATGTTCTAGTCTCTTAACTTTTTATGTCTGGGTTATGACTTCTTTCATTGATTTTGTGATCTGAGGAAGAGCTCTGTGTCGCTCGACAACTTGTCTTTTCCACCAACAGAAGTTGGACCAATCAAAGATATTACCTCACCTGCCTTGTCTCAGTAATTTATATAGTTAGGGTGCTGTCATGGTGGGGACAATTAGACCTTCTCTGCCCCCAGCTGGAGGCATCAGCAGCCTGACACTTCCAAACCAAGGGAAATCTACACAGAGGTGACCAATAAGACAGTCCTCCAGGGTCTAGAAGAGCCAGGAGGAAATATACTGACCAATCAGGAACCAGTGGGCCAGTTAAGCAAGCTTGCCTGCTTTTGATTGGGGTGGGACTGGGAGAGACTGGAATAGAGGAGTGCCTCAGGGCTCACCCACATCAGGGCCTTGCCCTATGTACTTGCATCTGAAGGGTAGAGGCACAGACAGACAAATCCTGAATTGCTATTTTATTGCTTGATCAGAGACAGACGCCAAACTTAAGGCATAGGCTACCTTGCCCCAAGCAGGCAGCCAACCCTGGCAGACTAAAGCAGGGGGTGGCTGCAGTATCACGTGTGGCCCTGAAGGGGGAACTGCAGAGCAACTCCTGCCTCCCACAAATGCTGCTATGCAAAGTGAAGCACTGGGGATTAAGCACTCATCAGCTTCCCCCTCTTTTCATAATGTCCATGCAGGTTTCTTTTCTTGTTCCTTTTTCTCTTCAGAATAGTCTGACCTGTTAAATGTCTGGGATCACTTGTGGCTTTCCGACAATTCTTCAAAGTAATCTCATTATGGCTCCATGCAATGGGCAAGTTACCTTGCTTTTTTCCCCACCCACATTGTCTGCTGTGGATGAGCACATCAGCTCTGCATCCAACCCTAACAGCCACCACACACTGCTTTTTACAGCACTTGGCATGGTTCCTGATAAATCACTTGGCCAGCCATGAATAGCAGATATATGATCTTCCATGGGCTTATCATCTTTTATGGTGAATTACTACACACAGTGTAAACCTCACCCAGAGCATAGATAGTTCTCAGCATTAAGGAGTATAGAACCAGTCAAGTCAGGAATAGATGAAGGCTTTGAAGATAATGTAAACTGTTCTCTTGTTGACTAAATAATCTAATGCTTTTGTTATGCTTTTTCTATAAAATACTTTCCAGACATAAATCAATATGGCAGCACCCAAGCCCTAAAGAAATGAACACTAAGTATAGTTTTCAGCACTTCATAACTACTCATTACGTTTATTTCCCAGTTTTCTTTGTTATTCGTTTCCTGTTGTTACTCGGAGCCAACACATTTTTGGCTTTTAAACTGAAGCGTGAGGCACTGCCAATCAGCAGGAAATATAATACAGATAAGATTCATATAAAGTCTTTTGAACTCGTAAAATCTCTGGATGGGAAATGGATGTTAAATTGTTTACATTTGGCATGAGAAGAAAAAGTTCCATTTTTACATTCAAAGCCTTTCCACCTTTGTAAATGAAAACAAATCACATGGGTCATATAGTGTTCCACTTCTGTAAAATCCATCATGAGACTGATAAAAGCTTTCGTAAATCAGCAACTTTATCTGTAGCTTGTTTGAAAGTCTCATTCTGCAACTTAAAATGATATGGCCCTTTGCCCTGTGTTCTTTGGAAAAGTAGTGTAGCAACAACATGCTCATGACACTGTAAAAAGAGCAGAACTTTAAATAAAGAGTTTTGTTCTAGTCTAGGAGCTAAATATAGCATTTTTCCAACCCTGTATAAATTTATTGTGCTGGAGTTATATTGTGAATTGACTAAGAACATTTATACAGAACCTACCTCTGATATTTGCTTCATTTTGCATTGCTTAGCTTGCAAACAATAACATTTTCCAAAGTTAGGCCCAGGCATCTGTAACACCACCAAATTACAAGATGATGATGTGGAAATCCTTGCCAGTTGTTTAAACATTAGGGTAACTGCAGCTGGCAATGAGTGAAAACCTTGGCAAAGAGGTGCATTTTACATCACTTCCTGAATGTGGCCAGGCCACAGCTTGACTACCAAAGGCAGGCTCAGAATACCCTCTCTCTAGCTCTGGGAAACATCACTTTTGGGGCACTTAGCTAAGTGTTGCAGATGAGCGGGTCCAAGAGGGAGAAGCGGTCTCTGTAGCTTCAGGCTCTTATACAGAATAACTTTACTTTTCAAGGCTGGCAAAAAAGCAGCATTGGCTGAAAAGGAAGTTGAAGACTAGTTTTCCAACAGGAAAGAATTGCAGCATCTGAAGAAAGCTTCCGGGATCTCCATGAAAGAACTGTGGGAGCTGAAGATTAACCTTGGGAGGAGCATTGCACTGCAGGGATGGAGGGAACACCATGCCCAGATCAGGTATGTGGGTTGGACTGACACCCAAAGAGCCAGTCTAATTTAGTGAGACTGGGCGAGATGCTGAAAGGCAAACTCTGCTTGGATATCTTCTGCGGTAGTTTCAATGTCAGATCAATCTGGATTGAGGGAGTCGGCTAGAGATTACGGTGGCTAGTGCCAGAGAACAGCTTGTTCTCTTATCTTGCTGAGATCTCTGTGTGTAGGTTAGTCAAAGAGGAAACAGTTCTTTATTGTCACTGTACCTGAAACAAAAGTCGATACATAATATGAGAAGACTAGAATATGTCAAGCTCTTCCGGCTGTACCTCTCTACAGATATCTGTAAACCAAGTAACAACCAGGGCTGTGTAAAGTGTGTGTGTGTGTGAACATTCAAGCCTGTATCCCACTCCCATCAGGAACGGTTGGGTCTCGTATTCCTAAGTTGGTGAAAAAAGTGGATGATATAAGTGCACTTGTAAAATTGCCCAGTTTATTGCAGTAAAGTGGAGAACATAACAGCACATCAGGAAAAAAAATCAATATCTCATTCATTAATATGGCGGATTTTCACTGGGTATAGGCATTGAGGTAATAGTGGTGATGTAGCTAAAATATTACAGCAACTCAATGGCATTAATAGTATTTGGCACCGAGATTGGTAAAGGTGACCCTATAGCGCATGCTTTCCTGATGAGCTGACTGCCTCTGCAAACACAGAAAAATGCTATAAAACCAGGCTTTGAATATTTAGTCAGCCATTTGAAATTTTTAAATAAATTGTTCACACTGAAAAATCTTCCTTTGGATTTTCAGCTTGCATACACGTAAAACAGGTTGTGCAGTGCGCTCAACTGAGCAGTAAAGTAACTGACCCTTTTTTCTCTGCACTTGAGCCAAATCTTCTGAATGTTCAACACTAGCACTATGAAAATAATTCACTTCCACAGAGGCAGAGGGACTGATTCCTCTACCTGATAGATGCACTACCTTATGTTTCTCAGAAAGAATTGGTAAGAGAACTTGCATTTGTTAGCCTGGATCATGAGGGATTAGCATATGCCATGTATGTTGGATCACACAAGTGAACTTGTGTTTTATTTTTTCCTTTGACACTTTATTCAGCACTGAAAAAATCAGATTCTCTGAAGAATGAAATACATGTTTGCTGGGGATGGAAGAAAGAGGGGATGTTAAGCATCATGCTGTGCAAAAGAAGAAAGGGGCACTTGGAAGCACAAAATCAGAGTTTCCTCAGGATTTTTTATCATGTAATTCAGGGTTATAAAGGTTTTTTATAAAGGTTTTTAATGTAATCATTGCAAATGAGCCCACTCTAGTGTATTAACAGGACCTGTTCCTTTTTTTTTAATTAAAAAAAAAAGGTGGCTGCAAAATTCAGAGTTCTAAATTGGAAAGTTTTCAGTAAAAAAATAGGCATTTAGTTGAATTTTGTAAAAATGAGCATTGAAATTTCATATAATGAAATGGTGACATTTTAATGTGAAATTCACACATTGCTATTAACTAGCAGACAGATTCTGACCTGACACTGAGTTCAATTAGATTTAGTGCTAATCAGGGCAGAATCTGACTCCATGTTTTTGAATGTACATGAATATGTCCGGGTGATTCTGATATTTATCATCTATCCTGCTATGCAGTTGACAAATTCATTCCCACCCTTTTAGCTGGGTATAGAGAACGTGAGCTGCCTTTTGAGCTTCCGTTCCACTAATACTCTGTAATCCTAAAAAGAAAAGTCAGAGGTAGAAAGACATTTGTTGCCTTCCATTTTAAATCCCCCAAGTCACTGTTAGTATCTGCAACCATTAGATATAGTTCGAAGATACATGCAAATCTGTTCTTTAATTTTAATTTTCTCTTTCATCATCATGAAAGACAATGTACTAAGGATGTAGCTAGCACCAGTTATGTGTTTCATTTACAAGTTTGTGGAGAACTGAAGTTTGGACTTTAAGACTTCTACCTGTCACTGGTAATGTAGCTTTCTGTACAGAGCTAGGTGTAGTCTTCTCTTTAACTTTTTGACCTCTTAAAGATGTACAGTAGCTCTTAAAACTGCATCAAATTCCTGATTTCCCAGACTCTTCTGGGGGTGTGGTTCAGCAAAGCACTTAGGATATGCTTGACTTTAAGCAGGCGTTTATGTCCACACCTATTTAGCAAAATACTTGAGTCCCATTGACTTTTTACATGTAAGCACATGCTTTACTGAATAGGGATGGACACTGCTTAATTTGTAATGAAAGAGGTGCTGAGGCTCAAGCAATTAGGTGCCAGGGCGCAAGCCATTTTTTTTTACATTCATAACTGACATGGCAGGTGCCAGGGCTATGAACTGCAAAGCCTAGAAGTGCTGGGGATTAGCCCTGGCAAGCGCTGGCAAAAATTAAACACGGGGGATGGAAATAAGCACCTGCTTAAATACCTAGCAGAATGGAGGTTCTCGAGGAGCATCCAATATTTTAAAAGTAAGAAGCAGTGGGACCAATCCTCCTCCTGAGGACGTGTGGAAAAGGTGCTCTGACGGCCAAAAGCAATTTTAAGTCAGCCTTCAGATAGAGGGATGCACACTTCAGCCTGCTGGGTTTCAATTCAAAGGTCAATTTTATTTTGACAAAACTATGCCATTAAGATGTTTTAGATTCTGTGCAGCTTTTGAAAAATTTCATTCAATGTTAGAATAGGCAGTGGTCAGGGAATCTGGACTTCGCAGGGTTACCTGCTTTATTGTTGACTTTCTTTTTGTAGAGCGAGAAGGGACAGACAAATGCCCACACTTCAGACTATGACCAGGGAGCCTGGGAGTCCCATCAGGTGTGGGGACAGAAGACCTTAGTGACTGACTGGTATGTCTGGGAATTGAACTAGATACTCTGGTAGGTGTTTCTTGCCCCTTGTTTGAAAAATTAGTGAGTTTTCCACTGTAATGGAGGTCAAGAAAGTTTGTTTCAGACAGCGATAGGACATCACTGGCCATCTGCATTTTGTTTGCAGGGTGGAGGCTTCTGATTGTGCCTTTATTGCATGGTTGGCAGAAGTCAGGACAGGTGCTACTAGACCTCACCACTGTTAGGGTGAGCAGGAAGATGAGAGAGGACCTAAAAGTTTGGGACATGTTATTGTCAGAATATAATGGGCTATCTTGTGGCATGAAGAGTGGTTGTGGTTGCTAGATGCCAATTTGCAGGTCCACTCAGACATGGCAGGTGGCTTGGGATTCGGAGTGTACTTCCAAGGAGAGTGGTGTGTGCTCAGGGCTGGAGGAATGGAACATGAAAGGCATTACCCGAGACATCGTGTTTCTGGAATTTTTCTGTGTTCTAATGGCTGTCACTATTTGGGGTAGGATAAGCAGGTTTGCTTCTGGAGTGACAGCACAGTAGTGGTACAGATTGCCTCATTAGCAGATTGTAAGTTATTCGTATTGCAGAGCCTGCAGGTGGATCAAGATCAGGAACCAGTATCACAAACCAAAAAAGGATCCAAGGTTGCTGCTTCCAGCCATGTGATCAACATCCAAGGTTTCCTACTTGGACTGATGGAAAATTCTTTTGCACCAAAGGTGTTCTGAACTAACACAGTAGGTTTTCAGAATTCATGGATTTTAATATGTGTCAGGGCCTACCCCACATATGGCCTATCCCAAAATCACACGTACTTCAATTTGTGGTATAGTTAGTGCACTTTGGGGCTGGTGTCATTGACAATTGCAGGTTAATTAGCTGGCAATTCCTGCAGTGCATAGGCAGTAAGATTCCCCAATCCTTGCACCAGACTGTTGTTGGTCATGTTTAAAGGGCCCCAGGGTAGATTCCAGGAAACAAGTTGTGACAGAATGTACCCCTGTATTCACACTTCACACACTATTGTAATAATCTTTGTACAAAGTATGCCTTGCGAGGTATCATCTGAAAACTCATAATTTGCTGGTCATTATTGTCCTGATAAAATGTGTGTGGCAACATTGTATGCAAAGCTATAAGATTCCACTGTATGGTGGTATTAACACATGTTCCAAACCGAGGTTGGCACACAGGTCTGTCTCCAAAAAAAGGAATGTGTGCTCTGCTGAATTTGCATTTCATCAGCAAAAGGAAGCTCAAACAAGTGAGGGGGGCGGAGGGAAAGCTGCAGGGAATATCCTTTCCCATAGAATTTTTTGTCTCCTGTTACCCAGCTAGAAATGTTTTTCAAGAAGGGCACTGAAACTGTGAAAAGGAGGGACAAACACTCCAAGGCACCTCCCGCCTCTTTCTGTCCATTAATTCAATGCAACTGAAGGGACAAAGCAAGCAGCCATTGGATTGCGGGAGGTGAGGGGGTGGAGTGATGACCTAAGAAGTTTGGTCAGTAAGACTGCTGAAAGCATGCTGACTTTCCTATTTATTCTAATAATTAGAAGTGCTATCAAGATGAAATATATCAGGCGTGGAAGTAAATGAACGGGGAGATTAGTAAGTATATTACCACAATAGGAGGTGCAGTGACTTCCCATTCAAAATCTAAGTACATCTCCATGAATGTATTGTCTGTTCAGAGAAGATGGAGCATATTTATCCAACATAGGGGTCAGACATTTTCTTGAAGGACCTCTGACAGGATGTAGATGTTCAGGTTGATTGCTGTCATACCCTGGGTGGCTTCCAGTGCAATGGCTGGGTTAAGAAAGGGGCTGCTAGGGCATTGGGCCCTGAGAACGACATTGCGTGGTGTGGAGGTATGCCTCCATATCTTGTGCAGTGAAGGACTACCTTCATCTCCTCTCTTCTATTTACAGTGAGGATAGGGGTAATGGTTTGGGACTCTGTCTTCCTGCCAGGGTCATGACAGGCCTGGAGGCATAAAGGACATTGCACTTATACCTATCATCTGAATCTCCAGCCATTGATGCCACACTGGAATGGCGCTGCTGTGTAGTTTGGGGAATAGTTTCATTTGGTTAATAGTTGAAAGTTTCAGCCTCTGTATTTAACCATTTACTCTGATGTGTGTGTTTCCTTGCTTCTGTGGCTGCATCAGTAAACATCAAACCACGCTGAATAGTGATGGGCTTAAGTGCTTTTCTGGATCATGGCCTTATAAGAGTGGTTTTTGGATTGTAGACCAGGGACAACCACTTGTGCAGAGAGCCCTTCCTGATGGTTTGCAGAATATAATATTTGAGAATCAAGCAAGAGTGAGAGAGAGGAGCCAAGGAAAGTACATGAGAAGATTTTTCTTTTATGAAGCAGTTAAAAGAATTAATCCTCTTCTCTAGTACTTTTCCTCATCCAATCAATTTCAGGGGGGTTTAATAACAATTGTCAGTTAATTAACTTAGACATTTTTGTTTATAAACTGGTGTGTGGGGGTGTGTGTTTCTGTTTATATCTATGATTATTCCATACACAGTATATAACTGTGTGTGTGCAGGGAATGTTTGGCATACTTATGATCTAGTTATTGTACCTAAATGACCTTGCTTTGAATATGCTATGAATGTATTCCAATCCCAGGTTAATTTAAATAATACCATAGTTTTGGAAAAGGAATCGAGTTCCATGAGATTTTCTTTATCAGTGTTTCCCATCTGGCTTGCTGTTACAAGCATTTAATCCTGTGTTTGCTGCCAATGTTTCCCAGAAAGCATGATAATTGCTTGGAATTTGTATGAACAGTTCCAGTCTGGTGCACAATTAGGGATGCACTATAAAATTTTCATTGCTCGATTTAGTTGAAATTATAAGATGGATGGGGAACAATAATGACCATAGTTGTAGCCTATAAAAATGACTACTAGAAATTTGTGAGAGAGAGAACTTAATGTTAGCTTTTTCTTTTCTTTTTTTTTTTACTCAAAAAAACCTCCATAGTAATAGGTTTTTTTTAACTGGGGTTGGCATTTTGTGACTTTCATGCCCCTTTTTCCTCCCTTGGAGTTTGTACATCTGAATCCGGATGCTTGTGTGTGTGTGCCCCTGGAAGAGAGGGGAACGTGTTTTGAGCTTATGAAAACATGGAATATCTCTTTCCCCCCCCCCTTTCAAAAATGGTTCATGGTCTCATTCTGTTGACCCATGCGCCAGTGGCCCAGAGAGGCATATGTTCAGTAATGATTGGCATGTGACATCAATATCCTATAAAGACTGGCAGATTAATCAATGGGAAATCCCTTGCACATGAGTGGCAGATCTGTCTTTCTTATGAACCCCATGTGTTTCTTGCCACAGAGAGGACTGATACTCCTGCTTCTTCTCTTATTTGCTTGTTTAACCTCTATGGTTTCACAAAATTGAATGGGATTAGGACACATTTGCCACTAAAGTGAAAAGGAATTGTAATAGTAAATACCATAGAACTTGCAGAATTTCCTGCTTTCTAATGAACTTACTTGTTTTTAATTTATAGGCAAAATTGCCACCCTGCTGGAGGATCTGGGTATGCACAGAGCTTTAATGGTTGAGCAAAAGTGTATTGAAAATTTCACCTGCCTTTTGGAAGGAGTAGTGTGTGCTTCCCCTAGCAGCTGCTGACATGTGAATAGGGATGCTGGAGTATGGAAGGGGTTCCAGACATGGCATTTAGTGTTTGGAGTGGTGTGTGTGGCACCCTAGCTAACCTCACAGTCTAATAATTAAGGGAGCTCTATGATGGTATTGTGTTTGACTCGTGTATGGGGGTGCCTGTGGCTTGGGATGGGGCAGGCTCCCTGTACCCATTCTCTCTCAAAACCCAGTCCAGTACACCCACACAGGAGCAGCCCAAATTGGTCCTGTATATCTGAAACCACTCAGGCATCTGCAAGTGTGAACAAAACTTCCGGGCCAGAAAGTAGATGCAAACATGTGATCAATACAGACAAATGAAAGTAAGTCAGCCTGCTGTTGCAGCCACAGTGGTGATAAGACTTGGGATTCCTGCTGCTGCCTGTGCCAGTGTTAAGCCTTTTATGCTTCTTTCTATGTAACGTAGAAGAGTGAGGTCTGTTTTCATGTAGTTACATGCAAGATACTGATTTGGTGCTCATTATGTAAACAATTTACCCATTAAACTATAGTAATAAAGATCTGTCTTTCGGGCAATAAGGGGTGTATATTTTACATTTCTTCTGAGTGCTAAATGAGTGTACAGTATGCTCCTAAGGAAGTTATTAAACCTAAGTAATTGAATAAAGCTGGTGCTCTTTTACAGTCAACAAAAGTTAATGTTTGTTACCTAATGCGTATTTCCATTGACAACATTCTCCCCTAACATGACTAATGCTATCAAAGGATCTTTCCTTATTCAAATGATTTTGAAAATATCTATCCATTAAGTGTAACCTTTCCCTTGAAAGAGTAATAAATAAATCAACTCTTTGTCTGGACACCTGCACATTCACTTTATCTGAAGAATCAGTTTGTGCTGATGATTTTCAACTGGGCTAAGTAGGGGAGAGGTTGAGACTTGGGAAATGCAGGGCTAAATACTTGTATTATTGGTCATCCTCGGCGTTCAGTTTATATTTTCCCCTGTATGTGAAACAGCAAGGATGATAGGGCGTTCACTGATGGGTCTTATAACTTTTTCTAAATTTATTTTAATGAGACATACAGAATTGACAACCCTGAAGACTGAGGGACAGATTCTAGGCCCTGGGTCCATCCGTTTGTGACTCTCTGTGGGGAATCTTCAGATCGATGGTATGGGGGAAATACTGTACAGCTTAGAGCTGGCTCTATAACCCCCTCCATTCCTTCCACAAGGCATAGGGGGCATTCTTGATCTGTCCAGGAGATAAGGGGTAGAGCTGGAGTGTGCTGGAGTCATCTTTCTGTTGTATTCTAGCAATTGCGGCTCATCTAGACCCAGCAATCTAGCCCTGAATTCCTTTATCCACACAACCAGGAGAGCAGTGCAGACTTCATCACAAGGCCCCATCAATGGACCTGAAACATGACCTAAATGGGTGTAATAGAATGCTAAATTGTGTTATCAAAAAGAAAATAAGAAAAGGAATACTTGTGGCACCTTAGAGACTAACAAATTTATTTCAGCATAAGCTTTCGTGGACTACAGTCCGCTTTGTCGGATGCATAGAATGGAACATACAGTAGGAAGATATTTATACATTCAGAGAAACATGAAAAGGTGGAAGTAACCATACCAACTGTAAAAGGCTAATTAATTGAAAGGAACTGTTATCAGCAGGGGAAATAAACTTTTGAAGTGATAATCAACATGGCCCATTACGGGCAGTTGACACAAAGGTGTTAAGGGTATTTAACTAGGATATTAAACTAGGGGAAATAGATTCAATTAACGTAATGACTGAGCCATTCCCAGTCTCTAGTCAAACCTAAGGTAATGGTATCTAGTTTGCATATTAATTCTAGTTCAGCAGCTTCTCGTTGGAGTCTGTTTTTGAAGTTTTTCTCTTGCAAAATTGCCACCTTTAAGTCTGTCACTGAGTGATTAGAGAGGTTGAAGTGTTCACCTACTGGCTTTTGAATGTGATGATTCCTGATGTCAGATTTGTGTCCATTTATTCTTTTGCATAGAGACTGTCCAGTTTGGCCAATTTACATGGCAGAGGGGCATTGTTGGCACATGATGGCATATATCACATTGGTAGATGTGCAGGTGAACGAGCCCCTGATGAAGTGGCTGATGTGATTAGGTCCTATGATGGTGTCACTTGAATAGGTATGTGGACAGAGTTGGCATCGGGCTTTGTGTTATACCATTCTGCCAGTAGGTGGCGCTGTGCATAACATACCTTACTTAAGCAAACCTTACTCATACCTGGAAAAGCATTAATGATTTTACACATCTCTGGTGTATCATTCTGAGAAGGAAGCTCCGCAGGCAGTCCATATCTAAAACAGAAGCCTGGCCTGCTAGTAGCAGCCCTGCAACCTACTGTGTACAAGGAGTATATGACAATGGATGACGTCAGGGGTCAGAGAGTAGGTCTTACTCTATGCTTGGAGTTTATGGTCTTAGGGTTGCTAGTGACAATACCAAGCAGTGCCAATTCTGGAGGAAGTTTTGGGGCTTTGGTGAAAGTTTTGCCTGAGTAAGGAGTGCAGGACATGCTCTGAAAGGAGTTGGATGGTTTTAATAACCAAAAAGACTTAAGAATATAATTCTATGTTACCCTTTACTATAAGCATATAAGTTATCACAGCAAAGGAGTGTTCACACTTGGAAAGTAACATAATTAAGGACAAATTCAACTTGAAATTAGAAAACATTATTTGATGGTTAGGATAACAGGGTGTGGAAGAGTTTGCCTGTTGAAATAGTTATGGCATTCTACTCCAAGGATTTGGCCTTGATAATGATCTTACATTTACATGAGATTTTCGTCATAAAGGATACCAAAACATTTTACAAACTTTATAAACTGATATACAGAGAGTGCACAGAGATAATTCCATCCACCACTGAAAGGCAATGACTTGGAAAATGGAGGGAAATGTGGTAAATCTTTAACAGCACACAGCAACACCACACAGTGCTTTAGAACAGGATGTAAATAATCTCTTTTCCAAGTTAAGTTGTAGTTAAAGAAAATGTAATTCATTTACAAGTAATGTAATGACCCTTCCTTCTTGGAAAAGCACCGTGAGAAATGTAATGCCCTGCAGAGCAAATGAGACCTTAGTGTTTAAGCTCTTTTCCAAGGACAACACAAAGAGAACTTCCTAGAATCAAATTCATCATGTCAGAAAATCAAGGACTGATTGGATGCTACTGGATTTGAACCTTTGGTACCAGAGAGGCAGGGGTGGGAGGAAGAGGAGGAGCTGCAGAGCTGGGAAAGGTGAGAGGGTTTTTTAAAGTGATGCAGTGTGGTGGGATTTGCTCCATCTGGCCCACTTAAAATGTGCTAGAAAATGAATCTATGCATGTGGCGTTGAATATATAGTGTTAGGGCTGAATTCTCTGGTTTGCTAAGGGCACTTTGTGCCACATAAGCAGTGCAAAGGGGCTTTAAAATAGCTGGAGATGCCCAGTGGAAGGGGGCATTCTGTGGGCAGGGTATGGGTAGAAGGGACTGTGGTGAAATAAGCCTGACTTTCCATTGACATATAGTCCATGATGGATATTACACCAAAGGTACAGGCTGGAGTCAGCTTCTGCTGCTTTAACTTCCACTGGGGACAGTAGACTTAGGATGGGGGAGCAGCAGTTAGCCCTCTGCAGCTGCCACGCCCTGCTATATCTGAGAATTACTTGAAGGTAGTGGAGAATTGGTGTCTTAAGCTGAACAGGGGTTTGGGGCCACTCAGTGGATTGATCCAACTCTGATGGTAGTTAAAACTTAATGGCAGAGTAGTTGACTAAATAAAATCATGTTACAAAGCTGCAGTAAGATACGCCCAGCACCCTAGGTTTGTTTGTTATAGAAAGTTGTCTCTTTTGCCAATCATAAATGGGGTATCTTCATGCATCTCACTTTAGTATTGCTGGGGAATTACCTACTCCAGGTCCAGAAGCTGGAATGAGGAAGACCAATTTTTGTAAATTGTTGGACTTTGCACTACAAATGTCTCCTTTTCAGTTAACATTGGTCTCTTTTAAAGCTAGACATTCTAGAGAATAAACGGTCTTTCTGGTTTGTGTTCAATCACTTCCCATTTTTTTGATGACAATAATTTATCCACTCCTGATTTTCAGAGAGAAGATCCTAGTACTCTTTTCATGTGGTAATTGTCCAGGAAGCCCATAGTATTGTATGAATATGTGGCACATTGAATATACTGGCTAATCAGAGCAATAAAAAAGTTGGTACTGGGTAGCTCCTTCAAACAAGTATGTGTGTACCCAAGTAAGTGCACATGCAAAATGTTCAGTTAGGTGCACAATGCCAGTATCTGCATGTACAAACAGCTATTTGTGCATGTTGTTAGCTGGATGATTAATGCAACAGAATATATTGTGCTGGCTCACTACTACATTGGGGCAAAACTAGAATAATGTGGTGATCATTCAGGCCCTTTGCACACTTAGGCTACGTCTACACTACCCGCCCTATTTGGCGGGTAGCTATCGATGTTCTGGGATTGATTTATCGTGTCTCGTCTAGACGCGATAAATCGATCCCAGAGCCGCTCCCCGTCGACACCGGAACTCCAGCTCCGCGAGCGGAGGAAGCGCTGTCGACAGGGGAGCCTGCCTGCTGCGGTGTGGACCAGGGTAAGTACCTTTTGAAATCGATCTAAGATATTCGACTTCAGCTACGTTATTCATGTAGCTGAAGTTGCGTATCTTAGATCGATCTCCCCCCACCCCCCAGTGTGGACCAGCCCTTAGAGGTGTGAGCAAATTTTGTGGGTGTGGTTTAATGTGTATTTTCATAGTAACGTTTCTGGATGCAGATGTTTTCCCTTTAACCCCTGTAGAAACAGCTACAAGTAAAGATTTTTTTAAAACTTTTTTTCGTTAGCCAGTGGCTTATTGTGTGTTATTTAATTTCCCCCCCCGGCTATTAAAAATGAAGAATAGAAGTGGGTTTAAATACAGGCATATTTTATGTTGTTTTATATGTAAACTCCTTAATGTGTATGAGGAAAATCAAAGAGATTAAGCAGTATTAGAGGTCAGTGTTATTTAACCCACTTTAAATTAGTTTGATCCTTTGGAGAAATGTTGATGGCAAGCATCAGATCAACGTAGGCAGTTCTTTTGATGTTGAAGCCTCCTTATGGGCTTTTAGGATAAAGGCAAATTCACTGGTTTCCTACTTTAGTGTAATCCTGAGCTAGTCATATTTGAACTTCTGTGTTACAAGAAAATGTAATCATGAATTTAAAGCAAGAGCCTTATTCTGAAATTCATGGATACTTTACTTAAAAGTACATTGACATAATATTCCATCATTGTGTTACAGTCATTTTGGACTAGAACTTCAGTCCTTGAAATCTGGATGTATAGGATGGGCATTAAGGAAGATGGGATTTATTGAAATGTGTGGGGCAAACAGTGCAGTTTTCATATTAATGAAGGCTGTAAATCTTTGAAAGCCATATTCTAAAGTTAGCCCAGTTCTACACTAGAAACCTGTGCTGGTACAGCAATGATAATTAGGGTTGTGACAAACACCATAGTGCAGACGCAGTTACACTGTCATAAAAGTATTGTTGCTAGCAGAGCTTATTTTGTTCACCCAGTTGGTATAAGCTATACCAACAAAAACACACTTTTGCCAGTATAACCTGCCTTTACGCTAAGAGGATTTGCCACTATATCTGCTATAGAGGAGGAATGGTCCAGTGGTTAAGGGCTAGCGTAGGATTTAGGAGACCCTGACAATATCAGTCCCTCAAAGTAATTAAATACTAGACAATAATTAGGAGTAGTGAAAGGGAGTGATAAAAGAGCCATATTAACTGATGGACACTAGGGATTAGGGTACCACAGTTTGGGGAAGGTGATAACATAGTTTTAGCATAAAAATATTAGAAAAGTAAGCTGTTTCTTCAATTATTTATTTTAAAAATCCAGGAAGGGAAGGAGGAGGTTGCTGAGAATTTTTCTTGAAAGAGGAAGGGTGTTGAGGCATGCATTTAGTAGCTGCACCAGCCAGTCTAGGGAAAGAGCTACAGTTAACCATGCATAATGGAAGACTAGCATACTAAGGCAGGGGTCTCCAAACTACGGCCCGGCCCGCGGCTTCAATTTGTCCGGCCCCCGACCAATTGCTGCTGCCGCCTCGGCACATCGGCAGCAGCGAGTATTTCGGCAGCAGCTTAAACACCGCTGCCACTTCGGCAGTATTTCGGCCGCGGTTTAAAGGCTGCTGCCGCCTCGGCTGGCGTGGCAACGCTTCCTGGGGTAGCTCCCGGCGGCGCACCCGCCTACCGGCAGGAGCCGCCTGCAGTGCTGGTGGCCCCTAGGCACAGAGGCAAATGGGGTCTCCACATGTTGCACCAGCTCCCTCCTGCCCAATCAGAGCTGTGGGGGCAGGGCTTTCAGGGGCTGGCAGCGACCAGAGAGCCCTTTGCCCCCCTACCCGACCTGACCCTAGGAGCCAGAGGGACCTGACAGATGCTTCCTGGAGCCGCCCCAGGTAAGAACCGCCAGGACTCCCCAGGAGAGCAGCGTCCTGGGCTCCCGCCATCCCGGGAAGCGCAGAGAGCCGGCGCAGCTGCGAGCTGGGGGAGAAGCCCGCCCTGAAGACCTCCTAGCTCCAGGCGTCTGGAGGGGGCCCCGGCACCGCCCCATCCTGCCCCGCCGACCGCGTAGCTCTGCTTCCCACTCACCGCGCGGACAGCTCCCTGTGGCGCGCGGGCTCCGTTCGTTCAGTGTTGGGTGCCACGCATGCCAGAGGGGTAAATAGCTCCCCGGCCCCCGCCACCCCACCCCCACACGGCCACCCCGCCCGAGCTGCTGCCCGCCAGCAGCTGTGACCCAACGAGGGTGTTTGGCCGGGGATTGCAGCCTGCAGTGGCTGGAGGCGGGGAGGGTACCGAGGGGTCAGCGGCAGAGAGCAGGGGCAGGTGGTGCCTCGATGTGGGGCAGTTTCCTATGTGCCCCCACAACTATCTCCCGAGTCCCGCAGTGGAGGTGGGGGTGGTTATAAACCCAGGTGGGAGAGTCAGTGGCCACTCTGGGTGAGTCTGCACTGCAGTTTAAGCGCAGGGTTAGTGGGACTTGAGTCAGCTGAGCTGTGTTAGGGAGCCCTGGGCTTGACCAAAGGTCCCCATATTAGAGGCTTTGTATTATATAGGCAATTATTCCCCCCCCCCCCCAAAAAAAAAAGTGTCCCAATTTTTTACACTTGCTCTCTGGTCACCCTAGGCGGCGGGGCGCAGAGGGCGGCAGTCAGGGGCGCCCCTGCCGGTCCCAGAATACCCGCTGCCGAAGCTGCCACAGCTTGCCTGCGAGAGGTCCTCCCCATCCTCCGAAGCCGCCGTGGCTTGCCTGTAGGAGGTCCTCCCCCTCCTCCGAAGCCACCGCAGCTTGCCTGCGGGAGGTCCGCTGGTCCCGCAGCTTCGGCGGCAATTCGGCTGAGGGTAAGCTTAAGAGAACAGGCCGGCCCACGAAGCCCCTTGAAAAATGTAATGTGGCCCTTGTCTCCTAAAGTTTGGAGACCCCGTACTAAGGGAATGGAACAGGATTCTGGGAGAAGGTAACATAGTATGGGAGGAGGAACTGCAGAGCCAATAGGGTGACCAAGTGTCCAGTTTTCAACCGGAACACCCGGTTGAAAAGGGACCCTGGCAGCTTCCGGTCAGCACCTCCAACTGTGTCGTTAGAAGTCCAGTTGGAGGTGCTGTGGTGCTAAGGCAGGCTAGTCCCTGCCTGTCCTGGCTCGCACCACGCTGCACCTTGAAAGCAGCCAGCACGTCCGGCTCCTAAGTGGGGCGGGGGCCTGCTCCGAGCACCGGCTCTGCACTCCCATTGGCCGGGAACTGGCCAATGGGAGCTGGGGGCGGGGGGAGTGCCTGCAGGTGAGAATGGCGTGTGGAGCCTCCTGCACACACCCCCTCCCCTGACCTAGGACCTGGACCTGCTGGCTGTTACCAGGGTGCATGCGCAGCGCGGTGCCAGGACAGGCAGGCAGTCTGCCTTAGCCCCACTGTGCCGCTGACCAGGAGCTACCCGAGGTAAACCCATGCCCCAGCCCTGAGCCCCTCCCAAAACCCAGAGCACCCCAAACCTCCCAGCCCAGAGCCTGTATCCACAGCCCCCTGCCCTAGCCCAGAGTCTGCTTCCACACCTTGAACCCCTCATCCCCGGCCCCATCGCATAGCCTTCACCCCCTCCTGCACCCCAACCTCCTGCCTCAACCCGCAGTGCCTTCCTGCACTCCAAATCCCTTGGCCCCTCTCCCCATCCTAGAGCCTCCTCCTGCACCCCAAGCTCCTCATCCCTGGCCCCAGCCCAGAGCCCTCACCCCTTCCCACAACCCAACCCCCTGCCTTAACCCACAGCCCTGTCCCGCACACCGAATTCCTCGGCCCCACCCCCAGAGCCCACACCCCCAACCAGAGCCTCACCTCCTCCCTCACCCCAACTCCCTGCCCCAGTGAACGTGAGTGAGGGTGTGGGAGAATGAGCCACCAAGGGAGGGGGAATGTAGTGAGCGGGGGTCAGGGCCTTGTGCAGGGGCAGGGCTAGGGTGTTCAGTTTTGTGCAACTAGAAAGTTGGCAACCCTAAGAGCCAAGTGAGTAAAGACAGATTTGCAGTCCATGGGAGTGCTGCTGGAGCCCTTTGATCTTTGAGCTATTCATGATGTGTGCCCCTTTAATATCATGTTGAGACTCATGGTTTAAGAATATATGGGAGGTGTATATGGCGCCTATGTTATGTTATGAGCGCCTATGGGAGCTTGCTGGCATGATATGATTGATAGTTAATGATTGAATGTTAATGATTGATAGTACTAAGTAATACATAGAATGTTGACACAGATAATACAAATAATAAGTCTTTACCATCAATCTGATATTTCTAAGATTCTTATCACTTTGGTAAATACGTATAGGATTAATCATACTAAATTCTCTTTATGTTTAGGATTTCCAATTGAATTTAAAATTAGAGACAGTCTCCAGGATACTGAAATAAAGTCAGTTTCTTGCAGCACTTTCTGGAACTTTGTTCCCCAGTATGTGTGTGAGCCATGAGCGGAATTCTGCCCTCTTTTTTGCATGCAGCTCTCATTAAATTCACTCGGCGCTGCATGTGTGTATCTGTGCACAGAGCTGCCCCATCTCTTTTAACAACCTCTAATTTTAGACATGCTGTTTTCAAACCTTTAGTCTTTTGGGGACGGTGAAAGAGGAGCCTGGACAGTAATGATAGCAGAATGTAGTGAATCTGTATCTTCAAAGAAAAGGTCACTAGCAGTTTCGTATGGTAATTGCAATTTTATTCAATTGCCTCCTTACTCTCATGTTTGGTTTAAAATGTCTCTGGAATCATCATCTCTAGATTTTTAGTTGATTAATTTATGGGAAATCATGATGATGATTTTTTCGGGAGGGGAATCTTTTAATTTTTGTAAAAAAACATGTTGTTGTTAGCCTTTCATATCTTAAACAGAACGGCAAACGCCACAAAGCTAGGCTGAAGCATCTTCTAGCACTAGGATTATAATTAGATGGTCTCTGGTGTGTGTGTCTTCCATGAATTCTCAATTGCATAATTTATTGTAAGTGTGAGAGGACATGAAAATTAGGAAATGCTGGTCTGACCAAATGAATAATTTTCCCTAATTTCCTTCAAATTTAAGGATACTGTAATTCATTCTTACCCAACACTTAGCAAAAAGCAGTGCCCATTTAATCTTTGTAATCCTGGCTTTGAAGCTGCTGCAGCTTTATAATTTTCTGTACAAGTAGCAATCACAGCAGTGGTTTTGATTAAATGATTACCCATAGGCCTGCTCTTGAGTGAAATGACAAATGTACTCTGAGAGAAGGTGGGTGAGGTGATATTTTTTTATTGGACCAACGGTTGGTGAAAGACACAAGCTTACACAGACCTCTTCTCCGCTAAGATTCAAGAAGACACTGTGAACTTGGTAACTTTTTGGGGTGTGAGTTCCAGGTAGCATTATGTATTATTACTAGGAATTATCTGCATCATAAAACATAATGCAATACTTTCTCTGACTAGCTTTTCTTGAAGACAGGGGGGCCTGTTGAGCCTGATGAAGTTCAAACATCTCTTGAGTGCTTATGGCAAGTATGTGTGTGAAATTGTGTGCCTGTGTCAGCAAGTGCTGCCTCAGAAAAATCTTGAAGAGTCTGAAGACTTTTCTGCCTTTCTCTGGTGTGATTTAAAGTACTCATCCCCTCTTTGACAATTTGCCATAATTGTGTGAATCATGTCGAACCCTCTTTTAATAAGAGGCTGACGGTCTGGTGTCTGAAAGGAAATTCTAAGAGATACCAGCATGGGGATCTCTTTAAATGGTGTTCTTGTTCATGTTTTTTTCCATTTATCTTCAAGTACCATTGTGGACTTTGGTATTGTGTGCAGCAACACCCATAATGATATCAATGTAAAGTGAAACATTTGCACCGCGTAGCAAAATTGGTGTGAAAAGTTAAGAGATGTGCAGGCTTTATGGAGAGGGGAACATTTTGCATTGTCACCTTGAATTCGTCTCTGTTTTCCATGAACACAAGGCAGTTTTTGCAGGACAAAACCCAAAAACCTATTTTAACAGCACGCTTTGTGTGTGTGTGTGCGCGCGCGCCTTTTTTGTGGAAAGCACTAATTTAATAAATTCCCACAGCTGTACATAATACCCAGAAGTGCTGTCATAACCATACCGCTGCATCCTGGAATTGTGTTGCATGGGAACTTTACAGTTTCAGTAGACGTTTGAGATTATTACACAACAAAAATCATTACAACTGAACTTAGGCAGAATATTCTTGGTGTAGATAGAGGAAAAGTTATTTTGACCCATACTCTGTTTGTTAGAAATGCACTTCTCTGAAGACTGCCAATTGCAGTCAACTTTCTGTGTGCTGTATTGTATTTCCTCTTCTGGTAATTAGTACAAGTGCTATTGTGGTACATATTTAGTATCAAACTCCCTTATGGCAATGGCCTCTGCTGCTGTGCATTAGCTTGTTCACCTCATGGCTCCATGCCATGGAGTGGGAAGTTATTGGCCTATGTCAGCAGCTGCAACTTTTGCAAATGGGAAACAGAAGGGAGACACAGAAAAGTCAGAGAATAACAAAATAGAAGAGATCAAGGGAAAGATAATGGGGAGAGAGTAAAAATGGAAGGAAGAAAAAGTTGAGTAGTGAGTAGGAAAGAGAGAACAAGATACCAAAAGGGACCAACTGTCTCTTAGTAGTAGTACTAAATATTTATATTATGATAATACCTAAAGACTGCGTCTGCAGTCAGGACTGGGCCCCAAATTGTTCTGGGCACTATATCTAGAAGAGAGACTGAACCGGTCCCTTGCTTCTCCAGCCTGGTCTTCTCCCATTGTCTGTCTGACTCTCTTTCTCTCTCTCTCTGTTCTTTTTTGGAAGATGTCACAGAATTTTGACAGAAGGGTGAATTCTCCACCTCACCACCAGCCCCAAGAGCAAATCTGTGTTGTCCTTGAAATGGGCATGTGTTCTATTTGGAAAGAGAGGATGAAAGAAAGAAGGCATGGAACAGAAATGAAGATGCTGATAGCAAAGGGGTTGCCTCTTTCCCTATCCATTTTCTCTCTCTTTCTAGTTCCTCTCCCCCTTTGTTTGTTTTATTATCCCTGACATAGTCTCTCCTTCTCTTTCCCACTGTTCAAAACAGTTCTTTTCTTGTGATTTGAAGTGGTACGCCCATTGTCCATTCAGATCATGGGAACACATTTTTTAAACTCTTCAAGGGATCAACCAAAGTTGTCTAGTTTGGCTCCACACCTCAGCATCAGTTTTGATCTTCCTCACCTTAAAGTCTGTCGTCATTCCCCTTCTCCCTTATACCATATGTATTTTAAAAATAACCACAGCTGCCTGTCTTAACAGCTTCCCCTTTGAAAGATCTCTGTTTCATACACTGTCCATGGTATTTGCTGTTTATTACACTATTATTAAAACTCCCAACAATGTGGTAGGTGCTTTACAAGCCACCCAACACAGATGGTCCCTGCCCTGTAGAGCTTACAGTTGAAAAAAGAGAGGCAAAGAGTAGACCAAGTGTACTTGCAGGCATAC
This sequence comes from Macrochelys suwanniensis, assembly GCA_033296515.1. Taxonomy (NCBI): domain Eukaryota; kingdom Metazoa; phylum Chordata; order Testudines; family Chelydridae; genus Macrochelys; species Macrochelys suwanniensis. The sequence goes on along the minus strand of CM065780.1, from coordinate 42,196,238 downwards.
AGCAGGAAAAGACTAGGATTTCAAATAGGTACGTGGTGTTAGTGTTCCTCTTATTGTTGACTAGTTACTTGTGGGTATTGTAGAAAAGTATGACTCTTCAGTGGAATTTAGCTGGACAGATTGGGGGAGTGGCTTGTGGACTAAAGGTACATCTGGATGGATGGTCTGCTCACTGCAGTCTTTGGCAATACTAACTGTCTGCAGGCTCACCTCATCCTCGGCCTGTTCCAAAGCCCGTGGAAGTGGATGGAAAGACTCCCATTGAATTCACTAGGGTTCCATCGGGCACACATGTACATCCCATTTTCCATCATGACTTATGTCTTTTCACAAGATCATTTTATTGCTATTTTTTGCCATTAGGTGCTAGCAACACTTACTGTTTCTTGACATTTCTTCTATTGTCTGGATGGCCACTATTCTTTCTGAAATCACTTATTTAGCTGAAAACACTGTAAAACTAGCACCCTATTTTTGCACAAGAGAGAGACAGAGAATATATGCATCTTCTTCATTAACAGTCTGTGTGGGGGTCAGCCAAATATGGAGATGTAGGTGGCTGGGTGGTTCTGAGCTGCATGCGTTTATTGGACAACATGTTTTTAACCATAAGTAGGTTATTCCCCTGAACTGTAATTGTGTCTGAGAGAAAGTAAATCACAGGACCTTTCCTCTCCAAAACACAGTGGAACATAAATGCCTCATCATTAAGGGTTAAACAATAAACCCCAAACCACACCTGTTTTACGGCTCTTACTACAGACAGTTACACCGTTAGTCAAGTCCATGATAAAAATATTACGGTAGAACCGTCTAGGTGCCTTGTCTTGGAATGCATTTTTTTCCTGTCAATTGCCACAGAAATTACCATTCACATCACTATACAAATTGGTCCTAATGCAGGAATTGAAAGGCAGAAAGGAATTATGAAGCTTTATGGAGTAAATCACCTGTCACAATTAAGAGGCAGAGACATTATCAAGTGGGTGTGCGCCTATGCCAGAACATTCAGAATTATATTTTACTTATTGATCTGTTTTACTCAATGAACTAATTTTCATCCACACTAGTAACTAAGGTTGTATCTATCCTATAATGCTGATGACTGGAGACCTGCTAGCCAAGATATACAACATCTTGGAGCAACTGGGTTTTCTTTAGGGCTGCTATGATGGGGCCTAATGCCTGCTATGTGGCCTGTACAATTATTTCTCCTGGGATTAATGTGTTAACATTACAAAAAGAGCTTTATTTAATTGTGAATTTTAAGTGAGAGGCAGAGATCCTGGGGTTTTGGGTTTTTTTTTCCTTTCCTCAGCAGCATGGGGCTCGGGTCAGTTGCTAGTTTAAACTAGAGTAAATGGTGGATTCTCAAATCATGATTTGAGGACTTCGGTAACTAAACCAGAGATTATGGGTTTATTACAGGAGTGGGTGGGTGAGGTTCTGTGGCCTGCAATGTGCAGGAGGTCAGACTAGATGATCATGATGGTCTGTTCTGGCCTTAAATCTCTGAGTCTAATGTAGATATAATATTATACTATTTTCAGAGCTTCCTGGAATCATTATGCAAAGCCATAAATTTGCTCTGTAAAATTAAGGGTAAGCACGCTGAGCTGTGGTGAGTTAGTGTGGTGAGAGAGGGTAGGCAGTGTGATGGTGTTTGTTTTTCTTTTTAAACAGAAAACCAAAGCCAAATCTAAGCCACTGGGAACATCTTCGATGCAGCTATGTTTCTGGACTGATCTCCCTATCCCACAATTACCACTCCTTGTCCAATAAGCCAAGTCATAAGACTGGCACGTCTATAATACATGTTTTTGAGAATTCACACACAAGCCCAGATAAATCCTGTTTTGACCAAATGTCACTGTATGGAAATAGCTCAAATAATTCAGTGGGGACACTAAAATGCCAAAAATATCCAAGGAGATTCTGCTTGGTTATTATCTCTCATGCTGTTTTCAGCATTCTTCCCATATTCTCTTCAGCTGCAGCAGCCACAGCTACAGATCCAGCCTGTTTAAAACCCTATTACCTTGG